>OX453058.1:22076312-22754054 GCA_949699795.1 Spicauda simplicius | reverse complement strand
GTAAATATAACAAACACCCTTATTTTAATAAATCTGAGCATACGTGTCATAACGGATTGTTCCAATTAATCCGGTGAATCCACCTCCCGGGTTAATCCGGGCACGCCAGGACCGATACGTTTTACCCGGCCCGGATGACACATATCATGTTTCCGGCCTTGTACCTGTCTCCCGTGATATAATAGCTACTGACCTCTATTCATTTACTCCAGGTATGTTATATTTGTGTCCTGTGGTGTCGATCTTAAATAGCTCTACTCCCTCTCCTTTCGTGAAAATCGTAAAAGGAGACTAAGGGATAAAATTCAGGAGATGGGCACCAGAGTTCTATTACTACATTTACGCCCACTGTCACCAATACACAGGCACGGTGACCGATGGCATAACCCCATTAGTGTTTATCAATGGCGATATCCAGGCCTGCTTATTGTGCTGTCCTGGAATGGCTGCTAAATGTATGATACATTATCAGCCCTTCGTTAATAACTGCTGTTTGAGTTAAAGGTTAATAATATCAAGCTAAAATTGCAACGGCTGGGACCGATAACCGATGGTGAAGATAGGTCTTCGAGTGGCGTCCATTAGGCAAAAGGAGCACAGGTAGTCCCCGACTAGATGGACCGATGAACTGAAGAACACAGCGGAAGGATGGATAGATGACTGAATTTAAAGAGTCAAATGAGATAGTCCAGATTATATATGCCTATATTCAGAGGGAGAAAAAAACCCGTCTAATTTTGTATTTGACTAGTCAACCCGACGAACTTCATTCCGCGCAAAGTCAAAAATCTAAAATTATCAGTGTTCCTCCACTATATTATGCATGTATTATACATAAAAATCTTCCATTCAAATCACTCCTGTCTATTAAAAATACTGCACTAATCCGTAGCGTAGTTTTAAAGATCTAAGCATACAGAGGGACAGACAGCGAGAAGCGACTTTGTTTTATACTATGTAGTGATTCGGGCAAAGAGTCTATATAAATTTATGACGTAAAACATAATATAATGATGATTGATAAATTAAAACGAAAATACGCCACGCGTCTAGAAAAGAGCAATATCTTACTCGTATAGATAGATGTTGTTAGTTAAGATTAATTTTTGCAACATCCCTAGTTCTGGTGCTCCCGTGAAAAGTAATAGGTACATATTCAAAACGATATTTTTTTGTATAAGTCGTATCAAAATATCAATAAGACTGAAATGTATAACACAAGTTTTGCCACATTAAATTTTTCAAGGTGGTAGAACCAGTGTAGTTCGACCGGGGGAGTACCACCGTCACACCTATTTCTAGCGTGAAGCAGTTCATGCGTTTCGATAGAAGGGTGTGGTTGCCGGCACACATTCAAATGAGACGACCATCATAGTCCCTGGGGGGTAGCAACGCATCTGTGATTGACTTCAGATAAAACCCATGTTCTGTATGTCGTTGATTACAGATGTCCATGGGCGGCAATGAACACTTACCATCAGGTGGACTGCATGCTCGTTTGCTACTTCAGTCAGATAAAAAAAGGAAAAAAAAACATTTTCCAATAGGCTAAAAAGTATTTTTTGCACATAACGTTGCAGCGTATAATAATATCTATGGTTGATATTTACTTCCATATTTTCTTGTTAGTTTCTGCAATAACATTCTATTGTTGTTTTCCTTATAGTTAATCGTTAATCATTTTTTACGGTTCCATTATCGCGACTCTAACATACAAATTATACTAGACGTCATTCCCATCTCATTCATAATTATGGAGATGGAAATTCGTCATTGCCATCATACATATTACTGATTTACAACAAGCGTAAGCGCTTCTTTGTTCCTAATACAATTTCTTACATCAAGTTTGCATTTTTTTGCGTTTCGTGGTTGCCGGCACACTTTTATATGAGGCGACCATCATAGTCCTCGGGTGTAGCAACGCATCTTTGACTGACTTCAGATAGATAGACTGAATTCTATTTAAAGTTGCTTACAGCTATCCATGGGCGGCAGTGACCACTTACCATCATGTGGACTGCTCGTTTGCTATTTCAAACGAAAAAGAAAATAATGTTTGGCTGCTATTTTCTATAGCCCTTAGTACGAGATTTAACGTTATCAGTTTGGCCGTGACCACGATCCATGCAACTAGGTCGAAATATTGGCAAAAAGAAATTAAAAAATTGCATATCGTACCCGTGACATATTGAAATGTATTAATATCGCGATAAAATAAGTCGCGATAAAATAAGTAATTTGACTATGCCCTGCGATGTTTTTTAAAAAAATGAGCAAATACTTAAACAATCGCAACTAACCAGGTGCACCGATAACCTGAAGAAGAAACCGTTGGATTCAGAAGGCACAGGACCGGTTGGAGTGGCGTCATTTAGGGGAGGCCTATGTCCAGCAGTGGACCTCAAAGGGCTGATGGATGGATGACTTAACAATAATTGTTTTAAGGATACATAATAAACTCCTTCTAAGGCTACTGGGTTTAATGGCATGCATCTACTTGAAAGTAAGTAATCTAATACAAATTGCATATAGAACAAGGGCTCTGCCTGAAGCAAATCATAAAGCGTTGCTACTCCTAAGAACTTAGCCTCATCATTAAGTCAGTCGGCATTCACACCCATCCATAGAAACAGCCTGCTGGAAATATAAACAGTGGCGTACTCGTACTTCCCCGATCGAACCATATTGATTGTATCAAATTCCCAATGCTCACAAATGTTAAAGGCGGCAGTGACCGCCATCAGGGTGACTGTTAGATTCTTTTCTTCTAAATAATAACAAACTGTTCAACTGTGAATGTTGTACTGCACAGAAGTAACTCTTCTCATACGTACCTACTACAGATTGAATTTAAAACGTCATTTCCTGAACGGGGGAGCGCTTCCCACGGCTGTGATTCGTTTCGCATTGTAAAGCGAATAGAGAGAATGAAGTTTCTACTTTGTATTGTAGTGCAGAAGCTACCCACATCATTTGAAAACTGTCTATTATCTGTTTGTCACTTTTCTATAAGTTCTTTATCTATATATTAATACGTGAAGCAAGAACTTGTAATCCGTTTCAAAGATACTTGCCACGGACGGAAGAGTATGAAATTACCCACGGTTATAGTTGATGTAGAGAAGGATTGCGCAACGCTAATATTTTAGAATAAACACATATATAATAAACGAAATAGAACATTTAATGTCTTAATATGAAAACACATAACGTCAAAAATCAGATGTCTTTTTCACAATTCCCGCTATTGCTTTTAAATGCAGCTTACTTTAGAAACTTCTTTTTACCTTTAACGGGTGCGTTCAAAATTTATTTAAATTTATTTAAATTAAAGAAATATTTGTGCTACTCTGGACAATATGAAGTTTATTTTTTCAATTTAATGTGCGGTCGAATTTCGACCGTGGCAACAAGTGACTAGTATATTGAATTACGTGGTAGCATAGCAAAAACGGATCTCTTATTTTCGTCCAGTTGTCTCTCCAGATCACATCGTACAGCCGTTTGAACTAAGATTTTGTTCCTTTACTCATATTTATGTATATGAAAGTTAATAAAAGATTGCGAGTTTTGCTAAACCAGTAAATTGCATCAATATGAGCCGAATTGAACTTGAAAACAGTATTTGAAGTTATTAGTATGTCCATGATAGTATTTTCTTACAGTAAAAGAATGTATATTAAAAAGATATTAAATACAAATGTAATTAGGAATTGAAAAACAGAAGTCATAATTGTTTTAATATTAATTAAGTTAATTTTATCAACACAAATAAAAATATTACGTTAAAAAATTAAAATAATAATAACTAATATTGATATTATGATTTTAGTTTGCATTAAAATGAACGAATATTTTTTCCTCTTAATTATTTTACATTAATAACAATGTCTCTGTTCTAATTGATTAAGCAATTAAGCAAATCTATTCCAAATCACCGTGCCTACTCAAAACTTGTTTGATTCAATTAAAAGCAATTTAGTTTCTCGATTATCGATTCCGAGTACAGACATAATGGATATTTGAAACGATTTTTAAAACTTCCCGGAAAGTGGAAGATAATTAATTATACAAAATTGGAAAATTGGAACAGTCATGTACCCAGAACAAATTTTCAAATGTTCGGTCACTGAACTCTTCATGGTTCAAATAAAGTAATTCTTCACGAAAACTAGAGAGCAATAAATTAATGCTACAGATAAGGAATAGTTATCATCATATAATTTCGAAAGAGTACAAATCTACTTTTTAAAATCTTTTACAGAGACAGAGGTATAATTGAACTGTTTCTGTTATAAATCAGAGGAGACGGCGTCAACAGTGCAGAAGAAAGAAAGAAACATTTATTTCCAAACGCAACATACATAAAACATAAAATAATAAAAAAAAAATGCTTACACACATACAACATTAATATTACAGGGAAAACTTTTAAAAATATTTTATAAAATATTTAAAATCAATTGTACATGTCCCTATGTATGTATGTCGCAATTTGGAAGTCGGAACTCAACTCAGCACTAATGCCATGGCGCGTTGCACCACGGCGCTGGTTTTCAGTGAGCCCGCTGAAAACTAGCGTGAAGCTTCTGATAATAACGCAAGAGCTCTCTTTAACAATATATCACTGAATTGACCAAGTGCAGATGAAAAGTCTTCTCATGCCTATGATAATATAAGCCTTTGGAAGTTGTACACAGATATAAACCCCTTTATTTTCATCCATCGCATCAAAACAAGTGACAATAAACTTCTATGACTCACTTGAACTCCAAATTCCAGAGATAGGTAAACTCGATTTGGGTAACTTTGAACATTTTTTACTATATTTGTGATATTATAATCTGTTTTATATTTATTGCACCTTGTTTTTATTATATGAATAGTGTCTTTTTAGCTGGTTTAATAATCTAACAAAATAAATTTACAGAGAAAACAATTAAACTATCCACAATTACCCCTAAAACTCAAATTCAAAGTTATCCTTAGTTTTGGGTAACTTTGAATATAATTTTTTGGGGATATAAAATCCGTCATTAATCGAATATTTTAAGGTCTGGGTAAAATTAAATAACATATTTTTGTTATTTAAAACCAAATCTATATAAAATACATTTATTTTGACATACAAATACAATAGACAACTTGGTCTTGCTATATGAATCAAGGTCGACCAATTTGGCGGTAAAATGTGATACTAGTTTTTTTTTATTATATAATATATCAACCTAAAGTAGCAAAGTAGTGTGTTACATAATAAATTATACGTTTACTTGGCTATCAAATGAGATCAAAATTATGGTCACTTGTAACATTTTCTTAAACATTTTTTTCAAAACCTATTCATTCACCCCACTGCATGCATAAATTGTCATCGTCAATATAAGTCCGGCCAAATGGGCCGTGAAGGTAGTTTCCTCGTCTTTACTGAAAGTAACCAACTGGTTTACCAACTGGTTTATTATGTTTACTTTTTAATTTGTAAAAAAGGGTCACCGCGGGTATTTTGTAAAACTTTGAAGCAGCGAGTCTAGACATTGCACCAGAACGAATTTCACTAAGGGCTTCTTCGAGCGTTTCAGGGGTATAATTACTTTTTAATCCATACCTCCTAATTCCGGGATTAACTTTTTAAGTTTTACGAGGCATATTTACTTAATATATCTGTAAAAGGGAATTTTTTATCAAAACTGAGCAACATTATAAACGTATTCAAAGTTATCCAAAAATAATAATTTTATGATACAGGTAACTTTGAACCGTTCAAAGTTACCCGTATTACATCCAATTACGATGTCGTCAAAAGTTTAATGGTTTTACGCAATATTCAACATGGGATACGGATAGTACAGTTTCAAAATAATAATATATAACTACATTTTAAAGATAAACACCAAAACAAACCTGTTTACGGTAAATTTTATATTATAATTGCTATTTCAAAACGGAGCATCAAACACTTGCAACAACTTCACTACGGAAAAGGCGGTATTTTTTAAAATTAGGACATTGACAGGTACCTTTTTTTACTTTCATTGCTTTAAACAACATTTTGGCGATCAATTTTACAGGTACGATATTGAAACAACACGAAGTTTCCATGTAATAAATTAATATATTTTTTTCACAACTTTGTTCAAAGTTACACCGCTGTTCAATGTTACCCAAATTGATTGTAGACTATATTTTAATGTTATTAAGTTAAAACCGCCTACGAGCAAAATATCAAAGTGTTCACTCGCTTTATGACCAGCGTGATATGCAACATCGCCTGAAACTTCAGTATTGCCAGTCATTAAACCCCTGAAACAATTAATTAAAGTTTTCCGTCGTTAGGCAGACACATCATTTTCATAAAGCTAACGATATTTTCATATTATACTTTTATGGATAAGAGATAAATAAGCATTGTTGTGGGTAAATTCTTTTTTACGGGAATATATTCTCACATAATCGCAAATAGTTACCGTGGGATTGTAGTATATTGATATATTAAGAAATTAATCTTTTAAATAATATGGAAATAGCAAACGAACATGCAGTCCACCTATAAGAAAGTAGCCACAGCCACTCCAGGCTCAGCAGGATCAGACGTGCTGCTAAGTTTAGGACTAAGTTTGAAGTCCTTGGATAACGTCTTGTTTTAGATCAGATCGCACCAGCACTTACCTATCACTTTTGTTATCATGCAGAAATAATATAATTTCAGCATAGATTTAGTTAAAATTGTTCGTGACACAGCGGTTCAAAGCCGAAGATAACATGTTCCAAATAGAAGTAAACATATTCATATTAGATAGATGATAGCCGTTTATTATATTGATATATTTATTTAATTCATTTATCGTTACCAAGTAAAAGGGAGGTCATTTGGGTCTATAAGCTTTCTACTCCCAAAAGAATAGTAGTTTCTCGGTATTCAATAGTGCCTAATCCAATTAGTCGTTAGGACGAAAATGATGTTGTCAGATACTTGAAAGTTACAACAAAACAAGTAAAATTATTAAACTATTAAAACAAAATACCCGACTGCTTAAAAACGATTGATCGCCTTGAGCTTCAGTTGATTTTTTAACCGACTTCAAAAATGAGGAGGTTTCTCAATTCGACCATACATATGTTTTTTATGTTTGTTCGCGGATAACTTCCTCGTTTATGAACCGATTTTGAAGATTCTTTTTTTTTCCACTTCATGTACAACATTTTTTTTATCTGATTCGAGTGGCAAACGAGCATGCAGTCCACCTGATGGTTAGTGGTCACTGCCGCCCACGGACATCTGTAATCAACTTCAAATAGAACATGGGTTATATCTTGTTAATCACGGATGCGTTGCCGCTCCCAAGGACTATGATGGCCGCCTCATATATAAGTGTGCCGACAACCACACCCTTCCATCGAAACGCAAAAAATGCTTCACGCTAGAAATAGGTGTGGCGGTGGTACTTCCCCGGTCAAACTACACTACCACCTGCAAAAAGTTTCTATCTAAAGTTGATCTCAAATGCATTGTTACTCCCTTGAGCTAAGATAGTCGCCTCATGTAAAAGTGTGCCGAAAACCATACCCTTCCATTGAAACGCAAGAACTGCTTCACGCTAGAAATAGGTTTGGTTATAGCGATGGTACCTACTCTGTCGAAACATATACGTTCTACCACCTTGAATATTTATATATAATCTTTGCAACCAGTCAGGTTGTTTGTTTTTAATAACAATTTATTTAATTTTGTAAAACAAACATTAGTCGCTTTCAATGATAAGTCATATGTTCCAATCAGTCAAGCCATTCGGGCTGTAGCGCATGCTAGAGAAATCGACATACATAATACATACATACGTACGCTTTACGAAAACATTACCCTCCTTCTGACGCAGTCGAGTAAAGAACCAATAAATACAAAAAAAAAATATATACGTGACGAATAGATAATCTCTTTCCTTTGGGAAGTGGGTTAAAAATTACTTCTTAATTCATTCGAGTGTTCTGAAACACTCACTAGGCGCCGCAAGCGGCATCTTTCGTCGAGATTTAGAAACTTTGCAACAATTTCCAGCGAATTTGATCGGTCATTAGATCACCACAGATTTCTTGAAACATGTTATGCTGACGCTCGCAGCGCCAAACGAATGACGCTTAAAGGAAATCATACTAATATTATAAAGGCGAAAGTTTGTGAGTGAAAGGCTGGAGCGATTTTCGTAAAATTTGTAAGGGAGTTGGCTGATACTCTGGATATAGGTTACTTTTTACTGTGGGAAAACTTCCATGGGACAATCGATTTTTGATAACGCGGGCGAAGCTGCGGGATTCACCTAGTATTTTATAGTCCTCCGTTCAGAGATGGTTAGAGGTATATTCTGTATTTTCGGTAATAAAGTAAGGATCTTTCTAAAAAGTTAAACTGACTAACTATGCACTAAAAGTCCGATAGCATTTCAAAGCAGGATTTAAAAGTCAAATGACCAAATCTTATCCTTTCTCTCGAATTCCATTTGTAAGTCATTGTCATGTATTTAAGGAAATGAGGCTTTAGATGAAAATACTGATTTTATGCGTGAATACACCTCAATTTTACGTAGCGGTGTCGTAGATAGATTTTACAGGTTTATGATTATGTTTTCATTATTTACATAGAAGCATAGGTTTTTTACAGATATGCCTAGCGTTGCTTTAATTTAATTGCTAGTGGGTCTTATCTTATGTCTTACGAATCCTGAAAGGTATGCCAATACTTACTCTTCTACGGGAATCGCTAAAAATATTGTTTCTGGAACATTTTACATTTATGTAATTCTATCGTCTTCCTTGACGCATGTTTCTTTATTCATTCTTAAACTATACTGTACTTCATCCTCTTTCCTTCTGATTGCTTAATTAGCTTTATAAGTGTAGTGTGTTCAGAATTGTAAATTTTGCTATAGATTATACTGGTGTGTAATTTATCGGGTTTCATTTAATACAAGCCTCATCCGAACAATATACTCACACACCCATCTATAACCTTCATCTTTTATGTTACTTTACATGTTATTAGTTGGTGAATGCGTTCGGAAAATTTAATTTCCCTTTTATTTTCTTCCTTCATAATATTTAGCTTACAAAATCATATTCCGCAGTCGTCAAGGTCACGGAAAGGACCCTACCGGGTATGGCGACCCTTTGAAGTGAAATGAACTTTCCCCGGAATTTTCCCAGAAATTTATTACCGGGTTTCGGCCGTAAATTCTCTTGATAGAAACATAACATTGAACCCCATTAAAATAACTAATAACGCTTAGTAATGATAACCATACCCGTTTCAAATTCATGTTTTAAATTTCTGACTGGGGAAATCAAAGTTATGCATACCCACATGCATGATAAATACACAATTTGCAAGGTACAACGAGAATAGTTCGACCGAGAAGATACCACCGCCACACCTATTCCTAGCCTGAGGTAATTTTACCGGCTCGCTCTCAGGTGAGCTAATCTTCTTAGTCTTCAATTGTGACAAATGTACCTTTTTTTTGTGATTGATTTCAGATGTTCTATCTGAAATTTATATATGAAATTGGGGGTTATAGCCCCTTATTGTCCTACTGCCGGGCACGGGTGTTCTCTCAGAATGAGAGAATTTTAGGCCATATGTACTTTACCGGTCTGGCCAAGTGCGAATTGGTGAACTTCACACATCTCCGAGAACATTTTTTTTAAAAGAACTCTCGGGTGTGTATGTTTCCTCACGATGTTTTCCTTCACCGAAATGCAGTGATAATTAATTTCTAATACGCACATAAATCAGTGGTGCTTGCCTGGATTTGAGCCTCGGACCTCCCGATTGAGAGGGCAAGTTTAAACCATTAGGCTATCACTGCTCTCATATATGAAATCATTGCTAATAGATATCCATGAGCGGCAATGGTCACTTATGGGACTGCGTGGTGGACTGTATAATCGTTCTTATTTCACTCTTATAAAAAATAGCTTTCTATTATTATCATATACAGTACGAGTATATGTAACGATATAAAATAATACATTTATGTTATGTTCATGTCATTAGGGATCATGGTATTAAAGCCTATTGGATCACTACAATCCTGTATTTAAATGACGTATATAGGCATTAAAACCATTTTCTAACTTTAATTCGTTTTCACAAACTTGGAGCGAACTTTTTGGAAGCGAATTCTAAGTGACAGATGTATTTTCCTTAATGGCTATTTTATTATAAAATTCTGTCAAATTAGCTAACAGTAATAACTTCGAAGTAAATACTACAAGTAAAAACGTCATTGATAGAATACAATTGGCAAATCATTAGGAATGAAAACACATTTGGCTGTATAGCGAAATAATTAATATCTTAGTTTGTTACTTCACTTGATTGTAGTTGACAAGTAATTTGTCAAATGACATAGATCCATTACTTAGAACTGTCGCTTAGATCAAGAAAATCGTCTTGAATTTAAGGAGGTTTTTGAACTAAGCAATGATATACGTAAGTGTGAGTAATGTATGAATGTGTGTTACCTACTCTTTCACTCTAAAAGTACTGGTTGGTTTTTTGTTATAATAAGGCATACACATACTAGTGATGTAGAGCAGTGATAGCCTAATGGTTGAAACCTGCCCTCTCGATCGGGAGGTCCGAGGTTCAAACCCAGGCACGCACCACTGATTTATGTGCGTATTAGAAATTAATTATCACTGCTTTTCGGTGAAGGAAAACATCGTGAGGAAACCTACATACCCGAGAGTTCTTTACAAAAAAAAAAGTTCTCGGAGGTGTGTGTAGTCCAAGAATTCGCACTTGGCCAGTGCGGTGGACTATGGCCTAAACTCTCTCATCCTGAGAGATGACCCATGTCCAGCAGTGGGCCAATAATGAGTTTATGATGATACTAATGATGTAACCAATGTTATTATTTGACATTTGCGATTGAATGCGAAGGTTTTTCTTTTCAGTTCAGGTGTTGGGTGACGGAGGATACAAATCTTGGCGATCTTTTTTGGAGTTCGTATTAAATTTGTATGGATTTGGCGAACTTATAGATTTGGCGACCTTTTCTTGAAGTTTGAATTAAATTTGTATAGGTTTGGCGACCTTTTCTTGGAGTTCGAATTAATTTCTTATAGATTTGGCGACCTTTTCTTGGAGATCGAATTAAATTTGTATAAATTTAGCGACTTTTTTGCAAGGCACTGCATTTCTTGTAAATGCAAATGCGTATATTCGTCACATTACTAACACATACATAGTATATGTCCAACATTAACACATAATATACTTATTACCATAGTAGATGTGACCTAAGCAGGCTAAGTTGCGAGAATAACTTAATATTTAATAATTTATAAATATAATACTGATTACTGGTCTCATCATTTCATGAAAATGAACATTCCGGTTAATATCGTACCTGCAATACAGCACGAGCAATTTCAAATCCTAAGATATCGCAATTCCCTCTGATTAAACGAATGAAATGCTTTAATTTTCCGAGCTAGAAAATTCTAAGTCTTCAGGCAGAAAATTGCCGCATTTACCGGCTTCTACCAGCCTCTGGAGTACGTAGATAAAAGAGTAGACAACTGGAATATTTTATATACATTCCTTATTAATAAGTTTTGAATTGAGCGAGTTCGCAATCAAAGCGAAACAGCTGAAAATGAAATCAGAATAGGATTACCTCTTTCCAACGAACAGGCGTGGGGAAGTTGCTTTGTTCCTGAAACAATTTTATCTCGAAATACCGAACTAGGCCACGTATTCTTTCATTGGTGTTAACATGAGATATAAATTAACCAAGCGAGAATTTCCATCGTAAAAATTCTTCAATCTTTCACAAAAAAATGCAAATTGTAGATTTTTAAATATAAAAAAAAACTTAGTAATTTATTTCACTAAGGGGCAACATTTTATGTGTTTACGACTGCAAGTATATATAAATAACGTATACAACAAAAGCCTTAAAATTAAATGTCATACAAACTAGTCTGTATGAAATTCCATTTTATGTAATTTCATATAAAAAAAAACGGTTAAATCATTTTTAACTTTGATATCAATCATCTATATCGGTGATATCAGTACAGTTATTGTAACATCCCGGACACACATGTCATCCTTAGACATTTCCATCCCATACATCCATCAGCCCTTTGAAGTCCACTGGTGTACGTAGGCCTCCCCTAAATGATGCCACTCCAACAGGTCCTGTGCCTTCTGAATCCAACGGTTTCCCGCTGTCTTCTTCAGGTCATCGGTCCACCTGGTGAAGGGGCGTACTGTGCTCCTTTTGCCTAAACGTGGTCGCCACTCGAGGACCTTCCTTCCCCATTGGTTATCGGTCCTACGAGCGATGTAGCCGGCCCATTGCCACTTCAACGTGCTAATTTTGAGAGCTATGTCTGTAAGCTTTGTTTGTCTACGGATTTCATCGTTGCGATTCATGTCATCTTAGACATTTATATACATAGATCTGTGGTTTGTACTAACAAGACTCAAGACAAGCTTCAAGTAAAAGTTCTATTTGCGTTCAGTCAATAGGGATTGCCAATAGCGAAGTTAGTTGAAAGCTCTCGTGTTTATTAGCTCTATTGATCTTCCTTGCTGCCTTCAATTAATTGAACAAATTTGAAACGATCAGTTAGGAAGTCGCTATTTTTGGAGTTTGACAAATAGTATGTTACATCTACAGGTTTATTGCAAATGGTGGAACATCAAATTCCTGCCTTAAATGTTTGTTTAGATACCTACACTTGAAACCTATGTCCTGAGAAATCCTTATTAGTCCAATAAGAAGGATTTCAATGGATTTGACTAGGTATTAAACCAGTGTTTTACGAAGTGTGA
The DNA here is from genome assembly GCA_949699795.1 of Spicauda simplicius. Taxonomy (NCBI): domain Eukaryota; kingdom Metazoa; phylum Arthropoda; class Insecta; order Lepidoptera; family Hesperiidae; genus Spicauda; species Spicauda simplicius. Next base: position 22,741,207 of record OX453058.1, on the reverse strand, counting down.
GTTGTAACGACCGGGTACTGGCGAAGCTTCTATAAGGCAACATAGCATATCCAGATACGCCCCTGTAGTTACGGGATCAGAATAGGGTTACGGTATCCCCTGCCTGTCGTAAGAGGGGACTAAAAGGGGCTTCCGGGGTTGCGGGCGTCTAAATTGGGAGCTGGAACCGTCCAGCCAGGCGATCGGGTAGCTACTTTTGAAGGTTTCCCCTCGAGAACAAAAAAAGGCATATTCAGTTAAAAAAATGTTTTTTTAGCCTCGAAAATGGTATTTTTTACGTTACTAGGTATCCCACGGCTTCGACCGCTTCGGTCGCTCCTACCACGTTCTAATTCAGCGAAACCCGACATTCATCCTCAAAATTTTCGCACTTATAATTTAATGTATAATTTATAATAATAAATATAATTTAATTTATAATCAACACAAAATTTAATGAAATGCAGTTCACCAGTCAATATAAGGGTCGCGCAATATTTACACATTATATAAATTCTATATTTTGTACATCTTGTGACGTCAGACAAATGAGAGCAAACTTAATTTCTCATTTATATTTTTTTGGGAATACCATTTCGTCGTGTTATAAAGTTATATTAAAGTCGTTAGGAAATTTACTTTTTGGTCAAGAGAAAGCGATTTGTCAAAACTGGACTGTCTGGTATATAACAATTAGGAAATTAATAGAAATCTTGTTTTGTTGTAAACAAAATTTCAACCCGTTGTTACGCTTTAGAATATTTTTTCTTCGGTGACGTACACGATGAATTATCGCCATTAAGCTGAAGTTGGTCGCAGGAATGTTCTATATATTAATAAAAATAAAAGATTTCGTAAAGAAATTAATTAAATAACACATCATTATTATTTATTGTGAGGTGGTATACTTTAGAAATTCACAGTTGAAATTCTACGCGTTGTTCTAACGCCTAGTTTATTCTTCCGATGATGCACGAGAAAATATTTGCTATGTAAAAAGAAAAGGCAAATTACTATGCAAACATCCTGCTTGTTTACTAATGTAATAAGTAGGTAATGCAAACCACACATGCTCATGGTTTTGTTACAGCAAGGTGGTAGATAAATATGTTCCGACCGTGGTGGTGGCGACCATACCCAGTGGTGATAATTTCTAGTGGGAAGCAGTTCTTGCTATTCGGTAGAAGGGTATGGTTGCCGGCTTTCTTTTTATTATCATCATTCATTCATTTGGCCATGTGGTGTCAGTCTTGAATAGCACCACTCCCTCTCTTCCCGTGGATGTCCTAAGAGACGACTAAGGGAATAAATTCGGGAGATGGGCAGCAGCATCTCCTTGCGTAATTCTTACACCTACTGCGATCACCAACTCGCTTGCCAGGCGATTATCGGCAAAACCCCCAAAATGAAAGTCATTTAGGGGAGGTCCATGTCCAGCAGTGGACCTCCAAGGGCTGATGGATGGATGGATGGATTCATTCATTTTAAAAGGCGGTAGAACGAACGTAGTTCGACCGGAGTGGTACCACCCCTACACCTATTTCTAGTGAGAAGCAGATCCTGCGATTCGGTGGAAGGATATGGTTGCCCGCTTTCTTTTAATTATCATCATTCGTTCCTTCATTTTAAAAGGTGGAAGAACCAGTGTAGTTCGCGCGTGGAAGTACCACCCCTCACCTATGTCTAACGTGAAGCATTCCTTGCGTTTGGATAGAAGGGTGTGGTTGCCGGCACACTTTATATGAGGCGACCATCGTAATCCTCGGGAGTAGCAACGCATCTGTGATTGACTTCAGATAAAACTCATGTTCTATATGAAGTTGCTTACAGGTTTCCATGGGCGGCAGTGACCACTTACCATCAGGTGGACTGCATGCTCATTTGCTACTTCAGTCAGATAATAAAAAATAAATAAAAAATGGGAGTTGTAACTTGATATTTATTTTGGAGAGTTATCCGCTACTGCTCAGGTAAAACTCGTTTTTTTAATTGGGTACAAATGTTTCTGGACGGCAGTCACATCTAAACGAAGTTAACATCAGGCGAAAAAATGCTTTCATTTTTCACCAAACCAACTTTAAAAGTCACGTCATTGATTTTATAAATTGAACATTTATTATTTGTGCGTACAGAGTTTCAATTAATTCTTTTTAGAGAGATTTCAATAGCATCTACGTTATGCCTTTTTGAGCTCAAATATCGACTCTATAGCGAGCTTTTCATTTTTTAGTCACATAGGTTTTTCACAATGTTTATGCTGCCGTTTTCACTATTAGGCAAAAACTAAATATGATTAAAATTAGGTAAGTTATTAATATAAGGTATTAATGTTTTTTTTTTATCTGACTGAAGTAGCAAACGAGCATGCAGTCCACCTGATGGTAAGTGGGCAATGCCACCCATGGCCATCTGTAATCAACTTTATACAGAACATGGGTTCCATCTGAAGTTAATCACAGATGCGTTGGTTGTCCCGAGGACTGTGATGGTCGCCTCATGTGAAAGTGTGCCGGCGAGTAAGCATCTTGCACCGGTCGAATGAACATCTAGCTCCACGCTAAAATTAAATAAAAATCAGAAATCCGCGCAAACGACACCAACTTCTTGCACAAGTGAAACAATAGTGAGTGATTCGCCAGGATTCGTGTGCGCAAAACTCCACCTTAAAGGACCGCCGAGCAGCAGACCCTGGACTTTGCAGGGCTTTATTCAGGTAACGCCCCAAAAACATAAATAAACAAAAACCATCTCGCGTAGACCTTATCGAGACCAATCAAACGACACCCGTATCTCCCGGAAATTCCAATTCTACACGGAGATACGACCGCCGCAAAGCACCAAGAAGCACGTGGTGAAACTCGACCACGCGGTCTGGAAAATAACCTCGCGCGCACGTGGTTAGTCTCGCAGGCACGCGGCCACATCTGCTCGTGCTCCGGAATCGCCTCCAAGACCTTGCCCACACCTACGTAGGACGCCGCAACGACCAGCATCACTCACCAACGTCAAGAAAAGGTAGACCCCGAGGGAACCCCAAAACGGGAAGACCAACACCCCCAGTGCTTGGGCTCTCCCGAATCAGCTCCACGAGGTCCTTCCACCCCCTTGCATCCCCCCCCGAGATCAACCCCCCTGAAAAAAAATAAAAAAACCTCCCTGCTAGTGATACCCCCCTGGACCCCCCTCTAAAAGTAACCCCCCCCCAATCGTCGACTCACGAAACCTTCCTTCCCCCCCCCCCGCACAAGGTTACCTCACCCCCCCGGAACACTGCTTCTGAACGAGACGTCCTGGGATACCCGAGTTTGGACTCAAACAACTCAGGAGAAGATCTTACATCCACTGGCCCCAACGGAATCTCCGAAGTCCCATCACGTACCCAGGCAGCAGACCAAGAAGTGACGCTTACTCCGGCAACACTACCTTCGCCGTATAGGACCAATTAGAAAATAACTTTAGATAATAACTGTAAGTTGTAACACCACGTATCATTAAGTTAAGTAGAAATACCAAATAGATAAAATAATAATAATAAAGTTACCAACATGTCAGTCAACAAAACCACCAAAAACTCTGCGGAGGCCACCTCGACTGCATCAGCACCGGCATTAAAGTCAACCTCATCGAGACCGGTGCTCAGAACACAGAGATCGCTGCGGGAAAAAGTTCTGTCAAAAACCGCAACCGCGAGGTCCTCATTCAGTGAGGACTCTGTAGAGAGGCCCCTGTCGACGGAAGTGTCAATTGCCGAAAAGATCGAGACGTGGGAGCAATCTGAGATCCCGCCCCGTCCAATTGAGTCCGATGACGAATTCTCGGACGCGTCAGTATTATCCGAAGGACGCCCGAGCATCATCAGAACCTCGAACAGACGGAGCGGGGTCCAGATGGACATGGCAACCAGACTGGCAAACGAACAGCTCCAAAAGGCGAAGGAAGCGCTAGAGGCTGCAGGCAATATGAAGAAGGAGTGGAAAACCACTACACTCGATTGCCTGCAGACCCTTTATGAGACCGTGCTGGCATTGTCGGACTCCAGATCGCGACATAAATATAACCTAGAAAAAGAGAGATCTCGCCATGCCCAGGAGCTGGTCCGAACGGAGAGGGCCCATAATAAACTGACCGCCGAAACGATCAAAGCCCTGACCGAGGACCTGCGCAAGGCAAGAACGGAGGTTACAGCGAATTTGGAGGAGACAAAGGCCATAAGGAGCTGGCTGGGCTACGAAACCCAGGAGCCGTACAGCCAAATTAAGGCCCTGGTAAAAGTGACGCAAAACATCGAGCAAACAATGAAAGAAGCCTTAGCCAAATCCACGGAGATAATAACGGAAAAGAGGACAACCAACCTAGAGCCTCTAAAGACCGAACACGCGAAGATCATTAAAAGCGTGCAAACCATCTCCGAACAATTGGAGAAACACCAACTAATGAGGAGAAAATGCCCAAAAAACATCTACGCGATGGCCAGTTCGTACCTCCAAGACCGAAAGGTAAAGATCAACTTTGCCGGAGCGGCGTATGAAAAGGAAACCACGAAGGGTTGCGTCCAGGGATCCATCGGCGGACCGACCTTCTGGAATATCATCCTAGACCCGCTACTCAACCACCTAACCGGCAAAGAGGTGTACTGCCAAGCGTTCGCGGACGACATTGTACTGGTGTTCTCGAGTGCCAAAACTGAATCCTTGGAGCAGTCAGCTAACAGCGCTCTGTCGGATGTAGTCACATGGGGGATCCGGAACAAGCTCAAGTTTGCACCGCACAAGACCAACGCGCTGCTCATCACCAAAAAGATAAAGTTCGACCCCCCAAAGCTCTATATGTCGGGCACTCAACTACATCTGGTAAAAGAGATGAAGCTCCTAGGTCTCACCATAGACAACAAGCTCAACTTCAAATCGCACGTGGCCGCAGTATGCAGGAAAGCGGCAGGCATATATAAACAACTAGCGTGCGCCGCGAAGGTGACTTGGGGCCTAAACACCGAAGTAGTACGAACGATTTACATTGCGGTAATAGAACCGATAGTGACATATGCCTCAAGCGTGTGGTCTCAGGCGACAGACCTCCAAATGAACAAGAGTCAGTTGGATGCACTGCAAAGAGGCTTCGCCCAAAAAGCCTGCAAGGCATACAGAACCGTGTCACTAACCGCCGCACTCGTCCTATCTGGGCTGCTCCCATTAGACCTCCGGATCCAAGAATCAGCAAGCCTGTATAAGGCCAAGAAAAACGTGTCCACAGACTATCTACCATCTGGAAGAAAACTGGAACAAACGGTGAGATACGAAGACCTACCTCACCCCTCCACACTTACAACGACCACATATAAAGTGTTGGAGAGCGTAGATCCCGAGTCCTTAAACAACCACCATATCGTCGGACCCCACGTCTATACCGACGGCAGCAAGATAGCAGAAAAGACAGGAGCTGCCCTAACATGGTGGGAAGACGGAAGGGAAACCAGTTTTTCGACCTATAGTCTAGATCCTTCCTGTACGGTATTCCAAGCCGAACTGAATGCATTACACAAGGCTGTGGAACAAGCGAGATCGAGCAGACACAAAAACGTTAACATCATGAGCGATTCAAGATCGTCGCTAGAACTACTCGAAAACCCAAGACCGTCTCACCCTCTGACGAAGGCAATAAAAGAAAATATCAGAGGGATAAGAAGGGAAGGAAGACACGTTCAGCTGTTCTGGGTCAGAGCTCACATCGGGACCGCTGGAAACGAACGGGCAGATGTGTTAGCAAAATCAGCGGCCAAGAACACGTCAGCCACCCCGGACTACGCAGAAACACCGTTGTCCTTCGTCAAAAGAAAAATTAGAGAGGAATCGATCCGTAAGTGGCAGGATCGCTACACCACCTCTAGCACCGGGTCAGTTACGAAGACCTTCTTTCCAGACGTGGGCAAAGCCTACGCGATCATAAGGAAGACCAAACTGACACCAACACAAGTGCAAGCTTTGACGGGACACGGAGGAATGGGGGAGTATTTACACCGGTTCAAGTTGAAGGACAGCCCCGGATGCGAATGCGACCCCAACATCAGCGAATCAGTCTGGCACGTGATCTTGGAATGCCCCAGATTCCTAGCGACCCGAATGGACACGGAGTACAAAATCGGTGCCAAATTACAGAAGCTAAACCTGGCAACTATCCTCGGAGAAGATGAAAAGAGGACACACTTCCTTGCCTATCTGGACTCCATCTTCCGGATCGTATGTAAAAGAAACTCTACATTATCGCAGACAGTCACAAATCCCACAATAACGCCAACCAGCACGCTCCAAACGAACGGAGAGCACACCCCGCACCAAAGCCCTCTCGACAATACTATAACAGCATTTAATAACTTGCTGCAAGAGGCAAAACAAGGAGAACCCAGATTGAGAATTCGGGGTGTGGCTCTATTTATGGATAACAACGAAGAGCGTCTCGGCATAAGCTTCTGCAACACAAAGTGCTCAGGCAGAGTAGCCATTTCACCTGGCCTTGCGGCTCTGCTAAACGGCAGCACTTTCAGGGCCACAATGAAGCGCAGAACGTATAACGCACTGTCTGAAATCTCGGTGGTACGCAGGCGCTGCAAAATAGTGCGAACTAGAAACAAAACGATCGCACTATTTGAAGGGAGCGAAGAAGAGACCCAGTTCGCCCAAGCGTGCGCAGTACTGCTAAGACTAGGGCAACCAGGTGAGGAACCCGCATCAACATCAAGGGTAATAAGCCTCGACGCTATGGTGGTGGGGAATATAAAGGGCAGAGCGGAGGATTACACAGGGAGCCTCAAAGCCTCGGAAAAACATGAGGTAGTGGTATACGAAGACAGGGGCGAAAACCTCAGTTTTCTAAAACCACACAAGGCAGGCCCATCCTCCTCCCGTAGCCCCGAAGACAGATGGGGCCACCCCATAGCAAGCCCTGAGGAAGTCAGCGGGTCAGAGAGACTGCAGCAGAAAAGATCCGCTGAAAGATCTGCAGATCAGAAGCAAGCCGAACAAAGCGTAAAGAAGGGAATACTGTCAGCAATAATGAAGACTTTCAAAGCCGCCTCTCAACAGATTCCAGGCACAAAACACTACACTCAAAAGTTAGACACACACACAGCACTGACAAAATCACCTGAAAGGTACTCACTACAGCCAAAGACCGCCATGACGAAAGCGGACAAAGGCCTGGTCGAACCGCCAACTCTCCGGGAAGCGAAGAACCCTCTGGACCACCTTATAAACGCATTTCTCGAGTTTAAAGCATTAACAGTAGCGACAAAGGAGGACAACAAGAGGACATGCCATAACATCATGCAATCCTTCCTTCACAAAGATATAAGGCTACTAAAAGAGAGACTCGAGAAAGCAGAAGCAGCCATATACAACAACGAAACCTCCCAGACGATTGCAGGCGAGGAAACTGGAAGTCACATGGCAGCTTACAGCGCAACCAGAGGGTTCGTTGCGAAGGACGAAGAGGAGAGCGAGCGAATAGGCCGGGACAAATTTCACACCCCAACTGATGATCCCCTAGTAGTGATAGCCCGCTGCACCAGGATAATGCTAGACGAAAAAATTCTAGCGATGGCGGATAGCCTATCCGGCGAATGCGGCGGCTTCACTCCAGACACATGGGACTTACCAGCATTCTCGTGGATTAATGGGGTTCCGGGCGGCGGGAAATCGACTTGGATAGTGAATAACTTTCAGGACAAAAACGACATTGTTATCACAACTACGACGGAGGCAGCGAAAGACCTCCGAGAGAGACTCGTCCTCCGCACTGGAAAGTCCGGAAAGTTTGCCACATCAAGGGTACGCACATTGGCCTCGATACTAGTAAATGGTTCAAAAGGCAGTTGCAGACGACTATTAGTCGACGAGGTACTCATGAACCATTTCGGAGCCATTGTGATGGCGATAAGACTGACCGGAGCGGAGGAAGTGGTGCTCCTCGGAGATGTTAACCAGCTGCCGTTCATAGAACGCAACAACCTATTCGAACTGCGATACTGTCGACCAAACCAGATAACCAGGATAAGCCAAGAACTGTTGTGCACGCACAGGAATCCGGTGGACGTAGCGTATGCCCTAAGCGAGGTATACAGTGGCATATACTCGTCCACGTCGCGTATGAGATCCCTGAAGCTGAAGAGGTACACCGATGCGCTGATCCCAAAGACCCTCGAGAGGACACTCTACTTGGTACACACCCAAGCCGAGAAGGAGAGTCTGAAGAAAGAGGGCTTTGGGAGTGGGGAGGGATCGCGCACCCTGACCATACACGAAGCACAGGGATTAACGAGCGAGATGACGGTAATTGTGCGTGCCTCCACAAAGCACCTCCACTTGCACAACAGCGTCCCCCACGCAGTAGTGGCAGTATCGCGTCATACCACCAGCTGCACTTACTACACCGACTACAGCGATGACGCCGTAGCTCAGTTCATCCTAAGAGCTATGACTGCCACCGATGAAAGGCTGGAAGATTATAACATCTCCATGGCAATCCGTAGCAGGGACTCAAAAATCATAGATAAGAAAAATTGCACGTTCGAAGTGGCCTCCGGAAAGAATTAAATCGCAATTTACAGTAACAACAATGTAATTAGAGTGTAGTGTCCTTAGAATTATATACAATAGCTTAGCATTATACGTAAAAAAAAAAAAAAAAAAAAAATTACAACACATATACATCTATATACAATGCACTGAATACACACCATGTAAATAAAAATGATGAATGGTCCTATATACATATATATTAAGCGTAATTGTAAGATTTCTTTAATTGCCAACGTTGTCACCACCGCACACGACGGTGTGATGGTGGCAGCGATGGCCTAACGTGGAGTTATTGTTAAAAAAAAAGAAGAAGAACTATTGTGATAAAAGGCACGGACGATCAGTCTGTGGAGTTTTTGTGTTATAATAAAAAAAAAAAAAAAAAAAAAAAAAAAAAGTGTGCCGGCAACCACACCCTTCCATCGAAACGCAAAAAATGCTTCACGCTAGAAATAGATGTGGTGGTGGTACTTCTCCGGTCGAACTACACTGGTTCTACCACCTTGTCATGTAGGTAAGTACTTCATTTTAAGTGCCAAATCCTATACGTGTCGCATTATTTGACTCTGAATACATTGGGATACATGGCAATGTTCACGAGTTATATTTTCAAATTTGAGCAGTGACGTGTTTTTCTTTTGATTAGCCAAAGTAGGAGAATCTGGGAGCAGGGCAGGGGACCTAGTCGAGCAAATATAAAAAAAAACACTAAGCAATTATCTATTCCTTCTTCTATATTCTACATCCTGGGCGTTATTTTCCTTCAGTCATTTAAAAAACTTTATCATAATGAATTATCAGATGAAAATTCATTTCAACAATTAAACTGTAAGTTTAGTTGAAATACAAACGCTTAAAACACGCATACTATGTACATAAATTTTGACCTTTAATATTTTACTTCGTGAAATACTAATCAAATAATACCTGTAATACTTACTTAATACGATTATTCACGTGTTAAATCATCTTATGCTTATTAATGCTAATCCGTGAAATCGAGGAGGATTACAGATAGCGTATCGCAATGCAAAGCAACGGACACCTTGTCATACAAGTGTTATATAATAATAATAGATTAAGTCATACGACGGATTATTTATTATCAAACACTTGAAGAACTAATGGACAAATGATTGCTAAAGAATAGCATGTGTATAATAATACACATTATTAATCTCATATTATAATCTGTCATTAAAAAAAATATCATAAACAATATTTAATTAAGCATGATAATTGCATTACAATTAAAATAATCTTAACAAAACATTATATATGACACAAAACACAGATAAAATTATAATACTGAACCAGCATAAGAATGTTGTAGTTAAAATTCGAATAAAGACGAAATTAAAAGTGACAATGGTGCCACCATTGTCATTTTTACTTTTTGTCTTAAAATAGCTATTCCACCTGATGGTAAGTGGCCACTGCCACCCATGGACATATGCGAGCAACTTCATACAGAACATGGGTTCTATCTGAAGTCAATCACAGATGCGTTACTACTCCTGAGGACTATGATGGTCGCCTCATATAAAAGTATGCCGGCAACCACACCCTTCCATGGAAACGCAAAAAAATGCTTCACGCTAGAAATATGTCTAGCGGTGGTACTTCCCCGGTCGAACTACACTGGTTCGACCACCTTCAACTGCTAGGTGGACTGCACGATACGATATATACATTTTTTAATTCTATAAAACCATTCCATTGCGATGAATAGCTATGAACGGGGATTTAAATCCATATTCTATACCGCATACATGATTGAATCCCGCCCACAACTCGTAACAGGAAATGTACTGAACGCTACACGGGAATAGTGTCACATTTCATAACATTCCCGTTCATTGGAATAGAAATACGCGATTTGTTTGCAGTACCGAATAGGTTTCAGAACTCCATCAGCTGAATATTGAAAATCACGAGTTTAAACAAAACGTATGAAATTGAAACAAATTGTAACAGCGAAAAGAAAATCTCATAGAATTTAAAATTTTGATGAAAATAGAGTTATGTACTTGTATACGTATGGTTTTGTCTTAATTTGTAAATCTTTGAATTGTAGTGAATACTGTTTTAAAACATATATATTCTATTCTATTGAATCATTAATTGAAATAGCGATAAGGTCATTATTTAAATTTATATCTTATAAAACTCATAAAAGGAACTACATAACATAAATACTCTTTAATGTAAGCATAAAGTATACATACCATAGAATTATACAAATTGAAAGACCGATACAAAAGGCGGCCTTATCGCTAAACAGCGATTTCTTCCAGGCAACCTTTGGGTAAGGAGTTAAAGAAACAATAAATATAAAGAATAGGTAAGGTGCAGTAAATTAATTTTAGGAATAGGTTAACCAAATAACAAGATAGCAAAGCAAGTGAACAATTCTATCATAAATCAAACCAAAGATCAAATATCAAAGATAGCAATGAGAAGTAAGAGAAAGGTGGCATAAGTTAAAATGTTTATAAGCGATTTATGATTAAAGAAAAGAAAAGTAATTTTATAACAGAGAAGACGAAGTTAGTACTGAAGATAATAAGACTTTACTAGGCTTTTAAAGGAGTATAATGATTGGCATTTCTTATACATACAGAGAGAGAGTTCCAAACACGGATAGCTAAAATAGTAAAGGAGTTCTTGTAGAAGGAAGTAGAATGTGAAGGAGTATACAGTATACAGACTACTAACAGTTTAAAATTTCGATTAATATTTATTTAAGTTATATCTATATCATATTTGCCTATTTCTTACCCGTTGCAAATTTAAAATCCATTTATGCTAATAGCGATAACGCATGAAATCACGACCGAGCTAATTTTGTTTGGATACGTTTATGTAACTAAATTGTAGTCTAGTTATTCTTAGTGTCAACTTATTTAGCACACATATGATATACTTACTTGTCAATTGCTTCTACTGGTAATTTTATTTAAAAATTATTGATGTAAAAACATATCTTATAGGCATATCAATATCAATGCGTAGCAGTAAATAAACTCTGAGAGGATGCATTCAAATTGATTAAACTTCTTAACCTTCGCAAAAAAGACTTCCTAAGCCCAAATTCAATTCCATTAATTGATCTTAAAGGTAATCGAATTTCAATAAATCTCTAATTAAAACTGGTGATACATTACTAGTTGCTTTGGGAAAGACTTCACGCCATGAAGTACATTTATAAACCGTTAAAATGAGTATATGTTTTCTAATCTATACAATTATATGTTTCAATACCGACTTTCAATGTATTGAATGATATCAATTAACACTGTTAAATTATTAAAATGTTAAATTAGACTTTAATTACAGTAGATTTTTAAGCAGTGAGGATTTCGTTTTAAAATTATTTATTTAATTTAACGTGCTTTTCATTTTGGAATTTAGTCAATCTGAGATGATTTCGATAATGGTTGTAGGGTGTGCTTATGGAATAGACATACGTATACAGAGAAAAAAAACATTCGCTCGAAAGACATTACCCTCCTTCAGTCAGGTAAAAAATGGAGGTTACTATTCAGTACCATAATAACTATTTATATAACAAAAGCGATATCGACCGAGCGTACGCCAATTCCTATTAGTTTTCAAGGACCGAAGAATAAACGATAATAGGCGTATTTATATCAATAAATTGTCAATCACTTGCTTTTGTACTGAATCGTGATCAGACACGTTTATAGCCATCGGATATTTTGCGATGATTGGTAAGGAATTTAAGGGCGGACGTAAACGAGTAAAAAATTGTAGAAAAATACGTACCTTGCCTACTTATTATATATGTATGTAAAAAGTATCTGTTTTAAGACACCCATAACAGTAATAATAAAAATAAGTCAGTCATTAAATCAATAAATAATATCTTGTTCAGCAAGAAAGTGTATTAAACCAAAGATGCTGCGAATGTGATCACTTTAAAAATTCAAAATGCCGTAGTTGTTTCCAACCCCCCGTACTTATAGATTAAGATCCGGCTGCAAAAATGTGTAGTTATCGTGTGCGTGCTGAAATCCACATTTTTACTCATATTTATGATTAGGAGAATAAAAATCTACCAGGTTGCCAATCAAAATGTGGACGATAATATTTTTAATTAAATTATTTATTATTATTTGATTTCGCGGGAAAAAATTCACTTATCAAATTTTGAAATAAAATATCGTCCACTTCACAGAAATAGGTATAAAGACTTTGAAAAATCGTAGTTGCCGTTGCGCACTTGGCCGCACCTCTTCGCAGCCAGGTTTAGACAAGTATGATTTCGATATATTTATTCGTCCATAACGAATGTTTATTTTTTATACATCAAAATAAAGCTAATTTTTTTCTCATTATTATGATATACGGCAACCTAATTAAATCTGGCCGCAAGTTAGGGTTACTGGCTGTTAAAGATGGCAAATATTGAAGGTGAGTGAGAGGAAGCTAGCGCGTAACATCACCAGTCTAACAAGGATAGAGATTGCCAGCTGTACGACGTTTTAAAGCTATTGCGCAATACGGAATCACACGATTTTTTTTTATTTTCCATACGCTTGAATGTTTAATTTATATTTAATAAATGATTGAGTACTTGAATAAAATAGAAAACTATTTCATACGGTACTTGCCCAATATAATTTTCTTTACATAAGTAACCTTGGCTTTATTTTGATCAATGTTAAGTTTTTGTTGTAGGTAACTATAAAATTTGTAGTTTCGAAAGGATGACAATTCTTTTGGAGTATTTATTTCTTAGTCGTTCTTGCTATTGATAGAACTGGTGATTGAGAACACTAGCATCTGACGTATGCGCAACAGCTTTAAAATGTCATACAGCTGGCAATCGCTATCTTTGTTCGACTGGTGATGTTACGCGCTAGCTTCCTCTCACTCACCCTTCAATATTTACCATCTTTAACAGCCAGTAACCCTAACTTGCGGCCAGATTTAATTAGGTTGCCGGATATCATAATAACGAGAAAAAAATTAGCTTTACTGTGATGTATAAAACATAAACATTCGTTATGGACGAATAAATATATCGAAATCATACCTGTTTATACCTGGCTGCGAAGAGGTGCGGCTAAGTGCGCAACGGCAACTACGATTTTTCAAAGTCTTTATACCTATTTCCGTGAAGTGAACGATATTTTATTTAAAAATTTGATAAGTGAATTTTTTCTCGCGAAATCAAATAATAATAATTAATTTAAAAATATTATCGGCCACATTTTTGATTGGCAACCTGGTAGATTTTTACTCTCCTAATCATAAATATGAGTAAAAATGTGGATTTCAGCACGCACACGATAACTACACATATTTGCAGCCGGATCTTAATCTATTACTTCATTACCATGCAAAAAACATAATTGTAATTTTATTTAAAAAAATGGATTACAACAAAAAAGACGAACCCGCTGAGTGTCCTGTCGGATCTTCTCAGTTGAGGTCATATTCCAATCCGGTGGTAGTGTAAGAAAAAAATGTAATTGACATTTTGTAAACGCCCCCGTAGGCCTATACAAAAATAAAGACATTTCATTTCATTTCACTTCGTTTTATTAGTAATATTTCATTGTATTTGATTAAACCAAAATTTAGCATGATACTTAAAGAAAAAGAACTCTCAACGAAGAATCTGAGGAAGTAATCTTAAAAAAACTTGGCAGTAATGTCTTTAGAAAGGGCAACCGCTTCCCCAATAACGGCTGCAATAGATCTAGAAGACAGCTACATGAACTTTTAAGAGGTTTAATTACAAGGACAAAATCCCTCATCCAACACAACCAGATTAGCATGACCTCCCGATTCATCTGAAATCCATACTATCCATACTATTACTAATATTATAAATGTGAAAGTATGTTTGTTTGTTCCTCTTTCACGTCGCCACATTGCTATTATGAAATGAAATGAAATGTCTTTATTTTGTATAGGCCTGCGGGGGCACTTACAAATTGTCAGTTACATTTTTTTTCTTACACTACCACCGGATCGGAATACGACCTCAACTTAGAAGATCCGGCAAGAAACTCAGCGGGTTTGTCTTTTTTTCTTATTTATATTCATTTTTTAACCGACTTCTTTTAATATTATTACAATCATGTTTTTTTTACATGGTAATGAAAGTTAGCTCCAGTATCTTGCCTTACAGTTCAGTAAAACAGATTAAAGAGAGAGAGTAAGAGAGATTATATGATATGGTTTATATGTTGGGAGATAGTGGACGTAGAGACGGAGAGTGACGTAGGCTACTTTTTACCGCGCTCTCTCATTCTCATGAGAATATCGATGTTTTGTTAGTTGCTAGATATTTAGTAGTCCCCGACGTTGATAATAGATGGCGTTAGTAAAATTCATTTGCAAGTTCTGAGTTTGAGTAGTTTCATTTAGTTAGTAGTAAGTAGTTAGTTATTACATTTTATTTAAGTAGTACCTCTGGTTCCCTAAGTATCTTATAATTGTGGAACTGTCACATATTTATCCACTAGAACTGTGTCATGTATGTTAAACAACTCATCGTTAATTCCTTTGACCATGCGGGCGAAGCTGCGGGTAAGAGCTACTGGACCAATACAATTTGAACTTGGTATTGAAAAACGTGATATTTATTCATAAGAGAGTAGGTAATTTTATGCCTTGGCAAATTTTTATTATTTTACAGAACTGAAAGAAATGATTAGAAAACAGGCTCACATCATAGTCTCTTAGTACCTATGCCCTGAAGTTATCAAGGTTGTTTAGACAAGCAGAAAATGTGGTAAATTCAAGGTAGTAGAACCAGTGTAGTTCGACCAGGGAAGTACCACCGCCACATCTATTTCTAGCGTGAAGCGTTTCTTGCGTTTCGATAGAAGGGTGTGATTGCCGGCACACTTTCACATGAGTGTGCCGGCAACCACACCCTTCTATCGAAACGGATCTAGTCCTCGGGAGTAGCAACGCATCTGTGATTGACTTCAGATGGAACCCACGTTCCGTATGTAGTTGATTATAGATGTCCATGGGCGGCAGTGACCACTTACCATCAGGTGGGCTGCATGCTCTTTTGCTACTTCAGTCAGATAAAAAAAAATGTACGCCAAAAGTGCTTTAAGTAATACTCTTTTAAGAAATAATCTTTACACACTTATTTGAAAATCATCAAGAAAATCGTCGTCTCAAGGCGCCTTGGGTCCAAATAAAATGGTTATTCTAGAAGATGAATGGGAGCACTCCGTGGTTAGGTCAACAAAGGATGAAATGTAACCACTGATGAGATATCAGATTAACTCTGAGAAATGAGCTCTTTAAACTACTCGCTTCCGATAATTCCATTCCGATTTGAATTTCATATTTTATAAAGAAGTTTTATTATAAAAAAAAAACTTTTTCTTACACTGTTGAAATTAGATTTTTTTTTTTTTTTGATTTTAAAACTTTGTGATTTTTTATTTGACTTCTTAATTGTGCAAGGCTTAAGGTTTTAATATGCATATTTTTTTCTTTAAACCCGTTACAACAAACGATTGCCCTTTGTGACATATAGTTTGTTGTAACTGGTGATTACATCATCACATCAATAAATATATCATGATGATTTTATATTTGTTCAAATGTCTAGATTCTAGATATCATTGCCATCATTATAGTTCGCCCCTTGTAGCCAATAATTATAGCGGTTAGTTACTAAACAAATTAACAAATTAAAGTTGTCTTAATATATTTTTAAATTATTAACCACCGGCTGAATAAATGTGGCCAAGAAATATTGGTGCCATAAGCATATACACAAAATCTCACCTTTCATGAATTCCCATTATTTATTAAACACGCAAACAGAACAATTTAATATGTTAGGTACATATTAAATTGGTCTGTTACGTAGATTAATTGTATGTTTTTTTATTATAATGAAGTAGCAAACGAGCATGCAGTCCATCTGATGGTAAGTGGTCACTGCCGCCCATGGACGTCAATCTGAATCTGAAGTCTATCTGAAGTCAATCACAGATGCGTTGCTACTCCCGAGGACTATCATCGCCTCATATAAAAGTGCGCCGGCAACCACACTCTTCCATCGAAACGCAAGGAATGCTTCACGTTAGGAATAGGTGTGGCGGTGGTACCTCCCTGGTCGAACTACTCTGGTTCTACCACCTTTATGTTACAAAAATGTAACCTTAAATAAACGTAGATAAAAATGAACAGAATTTGTCCATAATATTTATGAACCCAGTAAGTACATCATTCAATAAAAATAATTTCTCATAACGTGCACGTTTATCGTAGTTTTATTATGATTTCGTTCAGATTATGAAAATTGTTTGAATAATTTTCTCCGTTTCGCCTCATGTTTTATCAGTGTTGTTTATTTTAATAGGAATTTCTGCTGAAAATGAGAAGATGATTTCTAGAAAAGTCTGCATAATATTTTTCCCAGTACGATTTTAACTTAAAGATTATCATAAAAATGACTCGACAAATCTTTGCGCTCCATTTGCTCTAAGTTATTTTTCTATTAATTTTAAAGTTACTTACTTAGAATATTGTAATATTGTAATGCATAAAATATTTACACGTAAATTATATAAGTAATTACTAGTTAAAATTGTAAGTTCAGAGTATAGGTAATATACGAGTAGGTAGAAAGTATTCTACCTACTCATATGTTACTTATAATCTGAACATAAGCATTTGATCAAACAATTTTCCACGGAACCTTTCACAGACTTTTTAGTTTCAGAAAACAAAAGCTACATCCAGATATTGCAAAACCGAACAGTATTTCATTTAACATGTTAAGAAAATATATAGTCTTGTACGGTCCGGAAATATGTATCAACACTAAGTATGCAGAACTAAACTTAACTTGACTGCAAACACATATTTTACTAACTAGGTTTGCTTAGTTAGCGTTGGATTAATGAGCTTTACAACTTGAATCGCTACTAACTTCGGAATTTATGTGAACACACCGTACCTGTGACTTTATTATAATGCACTTTTAAAGAAGTCCGTTATATTAAGACACTTTAGTGCATTTTTATCTGACTGAAGTAGCAAACGAGCATGCAGTCCACCTGATGGTAAGTGGCCACTGCCGCCAATGGACATCTGTAGTCAACTACATACAGAACATGGGTTCCACCTGAAGTCAATCACACATGCGTTGCTACTCCCGAGGACTATGGTGATCGCCTCATGTGAAAGTATGGCGGCAACCATTATTATGGTAGAACCATTGTAGTTCGACCCGGGAAGTACCCCCGCACACCTAATTCTAGCGTGAAGCATTTCTTGCGTTTCGATGGATGGGTTTGGTTTCCGGCACACTTTTTAATGAGGCGACCATCATAGTCCTCGGGAGTAGTAACGCATCAGTAATTGACTTCAGATAGAACCCATGTTATGTATGTCGTTGATTACAGATGTCCATGAGCGGCAGTGACCACTTGGCAACAGGTGGACTGCATGGTCGTTTGCTACTTCAGTCAGATAAAAAAATGGGATATCTGTGCGCAATTTTATACAAAACAAGCGTTTTATCTGAAGTCGATCATAGATGCGGCGCTGCCGAGAATTAAAAGGATGGACTCATATAAAATTAAGACGGAAATTGTTACCATCTTGTGACGAGTAACGTACTTATAACACTTTATGAATCACAATTTTGGACAAAGCTTACTTAGTAACAAGATATACCTGCCGATTATGTTATCATTTTATACTTAGACAATGATACGCCGAAAAGATCAGTTACTAATGGAAATATCGGGTGCCATAACTATACTGTGTATAAATCCATTGTTAAACAAAACATCAACTGAAATTATATTGAAATGGTTTTCAATGAGAAATACATCAAGCAGTGACTAGGTTAGAGGTCCAGGGTTTGAATCGCTGACATGCCTTTTTCTTGGGAGATGTAAGTATGCATGTTAGAAAATAAAGGACGTGGCCAGTTTGTGCCTAATTGTCGATGGAGTTGTATGTGAAGGAGTCTGATGATAATTAACCTTAAGTATATACATAAATTATTGTCTCTTATAGCATTTTCATTTGGGTTTTAAAAATACTTATCTTCACAAGGTTTGCTATTATTTATTGAAACGATATTTATTATTCGCTTTTTGTTCATTTCGTAGCTTTAAGTAAGCATAAAAACCTAAAGTTAAGAAATATATTAACTATTAAACGGGTTTTTTGTACAAAAAAATCCAATACACCACACCTACTTCTACCTCTAAACCGTTGTAGTAATATGGATTTATTTTCTTTAGGCTTACCAACTTAAGCCACATGAGTAGCAACGCATTGATATTTAATTTTTAAAACGCTGTAGTACCTACACAATATGTACATTTTTTACAGATGTCGATGATGTGTGATAATAATATAAAGTGCTAAGTATTAGATAAACATATAAAAAATCACTCACCGTCCTATCCAGGAGCCAACTCGCAGGGAATATGAGCGGCACGTACGTCACCATGTACACCATCGACGTCCACGACACCAGCGTACTTGGTACACCGTAGTACTTCACCACGATGTCGTTTATTATTGTAAACTGTGTCCATTGCGAGGAGTTCGACGCGGAGTACACCACGAAGAAGGCCAGCATGACCCAACGGGCTTTGTACACTTTGTACGTGGAGCTGCTCGCGTCCAGCACTAGTCCATCCATGACGCTTCCTGATATTTCAAGGCTGTTTCTTTCGTCACTAAGGAACAGCTTGTGATTAGTTGGTTCCGAAGGATTGTCAAGCTCAATGCGTTTCTCATCAGTATCAATTGTCATTCTAAGGCTTTAAAATATCAAATACTCTAAAGTTTTTAAGTCTTTTTGTTCAATTTCAAGCACTACAGTAAGACACTGCTCGTTTTACTTATTGATAACAAAATGGTCCCACTACTAATACTTAGATATCACACAATTGGTCCCACGTTATATTCAGTCGTTTCCAGCATGATCCGTCTACCACGTTTGGCTGCTATTTGACATATTATCAGTCTTTTGTATCGCCGACAATCAGACGATCTTTGTGTAAGTTGATTCAAACGGCTGTATACTCGATAACGTTATCATTTACAGAGGTAATCGAAGTAATCGGTAATCCATCGGTATCTTCAGTGATCTTTATTCCGCCTTACGGTTCATTGGCATGCAACCGGATTACATTTGACACTTTTGTTTTAATTCTGAAGATATATTTAATGTCTCTTTCTCGCCTAAATTGATGAAAGTGGAAAGTAGTGAGAAAAATAAATAAAGGCACATTTTGATCTACTTATCGTCAAAAAGACTCAACTGGACAACTATCCGCACAAAAATAAGGTTATATGGAAAATTATACGAATTAATTAGTGCACCACGTCGCTGCCGAGTCAGGCGGTGTGCCGCACGGTTTAACTGAACTGATAACATGAGATAACAAGACAATAACAAATAATGTCACCTACTGTATCTATGTGAAATGTTTACTTTAGGTTAATGATAAAAATTGCAATCTTACTAAAAGAAAAGCGAAAAGAACTCGTTAACCCAACGAAATTCATACGAACCAACAGCTGTGTGGTGTGTGTGTGGTGTGAACCAAACAGTGTGGCTACTGGGAAATATCATATCATATCATATCATAAATATTATAAAGGCGAAAGTTTGTGAGTGTGTATGTTTGTTACTTCTTTATGTCTAAACGGCTGGAGCGATTTTCAAAAAAAATGGTAGGAAGTTAGCTGATACACTAAATTAACAAATAGGCTACTTTTTATCGTGTAAAAATATCTTATTCCCAGAATACAAATGATACATCGATTTATTACCGCGGGCGAAGCTGCGGGGTTCAACTAGTGAGTGATAAAGATAAAATGAAAACAGAAATTGTATTTGAATCTAAAAAACAAGCGTAATGGCCAATCAAAATAATGCTAAAATGTGTTTGTTTTGTATTGATCATTTTACAAAATTTTGCTGTGATAATAACAGAAGATAATTTGACAATACTATTCAACATTTTGAGATAAAGATGACTGGACTGTGAAAGCTATTAGACACATTTGTTGATAAATATTATTAAGAATATTTTCACCATTGAGATAATATGTACTAAAGTACAACATATTATCTCAATGATTTTCACCGTATATTCATACCTATAAATTATAAAGGATAATACTAAAGAATATAAATAATAAAAACCATAGCTGGTAGGCAGACATGCAGCCATCATTCCACAGATTTATTGCTAGCCATAAGTTTCCCCTCAAAATGTTTTTGCCGTAATCAACACACTACGCCATGTCTGAATAAATCACTTAACGGGCCTCTAATCTCTCTTTAACGATAACTTCAGTCGAGGAACAGAAATTCAGCTTCAAAGTGACAAACGATCGGTATTTAAATTGCAAAGTGAGGTGAGAGAACAAATTTACAAAAATGGCGGCCAATATTTACAGCATTCGCATTTCCTGGACCGACTGCGATAAATGATTACACCCGATCCTCGACTCATTGCTGAACGAATTCATCTTGGAGTAATAGTTGCAGAATAAGGTTAATAGAAATACCAATCTCGCTGTTTGCTTTTTTATATCTGACTGAAATAGCAAACGAGCATGCAGTCATCCTGATAGTCAATGCCGCCCATGGACATTTGTATATAGTTGACATACAGAACATGGGTTCCATCTGAGGTCAATCACTGATGCGTTGCTACTTCTGAGGACTATGATGGTCGCGTCATATGAAAGTGTGCATTTGTTTTAATATAACCTAAGAGTATAATTAATAATGATAACCTCCTCCTTTTTGGAAGTCGGTTAAAAATAGTTAAATGGAAATAATTTCTACGAGTCCACAAACCTCATAGCTGACAAAGCATTTTACAGATATTAAAGGGCGTCTGAGTTACATTTGTCCAAAAGCAATATATGTTGTTTCTTTCGCATAAAAACCCACTTTTAAAAATTCTTCCAGAGTTATATCAAGGTTAAAATCGAGCACGATTGACCTTATTACCAATGGGTGTGCCATTGATAATAAGGTCAATCATTTTTTTAAGATTTTCTCATAGATACCGCTTAACTACATTACGTTTTTTTTTTATATTAAGACCTAACGATAAGGCTGACGGGCCTCCTGATGGAAAGCAGTCACCATCGCCTATAGACATTTGCAACACCAGAGGAGTCGCCAATGCATCGCCGGCTTTAAATTTAATAACGTCAAATTTAATCTAAAACTGGAAACAATTAAGCTGCCTTCCTTTTATGCCGACACTACATAAGAGTCAGCAGAGTTTTCAACGAGATATAAGCGAGTTCGTAAAATGAAATGGCGCGATACTAAGCGACTAATCTTTCCGCTCTATTTGTGAAACATTTCTTAGTTCTCTCACATCTAGGTCTTTTCTAAAATTTATTGAGAGCGATCAACTTTAAATTATGTTTAATGTTGCAGGAGTGTTACTTCCTTAATTTTATAGTCTCATTAGATCTGAACTTAACCAACAAATAAGCTGTAGTTATTAATAACTAGCTTATTTCTACGGATCCAGTCGCTTCGGTCATGTCATAATTCATAATTCTTTTTTTTTTTTATTTGACTGAAATAGCAAACGAGCATGCAGTCCACCTGATGGTAAGTGGTCTCTGCCGCCCATGGACATCTGTAATGAACTTCATACAGAACATGGGTTCCATCTGAAGTCAATCACAGATGCGTCGCTACTCCCGAGGACTATGATGGTCGTCTCATGTGAAAGTGTGCCGGCACCCTTCTATCGAAACGCAAGAACTGCTTCACGCTAGAAATAGGTGTGGCGGTGGTACTTCCCCGCTCGACCTACACTGGTTCTACCACCTTTAAAAATCATCTTTATTGCATGAATATGGTATAATATAGGATGTTGCACAATTATTACAGTTCAATTCAATTCAATTCAAATTCACCGGTTAAGGTATGCAATTTTGGGTTTTTATGAAATATTTTATATATTTAATTACAATATTAAATATCATTAAATTAAATTAATTACAGACCCAATAAATATACAAATAATTCATAATCATGTCAAATAATTGAATAGCGAAATAAGAGTTATGTCAAGTCAAGATATCGAATTAAATGTCAATCAGCTCAATCGTAATTAAAATCATTATTATTAACGTTTTCTCCATGTCAAAAATTCAGTTAAAGAGTAAACACTATTCATTAGTAACCAATTAAACATTTTTTTTCTAAACATTATAAATAGCAGGTCCTTAATTTCATCTGGTACTACTGCGACTACTGCATGGTGTCTACTGCGATAATGAGTTATCTAAATGTTAATTCAAGTCATAAAATACGTATATGTTTGCCAACAGCAAAATCTTATCAGGAGATGTGGCGTGAAAGAGTGACATATATTCAGCGAAATCTTATCAGGAGATGTGGCGTGAAAGAGTGACATATATTCATCCTCATAAGCTTCCGCCTTTATAATATTAGCAAAATTAATGCTACTCAGACTAAACCAGCTAATTCCCAAGATATAAATTTGCTCGTTCCCAGTACCAGTTATTTATATCGCAATAGACAATGCCAAAACAATAAGATGCAAGCGCAGGAGTGTGATTATATGCATGAAGAAAATAATCTAGTATTAATAATGACAAGATATGACGGTACTTTAGGCGATTTGTACATTTTAAACAGAGGAGGCCGAACGGTTATAATTACATGACCGTTTCCGACACTAACACAAAACATAATGGATAGTTGTTCTGAATATGTGTTTGTTAGTTTCAATTGCAAGAGCATAAAACGCTTTGTGGACCATGTCAAGCAATTATGTGGAACTTCAGATATAATTGCCTTACGAGAAACGTGGTTATTGCCCGAGGACATTAATTATCTGGGCAACATTGACAAGGACTACGGAAGTACTGGTACGTCTGCTGCGGGTATGCTACGCGGTCGTCCCCACGGTGGTACCGGAATATTGTGAAAACAAAGTGTATTCAATAATGTCACCGTTGTGCAGTGAGATAATGCGCGGATGTGTGCAATCAAAGTGGAGATGAACCTAAAGTCTTTTTTTAGTGGTACTGACAGTGTCAAGAACACACAGACCGGTTTTTTTCAGCAAATGGATAATGGAGATACAGTATCCAATGAGTGTGTTATTTACAATACAGTGGCAAATGAGCTTGCAGTGGAATTGATGATAAACCGGGTGTGGTTGCCGAAACACTTTCGCATGCATCATCGGGAGTCCTTGGGAGTAGCAAAGCATCTGTGATTGACTTCAGATGGAACCCATGTTCTGTATGTAGTTGATAACAGATATCCATGGGCGGCAGTGACCATTTACCCTCAGGTGGACTACGTGCTCGATTGCTACTACAGTCAGATAAAAAAAACCGGTACTGCCACTCATAGCCATTTGTGGGAAAATCCTATTTATGGACTAAGTTCTATCTGAAGTCATTAATAGATGTGTTTCCACTCCTGAGACCTAAGATGGTGCCTTATTTGTATGGCAACGGAATATACACCCTTCTCCTTACGTCTAATTATACTGGTTCTACTACCATTCGACATTAATCCAAGCAATGTGACCCATATTTAAAGTACCTATACTTTTTCATATTGTTCCCATTGTCATCGTTGTGTGTTAATAAAAAAATTCGGTATATCGTAAATTTATAATTTCCGAAAACAATCTTTTTCACTTAAAATTCTTTAGATGGGTCCCTCTTACCAAAAATATTAAGTATTCTCATTCATGGAACGGTGTTGTAAAGTCCGGAAATCTCGTGAAGGTTGTTAATTAACTCTGACTTAATCTTAGTACTTTGTGTTAAAGGATTTAAGTATTTTAGAGGTAAATATTATTTTGGTTAATTTCTGTTACTAGTATTATTATTATTATTTCTGTTACTATTCTGGATTACACTGTAAAATATAAAAGATATGACAATTTAGTTCAGATTAATCAGCTTATTGAAAGTTAGATAATATAACATCATATCCTTTTTTTTTTTTTGTTTTCGAGGGGGAAACCTTCAAAAGGTACCCGACGCCGTGGGAGCGACGAAGGGTTATGTGGGATTTTTACCGCACTAAAACCCCCCCGGTGGCCATCCTCGGCGCTAAAAAGAGGACTCAGGGATCTCCAACAAACACCACCGGAATCGTCTAAGTGTGTCGCCCCATCGGGCTCCTCCCAGATGGGCGGCTGGGCCCACCGCTCCGTCTAGTCTATACGACGATATGCGACCACACATACCGCCGTCCTTCCCGGGATCGCCTGGCTGGACGGTTCAAGCTCCCACTCTAGCCGCCCGCAACCCCGGAAGCCCCTTTTAGTCGCCTCTTACGACAGGCAGAGGATACCGTAGCCCTATTCTGATCCCGGAACTACAGGGACGATAACATCATATCCTAACCCATCATATAAAATGTGGATAGATGAACAATAATCTTATTAATTAGCCATCGTGTTATATTTCACTGTTATCCAGTTACACGTTACTTTCCGATATGAGATGATTAAATTAATTGAAGAACTTGCTTTTCCTATTTTATATGTTTTCATAAAAGCTGAAAATGAAGTTATTTTTTAGTAATATATTCCAAATATTTTACTTACAGGTTATAACATAATAGTAAGTTTTATACGATATACCTATTTAATTGATAATAATAAGTAGCAATGTCCCTGCGTCCATGGACACCTACGATCGAGCTCAAGATATTAAAGGACTCTTGAGAAATAATTTGGAATACCCGTCAGTTTCTTCATTACCAAACAAAAACATAACAGAGCTTTATACAGAGCTTTATACTTATAAAGTGAAAATGGGTGGGCAGTGATGTAAATGGACTCAGATTACGATTAGTTATCCCACTTTTAAATATTTATGATTATGACTTATGACTTCATCACCTTGATTTCTCCTGTACCTACCCGAAAGGTAAAAAAAAACGCTTCGAATTTTTTTGAAATCAAAATTATATAATATACGAGTACATGGATGGATTAAGGATCACGACGCATATGCCGCATATATAATTTTTATGCTTTCATTACAATTTTAACATAACTGTAATTTGTTAATTCTGCATAAAATAAGACTGAGGAAGAAATGTCCTTTTAAAGATAAAACAGATTTTTTATCATTGTTTCGTTTAATGAGGAAAAAATATTTTTATAATTTAAAGAAATGATGTCTAGCATTTCTAATTTCCAACGTGTAATTATTTTACTATTCTTAGGAACTTCGAATAATTTTCTGGTTGGTTAATTTAGGTATATATTATCTTTTCGCCGTATCGGGACCCAGTATCGTAGGACCAGGTACCAGGTACCATACCTGGTTCATTAAGACAAAAGCTGTTTGATAGAAGGTTCCCGTTTTTAGTTTACCTATAAGAACACTAGTGATCAAAAGACTTCAATTGATAACAATCGAGATTAAATTAGTTATTGACTATATAGGTACATAAGTAGGTACGCCCTTAACTATGCTGATGAGCCCTTGAGCAATCGCGTCTTAATTCAAATCATTTGTCGCACGTGACGCGTCTTCTTGTTAGACCATTGTAGTTTTATCGTGTTTCTTTCAGTTATTTTATTTTATTTCACTGAAGTAGCAAACGAGCATGCAGTCCACCTGATGGTAAGTGGTCACTGCCGCCCATGGACATCTGTAATCAACTTCATACAGAACATGGGTTCTATCTGAAGTAAATCACAGTCTCATATAAAAGTGTACCGGCAACCACACCCTTCCATCGAAACGCAAGAAATGCTTCACGCTAGAAATAGGTGTGGCGGTGGTACCTTCCCGGTCTAACTACACTGGTTCTACCACCTGTTATTTCCTAAGACCAAGTAACAGTTGTATTCAAGGTATTTTCATAAGTCTAATGCAAATGTTAGGTATTAACACAGGTGGATATAATAAATAAGTAGATAGAAATGTATGAAATTTTGTTGTAAATATTAGCAACAAGGGTGTGAACACAAGTGTCTGATTGGACAACCAAGATACCTTGATCAAGAACCTATACACTTGTAGACCAAAATATTTGGCAACTTTAGCCTACAGACTGGCCAAACTGTTTTCTACTTATCCAATCCGACCGTCAGCTTACAGTCGTACTCAACCAAGATGACCTTGGTCATACATTGTATTCAGGCTTTACACTTGCCCACGTGCAGAATAAGTAGCCGGTAAAAAAAGTACGGACTGTACGAACTACGAAGCGAGAAAGAGACAAATATACATCGTATATCACCTCACAGCTGATAAATTGTTTTAATAAACTATTTATCGATATCACAACCGGTATGTATACCGGTAATAGTATAAAACTATCACTGAAACACTTCAAACACTATTTCTTATAAAATAAGCGGACGACACAACAACATCACTGCTAAACACTATAATGTTTGTCTCGTATTGAACCGCGTCCGATTGACGTATGCTCTGATTGCTAAGTGGTATTTCATTAATGATGGCCCGATCCTTCCCGCCAATAGAAGGAAAGGCGCAAAGAACGGCGTCATAGGTTAATGTTTTGTTGCGGTATTTTTATTTAGAGGTTAGGGACGCGACACGACAGCTGCTTCGGCGGAGCGCATGCGCGGCTTGTCTGGATACGTTCAAAAATTAGAAAAGACTAAGAATATGTTCCGAGCCAAAGCCAATTTTCATATAACTTTATTATTAACAAAAAACATTACAATTTATGGACGAAGAATTTTCATGTCTTGTTTTTACAGAGCATGTATTAACAATTTAAAATTGTCCGTTTCTTTCTATAGATAGACTTACGAATAATCGAGGTATATTTATTATTTTAATATCTAGGGACATAATTGCTTAGCTGCAGGCGGATTTATATACAACTATTTGTTTAATCTGATTATATTTTGCAATTTTTAAGATAGAGATACTGATGCTTAACTACTACGAGCCTTGCCGATATAATCAAAACTGCAGCTAATCATTACTTTTACGAGCTCCAGTTATCGGCATTTACCTGCAAACGTTAATTTTCTACTGGTTAACTAGTGTGAGGCGATGTTTTATGCATAAGTAATTTCAATTATGTCATTTCAAACCAGCTATTTTTTCCTTATGGCAGCAGTTACATGCTGTGCTGCTGACTTTGTTTAATGGGTTTGATAATGCAGACATTTTAATACTCACTGAGGAACTCAACGACGACCCGCGTGGCGGAGCGGTTACCATACTAGTTTAAAGCGCAATGGGTCCCGGGTTCGATTCCCGGCCAGACAGGTATCTGAATGATGAGTTTAGATTCATGTTCTGGGTCTGGGTGTTTGTGTATTCGTCTTGTGTGTCCATGATACCCACGACACAGGAGAAAATCCTGGTGTGGGGCTATGAGTGTAGAAAGCGCTTTTTTTATAACTCAAAACCTAACCCTCTGGGGTTCTATTTTGGAAAGTCACGAGCATTGCACCTCTCCCTTTACTTGGGTAGTTTTAGGTAAAGGCATTCATTCCAGGATTTCCAGGACATGGATAAAACCTTATTCTCTGGATATAATGTAAGTAGTATAAGTCTTACGATGATTTCTTCATGATATTTCATTATACAAGAATTTCTTCTAATCATGATGAAGTAAGAGATTTTGCAAGGTAGCCACTCATATCAGAGTTTTAAGTTTGAATAGACTAAATGTACATTTATTTTTTTCACTACGAGTAACTTGTTAAAAACCGGTTAATCGATAAAAAGTACAGCTCGATGCGAAATAACAGAGGGGACGAGGAATCAGCTTTGTCCCTTCGGTTATTTCGCATTCCCTTTATTATAAAACAAGTTTAAACCATAAGGACTTGCACTCGTATACACAATTCGATATAACAAACAAAAGTTAACTTTATTACAAAGCTGTAAGTAGGTTTCTTGGGTTCGGACTTTAAGCTGGAACTTGTACCACTATATACGATTGTACTTCTTCAGAGAACTTTGAGAAGTCTAATTTTATTTTTAACAAGTTCCTCAAAAAAGTTGATATTAATATACAAATTTAATTATTTATTTTTTGTTTTTATATTCATTAAAACAAATAATAAACGCTTTAATGAGCACATCATAACCATCATCATATATCTTTATATCATCGAACATATTATAATAGTCACGCATGACTGGGACTCAAAACCCAGTCTTCAAACGAGGACACCGAAAAATCCGAAAATATACCTACCGTCTAGTGGTAGGTATATTTTCGGATAGTATCATAAATAGGATCTTATATAGTATAGTTATAGTTATCTTATAGTTAATCATATATACATTTATGTTTCTGACATGTTAACATAGCCGTTTCTATTGAACTCAAGTATAAATTCAAACCAGCATTATTTTATCATAATATTAAGCAGATAGTTTTTCTATTGGTCATTGACAAAAGCTATCGGGCTGATAAAAATGATCGATAGTGCTTGACGTTCATTGCTCTAGCTAATAAATGGACAATAGTTCAATCGGTATATGAATAGTAAATAATTAGTCAAAATAAGCCTGACGTTTCCTTATGTTATTCTCATGTGTAAATGCTAATAAATGTAATTTAGTTCGTGAAATTGTTGTGAGTTAATTAAGATCGTGTCCCAATCCGGTGATAGTGTAACAAAAATGCTGTAACTAACATTTTGTGACTACCCTTTAAGCCTATATAAAATAAAGACTTTCATTTCAGTTATTTTTCTGAGTATAATAAAGGTTATTCAATATTTTATACTATGTTGGTTTAACTTCGACTAGTAATAGACATTCATGAGTTATTTAAGCTGCAGGGATATTTTCATAATGTGGACTGTGTTTGTGTTATCTTGGTGATTGAAGGAGACTTTATTTTTAAAGTGTCTATTAAACTTATAGTGCACGTGACTTCAATGTAAATCATGAACGAATTCTGTTGTGAAATATTGAAGACGAATACGGTAAGTTATTTTAAGTCTTTTAGAGTCTTACAATAGTTATTAAGCCTTTAGATACCTATAGTTAATTTTAATAATGATACTCTTAAAGATTTACAATAATGATTAAGTCTATAGATATAAGTAATTTTAATAATGATACTTTTATACAAAAGTTACCGTGTTCAATAGCTTAAATAGCCAATATTCCTCTGATTGCGTTCCATCTATATATTAATACGTAAACCAAAAACTTGTGATTGGTTTTTGAGATACTTGCCGCAGACGGAGAATTATGAAATTACACACGGTTATAGTTGATGTTATAGGTTATAGAAGGATTGCGCAATTCTAATATTTTAATCAAATAATTCATAAAACGTACATGAAATCATACATACTATGATAACACATAAATAACGTATTTGTCAAAACACCCGCTATTGCTTTTAAATGAAGCTTAGCAAATTTTTTTACAGCAAATCTTTTTACCTTAATGCGTTTAAAATAACTTGAAAACTATTACAATTTATTTGAATTTCAAAAATATTCGTGTTACTTTGGACAATATGAAGTTTAGTTTTTTAATTTAAATTACGGACGAATTTCGACCGTTGCGACGCGACGGGTGGCTAGATTTATTTCGTTTATCTAAAAGTATATTAGATTTCGTCTTCATTATTATAGAATAAAATTGCATTTTCTTTCTTATCAACTTTATTTTTACGTGTAAAACCGATTATTTCCTTCCTTATTACATCAAGCGCAGTTACATTCCGAAATCTATTTGCGAAGCTTTAACGGGATTTTCTAGTTCAATCAGATTTATTTCAACGACACGTATTTCCTTTTACGTTGGACATCCCTGCTTTCTATACCAGAAACTGAAGAAAAATAGAAATAAATAATCATTTACGTTTACCCAAGTGTGTTGAATGCAGTAATAGCGGTCAAGGGATTTTAGTCTTGTTTCATTTAAATAATCTTTTGTAGCAGTCACTGTTTGGCAGCGCTAATTTAGTAGAGTTTAACTAAGCGCTACTCAAACTTTTTATTATGGGGGCCACAAACATATCAGCGGAGTGATCTCGGGCCGCAAGTCATGGCGGCGTCCACTCTCAGTCACTCACCACAATAAGTACCTTTCTTATTTTTGATATTGAGCGAGAAACCTTCGAAAGGTACCCGACGCCATAGGAGCAACGCCAAGTTATGTGGGATTTTTACCTCACTCCTCGGTGCTGTGTGGAGGACACCGGGAACCCCAATGGACCGCTGCCGGTGTCCTCCGAGCGCGATGCCCCCTTCGGGTTCTTACCAGTGAGCATTGTACTCTGTGCGCCTCCCTCGAGTTTACGACAGCGTGTAGGACGGTGGCATGTGTGGCATGCCACCGTCCTACACGGGGTCGCTTGGCAGGAAAGTTCGAGCTCCCACTCTTACCGTCCGCAACCCCGGAAGTCCCTTTTAGTCGCCTCTTACGACAGCCAGGGGATACTGTAGCCCTATTCTGATCCCGGAACTACAGGGATACGACAATAAGTATCTACCTTGTAAAATAACTCAAACGCCTGATATGAAAAATTTGCACAAAAACACAATGTAGCAATAAAATATGTTAGGATTATTTTGAACGATTAAAATTATAGTTGATAACTGAATGCTTAAATATGTGGTAAAAAGCTTCTCGATTAAGTAACAGTCGATTTCCATTAGTTTAAGATTGTCTATTCTTATAGGTATGGATACAAGTAATAACAACACAGAAAAGTTAGAAGCAACATGTGGACTTGTAACTTCACTAGGTATTTTTTAATATTCATTATTCCTAAAGCGCTGATATTAGTCTTAAAAGCAACACAATTTTATTCCAAAAAGGTCTTTTAATCGATTTGAAATCGTGTCGTTAATCTATTGGAACAAATGATTACGGACAGGGTCGTAGCCGGCATTTTATTTCTTAGTTCTCTGATTTGGAAGACAATGTTATTACTGAAACTGAAATTATTACAGTCAGTCGCTTTAACGTGAAGGGAGTCGACTGGCTACGGCTTTGATTACGGGCCACAAAACATAGCCTTACGACCAGCACAGTTCTTTGCCGCGGAAAGCGTACTGGTTTCGCCTAAATAAAACAAATATAAAGTTTATTAGTATAGTTATTTATCTGGGTTACAATCTTCCATGATCATTAAAACTTTTTCGGCGATAACTGGAATCATTCAAAAGGAATCAGGCATACCTTGGTAGATATTGCAGGTTCTGTAGGATTTTCTGTTCTATAGGAAATTCATCGATGGCTCCGTTTGGCACCACGAGCGCGACGATGCGCTCACGCATACAATTTTTTTTTCCGAGATCGTTGGCAGAATGGTTCAAGCTGACACTCTTGGATCCCGCAGCACCGAAACCTTAGCCTTTTTTTGTTATCGAGGGCTAAACCTTCGAACGGTATCGGCCACCGTGGGAGCAACGCCGGGTTATGTGTGATTTTGACGTCACTAAAACTAAAAGCCCCCGGTGGCCATTCTCAGCGGTAAGTGGAGGCTCCGTGTTTCCGGGATCTCCAACGGAACACAATCGGAGTCCTCCAAACGCAATCCCCTTTTCGGACCCTTCCCCGGTGACCAATTGATGCTCACCGTGCCTTTCGGTGTTTACGACGGCATGTGGCCACACATGCCATCATCCTTACCGGGGTCACTTGGCTGGACGGTCAGAGCTCCCACTCTTACCGCCCGCAACCCTGGGAGCCCCTTTTAGTCGCCTCTTATGACAGGCAGAGGATACCTTAACCCTATTCTGGTCCCGGAACTACAGAGATACCCGGAACCTTAGCCTACAGGTCCTTTAACTACAAGCAATCGTTACACTTATAACACAAAAAAGGTAGTATTAGGATAAAAAGTGTATAAAGCATCAAACATCATTACCCAGTTATTCATAAAGAAAACAATTTTAAACCAGAGCAGCAATTCAATTTCAACGCCATATTGGAAATGACTATAAAAGAACAAGTCTTAAAAGCACTTTGCATATTTTATCTGCGATTGATTTAATTTCCATCCCAGGAGAATGAATTTGTGGCGAGAGTGCAGTTCATAATGGATTCACGCCATTGATTCAGCTTGGAGCATCGGCATGAGAGCCACTTGGTTCAGGGGATACTTGCATATGGGTTTGGATTTAGACTTGGTCTATTACAATAAGTAGACTCACACGGCGGCTCATTTTCATATAACTAGTCACCCGTCGCAATGGTCGAAATTCGACCGTAATTCAACTCAAAAACTATACTTGATAATGTCTAAAGTATTTCTTAAATTATTTTTTAATAATTTTCAAGTAATTTTAATTCACCCGAAAGGCGAAGAGATTTAAGCTGCATATAAAATCAATGACGGGTATTTTGACAACGACATCTGACATTTTTGACGTTCTGTGTTTTCATATGATAAATGTTTAATTTCGTTTATTATTTATGTGTTTGTGGCAAATGCACGGTAGTGTGTGTAATGTATTTTAGTTGATTTTATGTATGTTAAATGCATTATTTGAAAAAAATATTAACGCTCTGCATTCCTTCTCTATGTCCACTATTTCCGTCCGCGGCATATTTCTTAAAAATATACCATAAGTTTCTTCTTCAGGTATTAAAATATACCTATAAGGCACCCATTCTAGTCCTCGAACGCGTCTTTGATTCACTTAGGATGGAAATCCTGTTCTACATGAAGTAACATGTCCTTCGGCAATAGTAGCATCAAGTGGACCGCATACTCGTTGAAGTATTAACGCAGAACCAAAAAACAAAATATTAAAATAGACGGATTATTTCAAATCCATGAAACTAAATTCAAGTTTCTATTTAAAAAAAAAAACATTAGAAACAAATAAGATATGGTAAATAATTTTCTTTCTTGAAATATTTTATGGTACTAACCTGCTACTAATAAGAGAATTGTGTAGGATGCGACATTAAAACATTTTTCGTTTAGGTTATTGTTGTTTTTGTTGTGGCAACCGATGTAGAAATATACAAACTTAAAGTATGCAAATCTTACCTGGTGTCAACCCACTATTGTCCCACTGCTAGGCACGGGTCATCTCTAAGAATGAGAGAGGTTTAGGCCATAGTCCACCACGCTGGCCAAGAGCGAATTGGTGGACTTCACACACCTCCGAGAACTTTTTTTTAAGAACTCTGGGGTGGGCAAGTTTCCTCATGATGTTTTCCTTCACCGAACAGCAGCGGTAAATAATTTCGAATACGCACATAATTTAGAAAAATCAGTGGTGCGTGCCTGGGTTTGAACCTCGCACCTCACGATCGAAGGGCTATCACTGCTCTAAATCTTACCTGCGAAGACATAATCAAAATACTGGGGTGGTGCGCTTCTGACGCTCAGTCGCTCTTTTTGCACCTTTGAAGGCGGCTCAGCGAGTGCTCTAGCCATAATAGAGCAGCGCTTACTTTGGCAAAAATTAACATACCTATTCAATGATAAAGGTCGCCAGCCATTTGGTCACTCTTCCAAGGGATAACGACTTGGTTGAAGCCGATTATATTCATTGTTCTTTTTATTTTTAGCTATTATAATTGTTATTGTTTGTTTTAGTTTACATGAACAATAAAAATTTGATGTTATATTCCATTTTAAAATTTCTTAAAAATATGTAACAGGATAAATATATTCTATTTCGTTGCCCATTGATATGGTAAAGCTGTCTCCATGATATGCAATAGGGTTGGAATATCGATCCTCAATCCGCCCATTTATGCATTACTGTTCTACCTAATAAAAAACGTTTTTATCTATATACCTACTTAGTTTTTTTTTGTTAGATACAATACTATTAATTGATAGGGGCTAGAATACAACAACGCTATTTTTTGACAATAATTGCACAAAAGCAAAACTTAAATATGGAGCGACCAGCAACTTTGAAATATTCTTCAAATAAACAATGTATAAAAAAGTCCGTCAAGTGCGAGTTAGACTCTGTCAGACTCGCGCGCGAAGGATTTCGTATTCGTACCATTTGTTATTTATGGGATTATAATATCTATAAAAACGGCCAAATCACAGTGGTTATACAGGAGTTATACTTTTTAGACAACTTAGTAAACATACCGAACTTGGCTACACGCTGTTGCGTGTTTTGATCGATCAAAAACATGTTTGTTCTATATAAGAGAGGCTCCTTACATATTATACAAATTGTCTAACTATCACGGTTACGTCCCTGTAGTTTCCCGGTTGCGTTCCTTTGGAGATCCCGGAGTCCTCTATGTAGCTGAGGATGGCCACCGTTAGTGAGGTAAAAATCCCACATAACCTTTAGTCGCTTCAAGGTTTCCCCCTCGAAAAAAAAGGTTAGCACGGTTAATGAGACACAGCTTGGTGTCAGACAGACGGACAACGGAGTCTAAGTAATAGGGTTGCATTTTTATCCTTTGGATACGGAACCATAAAAATCACCTACTGCAATTTTCACTAAAAATACTATAGTTTTCTTAAAACCGGTCTCAACACTTGAAAAAACCAATAAAAGTAAAAAATAATCCTCTTCAGTGCAATTTTGGAATAAAAAGTACGGCTCGAAACGTTTCTGTGAATGTAAAATTGTATCGTGTTTCTTCCGTAAATAACGAAAATAGTAAATTAGTATCTCCAAACACTTTATTCTTACTGGACAGTCCCATTTTCTAATAAACCTTTGTATTTTTTATTACACTAGTGATGTAAAGAATGTTATTATTTGAACATTCGCGAATGCGAATACGAATATACCTTACCAACATTCGCGAGTGCGAATCCTATTTTTTTCAGTTTTTGGGGTTTTGTTACCGTAAAACGTAAAACAAATCTATAAAACACTCGACAGTGTTTTAGAGCATCGACATGCTCTCATCTCGACTACTGATTGGCCACAACGGTGATGGATGACAGAAAGCTGCATCTGTCAAGCACGGACGTAAGTCACCACTTGAGACATATCTCTTCGATCGTTAACGGACCACCGAACATAACCACGCGCTGCTAATCAAAGCAAATTTCGAATCTCAACCGTTTTAATAACATTCGCCTGTGTGTGTTATCATCTAGTTGTTTGAACAGGAGATCAGAACCACTTCATCATCCCTAGATCGTGGATTACGCGAAGTTGGAGATCATCGAGACTTTACGCAGGCAAAGGTGCCGTGCTTGTGCTTAGCTGTTGTGGCCTATCAAAAGAACATCCGTCTTAAGAGACTCCCTCGTTCAGTACCAGAAAGAATCGACTTCGGTCAGTCCCATAAAGAATCTCAAGTCAGAAGTCCCGGTAAGAATAGAGCAAAAAGATGGTCGCCAAATCTTAATAATTCGGCCTACACTAAATGTAGGGCGAATGATCAAGATTTGGCGAACGTATTTTTTGGGTCGCAAAACTGCAGTTCGATTTTAACTTGGATAGATTTGGCGAGCTACTTTTGCAAAGCAGTGCAATTTAATATTCGCAAAACATTCGCACAATTCTCGCGAATGCGAATGCGAATATTGGTAACATCACTATCATATACAGTTAAACCAGATAATGCCCGCGGCTCCGTCTGCTTTGAATACGTTTACCATTTTTTTTTTTTTTTTTTTTTTTTTTTTTTTTTTTTTTTTTTTTTTTTTTTTTTTTTTTCGCAGGGGAATGCCTTTACGCACACCCACTCCTGTCATCGCGACTTGAGCCGCGACGGCAGCAGTGGGTAGTGTCGGACTCTCTGACGCCCATATAGAACTGGGCGTCAGAATACCGACTAAACCTAACTGCGGCGCTATACTCGTCTTTAATGGGGCGCCAGAGGTTCCCCGTTCCGGACTCTCTCTGACGCTCCGACGTAAGCCTGGCAGGGCTACGACCGTCTAAAGCAGAGGAAGGAGACGAGCGTATTGGCGTCGCCTCCTCCCTGGCCTTGCTCGGCGGAGCAGGTCCGCACCAGCGTCGGCCTCTCGTTCCCGCTCCGCAGCCTCCTTCAGGAGCATTACAGCCTCACTGAAGTCGGCGACAGCTTGCCAGTACCTGTCGCTGACCAACATGGCACTTACTATTCGCTCCAGCGACAGGTCCCCGCCAATGACGGCAGTTAGGTCGCTCCGTTGTGTCTGCCAGGCAGCGCAACTCTCGACTGTGTGGCGCGCCGTGTCGACAGGCGCGCCGCATGCCTTACAAGAGGGTGAGTTCTCCCTCCTGGCGATTTGATGTAGGTACTTACCAAAACAACCATGTCCGGTAAGCACCTGCGTCAACCTAAATGACAGCACGCCGTGTTGCCGTTGAAGCCACTCTCTCAGTTTTGGCCGGATGGCCTCGACAGTTTCAACTCCGGCGGCAGGGGTCCTCAGTTCTTCCCTCCACCGCCGGATAAGGGCACTTTGAGCTTCCGCTCGCAGTTCGCCCACAGCCGGCTCCTCGCCCCGAGATCGCGCCACCGTGCGGTGACGATAGACCTCAGCCAGTACTTTCGCCTCTAGCTCCCAAGGCGGGTCGCTCGCCAGGACCGTAGCAGCCGTCCACGACACTGTACGATACCCCCTGATAGCCCTTACTGCGATGACCCGTTGGGCTCTTCTTAGCAGGGCCTTATTACTCGCGCTGAGAGCATCAGCCCATATTGGGGCGCCGTACAGCGCCATGGACCTAACAATCCCGCTGTATAGCCTCCGGCAAGACGACCCCGGTCCACCAGTGTTGGGCAGAAGTCTACCCAGTGCTGCAGCTGCGTTGACTAATTTGGGGGCGAGCTGGGCGAAGTGAGGCCTAAAGCACCACTTACTGTCAATGTGTAGACCCAGATATTTCATCTGGGCGCGCACTGGCACATCCTGGCCAAGAACAATAAGTTTCGCCCCTCGCGGGACACCACGTCGTGGGCCATGAAATAGTAGGGCCTCTGTTTTGGTAACAGAGACCCTCAGACCCAGCATTTCGATGCGCTCGATGACAAGCCCCACTCCGACTTCGGCGAGTCGGGCTGCCGCGTCGAAGCTGCTTCCCCTCGCCGTGACGAGGGTGTCGTCAGCATAACAGATCACCCTCATCCCGGGGAGGAGTTCGCCGCGTAACAACCAATCGTAGCCGATGTTCCACAGCGTCGGACCCAAAACCGACCCCTGTGGAACACCGCGCTCAATTCGGTGCCGGAACAGACGCCCATCGGTACCTTCCCACACGACGTACCTTTCATCCAGATACGCCTCCAGCAGCCTCCGGAGGTACATAGGTACTCCATGAAACCGGAGCGCCTCCCTCAACGTCTCGAAGGGCAAGCTGCCGAAGGCGTTCTCGATGTCAAGCGAAACTGCCAGAACCACATCGCCCTGGGCCACAGCCTCCAAGGAGAGGGCTTTTAAAGCGACCAGCGCGTCCGTGGTCGATCGGCCCCCTCTGAAACCGTACTGTGCTTCCGACAGTCCCGGTCCCACTTCCTCGAGGTGCTGGATTAACCGGCTGGCAAGGATACTCTCGGCAATTTTGGCTGTCTCGTTCAGCAGTACTAGCGGTCTGTATGCAGAAGGTGAGTCCAACGGACGTCCTTCCTTCCGCAACAGACATAGACGTCCGGTTTTCCAGTCCCTCGGAAACTCCCCAGACCTTAGGCACATATCGAGCAGCTCCCGATACGACTGCCGCAGAGCCTTC
This sequence comes from Spicauda simplicius, assembly GCA_949699795.1. Lineage (NCBI taxonomy): Eukaryota > Metazoa > Arthropoda > Insecta > Lepidoptera > Hesperiidae > Spicauda > Spicauda simplicius. The sequence continues at coordinate 22,703,031 of OX453058.1, read as the reverse complement.
ATTGCGATGCTCAAAACCCGGCCTGGAACACCATCTGGGCCGGGCGCCTTTTTATTTGACGAAAGCCGGACCAAGGCGCGGTCCAATTCCTCTTCGGTGACGAGGGGAACATCGTCTGTATTCCCCGTCAACACTGGAGGAGTCATCGCTGGGGGAGTGTGTCCCCTAGACTGTGGGAGCAGACTCGCTACGACCCTCAACAGCTCATCCTCTTGGAGAGACTCGATAATAGGGGCGCCGCGCGCGCGGAGTTTATTTCGCGCCGCGAGGTAAGGGCGGCCCCACGGATCCCTGTTGAGGCCTTTCAGCATTTCTTCGCGTGCCTCGGCCTTAGCCCGGCTAATGGCCCACTGCAAGTTCTTCTTGGCCACCCGGTATTCATCTAGTGGCTGATCTTCGATGAACTCGGCGCCGTGACGACGCCGACCTCTCATAAGGGTCCGCCGCGCTCTCATGCAGGCCGTCCGAAGTTCCGCAATTTCGATCGACCACCAGTGAACTTGACGACAGGGTGGGCCCCTCCGGGTCCTCGGCATCGCTGCTTCGCAGACTTCCCTCAGGGCACTGCTAAACCGGTCTGCGGCTGTATCCACGTCTTCTTCAGTGTGGTTCTGGCGGCCTGCAGATCCCCAACGCTGGACTATTGCCGCGTCCAGGGCCATTTCTCTGTCAAGTTGACTGAGAGCCCACCGTGGAAAACAGCTATTGCCCTGAACGCGCTCCGCAGTAGTTGACGAGGTGGAGACGCTGAAACGTATGTAACGGTGGTCCGACAGCGTTTCCACCTCCGTTACTACTCTCCAGTCATTCACTCGGCGCGCGACAGCAGGACTCGCAAACGAGAGATCCACAATGGAACCACCATGCTGCCGCACGCACGTCCAGGTGTTACCCGTGTTTAGAAGCGAAAGCCCTGAGAGAAGCGACCACATTTGTGTTGCCCTCCCCTTACCATTTGTGGCTGGGTTGCCCCATGCTCTGGACTTCGCATTAAAGTCGCCGAGAACGAAGGTCGGTCTCGGTAACAGCCGTTGGACCGAAGCTCCGACGGTGTCTAAAAAGATTTCAAACTCTGAGAGGCTTCGGTTGGGGGAGAAGTATAGTCCAACGACGGCAAAGTCCCTGTATCCCACCACGACAAAACCGTCTCCTCTTTCAATGATGGAGAGGGGAGTACCTCCTTTCGACAGAACTGCAACAGAGTTGTCCCTGTCGCTGGCCCAGTTGGGCTGGCTGGGGATGTAATATGGTTCGCAGGCCACCGCTAGATCTATATCCCACTCCAACATGGATTGTATTAACAGGTCCTGAGCACCGGCAGAGTGGTTTATGTTCGACTGGAGGAATTTGAAGCCTTGTCGACTGGTCATGTCTGCATTTCAAATTCATCCTGGGGACGGGAAACCCCTCCTTTTATCTTTGGGGGCTTACAAGAACGTCCACCCATTACGTGACCAGAGGGTCTACGCGCTGCAGCACAAACAACACACCTCGGTGTCTTGGCACACTGCGAGGCTTTGTGACCTTCGCATCCACACCTAAAACAAAGGTGCGACCGGTCAACACCTGACGGGCAGAGAGCGCTTGTGTGCCCCAAGGCCAGACACTTAAAGCAGCGTAAAGGTCGCCGCTCCAGAGGCCACACCTTTGCTGAGCTCCAGCCGACGAGGAGCCTGCCGGATTCCACTAAGACTTTGGCTGCTTCAGCTGGGCATTTGATTTTAACCATGCCCATTCCCGTTGGGCCCTGGCGGATATCTCCAGCTTTAACAGCTGATTCTGAGCATTTTGTTGCCCTTATAACCGCCGCTACTATTTTTTCGGGGGTGGCAGAATCATCGAGCCCCGTAATTCTGAGGTCCGCACTCTCAATGGGGACGACGACGTCCGCAACTCCGTCTAGCGTGTCACGAATTTTGCCAGCTAGCCTGTTGGCTAGCTCTAGTGTCTGCGTTTTTGGGAGCTCGAGCACCCTAGCACCCGTGGCCGCCTTGCGGATGCGTACACCTTCCCCTATGCCATATTCAGCAAGGTTTACGGCTTCCTCGGCCCGTGACATGATTTGGGCATAGGTAACACCTTTTTCCACTGCTTTTGACTTTATAGTGATGATCACTGCTGCCGAGCGGGGAGTCTTCGGCATCGCAGGTTGCCTTTTAGGGATGGCAGGGATGGGGGCGGTCTTTTTCTTAGTCCTCCTTGTGACCGTGGCCCAAGATGCTTCTTCGGGGGCGTTGGGATCGTTAGAAATCCTGAGCCCCTTTGAAATAGCATCAGGTTGTTTTTCAGCGGATGGAGCGGGTCTGGAAGGCTCCTGCCTATTAGTTGTCGGCATAACCTTCTTCGGCTGTCCTGCATGCGTCTTTTTTGTAATCTGCCTTTTCTCGGCCGTCAGTGGAGGACGGAGAGGCTGCTCCGGAAGAAGTCTGTTCTCGATGCCTGCCATACGGGCGTCGAGCATCTTGCCGAACGATCTAGTGAGAGAGGCTTCTAGCCTCCCTACGAGTCCCTCCAGGTCGGCGTTGCTCGATTCAGGAGCTTTGGCCGCCGCGGTCACTTCGCTGAACTGCCGCTTGTGGCTTTTATTTTCAGCTTCGAGCGTCGCCACGAAGCGCCTCAATCTGGCGTTCTCTGCTCTAAGCCTTTTGGTGACTGTAGACTCTGGTCTCTCCACGAAGGTCTCCACGATCTCAAGAAGTCCCTTGGCGTCGTCTTTGAGCCTTTTGACAAAAGTACCTTTTAGGTGGCCAGATTTCGTGGCAACCTCTAGGATGTCTTTGGCCAGACGTCTTGCCTTTGCACGACTTTCCTCAGGATCCATGCTGTCCGTGTTCATGGTATCATCATCCAAGGCTGTTACGTCACACGAGTCCTCAGGGGCTGTGCAGGCCGATAGTGAGGATTCACTGTCATCACCTGCCGCCACCGATATTGGTTGGCTGGATGATTGCCGGTGAAGCGACCTATTGAAACCCTCTTCCGATGCATCGTCATTTTTCTCTTTCAATGCTCGCCTTGCTTTGGCAAGTCCTCACCTATGAGCTGCAGGTGCAGCTCTGCCTCGACGTGAGGAGTTTATTTTCGGCATAGGCTCTGTCTCCGTTTGCGATTCCGATGCCGGTAACGACGATGTTTTTGCCTTATGCGCCCTTTTACGATTTGCTGGAACTTTAAAGGTCGCATCAGCATCGCTGTTCTTCGCCTCCACGTCACGAGGCATTTCGCTACTCTTCTCATTGTTCTTCTCATTTGTTTGATTTTTAATAAGTTCAATTTCCATTTTGTACCCACGATTATGGGATAAACATCCGTCAACCCGGGCAGAGATCCCTGTACCCGGGCAAGCGTAAATTTTTAACCCAACTCAGGGGGTCCGCAGGTACCCTGGCTGGGAGCGCGCTTACGGTTAAACTACCCATCAACCATGCATCCCCTCGCCGCGCGCCAGAACTTAGGATTCGGGGTAATTTTTTAGAGAGGTTTTCTTCCTCGCAGTCCGGGCGGTTAAGCCAAGACCCTCGTTCCTGATATTGGGTCGCGAGACGTGACCACGGCACCCAAATCAGGTTTACGATGTGGCGCGGTTGGCAGATTTGCCTGTCCAGCATTCAAACGAATGAGTGACTGAACCCGTCGCAGCTTCGCCTCACATAAACCTCTCCCTCTGAGAAGTGGAGGTGGGCTAGAGGATATGGAGCGAAGTAGTGCCAGAACATTCGCCACAAGTAATAGATTCCCTGTAAGGGAACCTATTACCCGTGCCCAGGGTGAACCGTCCCAAACAGCCTGCCGTTCCCCCCGGATGATTTCATCCAAAAGGGACAAGCAGGAGTCGGGCACACGAGGAGGTTTTCTGGCCTGTCACCCCAATACGTTTACCATTATCTCATGTATTAATCTAGGTCGTAAATTATTTTTGTGCTAAAAATTAGCAAAATAGAATCGTATTTTTCGCGCGTAAGAGTATCAAAACACACAGACATCCTCACCGACCTCAACCGACAAATTAAAATAATATTAACGGGTTTGTTATCGAATATCTTCATTACAAATTATCGACCTACGCTTTACGAGTATAAAGAAGTTCAGAATGTAATTATTGTTGATGTAATTATTATTATGAAGTCCAACTGAATAAAAAAGCTTTGTGAATTTTTTCAGCACACCTATAAGTATTATTTTATGTATACCTGTCATACATTTTGTAATTCGTTTCTGAACTATGTTAACTAAATGTAGATATGTTCATAATATCACTTAAAAATATTTTTATAAAGTCCAATCTTAAAAAGAAATAAGCCGTAAATCACAAAAAGAAATAATATACACACATAACACAAAAATTCAATACGCAGTATTAAAAGTATTCAACTAATATTAGGTTTACATACACACTTTTTTGACATAAAAACTATTTCAACTCCATTTTCGGTACATCACTGACGGAAATCCGGCTTTTCATCCGGGTAGGCTTGGCAACCCTTCCTCAAATCCAAGCGTCTCTTATCGAAACGGACGTGACTTTGGGGTATTTGCGGAATTCCTGCAAATATCTGACCCCGTTCACTGATAGATACTCCACCGTCCTAAATCCGTAATAGATACACGTCAGTTTAGTTGCTGATATACCCTGTGATGTCTTAAAATAGGACCATTCTGTCTTATGTAATCTTTTGTAGTTCTACTCTGACTTTACAGCCGCCATACTTACTTACTTCTGTGCAATAACAGCAGTGTTAAATGCTGTTCTATTTACAAGGGTGTGTTAAGAAGGACATACTTATCAGACATATTCATCCTTAATCCTCTGGCAAGACTATTCTTACCGGGGATTGATTACAGATGACCGTGGGCCAGCCAATTGCCACTTACCATTCTATGGCAGAACTATACCGTTCGAGGCCCGTGGCAAATTCATCGGATGGGTCCCCCAATATAAAAAGTTTTTTTCCAAATGCTTTGAATTTTTAATACATTTTACTTGTGTAACATTTTTTTTTACTAAACATGTATATCCTCTGCCGTTGTGTGTGGCTTATGTGGACTATGAGAAAGCCTTTGATTCTATCGAGACATGGGCGGTGTTGGAGTCGCTTCAGCGGTGCCAGATTGACTATCGGTACATCGAAGTGTATATATAACGTAGCCTCAATGTCGATCCGATTATACGACGGAAGTAGGAACCCCACCCAATTGCAGCGCGGTGTGAGATAGGGGGATGTGTTTTCTCCGAAACTGCTTACCGCTGCATTGGAAGACTCACCTTCGATTCGCAGACGATATAGTCATCATGGCGGAGTCGATGGAGCACCTCAACACCATGCTCAGCGACCTCTCAACATGGACAAGACGAAGATAATGTCTAACGTCCATGTCACACCCGTACCGGTTGTTGTTAACGGCACTACCCTCGAAGTTGTTGATGAATACATTTACCTAGGGCAGGCGGTGCAGATGGGTGAGTCCAACTTCGAGAAAGAGGTTACTTGTAGAATCCAACTCGGCTGGGCAGCGTTCGGGAAACTGCGCCATATCTTCTCATCGGATATACCTCAGAGCCTGAAGAGCGTAAGCTTAAGGTCGCTCAGCGAGCTATGGAGAGAGCTATGCTTGGTTTTTTTACCTGCGTGACAGAATTTGTAACGATGAAGTCCGTAGGAGAACGAAAGTTACCGACATAGCTCTCAAAATTAGTAAGCTGAAGTGGCAATGGGCAGGCCACATCGTTCGTAGGACAGACAACCGATGGGGTAGAAGAGTCCTCGAATGGAGACCACGTCTGGGCAAAAGGAGTGCAGGCCGCCCCCCGACCAGGTCGGCTGATGACCTGAAGAAGACGGCGGGTAACCGCTGGATTCAGATAGCTCAGGACCGGTCGAAGTGGCGCAGATCAGGGGAGGCCTTTGTCCAGCAGTGGCCTTTTAAAGGCTGATGGATGGATGGATGGAAGTCGAGGTTATCGATTCTACTAAGTTCAAATATTTTCCATTGTAGAACGGGAAAATTTCATGCACCCATTTTAAAAATAGTAAATTTAAACTATGCACATTTAATACAAATGGGGTGAACTGGTATTGAACTATCTCACATTATTAATTATACTTCAACAGGTCTGAGATATACACTTTTAGTGGGCCGTAAATTTATCCCTGGTATTTTTATCAGGAGACCTTTGCTCTTTGTTTTAAATGCTATTATTTGCACGGTTTCATCCAAAATATAATTTATAGTGGGTTGAATGTTTGGGGGCATTTTAGCTTTTTCGTTTGTTACGTACCTATTTTTTAATTATAGAATTATGACGGACATATCACAATCGAATCATATTTGATAATCATTTTTTTACTGCCTATTGAGTTCAATCGGGAAAAAATTAAAAGAAAACACCACTTTTTTTACATTAAGTAACATTTATTAACTTTCATATTTATTGCATGTGAGTCAATCAGTAGATCATAAAGGTATTAATTTAAATACAGGAATAGCTAGTATAATTTATATGGTATACCTACCCAAGATTAGACTTACTTAAACATAACAGGAATAGGTTCGCGGTTGGTACTTGCAAACTCTACATAGAGGCTTCTCGTTTTATATAGCAATCAGTTCCACTAATTAAATACAGGAAGGTGTCACGTTCCTGCAATCCCTTTTAAGTTCAACTTACACCTTTACTGATGTTAATGCTGAACTCAAGTAACTTTTATATCCTGCGCTGCTGACGCCTTCACTTAGCATATAGAAAAGTAAAATGTATTTCTAAGGAAATAGTTAACTGCCTACATACTTTACATATGCACAATGATTAAAGTACCATTTTGATGTTTTATTTGAATCTCTCATCAACCCATCCTTGTCCCACTGCTGGGCACGGGTATTCTCTCAGAATGAGAGAGTTTAGGCCATAGTCCACCGCGTTGGCCAAGTGCGAATTGGGGGTGGATTATTTGAATACTTATATTATAGTCCCTTTGAAAGTAGATAGAAATAAGGTTGTAATAAATTAACATGTTTTAATATAAAAATAAATAATTATTCTTCAGCCTGTAACTGTGTTACATGGAAAAATATTAAACTACGAAAATAAATTGAATTGAATTGAATACTCAATACATCGAACAACCCTTTGAGATCTACTGCCGGACATAAGTCACCACCTTGTGGGGGGTGCAGGTCCCCCACCTGTACTCCTTTTATCTAAACGTCGCCACTCGAAGAATCCTCTTCTACATAGGTTATCGGTCCTTCGAGCGATGTAACCGGCCTATTGACACTCCAGCTTGCTAATTTGAATACTAAACTGACTTAATTGAGGCTTATTTACGACTGAATAATCAATTTACTATATTGCCTTTAATTTGAATGCAAATGACGCTCTTCAACGGTTTTATTTGTATTTCTTACGATCTTTTCACGGTACATAATAGTGACATATGAGTGTAAGATGATTATACTTATATTGACTGCTTGAAGTACATACATAATTATGTTCTCGCTGGACAAGCAAACGTGTTATGCTAAAGATGGTAGTGAAAATAAAAGTGACTTATCTTTTACTTAACTACCTTAGAAAGCTTTGGAAATAGACGTAATCCCGGTTTGCATTATTCGATCAAATATTTATTTAAATGACGTTACTGGTAATCAACGAAAACTAGTTAAAAATTTCTGAAAACGGATTATAAATTTAGTATTTTTGTGTTAAAAGTTTTTAATACGATATAAATATACTCATATAGGATTCTAGGACTGACCAACATTCATTATACCTATTGTAACATATTTTAAGTGGTCACTGCCGCCCATGGACATCTGCGAGCAACTGCATACAGAACATGGGTTCTATCTGAAATCAATCACAGATGCGTTGCTACTCCCGAGGACTGATGGTCGCCTCACATAAAAGTGTACCGTGTGATACTCGTAATTAATGTGTGTAAATACCAGACAAGACGAATTTGTAGCGAAATGTTATAGTTTTAGCCGTCGGTTTTTTGTATAATAATTTCATGTAATCAGAGGCTGAATTTCAATTTCATTTTCCGTCAATCATAAAAAACTCATTACATGATGTCATCAAGAGACTAAGATTGTGATTTATACAACGTCCTTCGTAACATCCGTGCACTATGCATGCAGTTAAACAATGCATCATCTGAGAATCGGTATGACTTGCCATTTCAAAATGAAGAAAAAATATTTTCAAACATTCAAAGTTACATAAGTAGGTATATATTTTTTTTATACATGTTAGTGTGAACTAATACGTCAACTACTTTGATCAATTAATTTTATTAATATTATAAATGCAATAGTTTGTAATGAAATAGGTATGTGTGTTTGTTAACCGCGCGTTGAAGCGGTTACCACACTGGTCAGACGCGCAATGGGTCCCGGGTTCGATTCCCGGCCAGACAGGTATCTGAATGATGAGTTTAGATTCATATTTATAGTATACACACACACACGCACACACACACACACACTGTATTTCTTAATGCTATATTTAGTTAATATTTTTTTTAATGTAAGTTACCTCTTAAATGAGTAATTGTAAGATATGGAAGAGTGGGACATCCTGACAAAGATATTAAATTACTTAAAAGGATGTCCCAAACACAGATAATTGTATCAAACTCATTTAGCAAAAAAATCATTTTCATTTTCATATTTTGGATCTGGGTGTTTGTTTCACAGGAGAAAAACCTAGTGTGGGGGTATGAGTGTAGAAAGTGTGAAGTGTGTTTGTGTTTGTTACTCTTTCGCTATAGATCGTACTTTGCTGAAATTTGCACATCAACAAAAACCGACTAGTAGTTTAAAAAGAGTAACAAATACGCTTACACCCTCACAAACTTACCCATTTATAAATTTAATAAGGTTTAATAAATATTATTATTTAACGTTAAATCAAATATAAATGCAAAATAAAATATAAAATAAAAATAATTCAAACTATCGAAGATCGAGATCCCCGGATAAGAACAAAACACCTGCATATTTTTTTTTATAATTTTGAAGTAGCAAACGAGCATGCAGTCCACCTTATGGTAAGTGGTCACTGCCGCCCATAGACATTTATAAGCATCTTCATATAGAACATAGATTTTATCTGAAGTCAATCACAGATGCGTTGCTACTCCCGAGGACTATGATGTTCGCCTCATACAAAAGTATGCCGGCAACCACACCCTTCCATCGAAACGCAAGAAATGCTTCACGCTAGAAATAGGTGTGGCCATAGTACCTCCCCGGGCGCACTACACAAGTTCTACCACCTTTTAAATACACAAAACTTATCGAAATAATCTCGATTTTCTGTTCAATATGCTTAAATAATATTACCATTTCCATTTGTTACCTATTTTACCGTGTCACGATTTCCATTATAGACAAAGTACTGATACTCACACGTCATAGAGCCATGGGTTTTCCATCAAGTAAACGAGTGCGCGGCCGCCATATTACGTCTACTTCGTATGTATGTAGATTATGCTTTCATTCATCTCTTTCTACTGTACTGTGACCATGAAATTATTTTTATCAAGTCTCAGTCATAAAATTTGTAAAGTGTGCGGATTTTATTCAGATTTTGTGTTTGTAAATGTATGGGGATTTTAAATGTATGGTAATGTAACACATTTATCACTAATACTTAAAACCTCTCGCAACATTGAAAATAAGTCATTTTACATATATTTTTAAAAATATGATATAAATCATTTATTTTCATTTTTGATCACTCTGATAAATTAAAATAATAAACTTGCATAAAAATTAAGATTTCATACTTACCGTATTTCGTTGTCTTAATTTTTATTAAATTTCTTAATTAAACAAACGTAATCAATTTGGCAAGGAAACCTGCCTGAGAATTCTCACAAAATCTCAAAGGTTCTTAAAGGTGTGAGAATTTTATCAATCAACAATTACACGGTCTGGTGAGCTATGATCTAGCATATTCTCATTCTGAAAAGTATCCAGTGGCCAGTTATGAACAACATGGGTTGGCTGGATATGTAATATGACACGTGCAAAACGCGTAAAAGGGGTAAATTCATGTACCTACATTTTTTTTTTATTACATGTACCTATAAAATATTAAACAGGTAAGTAATGGGAGTTGTTATACTTTTCGATTTTTGTCAGTCTGATTTTAATATTTTAAAAAATAACGCACTGAACGAAAACAAATGAATTTATGGACTGCACAAACATTTAATATTGGACATACCTAAACCAAAAATATGTCATAATACTGTAATTTGGTCTTACAGTATATGACATATTTGTGGTTTGAAGTTTAAAATTTAAAGTAATGTCTAATTATTAAAACTCGGGTGAAATTGCAGGGTTAGCCCTACGTAACTACTATTAAACATGGTATATTAAAATTATGATACATTTTTAAACACAAGTGAAACCGTAGAACATGATTAGTATTTATGTGTTTTTATGTTATCCATTATAAAATTACATATAACATTACAATATATATGTACATTTAGAAGGGGTATTGACTAAGAGTGTCATTCCATCCTAGAGTACATATCTCATGGTCGCCCCGGCACTCGAGTCTCGTGATAACAGCGCTTGTCATCTGCGCCCGCGCATCGAACTGCGCGCTCGCGTCCGTCTTATTAAAAAAAAGTACGCACTAATTTCATTTTGTGTGATTGGAACTGTGTTGTGAAAAAAAAATACAAAGTGCTGGCGTGAGTGTTCAGTTAATATTAAAACAATCATAAACAGTATTTAATTGATGTGTAATTTTAGTTTCTAAACGCATATTTTGGAATATTTTTTACTCTTTGGTAAGCATAATATTATTCAATACAAAGGAAGGCTATTGTTATAAAAAGTAATTAGTTAATTAGGTAGCGTTACACTGCCTTGTACTTTTCGCTAATAGAAACTCCATTATCATTTAAAATATTTTGATAATTACATTTATTTTAATGATTAAAAAATATTACGCCCATTTGCACGTATGTCATCGTGCTGTCTTATCGTAACTAAAATTTAACCTAACATTGTCGTAACAAAGTCAAGAATAATACGTAATTGGAAAGTTACATAGTTTTAGCTGCACTAATATGAAGTTATTTTTATAAATAAGAGCAATTAGTAGAATATGTAAATCTTACTTTATTTTAATTAATGCATTTAGAAAATCATATCGTATATCAAAGTGTTGTATCAGTTGTTTCAAATCTATATTTAGAACATATTTTGACAACAGAACATGATAAAAAAACGAAGTTTGATTAACTTTCCCACAATTTATTAAAACAAGGTATTATGTACATACATAACCTCTAAGATTTCGGTGTTACCTACATTTTTGACATATAAAACGTCAAAATTAACCGCGGTCCGTTCATGAAAAACATTTGTGTTTACACTTATATTAATTTTCATCGATTAGCGATGATTTTCTTTCATCTTCCTACAACGATAAAATATTATAATGATCTTATATCATTTATAAATAATATCATAATCAACATAATGTAAATATTATGGTTTTTTAAAAGTCGATATGTCATAATTACCGGTTTCTTTGGTAATCGATTAGTTTAATACTACATGCTTCTATGTGAATTATTTATATCAAAATGAGTTTAGATCGATACAACCATAATCTGATTAAACTACACGTAGCCTATGAATATGCATACTAAATATATTAATACACTCCGTATATAAATATGCTCATAAATGTTTATTTATAAGTGTATCTTTCGTGATTACTGAACGTAGGCTCTTAAGAAAGGACTTCACTTTCCAACCTAATTAACTTTAATTTAAAATCAATAGAATTAATCATTTGCATTTTGCACATAAAACAATTAAAAGTATAATATAATAATGCTCGTGGTCGGGTTTTTCATAAAATGAGTTTAATTCTCAGCTCGTCTAAAACGTTTCATGTCAAGTAAAATTGTACAAATATAGGAAAGTACACTGAATAAGTACTACACATTTCCAAGTAACTAAACATTCAAATCATCAAGGCGGTAGAATAAAGGTTCTACCAGGGAGATACCATCGTCACACATTTTTGATGTGAAGCAGTTCCTGTGATTCGTTTAAATCATGTGGTTGCTGGCACACGTTTATATGAGGCGACCATCTTAGTCCCTAAAGTAAGAACGCATACCTATGTGATTGACTTCAGATTGAACACTTGTTCCGTATGAAGTTGCTTACCGATGTCCATGAGCGGCAGTGACCACTTTACATCAGAAATCGTTTTTTAATTATTTTGAAATCTTGGCTTCTGGCCTTTTAGTCCAATTTTATTAAATAACTAGCTGAACCCCGCAGCTTCGCCCGCGTTAAAAATATTGATATATCGATTGTCCCATGGGACAATATAAGATATTCTCCCACAGCAAAAAGTAGCATATATGTTAATCCAGAGTGTCAGCTAACTCCTTACTAAATTTTATGAAAATCGCTTTAGCGGTTTAGACGTGAAGAAGTAACAAACAACACACTTACAACCTTTCGCCTTTATAATATTAGTATGATATTACACAATAATAATTGACTAAAGATTAAAAACAAAATGTCAACCTTAAAAAGTTCCCGCCAAAAAGTTCACTTGACACTTGTTCGGTACGAGTTCATTAGGCCATGACTCCTTCCTCATACAGCCACATGTTATATTTGGAATACTTTTACTTTCATCACTATCGTTATTCGACAAATAGCTGTTATGTAAATAACGACCTCCAATAACGACCTTTCTATTCAATCAGGCCTATAAAACTAGATTTGAAAGCTAACAATTTGATGCTAATAAATTGAATTACAATATAAAGTATGGTATTAACTTTTTTCTACATAAATGAGAAAATAGAGGAAACTTTAAGTCACTGTAAACCAGTTTTAAACTACATATTACAAATTGACATTAAATAAAGTTGCATATTTTTTGCACTTTTATTTCTTGACTGTAAACATTTTTATGTCTAACAACTGGGCACGTATCTCTATCAAGGGGAGAACCTTTTCTGTAAAAAATACCTTGTGTAAGTAGTTACTTATTTATTTATTCTTAATAATCGTAGCTACCTTCAATATTATTCATATTACCTTCAATCAATATCGTCTACCGATAGAGGTAACAATAAACGTATTAAATTTCGAGATTTCATTAAACGTAAATTAAATGTTGCAAGAAACTGTAACACAGTAAATAACAAGTCTGGAGAGTACCACTGTAAATATAACATAGGATTGCGTTTATTTATTTCTTAAAGAAGTAACCAGTCATAGCTGTCACTTAACATAGGCGGCTTGGAAAATTACACTTACCATACCCTTCAAACCAAAATATATCGGCGCTTAAATATTTTAAGGCAGAAATCAGTGCTGGATTAAGCACATAGCAAGTGCTACGGGCCCCGCGGCCCAACACCTACCTGCTAATTAAAGTTTACTATCTTTACTATCCTAAAAATTTTAAACCGTAAGAAGATATGAAAGTGTTATCTCTAAATTTTCCCAGATTCAATTCCAGTTTTGTTTTATTTAATACCTTTACTTAAGGCAAACTATGGGCCTCCTGTCAGAATTTGCTAAGAGCCCCGCGCAGGCTTAATCCGGCACTGGCAGAAATAGGTTTTACTATGGTGCCTCCGAAGTCGAAACACTGAAAGATCTACTTTCAAAGTTAAAATGCACATTAATTCCTGTAAACATGCTAGAACGCAGATTAGTGATAATGATTATCGTGAAAGTCGTTTATCGGGCTTTAACTATCATAGAATCCGACAAAAAAATTGGATACATAACTAGTTTTAACTTACTTATAAGTGTATTTATATAATTTCGGTTCAGACTTTGAATACAGTCATATTTATGAAGCTGTACATACCACCGCGACATATATAAATGTCCCATACATTAAAATTATAAACAATGGGCTATAAACTATGTGCTATAAATAAAGTACTATATTTATTAACGAATTTTAAACACACATGGATAGAGTACTTCAACGACAATAAAATATATATTTTATTTTCCTTTCCTTTCTTGCCAGTGCTAGACCGGGGACGTTCCACACCTATTTCTAGCGTGAAGCAACTGTTTTTCAGTTAAAGGTTGTGATAGCCTACTGATTTTTATAAGTGGTGACAACCTTAGACCTCTTAAGTAGTGACGCATCTGTGATTGAATGCAGATAGAGACCCAGTGCTTTATTTTCCTTACAAAAAATTTAACAAGGTTTTTAAGACGTTTCATGTTATTAAGAGATTTTTTTGAATTACGAACACATTTATGATCCCTTTCTTTTGTATCTCCAGAATCAGACAACAATAAGAATGTACTTCTTTTTAGGGTTTTAACTTTTTTATACGATTAAAGTATGGACATCTCTAAACAACTTCATACAGAAGTCAATCACAGATGCGTTACTTTTTCCGAGGACTATGATGGTCGCCTCATGTGAAAGTGTGCCGGCAACCACACCCTTCTATCGAAACGCAACAAATGCTTCACGCTAGAAATAGGTGTGGCGGTGGTACTTCCCCGGGCGAACTTCACTGATTCTACCACCAATAACTTTCGCACTGCTAGACCTTTTCAGCGTACAGATAACCTATAGTTTTTCTTGTAATATATTAATAAAATGAGTTATATGTATGAGACTTGTATTATTATTTTTTTTTTGTCGGAAAAATTATTAAAACTAACAAATCATCTCATAAAGTTATTTCTTTTTATGTTACGTTTCTAGTGTCTAAATATTAACAAAAGTAAATAAAATTCGATTGTTTGTTTCCTTTTCTATTTTAAAAAGGCCTCGATCTTAATAGATGACGTGATTCGCCGACTAATTACAACCTAACGACTTATCTTTTTAGTGAGGCTATACGGGCACTATTAGGGCTGTCACAAATATGGCAATTGGCGAAAAGTGTCAAATCTTTTCAAAAGGTGAATGGTTTAACCGGAGAGGTAGCACCGCCACATTTATTTCTAGCGTAAAGCGGATTTGCGTTTCGGTAAAACGGTTGCCGGCTCACTTTTGTATGAGGCGACTATCTTAGTCTATAGGAACAGCAAAACATTTATAATTGACTTCACATAGAACTGTTGTTTTGTATTAATTGTTTACAGAGGTTTATTAGCGGCAATGACCGCTTACCATGGGCGAATTGCGTGGTCGTTTTCTTCTTCATAAAAAATTCAACAAAACCAAAAAAAAATGTATCCAATTTTGCTGTGTAAATCTTTTATAGGCAATGAAAATAATCAATCCGTTATTTATACTCTAATTAATTTCACTGTCACATATGACTATTGGAAGCCGTGTAACAATTTATCCTTTTGAGAATTATAGTACATTATGAGCAGTGATAGCCTAATGGTTGAAACTTGCCCTCTCGATCGGGAGGTTCGAGGTTCAAACCCAGGCACGCACCACTGATTCATGTGCGTATTATAAATTAATTATCACTGCTTTTCGGTGAAGGAAAACATCGTGAGGAAACCTACACACCCGAGAGTTCTTTAAAAAAAAAAAGGGCTCGGGGGTGTGTGAAGTCCACCAATTCGCACTTGGCCAGCGCGGTGGACTATGGCCTAAACTCTCTCATACTGAGAGAAGACCCGTGCCCAGCAGTGGGACGATAATGGGTTGACGACGACACAGTATATTATAAAATTTTGGTAGAGGGTAAAGTTATTTTAAATCTTGAATTCTTCTAAACAATTCAAATATAGATAAACATAGCAATTCAAAATAATATGAATTTGCACCTGTATCATCTTAGCCATCCTCTCTATACGTGAAACAAAAAATTGCGATTCGTTTTTAAGATACTTGCCGCAGGCGGAGGAGTGTGAAATTACGCACGGTTGTAGTTGATGTAGATAAGGATTGCGTAATGCTAATGTTTTTTTTTTCAAATAATATATAAAACATAAATAAAATAACCTAAAAACACATTACACTCACCTCGCATTTGACACAAACACATACATAATAAACGAAATAAAACATTCAATGTCTTACTATGAAAACATATTACGTCAAAAATGACAAATTTCTTTGTCAAAATACCCGCTATTGCTCTTAAATGCAGTTTAGTTAATTAAACCCATAGATAAATACTAATATATGATTAAACCTCTTTTTACTTTTAATGCTTGTTTTCAAAACAACTTTAATATTATTTTAATTTATTTGAATTTGTGAAATATTCTCCTTTGGATAATATCAAGTTTAGTTTTAAGTTAAATTACAGTGGAATATCGACCGTTGCGACGGGTGACCAGGATACATAAATGCCGATGCCATATAAAAAAATAAATAAATTTTATCCTTTGCAAACCCTACCTCACGTGTGATGTAGGTGATAATGAGTCCAACGTGTGCGCAGACATATCACGTTGCAGATGCCTTGACGTGTTTACACAACTATCTCGGAGCTATGACATTGGTGGTTACGCTTAAACCGTTAAAACACCGCAAAATGTGTACTTTAACCCAAAGGACACGGAACAATAACGCTGCAAATCAGCGTTTAGGGATTTTCAGCAAAATTCGCCTCAATTTGCAGTGAAATTTCAGTCTTATAAGAACGGACATATGCATTTGTTTTGTAGTTCACAGGTATAGAAAGGTATGGGAAATTGTCCTACTTAAAGAACTATAGATTTTATATAAAATTGCATCTGCGTTCTCCCTGTGATTCCAGAATCACGCTTATTTCCATGTTAGTCTATTATAAATGGCATTATTGTGATTTATATATGTGAAACAATACTTTTGACAAAAATATCAGAACTTGTAAGTCCCGTGATAAGCAGTAACGCAGTGAAGTAACGTAGGTAAGTATACATGTCAAAAAGGCTTGAGCCGAAGTACCGTCTCAAATTGTGTTTTTACGGCGGTAAAATCAAATCTGTATGTTTAACTCAAACACATACAGAAGCAAAATAAATTTTACGTGAAAATGGATTGTGATTAAACTTTGCATTGCGATATCTTTCTCTACACCAACTATAATCGTGCGTAATTTCATACTCCTCTATCTGCGGCAAGTATCTTAAAAACGGATCACAAGTTTTTGCTTCACGTATTAATATAGTTAGAGAAAAAAACAACCAAACGAAATACTGGTCCTGAAGCTGTAAGGTTACTGTTCTTTATGGATATCTGATTACGGAACCGAGAGTTCTATTAAAATCGCAGGTGTATGAACTAACCTGAAACGCTACTTACCCCTAAATATGTCACATCCCTCACCCTTGTCAACGCTTGGGTAAAATATTCGGGTTTTAAGGGTACTCTATTTTCCTGTATAGATTTAAATGGAATTTCTTCCCGAATTTTAACCTTATTTAACAATAACTAAAATATTAATATAATATTATGTAGTAATATTGAGACAACAACCAAGCACACTATCCCGTGAAAGTATCGATTAGGTTTTCACAATGAGTTTTTATACACTCATAGCTACTAGCACACTAAGATTTTTTTTGTGTTGTGGGTAGTATGGATACCTACAGAGACGAATACTCAAACATCCAGACCCAGAATAGTTGTCCCTGTAGTTCCGGCATCAAAATAAGGCTATGGTATCCCCTGTCTGTCATAAGAGAAGGAGGGGGAGCCTGATGGGGCAACACGTCCAGAGGACTCCGATTGCGTTCCTTTGGAGATCCCGGAGTCCTCTTTGTAGCGCTGAGGACGGCCATAGTGCGCTCCCATGACGTCCGGTACCTTTTGAAGGTTTCCCCCTCAAGAACAAAAAGAAGACCTAGTATACAAATCTTAATGCATCATTCATATGTCTGTTTGACCGTGGATCGAACCTGAAACCCAATGCGTGTCAGACCAGTAAGAAGACCGCTCCGCCACAAGAGTCGTCAATACTGTTTTATCAATAGAACATTTCGGTGTCATTGCCACAGTTGTTGATTACAGACTATCGTCCTTGAGGATTGAAGTTTTTTATCTAAGTATGTTACCACTATCTTCAAACATCTCATTATGTATAACAAAGTGGATGTGACGTCAGGAAGGCCAAGAGTCTTCATTACTGTCCATTCTTGAAGATTTCAAGTAAAAACACAGGAGTAAACTTCTTCGATTTATTCACAGTTTAAGAGGTTCGATCGCTTCGACAGTTAAACAAGAAACTTTTTCTACCGGCGTTCGCTCGCCTTTTTATAAAAATGTTTGGTGAGGTGACAATAACAAATTTATTGAGGGTAAACTAAATTACAATTCTAAAAATCATTAAATATTGCTAATATAATAAACAAACAATTTTCGATCTTTAAACTAACTAAAATAATTATTTTTGGCGACGTGTTTTTCATAAATACGCGGTGTCCCGCCGACATGTATAAAATACTTACATCAGCATCTTCACTGTAAATAAAATTTGCATGATCGTTTTGCCTCGAACGTGCAAGATGAGGAGTGAACTTTCTCCTGAGGCGATTTCGAAGCACTAACGGACTGCCAAAAAGGCATAAAAATAGCTCTTCTTCGAAGGCGGCAATGGATTGGCTACTTCTTTGATGTTGCAAAAGTCGTGACGGTGACCATATGTGACGTTGACTACTTTCCGTTACGTTCAAGTAATAAAAACCGAAATAAATCTTCTCCAGTAGTTACTAAACATCTTAATGATATGTAAACGGTCCCATAAATAATAAACAGAACTGTTTTATGTAACGGATCCAGACGTAGACATAATAGTAAAGTTTTAGTACGGACTAGTGGTTTAATTTTGTTAAATTACTCGCTTGATGGATCGCGTCTAATTTAACGTCTTGATTGGTTGATTGGAAACAACTAATGGGTAATAGAGAAAACATGGCAACACTTAACCACAAACATTTACAAATAATAAAAATCAATGTCGTTAATGTAAAACTTTTGAATGTATGGCAAAGATATAAAACATAAATTTTATCTATGCTTATATCATAATAAATAATATCTGATGTTCCGGATTCGTATAACGAAAAAAGAAAGGTTCATACACAGCCATCGATATAGAAAAACCCAAGATAAACATTCAGCGTCTCAAAACTATCCGGATAATAAAAAGAGCGCTTAATTACAAAATTGAGCGCTCATTTTAAGTCATACAGCGTCGCTAGTCGCACGACAAAAATATTATATATTATATTTACAGGTATTTCTATATCGATGTACACAGCTCAAAACAGATTTTAATAGGTTGACAGTTATATAGATAGTTTTAGAAATGTGTATTCTAATGTTTGTTTTCCAGAAATCATATTGTACATAGATATGTATCGTCAGTGGAATGGAAATAATGCTAACGCGGCAAAATTGTGGGAACTGAGATTTGAAGTTTTTTTTTACAGTAAAAAAACATGTCACCTATATTTTCGGTGGGATCTTGTATTTTGGAGTTATAAAATAAAGAGTTATAAATATAAAGGTGACATGATTTTTTTATTGTAAAAAAACTTCAAGCCTCATTTCCCATAAATGCTATTTTGGCACTTTAGTTTTATTTCCTTGCCATTGACAATATGTAGTTTCTATAATATTGAATTAGGGCCGATGACAGGGAACGTTTTGATGCCGGTCTTGGAGATACTCTTCACGCAAAAGTTGGATAAATTCATGAAAAGCCTCTTATGGATCTCATACACACACAACGATAAAATTTCATATGCTTGCGCTTCTGTTAAATCTATAAAAAATAAATATATAAAAAGTATTATTTCGTACACGTCCACCATAATCTTAACTGTCATAATGTTTATTTTATTTTATTTTTATACTGTGGAAGTGACAAAGGAACATGTAAACCACCTAATGGTAAGTGACCTCTGCCGCCCATGGACATCCGTAATTAACCTCAGATAGGTGGTAAAACCAGTGTCGTTCGCCCGGGGAAGGACCACCGCCACACCTATTTCTAACGTGAAGCAGTTCTTGCGTTTCGATGGGAGGGTGTGGTTGCCGGCACACTATGAGGCGACCATCTTAGTCCTCAGGAGTAGCAACGCATCTGTAATTGACTTTAGATTGACTTCATGTTCTATATGAAGTTGTTTACAGGAGTCTATGGGCGGTAGTGACCACTTACCTTCAGGTGGAGTGGACAGCATGCTCGTTTGCTACTTAAACTTATATAAACAAGATAAGATCAGGATGTTATGATGTTGCTACCCCTGAGCACGGAGTATATGATACGTCAGAAAGAGTCCTTACTACACCCTATAAACCAGAATACAGTAGCACAACACTACTGTTATTAGATAGTAATACAAAGGGTGTTACCACCTTCACAAAGGGCTAACTTAGGTTACAAGCCGAATTTTAATACCATCTAGGCTTACCTGGTTTATAAAAATTACTCAAAAGGCCCGAGGCAAGCAAACCACCGAGTCCGTGGGAGGCATATGGTAACTTGATGCAAGATCCGACGTAATCCAAAGAATATAACTGGCCTCCACCTTCAGCTTCATTAAAACCAGCCAGCAGTACATTTACAATATATGGAGTCTAGAACGGCACATTAATAAATTTTAAACAAACATGGGTACAACCCATTATTGTCCCACTGCTGGGCACGGGTCTTCTCTCAGAATGAGAGTTTACATAGTCCGCCGCGTTGGCCAAGTGCAAATTGGACCCATTCAGTTGAAGATTCGTGGAGTCTGATAAACAAACATGAAGACGGTAAATAAGGATTTAATCTACAAAAAATGCAATAATATGAACAAACGAGGACTGCAATAAATAACCACTACCTGAAAATTTCATGCAGGCACGTTACTTAACGATCGAGAATTCTTTGATTGAATAGCAATTGTTAAACTTTGTGGTTTACCACTTGCCAGTAGGTATCCTTGCCAGTACCTATCTTTGCACCGCTTAGAGTGGTGTATCATTCTCTAAGTTCTTAGAATTATTGAGAAAAAGGTTCTTGCTTAGTTTAAACCAGCAGAGGGATATAGGAAGAGTCCTGAGAGTCCATAAAATAAATGTCTATTCAATAGTATCCTGTATAGCATCTTTGCGTTAATTTTTTTGAAATTGAAATGCTGAATTTTCGTGTGTTTTTGGACTATTTAAGAAATCAGTATACGAATGACGTCAAATTAATCATATCGGATTTAGATCGAGCTCATTTTTACTAAATTAGTTTCAACGATTTAAATATTGTCGGATCAATTATTAACTACTACTACTTATTCGAAAACACATGCAGGTTATATGAAAAAGAAATTTCGTTTCAAGCTTTTAGTCCAAAAGAAACACATTAAATGTTCGTATGGCGATCTAAGAAATGAAGTGGATTATTTAGCAAGCATTTACAAGAACCCAAATGATCTACGTTCTAAGGCAATTGGGCAATTTAGTTTTGATTACATCCTGAACAAAAACATGCCTAATGGTGTGATTAGACGTATGACTTCATAATATACAAGCTTTGATATTTAAACTGAATAAATGTTACTATCTCACTAGACTGATCACGTCTGGGCTTGCAAAAGATGTAAAGAATGAAATGAAGATGTTTTCATAATAATACATTTACAACTATACTTATTTTATATTATAAATTGTAATTATGTGCCACAATATACATTATAGCAAATTATTAATCAAAGGTTTCCTCACGATGTTTTCCTTCACCGAAAAGTAGTGATTTTTTATTTATTTATTTATTTATTTATTCAGACTTACGTCTATCATTACAGGTAGCACCCAATACGATAGCGTAGACAATTATTCATTTTTTAAAGGTTAACATTATTTTCTATTATTATTAAATATAACTATATATTATTGTAACATAAAATATTAAAAACAACTTTTGCGAATTCACTCAAGCTACATAAATTGACATCTAGTTTTTCATGTACCTGATTGAGTGTACAGAGAGCTTGGGTGAAAGGTGCCTTAGCTAAAAGGTTGGTTGTTGATAGATATATAAATTTGTAATACGCACATAGTTTTGAAAAATCATAATACTCGGACTTCCCGATTGAAAGGGCAAGTTTCAAGCAATAGGCTATCACAATAACTAAATAGGTACCTTATTTTGCACTGCTTCAGCTAAGTTCTTCCTCGCAAAGTGTGTGACAGCAGCCGTGTCCAGCTCGTACCCGTTCTTCATCTTGTAGAGGAGGAGGTTCTTTGATATGAACTGGGAGAATTGCGCCCTGTCACCGGCGTCTCCGTTCATCCCCATCAACAGCTTGTCTGATATCTCGTACACCTTGTCTTCATCTGGAAATTAATTTATGTTGAACAAAATTCTTATCAAGCTTTTTCGTATGCTTAGAAAATCATTTATTAATGCTACGTTATAGTTAATACTGCGGCTTCGCTTGGCGTTACAACTACTATGGTAATGAATGTTCTGTGTTAATCTAGGTCATAAACTGTGTATGTGTGCCAAAATTCAGCAAAATCCGGCTATAAGTTTTCGCGTAAAAGAGTGACACACACACGTCCTCACAAGTAAAATGAAATGAAACGTCTTGAAATGTCTTATAATGTCTTTATTTTTTGCACAGGCCTACGGGAGCCTCACAAATTGTCAGTTACATTTTTTTTTACACTACCACCGCATCGGAACACGACCTGAACTGAGACGATCCGGCAAGAAACTGAATGGGTTTGTCTTTTTTTCTTTGTATATATTTTTCTTTGCCATCTTGTTTTTACATGGGTAATAAAAGTAAGCTCCAGTATCTTGCTTTACATTTGGCTTAACAAGAAGCATGTTTGGCAGGATACGCTACACTTTGACAATTTCTCAATTATCTACGTATTGTTCAGTCCCAAGCCGTTTTATCATCTTCATAATCAAAAATTGTGTGATATGCTTTACGACTAAGCTTGTTCTTAATAAACACACAAACCCATATCTATAATATTAATAATATGTTCAGTCACCTTGAGACATCCGCCATGTTGGATTTAGAACCACGTCACCAAATCTATCTATATAAATCACATTTAGAGGTAGCTACTGAATTATGGAGTCGTTAATGAGGTCGGCAGATCCATTGAAGCCCTTAATTTCCATTCGACAAAAGATCCGCAAACCTCACATCTATCGATATTCACATTTGCGCCAGCACTTTATAGAGAGCTCATAGAAGCTTTTATGAACGCCGAGAAATGCAAATACTTCCCGGAAATTAAAGTGAGATCCATCTTTTAACAGCTTCATTCCGTGGATATTATAGAAAATAATTTCGTTTTGAAATAACTCTATTCACAAAGGTTAAATTTAACGAGAGTATGTAGGTAATCATAAAAGGTTGTAGAACCAGTGTAGATCGACCGGGGAACTACCACCGCCACACCTATTTCTAGCGTGAAACATTTCTTGCGTTTCGAGATAAGGGTGTGGTTGCCGGGACACTTTTATATGCGGCGACCATCTTAGACCTCGGGAGTAGCGACGCATCTGTTGTTGACTTCAGATAGAAACTATATTCTATATGAAGTTGCCTACAGAGGTCCATGTGCAGCGGTGACCACTTACCAGCACATGTAGGCTGCATGCTCGTTTGCTACTTCAATCTTATAAAAAAAGGTATGCAAAATACAGCAAGTGTAATTGGCATAATATTTCAACCCTTCTGATCTTGGGTCGCTGACCCGGCTGTCATCTTAACGGTATATCTAAATACCTCTTCTAAATGGGCTTTCTGTGTACTTGTAGTTTTTTGTCGTCATGTCACTTACAATTAATGCAGGACCAGAAGGAATATTTCACGTATGAAATGTTAAATGCTTGTTTTTTTCGTTATTTTTCTATTCCCGAATGTTGTTTCTGCTGTTATTAGGTACGTATGTACATATGTGGATGCTGTTAAGTTGCCAATCGATTCGGACGTTTTCAAAACTACGTTCGATTGTTACTTAAGAACTTAATTGAAACCAACTGATGAAAGGACAAATGCTTCATGAAGATTATCAGGATTTGCCAATATTGGTCACATGCCTGTATATTTTTTTCCAAAAACCGATAATAACCACTTTGCGTCGAACTATCAGTTTAATGCAATATGAACAATAGCGTGGAGGAAAATATTGATAAAATCTTGTTTATTCTTTATGAAAACTCTTGATGATGATAATTGATAATTGATGATAATTTCTTGTTGATGAATTACAAAATCAACCTTGATCGTAAGATGACACTGATTCACTTTACTTGCAACTTCATTGTGGATTCATAATTAATATAATTTCAATGTCTACTTAATTTGTAATCAATCCATTTTCATGAATAATTTGCGAGCCCTATATAGTTTTTGTAAATAACTTTCGCAAAATGCCCCAGTTATCTTTTTCCTTTATAAGATGGTTTTTTTATATAAATTACAGTGTTTACAAATGTTACTGTGGTTTGGTTACTTTTGCTAGGTGCAGGTATCAGATCCAAATTAACTTCTATTGTGAAATAGATCTTGCATTTTGGTGGACAGGTGGATATCGTTTGATTATAAATGGAGATTCTGTTTTACGCTTTAGGTAGAACAGTACTGTTAGAGATATGCATAGGTGGCAGGTGGACCGAATGCAATGCCACTCTTTTTTTTGTTATCGAGGGGGAAACCTACAAAAGGTACCCGACGCTGTGGGAGCAATGCCGGGTTAAGAGGGATTTTCACCCCACTAAACGACTACACATGCCATCGTCCTACCCAGAGTCGCTCGGCTGGACGGTTCGAGCTCCCACTCTAGCCGCCCGCAACCCCGGAAGCCCCTTTAGCCCCTTTTAGTGGCCTCTTACGAGAGGATACCGTAGCCCTATTCTGGTCCTGGAACTACAGGGACAAAGACAATCACCTAATAGGTAAGTCCGCCGGCTTCTACACTTTTACGCTGCGATGGTAACGCAAATGCGAATAGGGGATAGATGTCGTGGTTGAACTTACCTGTTTAGTATCACTCATTTACCATCTTCGAACATGATACCATGAAAGATGGTATAACAAGTAGGTACTCATCTGATTTTTTTTACTTGTTGTATCATGGATATTGAAATAATTTCTCACCGTCCTTCAAGACCAAGATGCTCTCCATGTTTATCTGATCCGAAGCTATCATTGTGAAATCCTTGCACCCCATCCCTAGAAGGCATTGAAGGAAAAGAGTTATATTACTCATCGCGTTATTCCAAATAAATAAAAATAATGTAAAAAACTATAAAAATAGATGGTTTTCTAAAAAAGTGACAAATAAATATATCACATAATTTTCAATAATGACTTTCACGGAGAAAAAAAAATTAAGTCGCGTTCAAACACATAATTTGTAAGTAATCAAAAAATTCTCTCAAATATACTTATACCATAGGTTTTTATAAAATTGAGATTTAATTTATTTTTAAAACCATCAGTACACAAATATGAATTCAATAGAATTTAAAATTCTATTGAATTAATATTGAATTATTATATTGAAGTAATCATACCTGACATTAAAACACGTACCTACAGAATTAAAATTTTGGTAATTTCAATGTTGTTTTTTATAGATATTTTGCAATTCTTCCAAAATTCAAGTCGCCAAAGATACTACTCGACCAAAACAATTAGGCGCACGACAGTTGAAACGTCATTAGAACTAGGGATTTCCCATCCCGATACGAAGTATATTCTATTACCAAATACCAAAAGTATGTAGGTATACCATTATTAAAACATACACCTTAGTGGTGTATTTTCAATAGTCGAGTAGGTATTTATTAAAGCACTTTCATGTGTTTAATATATTCGCAGACATGAAATATTTTCTTTCTTTTTTATATGTATAAGAGACTGATGCCTGTTGCAGCACACATTCGATTTTCGACTTTGGAGACAGGAGTACTGAGCCCAATACTCTTCTCTTGCTAAAAAAAAATGCATATTTTGAATGTAAGAGTCCTTTCTCCTCCACGAATAGTCTTTTTCCTACCCATTTTGAGGTTTATTGATGAATAAGCAATTAATTTAATAATAACTTTAAAATTTCAACAATCACTCATTAAACGAACATTATAACAAAATAACATTAAATACGTGTTGGCTAACGTAAACACCTAGACGATACACGACTGCACGTCACTAGGGGATGCGCGGGGTAAGAAGCGAGATGCGGGGTATTGCACCGCTTTTGTCTTATGCGCCTAATTGTTGTGGTCAAGTAATAACTTAAAATGTAATAACTAGTTATATAACATTAGCGAATGCCCATGTTTTTTTCTTTGTTAAAATTTTTGGTGTAGGGGGGCGGAGGATCTATTTTTTTATATATATTAAATACCGAATGAGTAACAGTACTTCATATTAATCACAATCTAGCATTCTAGGCTAATGAGTAATTCTAATCTAACTTATACCGCTAAAATAATTGTTTATTGAAAGAGGTGTCACACTGCACTTCTTTGTTCTAACATAAAGGGGTAGACACATTTTCACTATTCACTAATACTCACTAACACTATGTTATATCACTAGCTCTAAGGGCTTAGTCCGTGTGAGTCTTCTCACTAGGTCCGTCGTAGGATACGATCTAAGGTTCTAAATTTGACGCCCGTTTTTTTAACCGACTTTCCAAAGGAAAGTGGTTATCTATTCGTCACGTATATTTTTTTTTTTTTTTTTTTTTTTTTTTTTTTTTTTTTTTTTTTTTTATGTATGTTCGGGCGAAATGGCTAGAAATCGTCGACCTACCGACACGATTCATACGACATTGTATGCGACTAGTTTCACAGGCAGTCCCATATTGAGGAAAATGAAAAGCTTCCGGCGGTTTTCCCGGAAAATTGGAAAATGTCGGTTTCTTAAAATCTTGAATAACTTGGGTGTTTCTAAACCGATTTCCATTTTCTTTCTTTCATTTGATAGGAAATTTTGTCACGCAACTTTTTCTCTTGGACATGGGTATGCTGTGATGCTTAACTCTTTGAGTTATTGGGTGGAAACCACCACCACTCCTCAAGTTTTTTAGATAATTTGAGATAACTCGGCTTCTGCCGAATCGATTCTTATGAAACTTGGAATATGTATTATATATCTATGTTTATATAGGTTGACAAAAAATTTGACCTTCAACTCTTCGATCCTGATGATGCAGGGTTACAGCTATCCTAAACTATAACATTAGCTATTTGGTGCTTACATATATGTAACAAGACTACTAAGCAAAGACATGTGATGAAAAATTTGACCTTCAACTCCTCAATCCTGATGATGCAGGGGTGCCTCAAGCCTAAACCATAGGGGTTGACCATTTGGTGCTTATGGATGTGTAATAACAATACTAAGCATAGACATATGACAAAAAAATTGACCTTCAACTCCTCAACCCTGATGATGCAGGGTGCTGTAAGCCCAAGCCGTAGGTGATGGCCATTTGGTGCTTACAGATATATAATAAGATAGCAAGGCAAAGATGTACGATAACAAATTTGACCTTCAACTCCTCAACCCTGATGATGCAGGGGTACTGCAGGCTTAAACCATAAACGTTAGACATTTGTTGCTCACGGATTTGTAATAACATTGCTAAGCAAAGGTATACGACGAAAAATTGGACCTTCAACTTCTCAATCCTGATGATGCAGGGGTATTGAATGCCTAAGCCATAAAACTTAGCTATTTCATCCTTACGCATTCAAAATGATATTTAAAAAATGTAAGGTAGAACATTAGAAAAATGGTCGTATACGGTGGAAAATTGGACCTTCAACTCCTCAATCCTGATGATGCTGAGGTGCTTCAAGCTTAAACTATAGGCGTTGGCCACTTGGTGTTTAAGTATATCTGATAAGATTACGAAGCAAAAATAAAAAATGAAAAATTTGACCTTCAACTCCTCAACTCTGATGATGCAGGGGTACTTCAAGCTTAAACCATAGGTATTGGCCATTTGATGCTTATGGGTATGTAATATATTTACAAAGCGAAGACGTATAATATTAAAATCGACCTTCAACTCCTCAACCCTCATGATGCAGGGTACTGCAAGCCCAAGCCATAGAAGTTGGCCATCTGTTACTTACGTGTATGTAATGAGATTACTACGAAAAGATATGGCATGAAAAATTTGACCTTCAACTCCTCAACCCTGATAATGCTGGGGTCCTTCAAGCCTAAACCATAGGCGTTGGCCATATGGTGCTTACGTATATGTAATGAGATTACTAGGCAAAGATATAACATGATAGTTTTGACCTTCAACTCTTCAGCCTTGATGATGCACGGGTACTTCAGACTTAAAGCATAGGCGTTGGCCATTTGATACTTATGGAATTGTAATATATTAACAAAGCAAAGACGTATGATAAGAAAATTGACCTTTAACTCCTCGACCCTTATGATGCAGGGTACTGTAAGCCCAAGCCATAGAAGTTGGCTATTTAGTGTTTAAGGATTTATTGAAGAAATGCTAAGAAGAGATGACTTATGAAAACCGTTATCTTTAACTGGGCTTTTATTCAGTGGTACTGCCTATCTAACCCACAGGTGATAGTAATATGGCCCTTATGAATATATTAGGAGTTCCATAAACAGAGGCAACGATTAATAAAGTTACCTTCACCTCTTTAACCCTAATAATATAGGTATACAGCCTGCCTAAAGTATGTGTGTTTGGTAATTATTGTTCGCAATACAAACAATGAGTTCCGGAAAGGACATAATTATGATCACAAATTCCACTTTGAATACAATTACCTGGACGATGCAGGAGTACTGCCAACCTTTTTACATAGGATGGGTTAGGTTATTGAAATATTGATAATTATAGGTCTATTCTTTAAATAAATGTTTACTCAGAAAAAGTTGTTTTATTCGGTTAGGTTAGGTTCGAACAGATTTTTCTAATTCAGAATCTAAGGGAGGGGGCGCGGTAGCGCCCCCGACCGGTTGTGTCAAAGAAGTCTATTTTTAGATGATGACGTCAGCACATAATTTTATTCATCCGCAAATCGGACGAATAATTAATTTTATTCATCCGGTTAGCGGACGACTAGCAACAGCCATAACTGATTTTATCGTGACTGAAAAGCGTGAAAAAAAAAATTTTTAAACAAAAAATACAACCGACTTCCATGCCACATAAAAGTAAAAAATAATTTAAATACATGTTGGTTTAGAGCAAACACAGTACTTAGTACATAGTTCCGAAGTCGGCGCTCACCATATTTTGCTGGATCATGACGAAACTACATGTATCTTATATGAGCGCCGACTTCGGGACTATGTACTAAGTACTGTGTTTGCTCTAAACCAACATGTATTTAAATTATTTTTTACTTTTATGTGGCATGGAAGTCGGTTGTATTTTTTGTTTAAAAATTTTTTTAGTCGTCCAATTGTTTGTCCAGTTACATTTTATTTGGATAGATTTTGACGAATATTTTTGCGAAGCATTGCAATTCAATACTCACAAAACACACAAATTCTTGCGAATGCAAATATAAATATTCGTTACATCAGTAGAATTAACAAAGTAACATAATTATCATACATCAATTTTAACGGTGAGTAACTAAATATAATTTACAACAAAAATTGTTGTAAAACAAACAATAGTTTGTAAATACCAGATGAATTCCTAGTAAAATAAACACTTGGAAGATAATATACCGTATCTTTATAGCTTGTCTAGTTAACGGAATTGAGATACCTTAACGATAAACAATGTACTAAATATATGTGTATGACATGTATCACTTTTACCGTAAAGTTGATAAAGTAAGAGTAAAAAAATACTTTTTATTTTGCACTTATACATTACATACCCTTACGGGCAAATAATATTTATATTAACCTTCCTAAGTATATATAAATATTATAAAGAAGGCTTAAAACATTGCACAAGGGTCATGAAACCACGTGAAGGTTATTGTTCAAGCAAAATACAATATAAATTATTATTAATTTTGTATAGGCACGCATATTGGCTTTAAAGGTACTTATTATACAATGGCTCGTCTCGTTTATAGTAAAACCTTTATAAATGTCAATAGCACGCAATGTTCAGCAATTACTTGCGTCAGGTTTTAGGTAGACGTAATTAGTTTTAGCAAAGATGTTTAGCACTTACATTGAAACCTACTTTGCAAGAATCTGCGACTAATTTATAGGTAGTATGTCTCTTGATGTTTTACTAATTTATTGCTAGCATTCCTATTCAGAGATAAAACCTACTAAAGACTAACTTTAACTTAAAGCCCGTCCGAGAACTATAGTTTTATAAGTATTTCATCGGAACGTAGCCAAAACTTTGTGAAAGAAATAAAACATTCGGATGGAATAAAAAATTAATACTGGTAAGTCCTTTTTTTTGATACTGGTAAGTCCTACTCGTTTGATTTTTAATTATTACAAAGTAATAGCAAACGTCAATGCATCTGATAGTTAGGGTCAATTATCGCTAATGGACATCCAGGTATCTTGAACCCGTAGGGAGGCTGTAATCTTTTTTGCGGTGGTCAGCCGCATTACCACGCCTGAGGGTTCGCCCAAAAAATGAACGTTTAAAATGAGTATTTTTTTCTTACCACAATTATCAAACCGGATCCACTCAGAACAATTTGAAGGTGGTAGAACCAGTGTAGTTCGACCGGGGAAGTACTACCGCCACGCCTATTTCTAGCGTGAAGCATTTCTAGCGTTTCGATGGAAGGGTGTGGTTGCCTGCACATTTTTATATGAGGCGACCATCATAGTCCTCGGGAGTAGCAACGCATCTGTTATTGACTTCAGATAGAACCCATGTTCTGTATGAAGTTGATTACAGATGTCCATGAGCGGCAATGACCACTTACCATCAGGTGGACTGCATGCTCGTTTGCTACTTCATCAAATAAATAAATAAAAAAAAAAAAACACAGTACTTAACATTAATGTTATGAAGCAGAATTAGGTGGGGCGATAGAGCTTCTGAAGTGGAACTACTATGAAGAGTACGACCACTCTTAGCTACAGCTATCCAAGGCCGTTACTACCGAACCTTATGTAGATACACGAACGTTTTCTTAATTTATACATTCAAGAAGCGTTACCAAACATACCACATTACAAAGCCGGTTTTCTTACATCACGTAATTAGGATAGAGTACCATTACGTATTAAGTACAGATTAAGATATTATAATTAAGGTCATAACGCAATGTGTGCAAGCCCTTTTTAACATTCCTTCACTATCTTTTCAACGCTATGTTATCAGTGGAGAGTTAATATTGACATCTTATCGTTTTCACACTGTTCCTCAGTCGGCTCGTCATTTAACAGGCTTTACTATTATGTACTTAGTACAAAAGGTAAAATAGGTACATGTAGATTGTAGTAACGTCCACCAATTCACACTTAACCAGCGCGGAGGACTAAGGCCTAATCTCTCTGTCATTCTGAGAGAAGACCCGTGCCCAGCAGTAGGACAATAATGGGTTGACGAGAGAAATATTAACTACAATAGTATTTAGAAATTAACAGTCCACTTGGTAAGAAGTGGTTAACGTCGCAGACATTAGCTGTCGCCATTGTGAAGGACGCTCTTAAGCCTTATCTGAAAAGACGCACTTACACTCTCTTTGTAATTGTGCATTTATAACATGTTTATAAATTCCAGTTAAAATTAATTTCCAGTTAAAAACTTGTAGCGTATATGTTAATCACAACTTTATTATTTGAACAAACTGTGAAATATATGGTTCAAATTATGGTTGATAGTTTGTTTTTAGATGAGATAGACTGAGGATCCACTTAAAGGAAATTCATCTATTTGTGCTTAGGCACAAATATTATAATCGGTAAAAGCAGTATTAACCGCTGATGTTTTTTGTGTGTAGGGTGTGATAAAGGAGTCCCTGTAGTTCCGGGATTGGAATAGGGCTACGGCATTACCTGCCTGTCGTAAGACGCGACTAAAAGAAGCTTCCGGGCTTGCGGGCGGCTAGAGAGGGAGCTCGAATCGTTCGGTCAGGCGACCCCGGGAAGGACGGCCACCGGTGAGATTTTAGTGCGGTGAAAATCCCACATATCATTGCGTTGCTCCCACGACACGACGACAGGTCCACTCGACATCAAAAAAAAAGGCGACGAATTTCGCTTAGTCGTCAGAGGTAGCAACAAATGTGTAGTGAAATGCAGATAACACTTAAATTTTGGGTCGAATAAAGATGCCCCTAAACAGCAGTGGTTATGACTTTTACGACCTCATGCCACATCATTATTTACCATCAGGTAGATCGGCATGCCTACTCGATTGCTACTTACACTTTATTAAAATAAGAAAACTTAGCTTTAAAGGGGTTGCATGCCATTTTGCTACTTCTATATTATAAAAAAAGTTGGACTCCATACTCGTTAACTGCTTCCGCGTGTAAAAACTGTAGGTAGGTAAACCTAACAAAAAATTTATTCACGAAAATGCCGTAATTGTAAACAAAGTTAGGCATTTAGCGCACTCTCGTATTATATAGCAATTCGAAGCTCCACTTATGTATTTATTATGATCATTAAGCAATTCTTTATGCACATCGCAATTATCATCTTAGAATATTTAAGCTTCACTTTTTTTGTTTACTTTGTCTGGATTGTTAATATGCGAAGTAAGAATTAGAAACATTTTATTCTTTCTGTTATATAAAGAGTAAATTTATTATTTAGGCATATTGTCGTTTTACGAGTACGTATGTTTTTTAATTAAATAACGACGAGGCGGAAACTATAAAAACTAAGTAACTTATTATTTGGCTTTTATAAATATGACTTTTAATATTTTAGGAAGTACCAAATTGCATAATATAATAATACTTAATTATTATTTGTAATTATTATGACTGTATGAATCATTCAGTCGTCTGAAAGGCATTGCTTGGCAGCTGGGGTAGCAACGCTTGTGTAACTCACCTCAGGACTGTAATAATATTATCAGGGATTAATTACGTACGGTACGGTTTAGTACGTCGATGGGCAGCGGTGGCCACTCACCATCAGATGCAAAGTATATTCATTTGCTATTTTTATTGTATAGAAAAGTGATAAAAACATAGTATTATTTTTCTGTTATGTTATGACCAGTTTGTTACTCTCCTTTAAATTATTGACTCTAGTCCCGGCGGCAGGGTTTAGGTTTACAGAATCTTTATTTCTCATAAGACATACAAAGTACATTGTCACTTAAAATGAGAAACTTAACAATTAATAGTATAGTAATGCTCGGTACATGTACATTATGTTTCTATATGTGAGTTTGTGTAAATTGGTGCGTGTGTGTGGTGCATGCGTGCGTGTGTGAGCTTGTGCATGTGCGTGTGTGTGTGTCCGAATGTGACTGTGATTTGTATGTATATGCTTGACATAGTAGCATTACTGTCTTCGTGTTTTTAGTATGCTTAGTGCATGTTACAATAGATGTTAATATTATTTTATTCAGTTTTATTAAGAATGTAATTTTTTAGCACAATTTTAAATTTAGTAAAGGACTTTACGTTGGTTATATATTCAGGCAAGTGATTATACATTCTAGCTCCATCATATTTTATGTTTAATTTACCATAATTAATCGTTTTTAACAGTTATTCATATAAGCAAGTTTGCTTCTAGTTCATATAGGTAGTATTCTAGTTCGTATAGTGTCAGAGTAAACAGTTGTGACCGCAATCTATTGATAGAGTATTTAATTTTATAGATCTCAGATTGTGTCCAAGATCACATTTCTAGATCTGAGCATAAGTTATTAAACCAACACTATGTCTGGTACATTTTTATATAATTTAAGTAGCGATCAATGTCGCCCATCGATATATGAATGTACATTCTTATAAAATAGGGGTTCTATGTGAGGTCAATCATACATAAGTTGCAACTCTCGAGGACTGTGATGGTCGGTCATATGAATAAGAGCTGGCAACCGCATTCTTCTGTCGAAACGCAAGACGTTTCACACTAGAAATAGGCGTGGTAGTATAAATCTTATGAACGATTATGTTATTATAGTGAAATCTTAATTGAATTATCATTTTTTATTTGTATTCATATCATGATGGTTACATAACCTAACAGGATTAGCGCTAACTATTGCTTATAGCGTACTTGAACATATCACAATAAAATATGTGCAAGTAAAAGTTGTTCAAACGAACTCACACATCAATATAAGATATAGCTGTATGACGGGTAATAAAATACAAATAAAATACAATATACTAGCAGACTCGACGCGACTTCGTTCGCGCAGACTATAATGTAATCTATCCATTATACATTTGAGCACCACTCCTGGACATGTCCCTCCGTAATGGGGATTTGGTCAATAGTCATAGTCAGCAGTGGGTATTGATGCTATTCCGATAGTAGTCCCAAAATTTTTGCGACGACTGCTTTGTGTAAGGTAACACTGACCACTGTGCGGCGGTGGTGTCCAAGTCTTTCGTAGATATTGATATGTTCTCTTATATTGTATAACATTTTTGCTCTATTATCAATAGATATCGCAGTGTGTGCAATGAAAAAAATTTTGGACACTTTGAATCACATTAAGTTTTAGCAAAGACGCCTTATATATTCTAGTAATACAAATAGCCTATGTTGCTCAGGGATAATGTAGCATTCTAAGGGTGAAAGAATTTTAAAAATCGATTCAGTAGTTTATGTTAATTCATGACAAACATACAAAAATACAAAGTTTTCCTCTTAGGTAACCTAGTATTTGTCAAACACTAAGTGACATTTTTTCCATACAATTACGTGTAGCTTAAAGTTATCTAATATTAGTTACGGAGTAACTTGTAACGTATGTATCCTACATACTTAGTGCTTGTTAAACAGGTTTGTGGTAAGAGCCAGAGATAATGAGATCTCATAATGAATTTTAGTGTTTTGATTTATAAGTCCGGTAACTCCAAGCAAATGCCTAATAAAACGAATTTAATCACAGAAAGGAAAGGTAATCCACGAGATGTTTTCATTAATTATTTACAAGTTTTAATTAATTACAAGTTATAAAGTGTAAAATAAAAAATAAAAAAAAAGTTTTAAAATTTTGTTATTTAATAAAGCCCAAATAGTAAATACCAAAATTTTAAAACTGATATCTATTTTATTAAAACTATTTTAAGAATGCTAGGATTTTTATAAACTAAATAATAAACTATTTTAAGGATCTATTTTATTAAAACTATTTTAAGGAGTCTTGAGTCCACCAATACGCACTTGGCCAGCGCGGTGGACTATGGCCTAAACTCTCTCATGGGAGAAGACCCGTGCCCAGCAGTGGGCCAATAATGGGTTGATATGGAAGGAGTCTTGAGACATCCTGTTTGAAAATTCAAGTCAAGAAATAAAGCGAAAAGCCAGGATGCAATTCATACAAAAGCCAGGATGCAAATTCATGCAAGAATGGAGATAAAACACACGTAATACAAGCAATGGAAGTGTGAGAGTACTTAACAAATAAAAACAAGTTTACAGTCTATAGCTATCAATCATCTAAACAAAAACTTTCACATACTTTCAAGCCATTGTGAAATTTTAGTATGAGAATTATATACCTCAACGACCTATGTATTAAGGAGTGATTAATATCAATTTGCTAAAAACGTATAATTCACACAGTAGTGGCATTATAAATAAATTATAATAATTTAAACCAGATTGTGCATGAGGGCTATAGAATTGGTATGCAAATTAAAACATATGGCCACATTACGAAATATCAGATTTAAATTATTCAACACCTTCATGAAACTTATCTTGAATTTAGTTTAATTGTTACTTTATATATATTACATATGATTATTAAATGTATTTTTAGAGTTATGAGGTGACGTGAGGGAGTTTTATTTAAAGAAATTTTACTAATATTACAAAATCAGAAAGTGTATGTCAGTAAGATTGTCCATCTCACGAAGCAATTTATCCAATTACATAGTCAATTAAACGATGAGGCTATACATAAAGATTGATTATAAACTGAAGATTGTTAATATAATTCTGCAAATTTTTTAATATGATATTAAAAACCACATAATGAAATATAGGCATAATTTGGTCGCATATACGACCAAATTAACGGTTTTTGTTGTAACTAAGAGGTATTATAATTCCTACTAAAATAACCTAAGAGACAACGCGCTGCAGTCAGAGAAACTACATACACCTAAAGGCGGACAGCAAATTGAGCTTATGGTGTAAAGCTTACTTTCTTTAAGTAAAGCTTTGAAACTCAACTTAATTCGCGCTCTTACGGCATGTTAAAGGGAGTGCAAAATATTACAGAGGAGGACCTTTTAAAGTGAAACTTTTGCCACAAAATTGCATAAACACCGTCTTGATGCTAGAAAGCGTTTAGCTTGACATTTGGTTATTGTGGTGTAAGCTGACCATTTCTTACATCGAAATCACTTAAAACATGGCCTCTAAGACAATAAAGGGTTGATTGTGAACGAGGTAATAGAGAACAAAAAATACATATGCATAAACTTTTGCATAAACTACAAGTTATTTCAACAATAACGTAACAACTTTATCACGTGAAACTAATTTAATGTCGTTTTATTTAAATTTATTTACTAAAATAATGTAAGAGGCAACACAAGTGCCTTTTGTTCTTCGCAGAACATATGCAATCACATGAATGATACGTTATGCAAAACACATTTTACGTAACGTTATAAAAACATTAGGTGTGTTGACCTTTCATATTAAATATAAGACATCTGTTTTACCAAATAATAGTGTCATACTTAATATAAGAATTAACTTTACCTATGTAAAAAATATTTCTGAAATTAAAGTAACCGACTACTGAAAATACCTTACTACGTGCACGCTGCGTCAAACTTAAAACGGCTTGTACACTCATAGCCCCCAGTAGGATTTTCTCCTGTGTCGTGGGTGCCATGGATACACACAAAGACGAATACACAAACACCCAGACCCAGAAGAATCTAAATTCATCATTCAGATACGTGTCTAGCCGTGAATCGAACCCGGGACCCACTGCGTGTCGGACCGGTATGGTAACCGCTGCGCCACGCGGTTCGTCAAACGTAATTTTGGGTGGTTTTTCTGTACCTTTTGTAACTGTATCCCGCACATACAGGATATACGGGATAACAAACAAAACGAGAGGGTAAAATGGCAAGTCCAATTCGTAAATATGATAGAGTTAATCATTCGAAAATATAAAAGACATGTAATTGTTTAGTAATTTGTAATGAATCGAACGACCAATATAATGAGAAAAAATTACAATGTTATATTATACACATACAAAATCAATTTATCAATTACATTAATAATTAATAGTATTGCTTCATAAATTAGATAACTAGCTTTTATTTTCTAATACAATATTTACAAGATCTAATCTTGTTTATATTAGTAAACCATTTTATTTTAAAGTTAGTTACGATTTTTTAAACACTTTTTTAAGCTCAGATGTTTTTCTTAAATATAATAATGAAATAGTTAAGACCACATGTATTTTAGCCTTAAGAACAAATGTTTAAAGGAATAACTGTCGCCTGCATGCGCGTGCGCAGAAACAAGTGCAAAATACCTTTCAATCAACCACACAACTTGACAAGCAAAAAGAATTTTGCATATAAAAACTCCCACGATAATTATAATGCTCCAACTTAAACTTTTTACTGCGATAACAGCTTTTAATAAGTGCATTTAAAAGTTAATTTTGTGTTATAATTAATATTAGGTTTAATTAACAACGTGAAAGTAATGCATAAGAGTAAATGAAATAAAATTATGTGTTACAAGAATTAAGAGAGCTTACTTTATTTGAGAATCTTTCATAATTAATTTGACAGATGAATGAATTTGTGCTTGGAATATAATTAAAAGCTATCTTATCTAGGTATAATAAAATTACCAAGCAGTTGTCAAAAAATGTTACTGTACATACAATAGGTAAGGTAGGTTATTAGTTAAATTATAAAATGTAATTTTTTACACACCCTTAGCGAGCAAATGTAGTAATAAAAAAATTACCTATGCCTTACCAAAGTTCGAACTCACACCATATTGTGATTGGTGGAACTATAGAAACATTATACTTAAAAAACCTCTCCTCGGATTAGTCGTGAATTTTATTCAAATTAAAAGCATTAGTAGAAATTATCACTAAATTAAATAATCTTTTCTACATTCATACTTCCACATAAACTGTCTATAACTAGGTACTATTTAAGTGCCATGGATATGTTACTGCAAAAACCTATGTAAACCACCCAAACATAGGATTAATCTAATTGCATATTTGATATGTCAACACAGCCGGGGATTGAATCCGGGACCCCTTTCCGTGTTAAACCAGTGTGATGGCTACTTTTGCACTTAGGTATATTTTCTATGCCGTAAGCTCGTTTTGGCGGTTTCGCAGATTCACCATACGAGGGCTCTCGAGTGGTCAAATTCACACCAAGCTGTCAATCCGTGGGTGGCAGAACTAACAGATGTGGCAATGCTACGAAATCGAAAGTGTAACTGACTCTCCTCTAATTAGCATTCGTTCAACAGGTGTTGACTGTAGTGAACATGCAAATTATATTATTTACATTTAAACGTTCAAAATCATCATCCATTTAATATTTAGATCTGCGGATTCATTGAAAACTTTTCATATTGGTTTGTTGACGACCCACGTGGCGCAGCGGTTACCATACCGGTCTGATCCGCAATGGGTTCCGGGTTCGATTCCCGGCCAGACAGGTATCTGAATGATGAGTTTAGATTTTTGTTCTGGGTCTGGGTGTATGTGTATTCGTCTTGTATGTGTCCATGGTACCATCGACACAGGAGAAAATCCTATTGTGGGGCTATGAGTTTAGTAAGCGTGTTTGTGTGTGTGTTGCGACTATGTCTTTCGTTAAGCTGGGAAAATTCTAAACCTTATCAGAATGCGGATTAGGATAAGAAGGTACTTGTAACTTTAGGTGAAAAACCATTTACAGTTAATTTCAATGTCATTAAATGAAAATAAGGTACTTGTACTTTACTATTTGTATAAAACTAGGAGATACCAATTCATATCGAATCATGAATCTCATCGTTTAATCAGGATTATTGTGTTATACGGTCTTCAAACAGACCCGTACAAAGCTATCAAGATTGTACTTTCGGAATGTATAGATTTCCTAAGAATTACTCGCTTCTCATGCCTCGTACTTGTCTAAGACCCGTTGGTCGCCTAGTTCCAAACTGGTGCAGCGCTTGGGAAGCTCTCATGACCGTTGCCTGCACTCAGACATTGTGACGAAAACTGTTCAAGCTTGAGAAACGCAAGCAGACCATTGTTGAAGTTGCACTGAGAACCGGAGATCAGATAAATTAAATAGAAGACGATAAGAATAACCAAATGTGAACGGTTTGTTGGGTATCTGATTAATCCGCGAAACGTTTCCGAAGGGCGACTTATTAGGTAATTTTAATCTCGGATGAAGTGTCTTACTTTAATATTGCACTGTTTTCTAAAATACTTACAACGGCATAGATAGCGTAGTGGTACAGCAGCAAACGTCCCAATACACAAGCACGTATTTTAATTTTAATTATTTTTTATGACCTACAAATAATACAATTTAGAAGTTATGCGAATTCAGATGCATCTGAATGATAGAACTTACTAATAGTAATAAATAATACTCGTAGGTACTGTTACAGAAGTAGAATTGGATGGCCAAAGTAAACGACACATTATGTACAACATTGTTATATTCTCACGATTTTACACGTATACAATTTCAGAATACATTCGGACAGAGTAACGTCTTACACTTGCGAATTATTAGAATGATCCATATTACGATAATACCCTCCCTTTTATACTAAAAATGGCAGGCGTTAAGGAAACCGTCACAGAAACAAAAACATTACTATTAATCTATTACATTATATAAAATTAAATATATGCATTTATAATATTTATTTATATAACCATTTATTTATGATGTGACTTCTATTGATTTATGATATTTATAATAACATAGCACGATCAATTTAAATACAATCATTATATAGATTCTTATTGATGTTTAAAACGAATGTAGTCACGAGTTTAACAGTAGTGTCCCCAGGCAAGCTACTTGTTGGTTTGTAACAGTACATTTCTATGCAGTTTTCTAGAAATCAAAATTGATTTCAAGTACGGGGCAAAATAAATAAACATAAAATTGAATAAAATCTTTTAATTGCTTAAATATTTTGTATAAAAAATAAGAAGCAACATAACAGATACAAAAAAAAATACTTTTAATTCTCTTAAAATTATCTTAAAGATTCACGATCATGAGTCTGAAACTCAAAAATGCTTTCTATTTTGTTTCAATTTATCAAATAATATCTTCGTATTATGCCATGATTAACAACTTAGTCTTCAGCCAATTGTCGGTTACATCTGTGACGTCTCAGGAGCATCAGCGCGTTGATAAATTTAGAGAAATGTCCCGATAAGATCAATTGTTAAGATCCAACGATAGTATTATATTATGACAGTATCGGCGGCTCGAATCATAGATGTGCTTCATGTGAATCCTGATTATGTCCGTGATGATGCTAGCTAGCTAGCTAGCTATGATGGTATTGCTAGCTGTAGACCACACATAAGGAAAAAACCAATAAGAATTGCTAAATATTGATGAATACCATCACGATTGTGGTGCAAAATCTCAAAAAACACTACGTAGAGGAGAGTTCCAGTAGCTATTCCTTGAAGAATCACGGGAAGAGGTCCATTTGCCGTCGAATAATCTCCACCAACAAGCAGCATTCCTATACCAATGCCTAGCGGAGAAACGATTGCGAAGGTACAAATATATACCACGCTTATAAACTGATTCGTTTTTGAAGCTACCAATTCTACGCCAATGCAAAACGCAATGACCAATTTATGAGCTGATACCGCCGCGAACATGTACCAGACATCGCTCGCAGCCCCTTCCAATCCTATAGCTAGCCCTTCGAACAATTCATTTACAGATAAACCGAGTACCACCAACAATCCTTTCAAGGAACCTACAATCCGTTCCTGAGTGCTGTCAGTCACCGGTGCAGCTGGTATTTGTGTATGAACGTGGCCATAACCGTGGGAATGGCCACGGTGCACGTGTCCTAGAGCACAACCTTCCGTAGTTTCAACCAAATTATTTTCACAATCGTCTTCTTTTTCAAACACTTTATCTAAAACTTTATCTTGAAGTTTCTTCTCCGTTGCTTCTTTTTGACGCTGTTTCAATCGGATATGGACCAGTTCTTCCACCAAGTACATAATAAAGAAGCCAACACAAACCAACAACTCGGCAAGTGGAAAATGTGCGTTTGGTAGTTTTTGTTTTGCAATCAGAATCTCAACACCTTCTATTACTTCTGGCAACATATGTAAGAATGTTGTACATAACAAAACTCCTCCGCCTAATCCAAGCAAAAGTTTTATTATTTTCGGGGATTTTCCATTTCCTGCTCTATCCTCAGTGTCCCAGTTAACACGTTTGCTTAGCTGAATGGGAAGAATTCCCATTATTATGCTGACAAAGCATAATACAACCATGGTGGTTCCTTTGGCAGCAAGTACTCCTAATTTATCCATACCTTCGATTATTCTACTATAAATACACGTTACACTACCACTAAATACAAGTAGCTACTGATACCAGGAAAATAATGTAAAATACAATACATCAACTAATTGGCAATCTATCTCACTCGCACTCATTGCCAGAGATATGAGTGACGAGTCTAGAAATAACTGAAATTCGTGAAATAACGAATACAGGATAAAATTGATAACGTGCGGTTTTTACCCACCAGTCAAAATATTGGTTTCAGTCTTTTGTTCAGTTTCCTGTATGTCCCTAATTATAATAATTTAAAATCATATATATTTGAATATATTTGTTGATAAGTATATTTTTACATATCTCTCAGGTACCAAATAAGCATTTCACGCATTTAGTAGAAAATAGCAACTGCCACGAACAACTGAAACCAACATAAGATAAGATTGAAGTCTTATTTGAGGTCGATAGATGCATTGATACCAATTGAAAATGAGTTAGAAGACCTTGTATAAGTATTTTTCCTTAAACTAGAACATCCAAAGTCAAACTAGATAGTTCTCCATTTTAATTCTGTGTATTGTACATAATATCAATTTTTTTTCTTTGACGACCTGCTTGGCGCAGCGGTTACTGTATCGGTCTGACACGCAGTGGGTCCCGGGTTCGATTCCCGGCCAGACAGGTATCTGAATGATGAGTTTAGATTAATGTTCTGGTTCTGGGTGTTTGTGTATTCGTCTTTGTGTGTCCATGGCACCCACGACACAGGAGAAAATCCTACTGTGGGGCTATAAGTGTTGAAAGCGTTTTAAGTTTTTTTTTTTCTTTAACTAGTTGAATCCTGCAGCTTCGCCCGCGTTAACAATATCTATTATCCCGTAGGAATAAGCCATTTTACCACGGTAAAAATATTTACCTATACGTTAATCCAGAGTATCAGCTAACTCCCTGCGAAATTTTATGAAAATCGCTCCAGCCCTTTAGACGTGAAGAAGTAACAAACATACACACTCACAAACTTTCGCCTTTATAATATTAGTATGATAGCAGCATTATCGCACGATGATACAATAATTATTAATACACAATCTTATCAATAAAAGTATAATATAAATCTGAATTAAAATATATTTATAGATTAGTAGTTAACAAGATTTATAATGAATTCATATAGTTTAAATATAGTAGTATAATCAGTGTAAAATGTTTTAAAACATAACTCATTAAGTTAAGCAAACAATAACTATACTATAATTATAATATGGGAGCTTTGAATTCAACCTTTCTATTAATACCATAATTATTATTGTAATAATGCAGTCATCGGAGTAAAAAATATTCCAAAATAAAGTGAATTCCGTTAAAATAGTACTATGTAACATAAATCTTTGAAGTTACACGTATGTGCATATGTTTTGAATGCTAAGTAAAAATATGAATAGGCAGGTATAATCTTATCGGCCTAGTATAGAGTTATGAACTTCGTTTTATTATCATTAATCATTATGCTTTCTAAACAAAGAAATAAAAAAGTGCATGTCACGCAGTGAGAAGTAAAGGGACTGGACTCTCTACATTTCGCCAAATTGACTCATAACATTTATAAATCCCTACATAGTATAAAACAAAGTCGCTTCCCGCTGTCTTTCCCTATGTATGTTTAGATCTTTAAAACAACGCTACGGATTTTAAAGCAGTTTTTAATAGATAGGGTTAATCAAAAGGGAGTTTTGTATGTATAATACATGCATAGTATAGTGGAGGAACACTGATAATTTTAGATTTTTGACTTTTAGGCGGAACGAAGTTCGCCGGGTCAGCTAGTATCTAATATAGTCTATCTTGTAGCGAATAAAAATGTTTAAATTTCTTGTTACGACAAAAAAGGAACATAAATATTACGTCCTATTAATAACTGTGCGCTTTAAATTTCTTAAATACATAAAAAAAATACCCACAACATGAAAATTTCGCATTAAGTCGATTTTAATCCTATCGTACGATATGTGCTTATTTATTTCTTTGTGTTTATTTATCTACTTCTTTTTCCCAACTGTGGCTTATGAAGTGTAACTCCAAAATACCAATATAGCAAGAGAAAAAAAAATCCCAAAAAATATGCAGTGAACGAGACAGTGAACACGCGTATTTACTTACCTAGTTATTTTTTCCACCAGTGCTTCAAGAAGTGTAACTTCAACGTACAAATAAAAAAACTAAAAGAAATATAAAGTTTTGAAATAAAATCTAGTGAACGGACAGTGATATAACAGTGATAGTGCTAAAGAGACAATGCCAGACACCCTCTCCCTGACCACAGGGGTCAGTCTCGGCCTCCTTGCCGGGATCGTCTCCGGGGTGTGCTACCTCGTCGCGAACGGAATCACCTGGACAAGGTAAGTTGATAAGACAAGCAAGATAAGTGATATTACAGTAGCAAACGAGCATGCAGTCCACCGGACTGTAAGTGGCCACTGCCGGGCACGGTCGTTGAACCTTAGGGTAGTCTTGTCTGGAGATGACTCTAATTTATTGCTGCATGTTTTTTTTATCAGAATGAAGTAGTAAACGAGCATGCAGTCCACCTGATGGTAAGTGGTCACTGCCACCCATGGACATCTGTAAACAACTTCAAATAGAACATGGGCTCTATCTGAAGTGAATCACAGATGCTTTGTTACTCCCGAGGACTATGATGGTCGCCTCATATAAAAGTGAGCTCGCAACCACACCCT
Organism: Spicauda simplicius; assembly: GCA_949699795.1. Taxonomy (NCBI): domain Eukaryota; kingdom Metazoa; phylum Arthropoda; class Insecta; order Lepidoptera; family Hesperiidae; genus Spicauda; species Spicauda simplicius. The sequence continues at coordinate 22,658,726 of OX453058.1, read as the reverse complement.
TCCATCGAAACGTAAGAAATGCTTCACGCTAGAAATAAGTGTGGCGATGGTAGCTCCCCGGTCGAACTATCCTGGTTCTACCACCTGCCAAACCTACTTGCACCTATGATCGATTTTAAGACTTCAATCCAATTTGCTGCTAATTATTTAGAGTCGATGTAGAGTCAAGTAGAGTGCATGCTTGTTTGTTATAACAATTCAACAAAAACAATTGTTTTTATCTACATATGAAAATCTACAATGTGTTCAGTTTCTGGTTGGAGACATTATTGTCAAATGAGGCGGATCGTAAATTTGTAGGTTTTTTTATGACTTAATGTCCTTTTGTCAGAACCCTTTTTTTCCGTTAACCGAGATTTAATTATACGGTTAGGGGAAAACAATAAACAATTAATAAAATAAAATATATTTATTAAGAGAATGTTTATGTAAACTATAAACAGCATTTTTATGACATTATAATAAATTAATATTTCTGCGTCGTCGTGCTGCATTCGTTTATTTCTTTATTATATTGTAAATCGTTTGCTTAGTCCCATTTTATGGAAAGATTTAACAATAATACTTATTATTTATGTTAGGCTAGTATTATTAAGTCCACCAATTCGCACTTGGTCAGCGCGGTGGACTACTGTCTGGGAGAAGAACCGTGCCCAGCAGTGGGCTAATAATGGGTTGATGCGAGTATTATTAAAATTAATAAAATATACTAATTATGAATGTTGAAGCCACAACGCTATTACACTAGTAGAGCCATCTTGCGGCAAGCAAACAATTCACTCTTTCCATGCGAACCTACACTACCTAGCGCTACGCTTCTTGATGATAAGGTACTTAATGCAGTTTCTACATATTACGCTAGATGGCACTAGTTGGCTTTGTTTACTATTATTAAGATCTAAATTAGAATAAAGATTCAGAAAATACATCGTGAGTACTATTGCAATGTATTATAATTTTAGGTGAACTTTAGTGCTTTAATTAATTTTGAATGGTAAAAATCCCACAAAACCCTGCGTCTCTCCCACGGCGTCGGGTACCTTTTGAAGGTTTTCCCCCTTGAGAGAGAAAAAAGGCACTGTTGCCCATCTTCGGGTTTTTACCCTTCATTGCCACCGAGAACATCTATAGGAAGAGAGGGTGGTGCCATTTAAGACCGACACCACACTTTATAATCTTAAAGTCCTATAAATATTAGGTATATATTAGACGATATTACATTTATTTGAAAACTACAAATGGAGTATAAATATATACTAAGCAACACAAGTAGTAGAACACTAAATTACAGACACAAATAAATGTCACAGATCCAGTGCCGATTTAAGCCAGTGCAGGGTCTGTAGCAAATTCTGAAGGGAGGGCCATAGTTTTTTTAAATAAAACAAAACTAATACTAGTAACGTTTTCTGTATTTAATCGGGGAAAATTTAGAGATGGCACTCTGTATATCTCCTTTGTATATCTTCTTTCAGTTTAGGATTTTTAGAATAGCAAAGATAGTAAAATATAAATAACAGGTAAGTGTTAGGCAGGGGGGCCCTCTAGTCGCGGGGCCCGTAGCATCTGCTACTCTTGCTATGTGGCTTATCCGGCACTGCACAGATCGTTGGAAGACCATTTTTACCATAAAATTGCAGAAGTGCAAGTCTCAGACTGTTTAGTTTTGATTTTGAAGTGAAACTTCTTTAGGCGCATGAGGGTAAATTTTTTACAGATGAAACGTCACGCCGGTATGCAACGGAAGTGTCGGAAAAGAGAGACAGAGTGATCGAGACCGATTGAGAGAGAGTAAGACAGGGCGAACGTAGCATGAGCAACTAGCCGTGGAGTGAGAGTAGGGAGCAAGCGAGTGAGAAAGATTGAGAGAAAAAGTGAGACAGAGCGAACGTCGTATCACGCCTTTTTCCCTTCCTCTTAATCTTGGAAATTTAAAGTTTTAGATTTGTATAAATATAAACAAGATTTATAAATTAGTTCGCCAAAGAAGTTTCACTTCTGACATGTGTACTTTGTACGCACGTGATAGCCGCACTTCGAGTACGGCGACTTTATAAACAAATTATTTTATTGTTATATAGATCGTAGCTATGTGGTTAGATATGGATCAATGTTTGAGTAGTAAGATTTGTAAAATAAAGGAGTCCTGTACTGACAGCCTCTGGGCTAAGACGTAGTTTTATTCACCGAATCTCCGATACTTCTAACATCAGAAGTGGGATTGATTCGATTAGTTCGATAGTTAACTCACGCCGCAATAAGTTAATTTTCAATATGTGAAAATTGTGAATTAAGACAATTAAAAAATAAAGTTAACCTGAACAAACTGTTACTAAGTTTACTAATAGACAATGGTGAAAAACTTTAAAAGTTGTGATATGTATATTAAACAAGTTAAAATGAAAATTACTAAAAGACAATAGTGAAAAACCTGAAAAAAGACAATAGTGAAAAACCTGAAAACCTGTGACCGAAAGTCATAAATATTAAAAAAGTTGTTACAAAAATTACAAATAGATAATTGTAAAAAACTAGAAAAGCTGTGAACAAAAGATGTATGAAAAACTTGAATAGTTGTCACCAAAGTTGTTACGAAAATTATAAATTATTAATTATAAAACGAAATTGTGGAAAACTGGAAACGTAAGAGCAAGAGTTATTATATACCTAATATACAGAATAATCATATACGGTACAAGTACAAGAGGACTAACAAATAAAGAAAATAAAAATAAAAAGAAAATTAAAGTGACGATAATTATGAAGTTCAACAATTAATTAATCTGCGAGCTACGTCTTGGTACTTTTACTGCATTGACCTGCGAGCTACATCCTGATAATTTTACTGTGATTTATCAGTAAAGAAACGATAGTAGTAGATGAATTCGTTTTAAAAGTATAAAATCAAGAATAGAGTGCGGAAGTGTAAACTACAACAGCACGCAACTATTTTGTATGAAAATACCACAATTAAAAACGACATCGTGTTTATCAATAAAAAATACATTGAGATTTAATAATCTCAAAAAAAAAAAACTCAAGAATTTTATATGAAAATATAACCATAAAATCACTATGTTTAGATTTCGGGAAAACCGATAGAAACTATTGAGATTACTATGAGATTACTATTGAGAAACTATGAAGATTTATTTATCTCAGTGATTAACTCAAGATTTTGAAATTGAAAATATTACTATTGAAAGCTATTTGGAGATTTATAGATATGTACCAGTGAATAACCCGAATAATTGAGGTAAAAATATTACCACTGAAACAGTTCCTGTCTACCATATGAAAATATCTTATTAACCAACGAAAACTAATGGAAGAATCAATAATCCTAATGATAATTTTGCGACTTTTATATGAAAGTTAAGCAACTGTCTAAAAACCGTGAAGATTTCATAATAACGTTATATATGGAAGTGTATGAGAAGTTGAAAATTGGAACCAACTTGACCTGTGGCAAATAAAGATGTGTCTCCATATATAAAATAAATACACCAACGATAAACAGGTTTTACGACAAGTGAGCCTGCAATTAAAAAATGGCATATTGATTGATATTGACAATTATGTTAATCTATTTATATTGGTTGACTTATTACGAGTAAAACCTATGAAAACTACGAACAAAAGCAACAAATTAAGATTTTGCGAATGATAATGAGACATCAGATAATAAGTAGATATATGAGCAGGAAATATCTGTCTAAATGAAGTTCCGCGTTATTACCTTTGAAGATTGTCAAAACCAAACATTTTTGAGTTATTGCGTTTAATTTATGCAAGAAAATTTGAATACGACGTATTTTCGTGTAAAACAATAAATATGGCTACAGTGCAAGTAAGCTATATAGAGAAATGACTATTTTTGGAGTGAATATTCTACACATTTTGCAAAAGTAGAGGCCATAAAGAAATATCATAACAAAAAGATGATGCAAAATAATTATGTTGAATATACTGAAAAAAAAATGGCATAATGAAGATTCATTACAGCAATATATAATATTAATTAATATAATTGAATATAATAAAGTACACAAATTCGGCGAAGGAAATAATTGAAATGAAATAAACGATTGAAAGGAAATATGAGAATTCTCTAGAAGTTTAGAGTGACTTCAAAAGTATAAAAGTGTGTAAAATGTATAAACATACACTTGGCCAGCGTGGTGCAGTATGGCCTGTTTCTTTGTTTCAGGGAGGAAATCCATGCCTTGATAATGACAGACAGACAATGTTAGATAAAAAAGATCGATGGTAATATGGTAAAGTTGCAATAATAATTGATCATAATGCAATAAAAAGTTATTGGATGATCATATCGTTTTACACTTTTGTAGTACACAAATTGTTATTATTATTGTGGATAAAAAGTCTTTGGCATTGCCTAAAATTTACAAATTATTAACAGAAAGAATGATATGAATGTATAAAAATTGTCCACCAATTCGCACTTGGCCAGCGCGGTGGACTATGGCCCAAACTCTCTCATTCTGAGAGAAGACCCGTGCCCAGCAATGGGACAATAATGGGTTGACGAGTATAAAAATAATTTTGAAAAAAATGTTTTCGCAAGTCAAATAATTTAACGACTGCATTGTGTTTAATCTATCTATGCTGTAGTCTAAAGTTATAAAATGGTTAATACTTAATAATCCTATTCAAATGAATTAAATATAATTGCCATATTACTAATATGTTACAAATATTTCAAAATAAGTTAAGAATAGGGCAAAAATAATTACGTCATTGTTAATACAGTAATCATAGCTTGGACTGTACAGCGGTAGACTCAAACAAAATATTGTTTATAACATATCAGGAACGGGATTCGATAACAAACGAAATCTGTCCCTGAAATATGAATTCGTTTATACTATTGGCTATATAATGACTGGGTCTGTTTAATAGAAGAACAAAGACCAGGACTTAATATGATATTTGTTAAACAATGTTTAAGGTCTAATTGTTACGATTGAAAAATAAGAGATGTTAAAAAGGCCGACATTCAATAACTTTAAACAATGAATTAATTTTATTGATAGTAACTGAAACTTAACTAATACGAGTTTTTATTTAAAGACAACACAAAAGTTTCATCAAAATGTATACAAATTCTAGAAGTTGAAAAAATAAATTTATTCTTATATTGATGACATAGAGCAATGTAATATTCGGAAAGTAAACGGAATAATTTCTGCAAATGAATAATTGTGTGATAACGTTAGAGCTTAATTATCACTCACAGAATATCAAAAATAAAAAAATACCTGATAATTTTATTAATAAAACTAATTTATTTCAAAGTTCGATTCGTATAATTAGCAAATTACAGCCAGTTAATATAGTGAATAGACATAGTGCTATATCAAACAAATTTATTTCAAAGTTCGATTCTTATAATTAGCAAATTACAGCCAGTTAATATAATAAATAGACACAATGCTATATCAAGTAGTAGTGTTTATGAAATATTCTGAATGGAAAATCCGAGCATATTTGTAAAGCACTCAGAAAAGAATATTAATAACCAAAAATAAATCAATAAATGAGACTACGTAAACAAAATAATACGATGATGAGCTAATATGTATTAATGTGTAACTTTAACATAAATTGAAATCATAATTTACGTATAAAAAACTGAATAACAGGATTTAAAAGTGGTTATTGAATAGAAAATTATTAAAATGGCAATAAAACAAAACCGCACAAATTGACATTTGAAGTGACAAAGCTGTGTAATAAAATAACAACCGTTTTACTAACATATGTTTGAAATGTTGAATTTAGCTGAGAATGACAATTTAATAGTGTATTTATTGTGATATAATACAAAAATAACTGTGTTAAACTATATCATTTGAAAATTTACATTACCTTTAAAAGCGTAAGTTCCAAAAAAAAAGTCATAATACATGACAATTTATAATGCAGCTCTTAATTGGTTATTCAAAATTAAGGCAATAGTGAATATTATATTGATCGTATAATTAAATAAAGAGTGCTAAGGTAAATAAAAGCTTTTGCTCTAAATTGTCTAAATATGATTTAATAATATATTGAGCAGAACATCAATTAGTGACTCATCATTGACTAATAGATTGCTCACAATAATAAATTATAAAATAATATATATGAATTTAAAAAAAATATATGAATTTAAAAAAAATACCATTTGAAATGAAAATAGCTATTAATAACTAATTAATGAAATGAAATATTGTTAAATGATATTATTTGCTGTTATCATAAAACAGAAAGCTTGTAGAAAATAAAATGTATCAGTACATATAAATGGAGAAAATTGTAAAATTATGTTGTGTATTGGTTAAACATTATATAAAAAAATCAGTGTTATGTCAGAATGGACAAGCGGAATAAAAGTTATTCATGAAATACTATGAAAAAAATTGCAATTATATATTTGTTAAAAATACAATCCTTTCTATGTAGTGTCAAAGACTATTTATTTATTGTAATGCTCGAACACAATAATTTAGTAATCATATTTTTAAAGAATTCTTAAGGTTGTGTACATAAAACTAACCGTGATAGCCGAAAATATTACTAAAGATAGAAATACTGTCAAATACTGTCATGGAGCAAATAGTATAAGTATGAAATTAGAAATACTGTCTTGAAGGAAAATGTCAAATACTGTCATGGAGCAAATAGTATAAGTATGAAATTAGAAATACTGTCTTGAAGGAAAAGTGTAAGTATGAAATAATAAGTTTTGGCGCGAGCAGCTTACTAAAAGTAAGTGTGCTAAGACCGCCAGGAAAATAAATCAAGTTTTGGTGCGAGCAGCTTACAAAAAGTAAGTGTGCTAGGACCACCAGGTAAATAAATAAGTTTTGGTGCGAGCAGCTTACTAAAAGTAAGTGTGCTAGGACCACCAGGTAAATAAATCAAGTTTTGGTGCGAGCAGCTTACTAAAAGTAAGTGTGCTAGGACCACCAGGTAAATAAATAAGTTTTGGTGCGAGCAGCTTACTAAAAGTAAGTGTGCTAGGACCACCAGGTAAATAAATAAGTTTTGGTGCGAGCAGCTTACTAAAAGTAAGTGTGCTAGGACCACCAGGTAAATAAATCAAGTTTTGGTGCGAGCAGCTTACTAAAAGTAAGTGTGCTAAGACCACCAGGTAAATAAGTTTTGGCGCGAGCGGCTTGCTAAAAGTAAGTGTGCTAAGACCGCCAGGAAAATAAATAATAATAAGTTTTGGAGAGAGCAATTTGCTAAAAAGCGAGTGTGCTAGGACCGCTGAAAAAAAAAACAATTATGGCGCGAGCTTTTTTATGAAAGTAAATGAGCAAGGACCGCCCATGTCATAATGATGACAACAATAATTGCCGAATATCTACTTTTATTCAATTTCAGGTAAACTGCAAGTAACTAATAATAAACTACAAATAAACATTGCTTCGAGAGCGAAGCAAGGGCAGGAAGGCCGTGATAGCCGCACTTCGAGTACGGCGACTTTATAAACAAATTATTTTATTGTTATATAGATCGTAGCTATGTGGTTAGATATGGATCAATGTTTGAGTAGTAAGATTTGTAAAATAAAGGAGTCCTGTACTGACAGCCTCTGGGCTAAGACGTAGTTTTATTCACCGAATCTCCCATACTTCTAACACACGCATGTTTTTTTTATTTCTATGATCATACTTTCGCAGTTGGTTTTTTATTAAGAAATGCTAAACCGAATAATTCGGCCGAATACCTGGTTCGGTAAAAGTTAAACCGAATAATATTCGGTATTCGGTCATTCGGTGAAACCACTATTCGGCGCATCTCTAGTGATTACTAATTAGGTAATTACCTACTGTGTATCAAATGTTTAAGTTGACCTCCACTGGATAGCTATCACTGACCATTTATTTCCTCACATCCGTGTACACAACGATACTGTGTTTAATTTTAACAAAAGCATTGAAACCGTATGCCTGGCACGCCAACCGTAACGGGGACCGTCATTTGTACAATCGACTACTAAAATTGACGCATAATAAAACTATATCAGACATTTCTAATGTAGGTACGTAGGGACCCGCGTGGCGGAGCGGTTACCATGCCGATCTGACGCGCAATGGGCCCGGGTTCGATTCCCGGCCAGACGGGTATCTGAATGATGAGTTTAGATTCGTGTTCTGGGTCTGGGTGTTTGTGTATTCGTCTTATTTGTGTCTATGGTACCCACGACACAGGAGAAAATCCTAGTGTGGGGCTATGAGTATAGAAAGCGTGTATCAAGCGCCTAAATTTCGCCGTAATAGTTCTATGATACGGCACCTCCGGCCAACATAGGCCATGTTAAGGTAAAGAAGTGTAAGAAAAAATTGTGCTTACACACCTTTAGAAGAAGTCAGAAACAGTAAATATTTATTTTAAATTAATGCAAGCTTTTTGTTTCTTTTGTGAGAAATCTTTACCCTTCATTTTGGCCATTTTGGAGTTGGGGAGAAGCACGCTACGCCGCTAAAAAAAACGTTGATCCCTGTGAGATATTTACGTATACACAGACGTGTCGTCCCTGTAGCTCCGGGATCAGAATAGGGCTACGGCATCCCCTGCCTGTCGTAAGAGGCGACTAAAAGGGGCTTCCGGAGTTGCAGGCGGCTAGAGTGGGAGCTCGAACCGTTCGGTCAGGCAATCCCAGGAAGGACGGCGGTATGTGTGGTCGCATACCGTCGTAAAGACTAGACGGAGCGGTGGGCCCAGCCGCCTATCTGGGAGGAGCCCGATGGGGTAGCGCGCTCGGAGGATTCCGGTTGAAGTCGTTTCGAGATCCCGGAGTCCTCCTTTTCAGCGCCGAGGACGGCCACCGGGGGGGTTTTAGTGCGGTAAAAATCCCACATAACCCTGCGTCGCTCCCACGGCGTCGGGTAAGTACCTTTTGGAGGTTTTCCCCTCGAAAACAAAAAAAAACACACACACAGACTTGTATTCTTCGCATATTCTTCACGTGTATGGTTCACAAGTGGTTTGGCAAGGATATCAGAGTATTACTTTTACTCCTGTATATCCCATGATTTGCAAAAAAGCAAGCAGTTTTCAAAATATTGATACTTGGGAACATTTGAATTCCGTATCAAATCACGGTCCTATGATGCAACGACGACCCAATATAGTAAATAATGTCTTATTAAAACAACAAAAAACGAAATATAAATAAGATTTAAATTAAAAGTTGCAATCAATTCATCAATTCAAAAATAAAACACGTTGAATTGAACTGTCGGAATTGAACAATCATCAATGGACAGTCGAGACTAGGATTGAGATGTAATAAATGAAGTAAATTTCGCAATAAGAATGATGTGAAATAATGGCGTAATATTTTACTGGAAAGTAACGTGTCCGTCAGGATGGCCGGTCACTACCCATATTTTACATCGAAATAGTTACTAAGAGTTGCTACCTAGTTGCTACCAGTTGCTACCAATCTTAAAATAATTGCTACCTTCGTATTTAAAAAAATAAACTGCTTTTTAAGGTGACCGGCCATTCTGACGTCAGGATGGCCGGTCACCATTCCAGTTAGAACAATCTGCGCAAATGATTGGAGTTTTTTTTTTACCAAGAGTTGCTACCAAATTGCTACCTTTTTTATACATCGTAATTGACCTCATAGCTGTTAAGGATAAAAAGATATTACAGATTTAATATTAAACGCCTGTACAACTAAATTAGCAAATCCGAAGTTAAATACAATATTCGTATTTTACACAGGCGCCACTTGCACTTTATATTTATATTAGGGTTGTAACGGAGGTCTCTTAGCGGAGGCCGAGGCGGATGCGGAGGTTTAACGGTTCATTCCCCGTGTTACTACCAATCTTACTACCAGTAGTAAGACGAGGAATTTTATTACCGTTGTTACTACTGCTGCTGCTAGTAGTAGCACGGGGAATAAAAAATTACCGTTCTTACTACTATCCTAAATCTCAAACGAAAAATCCATTTGGGCTCTGGGCTGTAGAGTAAACCCAAGAAATGGACATTTATACACAGTCATATGCTCGGAAAAAAATCCCTCCTTACGACGCAGTCAGGTAATGAAGTTAAGATTAAACTTTTTTTTATGCGACTGAAGTAACGAACAAGCATAGAATCCACTTAATGGTAAGCGGTCACTGTTGCCCCTGGACATCTCCAAGTAACTTGGATCTGAAGTCAATCACTGATGTGTTGTCAATTTTGAACACTAAAATGTTTTTTCTCTTTGGATAACAACAATTTTATAAATTGTATTTTCTGAATTTATACGAACTAGACGTACCCGCTTAACTATGTGTTTTCTTTTATATTACAACCAAACATGACATCACCATACAACTTCTATCAAAACAGAGATTCGATCTGAATTCAATCACATATGCGTCGCTACTAACAAAAATTTAGATGGTCATCTCATATAAACGTGAGCCGAAACTCAACATTCCCTTTACACTAAAAAATAAGTGTGGCGGTGGTATAGATGTACTTCCGTTTAGAACTTACCTAAGATCGAATCAAAATTGGTACACTCATTTGTTTTGATGCGGTGATCATGAAAATCATACACGACATTGACGATTTTCTCACTTTTTTAACTTTAATGCAATAAATATAGATTTGAGAGAAATATATTAAAAAGGAAGTAATAGGCCATGAGAAAATTGACTTTATTTGCCCTGTACATTTTTACATAGGACTAGTGGCTCCAGAAAAAATACAGATGAATTGAGCACCTCTTTTTGGAAGTCGGTTAAAAAGTGCGAAATTCATCCGAAAGTGGTATTTTTCGCCAAATCTCCATTAGATACGATACAGTAGATATTCTACTTTCCGCAGGTACGTTGGAGTTTGATCTTAGAAGTGCATTTTTTATGTATTATAACGTATTCTTAAATTATGATGAAAATTTTTATTTTGAATTCCTTTACCCCGACGATTTTGGTAGAACTATAGCATTGGATATGGGTTGAATTAGATTTGGTTATAACATAAAAGAACACACAAACTAGCGTTCTGCGAGCGGGTACGTATAGTTCATATAGATTCAGAAAATACAATTTATAAAAAAAGTGTTGTGATTGACTTCAGATGGAACCAATGTTCTTAACATCTCCAAGTTACTTGGAGGGTATATTTTGCGAGTATATGGCTGTGTATAAATGTCCATTTCTTGGGTTTACTCTACAGCCCAGAGCCCAAATGGATTTTTCGTTTGAGATTTAGGATAGTAGTAAGAACGGTAATTTTTTATTCCCGGTGCTACTACTAGCAGCAGCAGTAGTAACAACGGTAATAAAATTCCCCGTCTAGTAAGACGGGGAATTTTATTACCGTTGTTACCAATGTTACTGGTAGTAAGATTGGTAGTAACACGGGGAATGAACCGGTTTAACATAGGCGGAGATGAAATTTTAAGTAGAAAAAAAGAATAGCATTGATTTATTACAGTAATAGATATAAACCAAAAATAATTCAAACAGATACATTGTACAGTTCTTAGCAAAAATTGAGTAATTACTAATAATAATTAAAAATTACAAACATTTTTTTATGGCATAACAGCTTTGCGGCCTTCCAAACGTTTAATGTAGTCGGTGAGATTCCTCTATAGCCGGGGAGTAGAATACGGCCTGCTCTGCTTGTCGTAAGAGGCGACTTTTGGGGTTGGGTTTGGCTAGAGTGGGAGCTCAAACCGACCAGACAGCTATACCGAAAAGACGGCGGCATGTGTGGTTTCACGTCGTCGTAGAAACCGTATGGTGCAGGGGGATGGTGACACGTCCCCAAGAGATGTGCCAGGTGGCACCGGTGCGTTCCTATGTGGACCCCGGAGACCCCTGCAAGCACTGAGGAAAGCCACCGAGGAGGTTTGAGTGGGTAAAAAAAGGTTTCTTTTGATGCTTATTTCATCTCCGCCTATGTTAAACCTCCGCATCCGCCTCGGCCTCCGCTAAGAGACCTCCGTTACAACCCTAATATAAATATAAAGTGCAAGTGGAGCCTGTGTAAAATACGAATATTGTATTTAACTTCGGATTTGCTAATTTAGTTGTACAGGCGTTTAATATTAAATCTGTAATATCTTTTTATCCTTAACAGCTATGAGGTCAATTACGATGTATAAAAAAGGTAGCAATTTGGTAGCAACTCTTGGTAAAAAAAAAACTCCAATCATTTGCGCAGATTGTTCTAACTGGAATGGTGACCGGCCATCCTGACGTCAGAATGGCCGGTCACCTTAAAAAGCAGTTTATTTTTTTAAATACGAAGGTAGCAATTATTTTAAGATTGGTAGCAACTGGTAGCAACTAGGTAGCAACTCTTAGTAACTATTTCGATGTAAAATATGGGTAGTGACCGGCCATCCTGACGGACACCGCTAAGAGACCTCCGTTACAACCCTAATATAAATATAAAATGCAAGTGGCGCCTGTGTAAAATACGAATATTGTATTTAACTTCGGATTTGCTAATTTAGGTGTCCGTCAGGATGGCCGGTCACTACCCATATTTTACATCGAAATAGTTACTAAGAGTTGCTACCTAGTTGCTACCAGTTGCTACCAATCTTAAAATAATTGCTACCTTCGTATTTATAAAAATAAACTGCTTTTTAAGGTGACCGGCCATTCTGACGTCAGGATGGCCGGTCACCATTCCAGTTAGAACAATATGCGCAAATGATTGGAGTTTTTTTTTACCAAGAGTTGCTACCAAATTGCTACCTTTTTTATACATCGTAATTGACCTCATAGCTGTTAAGGATAAAAAGATATTACAGATTTAATATTAAACGCCTGTACAACTAAATTAGCAAATCCGAAGTTAAATACAATATTGGTATTTTACACAGGCGCCACTTGCACTTTATATTTATATTATATTATTGTATCGTACAATAATATAATAATGTTATAATGTTATAAAATGTTTGTAATTTTTTATTATTATTAGTAATTACTCAATTTTTGCTAAGAACTGTACAATGTATCTGTTTGAATTATTTTTGGTTTATATCTATTACTGTAATAAATCAATGCTATTCTTTTTTTCTACTTAAAATTTCATCTCCGCCTATGTTAAACCGCCGCATCCGCCTCGGCCTCCGCTAAGAGACCTCCGTTACAACCCTAATATAAATATAAAGTGTAAGTGGCGCCTGTGTAAAATACGAATATTGTATTTAACTTCGGATTTGCTAATTTAGTTGTACAGGCGTTTAATATTAAATCTGTAATATCTTTTTATCCTTAACAGCTATGAGGTCAATTACGATGTATAAAAAAGGTAGCAATTTGGTAGCAACTCTTGGTAAAAAAAAAACTCCAATCATTTGCGCATATTGTTCTAACTGGAATGGTGACCGGCCATCCTGACGTCAGAATGGCCGGTCACCTTAAAAAGCAGTTTATTTTTTTAAATACGAAGGTAGCAATTATTTTAAGATTGGTAGCAACTGGTAGCAACTAGGTAGCAACTCTTAGTAACTATTTCGATGTAAAATATGGGTAGTGACCGGCCATCCTGACGGACACAAAGTAACTTTATAACCAAGTTTTAAGATAAGATAAACTCAATCGACTAGTAGCTCAGTTTTAGGAATTCAAACCCTTTATTCTAGATGTCAAAGTAAGCAGAAACCTGAAAATTACCAAAGTTACGTGCCAAAAAGGAATTAAAAATAATTCATAATTCGGATTAAGAAAAAAATATACTTAAGTTTTATATTGTTCAGTATGCAATCCACCTGCCAAGTATATGTTGCTCCTAGACACCTGTATTCAACCCTAGCTAAGATTATAGTCCTACCAGAACTCAGTCCCAACTTTTTTCTATCGATGAGAACTGAGTTGAAACTCCTCGGGTAAGAATGTCTCTCTTCCGAAACCTTCCAAACCAGACTGTCATTAGGTGGGCATGCATAAATCTGCGTCAAATATTTTTAGTCCTATTCTTTCCACAATATTCTTGTAGTTGTGTGTATACCAGTCGTCTAGAGTGTACTCTTTTATTTAACGATCTGACCTGTGGCCAAAAGTGTAGCAATAAGAAATAATACACACAAATTAATCGGTGCGAAACTACCAGGTGAGCAACGGGACATGGTGGTTCGGCGCAATTGAGCCGTTGAGCGCCATTGAGCGTTCACGGGTAGGTGCGTCTGCCGTGTTCGTAACATCATTTTATTAGATCGATACTCAAACTCATACTTACATTATTCCAAGGTCTTTTTTTTTTTTTCGAGGGGGAAACCTTATGTGTATGGGGAAAGGGTTATGTGGGATTTTTACCGCACTAAAACCCCCCCCGGTGGCCGTCCTCGGCGCTGAAAAGAGAGGACTCCGGGATCTCAAAACGACTTCAACCGGAATCCTCCGAGCGCGCTGCCCCATCGGGCTCCTCCCAGATGGGCGGCTGGGCCCACCGCTCCGTCTAGTCTTTACGACGGTATGCGACCACACATACCGCCGTCCTTCCCGGGATTGCCTGACCGAACGGTTCGAGCTCCCACTCTAGCCGTCTGCAACCCCGGAAGCCCCTTTTAGTCGCCTCTTACGACAGGCAGGGGATACCGTAGCCCTATTCTGACCCCGAGGCTACAGGGACGATTCCAAGGTCTAAGAACATTGTCGTGGTCGTGGTGTCGATCTTGTACACCACATCCTCTCTTGTTGTTTGATGTTGTAGGACTTCACAGGATAATCCCGGAGATGAGCAGTTAGCAGCAGCGTTTTATAGTTTCTTATTTACACCCATTGCCACTCACCAATATGCACAACCAAGAACTGATTTTCTCCAGAGCGGAGAGATGTTCTTGGTAGGCACTGGTTAGGGTTATCACCTTTTTTAAACGAAAGTAGATACTATTTCTTACAAAAATATATACCTACTAAGTTCTTACATTAATTTCCTCGCTGACAAAAAAAAATAGATGACCTTCTTTTCCCCCGATCCTATAATATAGGGATTCGTCGCACCTTAATCAATTTTGGAGAACAGTCCTTGAAGTGGCAATATCGAGATTACTGATAAAAATACCATAACTACCGTACCTAGATATACCTTTTATATATTACAATTGTGTAAAATATAGTACCTATGATATAATATAATATACTAAGTTGTCCCGCAGTTCGTCCCCTTCGGTCACTTCTGCCACGATAACGAGTATCCTATGGGTTAATGTACACACACCGTGTGTGTCAAATTTCAGCGAAATCCGACCGGTATCTTTTTCGTAAAATAGTCACAAACACTCTTCATAAGCTTTCTCATTTATTTCATTAACAACACTTTTACTCGCAAGCGTTGAAGCCTAGATTTTCAAACCTTTTGATGAACAATTATGACTGCCAAAACATTTAATACTGTTTTTCTAATACCTCCAAGAATATGTACAAAGTTCCATGATAATCGATTGACTAATTTTGGCGTGAAAGCTTAACAAGCAAATTTACTCGTCGTCAACCCATTATTGTCCCACTGCTGGGCACGGGTCTTCTCTCAGAATGAGAGAGTTATAGGCCATAGTCCACCGCGCTGGCCAAGTGCGAATTGGTGGACATTTATAATATTAGTTGGGATAAGTCTACGTGTAACAACCCTAACACCGGCTCCAAGACAGTTGCTAAAACTTGAGCGCTGCAACGGGACATTATGAGTGGTCCCCAATAGATCCGTTGTCCATTGAACATGTTTTACGGTGCGCGTGGCGTTTTGACGTTACTTGTCCATTACGACGCGTCCCTCAAATTTGTACTGCCATATTTTGGTTCCGTACTATATTAAATCTAGACAAGTCTAATCTTATTTGACTACTAGTTGAATTAACGTGCGAACGGGACATAAATGTATACAAACATATACAATAGTTACCTTTAAATAGTGCAAAATTTCGAAATCTAAAGTATCCTGTGGACTGCCCAGCTTAATAAACTACATCCATGCAAAATTTCATATGAATCTGACCAGTGGTTCTTATGTGATTAAATAACAACAGACACACAATCTCTTTTATTTATATTTGTATAGATATAGATTGTATTATTCTAATTCCGATTATATATAGCGAACAAAATCGTGGGAATAAATAGAATATATTACGTGTAGTAGCCCTAATACCAGCTCCAAGACATTATAATACGTAACGTACTCACGATATGCGGTTTATGAATTCTTATAGTATTCTTTTTGCCGATATTTCGACCCAGTTGCATGGATCGTGGTCACGGCCAAACTGCGGTAGCGGGGAGAAACCGTTGACAAGCACTAGTGGTAAAATAACCTATCTACCCTACGTCTAGTTCTTTCTTCTTTTTTAGGTTCCATATCACGACACACAACACTAACTGTATCCTTACGCACCACACTTTGCACTATTTGCGATTAACATAAATATAAGAATTCATAAACCGCATATCGTGAGTACCCGTTACGTATTATAATGTATCAATTCCGCGATAATACTAGTCTAAAATCAGCTCCAAGACAGTTGCTACAACTTGAGCGCTGCAACGGGACATTATGAGTGGTCCCCAATAGATCCGCTGTCCATTGAACATGTTTCACGGTGCGCGTGGCGTGCTGACGTGACGTGACCATTCATTACCACTAGCACTCAAATTTGTTCTGGAAACGTGTGGTTCCGTACTGATTTATTGTTTCTCTTCTTGAAACCTTGATTTACTCTTACAGGAAATATAATAGCATATTATTAAAACAAAAAGAAGATTAGTAATGTACCACTGTAGTAGGTACCTAGGTATACTATTTTTATGGGAAGCATTAATTTCCTTCTTTTATTTAATTTGTTTAGTCTTTAGACGATCTGCTTTGTCGATAATTTGATGCTTTGATTATCAAAACCGCAATGCATGATAGTCATTATTGTTTTTTCTTTTACTTTAAAATCTATTATATTTTCTTTATTAAGCCTTCTAAATTGTAACTACTAATATAGAAATTCTAAGTTTACCGAGTCCTAAGTAAAAAAAAACACCGTTCT
Organism: Spicauda simplicius; assembly: GCA_949699795.1. Taxonomy (NCBI): domain Eukaryota; kingdom Metazoa; phylum Arthropoda; class Insecta; order Lepidoptera; family Hesperiidae; genus Spicauda; species Spicauda simplicius. Next base: position 22,641,703 of record OX453058.1, on the reverse strand, counting down.
TTACACGATATATTTCAACTTACTTCGTAATTGGACACATTCTCTGATTATTTAGAGTGGAACATTTAAATTTACTTTCTGCTTTCAGTCGTTACACTAATCATATCAGTCTGAAAATTAATAACCCATCACTCCACTTAATTGATAACCTTACTTAAATATTGCACTTAATAAAATTAGTTTGTCATCAGTTTTTTCACACAAAAAACAGTAACCATACTGAACCCTGAAAATATAGGGGCGAATTTTGAATTAGGAATGCACGAGGCATATCGCCGGCCGCGGCGCGCCCGTGGTTCGCGCCATTCCAATAGCTAGTCTGTTTGAACATCATTTCCGAAACACTGGCCGGCAGTGCTCGTTACAAAAAACAATTGAAACGTTCTTCCAACGTATGTAATCGTAATTCAAATTTTCAATGTTACAGTCAAGTTCAATTTAAAAATTAGTATTTTTAAATTTTAAAATCTTTTAATTAAAAAAAAAAACAATATTGTTTAGTGTCTGTGTATTTTAAAGTGAAGTGAACTTGTGCTCGAGAAAAACATCGAAAGTTGTCTATGACAACTCATTGTTTTCTTTCATAACTAAATAGCGGTAAGTTTACACGCTCATCGGTTTTCCTTCAGTAGGTAGGTACTTAATTTCTTAATTCTTAATTCAAACTGTATAAAAATATTTCGTCATTTTGACGCGCAGGAGACACATTAGTGATTAGATTAGGTATATTTTAAATTACATATTTAGAATAAGTATAGAATATTTCTGTAAAATTTTCAAATTCTGGACTATAGAACTCCTTTTGTTATGCGTATTCGATAAATATTATAAACCTTAGAGAAAAATTAGATCCAGCAGAGTAGCATAACATTTAGCAGAATAAGAGTTCTCTGTGATGCTTAAGTACATTTTGCGTATAAGATTTGTAAGGGCGGGGGACAATGCCGTTCTGACCATCTCTTAGCATAAACGAGAAAAAAAAAATCTTCAAACATGAAATCTTTGTTTTTTTATAAACTTTGGAGTAGATTGTTCCGTACCCCCTAACCCTGATCTTACCTATGACTTTAACATAAACAATAACCAGAAACAATGTTAAATAGGATTTACAATTGAATAGCTGATGATTCTACAAGAACGTCTTTATAATAACGTAGCATTTTCAAAACTTAGTTAAAATGACATCTTTTTTTAGATAAGTCTATAGAAAGCTAAATTTACAGTTTCCTGTGCTTTACGTCACAGAATAAAAGGAATGCAGTAACGTTTTTGCGGCGAATAAAAACTTAAACGACATAACAGTACAGATGGTAAAAGAAAACGGCGTAAAAACTTGTTGCTAAACGGCCATCCTAAATAGATAACAGAAACGTAAACGTTTCACGTCAAGGCGAGTTTAGAATAAACGAATTACGAACCAAGAAGAAGACTACGTTTTTACGGCCTAAAAAAACAAGGAAATTATACGTTTGCCTTCATTTTTATTTAATATCTGTGTATATACCGGTAATATACCGGTAGTTATATGATGTATTTATGTACTGCTGAACACATGAAAAAATGCAAATAAAAAATTACGTTGCGATTCCTATTTAAGCGAAAATAAAAACTTTTTAACAAAAAATGTCTACCGACTTCCATGTCACAAAAAAGTAAAAAAATTCAATTAATTTTGGTTTAGCACATACTCAGTACTTAGTACATAGTCCTGAAGCTCAGTCAGCGCTCAACATATTTCGCTGGATGACGGTGACGAAACTATGTCCTATATGAGCTTAGGCTCACAGTACCCTGCATCATCGGGGTTAAGAAGTTGAGGGTCACAATTTTCATCTTAAATTTTGCTTTGTAATTATATTGCATACCCGAAAGCATTACATGGGTAACTTCTATGGCTTAGGCGTGAAATACCCCTGCATCATCAGGATTGAGGAGTCGAAGGTCAAAATTTTCATATCGTGTCTTCGCTTAGTAATTATATTACATACCCGAAAGCACTAAATGGCCATCTTCTATCGCTTAGGCTATCAGTACCCCTGCATCATCAGGATTGAAGAGTTGAAGGTCATTTTTTTTAGTAAATATCTGCTTAGTAAAGCTTAGGTTCGACCGAGTATCGCTAATTTCGTTAATTTCGTTAATTTGCTTCAAATAGTTGAAGAGTTCCATTACTTTGTTATGGATCCTGATCAAAACCTTATCAAACTCTTATCAGAGTACCCCTGAAGTACTTACATCATTTCAAATAAAAGAAAATCATCAGAATCGGTTGGCGGAATATTGAGTTATTCGTGCATTTATCGTGCACATCGTTTTCTTATGGATGCCATTGTCTAAAGTGAACTAAAAAAAAGGGCCCCCATGACACGCACTACCTTTCAAATAAAAAAATCATCGAAATCGGTTCACCCAGTCCGGAGTAATCGAGTAACCAATAATTATATAAAAATATAAAAAATACAGACGAATTGATAACCTCTTCCGTTTTGGAAGTCGGTTAAAAATGTAACCTTTTAGAGGGTACCATATTTTATACTACATTTTATATCGGACTAAAATAGCAAACAAGCATGCTGTCCACATGATGGTAAGTGGTCACTACCGCCCATAAAACATGGATTCAATCTGAAGTCAATCAGAAATGCGTTGCCACCCCTGAGGACTATGATGGTCATCTCATGTAAAAGTGTGCCGGCAACGACACCCTTCCAACGAAACGCAAGAAGTCCTTCACGCTAGAAATAGGTGTAGACTTTCTCGTCCGCACATTTTACCTATCTTACCATGTTTTACTAGAAAGGCTACTAGAAAAACAGTGAATATATTTTAAAATTAAAGCAATTTAAGTCGAGAAATTCGCACCACCAATTCGCACTTGGCCAGCGCGGTGGACTATGGCCTAAAACTCTCTCATTCTGGGAGAAGACCCGTGCTCAGCAGTGGGACAATAATGGGTTGACGACGACGACGAAGTCGAGAAAATTGCTTTATTTTGATAGAGCACTACAAAAGCTCCACGTTATAAACGTGCAATACCATAAAGTAGGAGCAAAGGCACGTGTAACAGTAAGTTACCAAATAATTCGTGAATAAATACGTTCGTTACGATGTTGTCATTTCGACCATTTTGGCATCACGCTCTGCTGCTCGTGCGGTCCTGCGGTCATTTTACTGCAACACTACAGAATAAGTATTCATGAATGTTTACAACAATTCAGTGATGGTAGAATATCATAATATGATATTATGTCAAAACGTAGTCCGTAATGGCGTAAAGTAATGGCGAAGTAATTTATATTCGATTCGTCAACGACCCAAGGGTCACCAATTGGTTAGATCCCCTGAGTTTACGGAGAGACATTGGCTCCCTCTGTGTGTTCTACCGGCTTTACGATAGTAAATGTTCTGAGGAACTCTTTGACCTGATGCCTACGTCACCTTTCCTCTACTACTTTCCATCAAGTAGCCCGTCTGCCTTGTCGCCAGGTTCAATTATAAAACAGAGAATACAGAGCACTAAATACCTTTCGTAGAATTTTCAAAATTATATATTTGACAGTTTTTTTTATTTATATAACTAAATAACATAGTGTTTTGATTTAAATATTATCCATAAAATAATACATAAAATATACCATACGGAAATTGACGAGGTACTTTTTATAATCCTATTGCACATTTTTTTAAACGATTTAAATTATTGCATAAATGTTAGTCATTTATGGTTACACTATAATTATCCCATAATAACGCTTCCGTCGTCTTTTATCGGTTTTGGTCATAACCCACGTGAGGAGCATTGCAATTGGTCTTATATGGCTGGCGACATCCGCCGGAAGGGTACCTACTAGCAACCCGGATGTCATCACGGGAATAAGTGATTAGGCTATTCCAAGTTATTTTATCCAAAGGATGTAGCAAACGAGAATATGGTGATTAGTGACTGCCACCCATGGACAGTAAGCAACTTCTTATAGAATAGAGGATTTATCCGAAGTCAATGAAAGCTGTATTAAGACTTCCGAGGCCGGCAACCACACCGAAAAAAAAAGACTGCTTCCCGGTAGAAATAAGTGTGGCTGTCACCTTCCCGGTATGTAATATTCCAATCCCTTATCCAAATATTTATTTTAGGCGCAAATATTTCAATCTTTTGTTTATTTTTATCTACATGCAAGTATCTACTAACATTTTGATTTTTGATTTTGAAAAGCCATTTTACGACTCAAAGTTTTACAAAGAACACAACTTCTAAAAGGTGCAAAAAGTGTTTTTATGTCTTAGTATGAAGAGAATTTAGATAGATTAATATATTTCTAATTCTAGAACATGTTAAAATGAGTAATTTATATTTTTTTATTTTTTGCCTAAAATAAAAGTCAACTTCACAAAGCGCAGATAGTCAGGTCAGGTTGTAACGCCTTACATTTTTTAATAGCAATAATACAACATAGACTATAGCCACTTACTTGTTTAAAGGCGCTACATAAATCATACATAATATACACGACTTCTCATAATTTAAATATTTGTAAGCTTATTTCTTCTTTGGAACTGGTTTAGCCGTTGGTGGAGTGGCTTTCCCTGGGGGTGGAGTGATCGGACTAGTATCTCCAGTAGCCATGAACCTTTTTACCCTGTTCTTCAAGTTTAGGTAAAGATCATTGTCACGATTCAGTTGCGGTAACACCGAGAGACGTCTATCCGATTCCTGAACAAAAGGAAAACGGTATTTTTAATGATAATAACTTCAAATACGTTTGTATATGATAAAATGACATTTAGGTACTTGGTTTAAAAATTAACACAGCACAAAAATGCTCATTTTACACGAGCCAGGTAAAACGTTAACAATGCTTTTTCTTATTATTTTATTAATTAATTTAAGTTAGTTCAATATAAATATAAAATTTAAAAGTTTTTACTTCTAGACTGTTTTTAGATAAAAGTATATTTTTACCTCAAAGTTAAAATTTATATAAGTATTATGAATAGTGCGATTATTCATGAAAAGCAGTGATTTAAAGAGAGCGCGCCAAGTCCTATAGATTATCTAAAATACGCAAAAGGCCGTTGTTTTTTGTACAATTATCCTTATATTCTAGTATTAATCTTTACAATATGACCCTAGTTTAGAACCCTGGCCTCGCGTATAGCCAACATTAACATTAGTTCAAGCTTAACGTTAAGATCAAGGCTGATAGATCAAACTATACTGAGAATACATCTACTAATAACTTTTAAAGCGGAAGTTGTAATAAATAATTGTATTATAATAATATGACAAGCAATTTTAGTAGGTAGATAATGATATGCATCTAAAATTAATAGGGTTCCGTTCTCAAATTCTAAAGACGAGGCCCTATGAGCAAGCTTCGGCTACGTATCTTTCTTGAACAGTAGTAGGATACATACGCTTTTTTAACACCGTATACATAAATAGCTACTATAGCAACTTGTACCTATGTTAAAGTTAGGAAAAAAGTAAAACGGAGCTACAAAGAGGACTCAAGAAAGGCAACCGGAGTCCTCTAAGCGCATTGCCCCATCGGGCTCCTCCCAGGTGAGCGGCTGGGCCCACCGCTCCATCTGGTTTTTAAGACGCTATGCGACCACAGATACCGTCATCCTAACCGTGGTAGCCTAATCAAACGGTTCGAGCTCCCTCTCTTGCCGCCTATAATCTTAGAAGACCCTTTTAAGTCGCCTCTTACGACAAGCAACGGATACTGTAGCTCTATTCAAATCCCAAGAAGCAGTTCTGTGTTTTGGTGTACAGATGTGGATGTTTAACCATTATGTGAGGCCATATAAGTCCTTTGACGAGGCATGGCATTATTGATCGGCTATAGAAACCCATTCTCTATAGAATTGGTCTGTAGAGAATGAGTCACCGGTGGCCAAGGAGCGGTGACAATTTACCATCAGATGGCAGTAGTTTGCGCGCTATTAAAAATAAAAATATTTTTACACCTATGCAGCATACCATTTTGATAACAAGCAAATCATTTTTAATTGCATCAGATTTTAATATTTTATACCTAATAAATCTAACCTCACATAACTTCAATGTCAGTGTGATGACGAATAACACTGTTTCCGCTGTCTGATTTGCGCTTGCGCATGTCATTTTTTTACACTAAATTTGAAATTCAAAAACAGTCTTACTTCCTGCTCCACTTAATATTAAAATTCCTTGCCATTTAGGGTTAAACGTGTTTTGTAGGCATCCCTTTTTTAACTATACAAACTGAGTTTTCTACCGAATCTTCTCAATTAAAGTCATGTTCCGATCCATTAGTAGTGTAAGAAAAATATTGTAACTGACAATTTGTAAGTGAAGTGTCACAGTAGGCCTATACAAAATAAAGACAAAGTAGGAAATTGACCGACTATAGACATTTGCAATACCATAGAAATTGCCCATGCATCTCTGGCCTTGAAACAGAGCTCATTTCTCATGTATTTACAAACTTGCATTTTTTAGTTACTTACTTTACTAATAATAAGAAACTGTTGCCAATGTAACCCTTGTTTTTAGTTCTCAAGATCTTACTCGTGTTGTTTCGTGAGCTTTAAAACTCACTGCTCCTTATAAACTATTAAAATTCATTCAATGTTTCCGCTTCTAACTAATAGCCCTGTTTGTCTGAAAGGCTGTCCATGATGTGATACATTTAAAACGTATTAGACCGCTATATTTTCCTATTTTCCCAAATTTAATAAAAGGGGAAGAGATACGTGGTTGATTTAACTTCGGAGATTCCACTGTTGCGCCTATTTCTGCTTGATACATAAGCCCCCACAGGATAAAACACTGCTTAGTTCTGATTTGATGGGTGAAATAAAAGGAAAATGTAAAGTTGATTGCAGAAGTCTAATCTGCACTTTTGTGTTGGTCACCTTTGCTGGCGACACAAGTTGCTACTTCTGAGGACTAAGTTCGGACGCCTGAGATAAGTGGGTATGTCTCGCTTACCTCCGGAGTCGACACGTTGGAAACCTCTAAACCTGATGTTCAGCTGCTAGGGGAGCAACCTGCTGTCCCTGTAGTTCCGGGACCAGAATAGGACTACGGTACCCTCTGCCTGTCGTAAGAGACGACTAAAAGAGGCTTCCGGGGTTGCGGGCGGGAAGAGTGGGAGCTCGAATCGTCCGGCCAAGCGACCCCGGGAAGGACGGTGGCATGTGTGGTTGCATGTTGCCGTAAAAACTAGTAGGTGCGGTGAGCAGTTCACGCCCACCAAGGAAGAGCCCGATGGGGCACACGCTGAGGACACCGGCGGCGGTCAATCGGAGTTCCCGGAGTCCTCTTCGCAGCGTCGAGGTCGGCCACCGGGGGGGTTTTAGTGCGGTAAGAATCCCACATAACCCGCGTCGCTCCCACGACGTCGGGTACTTTTTGAAAGTTTCCCCCTCGAAAACAAAAAAAAGGGGGTGCAACCTCCAGAGGTGTACATTACGCAGACAGAACAGGGCATAAGAAATATAAGTCTACATAAGGTCAACATGATCGACGAAAAAAAGGTCTATATTTTTTTGATTGGGTTAATTAGGAATTAGGTGAGGAGATATGTAGAAACATATTGCTTCGGGGTGTAAATTTAAAAAAAAACAGGAGGGTAAAAAATATAATTTGGCCAAGTAAAGTCTAATAATTTACAGTTTCTAAAGTAACTCTTTAAGCAAGACAGACGAAAATGACTTATTACATATGTATGTATGTGTAGAGCTCAAACACAAATCAATCAAATTTGATTCGCCTATGTAAATAATATGCACATACATAAGGTTATCAGTAAAAAGGAGACATTTATTCTCGCTTCGTATAGTGTATCCCATTAAATATGTCGAATAGTGTCTGTGAAATATTTAAAAGCTCTTTAGAATCAAATCAGGGGCCTCAGTTCGGCAAGGAACAAAAAGTCAGCTTTACTTTAATATTGATTTTTACTCCATACTACTTTTATTTCAATATTTTTTACCAATACACGTCAGTTTAATATTTGTTTAATGTAAATAGTTCAGTTATTAGTTTATGACCATCTCCAATTAATGATGCTGTTTTAAAGTATAAAAAACACTTCCTATCAATGTGATTCAGGATTTAAAAATTACTACAAACATTATATATATATATATATATATATATATATATATATATATATATATATATATATATATATATATATATATATGTCAGATGAAACCGAAACTTGCTGTAATATTGGTGAGGACGGACCACCATCCCCAGCTTCTTCATCATCTCTAGGACGACGCTCAGACATGGCTCCAAAGAAAACTCAATTCACTTAGTTTAATGTTTTATTACACAAATCACTTAATAATCACAACGATAGAAATATAATTGAAAATAATAACAACTAGGTGTGACTCAGGTGTGATCCGTATCACTATTACTAGAGATGTTGACGGAACGAGCGCCTCGATCAAAGTAGTCCTTGCTACCTGATGCACGCCTTTATGTAGATTCGTCCCCACCTCTCGCCTGACTCACAGAGGGGTAGCAGGTAAGATGACGAAACATTTTTTTTTTTTTTATGACGTAAAGACAAAAATAAAACCATGCTAACAAAGGGCACGGACGATATGTCTGTGGAGGCGTAGCTGAAAAAAAAAAAAAAAAAAAGATGACGTAACATTGCGCGTGCACGTGTTTGTAAACAATCTCTTTCATTTGCGCCGACACGGCCATTCTGCTAATAGGTCGCCCTCGACCTGTAAAACACAACAAAATCCACAGCAAAGAGTTAAGGTTAAGCTTCCTGTCCCTAACTTATGTCAATTACTCAATACACTATAGTAACTGCAATATTAAGGAGGCCCCTGTCCTCAACTTACGTCAGTTATTACAAGAGTAAGGAGGCCCCTGTCCTCAACTTACGCCAAGTACTACAAAAGTAAGGAGGCCCCTGTCCTCAACTTACACCAGGTACTACAAAAGTAAGGAGGCCCCTGTCCTCTACTTACGTGTTAATAAAATAACGTTATATATGTTAATAAAAAAATAAAGTCAACACCATGCTCAGCGACCTCTCTGGTGCCTCTCAACGGGTGGGTCTTAAGATGAACATGGACAAGACAAAGATCATGTCTAACGTCCATGTCACACCCGTACCGGTCGTTGTTGACGGCACCACCCTCGAAGTTGTTGACGAATATATTTACCTGGGGCAGGTGGTGCAGATGGGTAAGTCCAACTTCGAGAAAGAGGTCACTCGTAGAATCCAACTCGGCTGGGCAGCGTTCGGGAAACTGCGCCATATCTTCTCATCCGATATACCTCAGAGCCTGAAGTCGAAGATGTTCGAGCAGTGTGTGTTGCCAGTGATGACATACGGCGCCGAGACGTGGTCCTTTACTGTGAGCCTCTTGCGTAAGCTCAAAGTCGCTCAGCGAGCTATGGAGAGAGCTATGCTTGGTATTTCCCTGCGCGACAGAATTCGTAATGATGAAATCCGTAGGAGAACGAAAGTTACCGACATAGCTCTCAGAATTAGTAGGCTGAAGTGGCAATGGGCAGGCCACATCGTTCGTAGGACAGATAACCGATGGGGTAGAAGAGTCCTCGAATGGAGACCACGCCTCGGCAAAAGGAGTGCAGGCCGCCCCCCGACCCGGTGGACTGATGACCTGAAGAAGACGGCGGGTAACCGCTGGATTCAGATGGCTCAGGACCGGTCGAAGTGGCGCAGATTAGGGGAGGCCTATGTCCAGCAGTGGACTTTCAAAGGCTGATGGATGGATATGTCTTCTTTTTGAAACCTTTTGACTTTGGCTTTACTCTGATCGAACCTTGCCTTGTCTTCTTTGCTTCGCGATTCAGTCCTTTTCTGTATATAACTATCGAGTTGATCTCTGTTTACTATTCCTTCCTCTTCATCAACTAAAGATATTAACTCTGGTGGTACGGGGCATTGCCTACCCGTAAGGGTTTTGATAGGACTAACATTAGTTGTTTTACTCTTCGTACAGTTAATAGCAAGTTGGAGAGCTTCCAAACCCTTTTTCCAGTTTTCAGTTTCATAATTGCGAATAATAGTTAATCCATTTTTCACAACAGCCATCATCCTTTCCACTTGTCCATTGGCGCGACTAACTCCTGGGGCTATGAAGTGTTGATAGATGTTGTGTTTTCTACAAAATTCTTCAAACTCAGCTTTAAAGGCTGTATCCTGATCACTTATTATTTGCCTCGGAGCTCCAAATAGAGTCACAACATGTCTCAATGCGCGCAACATTGAGTTGGCAGTCTTGTCGGTCGAGTAGGTTAAGGTTACAAACTTGGTGTGAGCATCTATTATAACGATCACATATTCGTGTTTGTTATTCCTTCGGGTAAGATGACCGGTTATGTCTATGTGGACGGTATCGAATGGAACTGCCCTTTTTTCTATGGGAAACATTTGTACTTGCTTGGCTCCGGAAGAACTTTTGCTAGTTTTACATATGACGCAATTATCTACAAATCGCCTTACTAATGTGGACATCTCAGGAAACCAGTAGCTTTCTCGAATCTTGCCTAGGGTTTTTTCCCACCCAAAGTGTTTAAGAGCAGTGTGGTAGGCGTTGATAATGCTCCATTGGTATGATTTTGGAACTACCTTTTTCCACTTCTTACATCCTGGTTCCTCTTCTTCATAGCGGCGTTCTAAAACAAGATCATTCAGGCGGTAGTCACGTACTTCCTCATTATTCTCTAATCTTCTTATGATTCGGGCTAACTCTGCATCACGCCTTTGTTCGACTCTTAACCATGCATCAACATTTTGTGCCAAATTAATGCATGTTATAGGATTGCGGCTAAAAAAGTCTGCATGTTTCATTCGGTTACCTTGGCGATACTCTATTTTAAAGTCATAGTGTTGGAGAAATGACCACCACCTGTGAATTCTGGGCAAGAGTTCATGTTTATTTGACGACGACTTAACGGCATTGCAGTCCGTAACTATTGTAAAATGTCTACCGTAGAGGTATTGCCTGAAGTGTTTTATTGCTCTGACTATAGCCAATTTTTCCAATTCATAAGAGTGGTAATGGCTTTCGGGCTCAGTTGTTCTCATACACATGTAAGCAATCACATGCTGTCGACCATCCTGAATTTGAATAAGAACAGCACCCAACCCAGTACTGCTGGCGTCGGTATGTAGCTCAATAGGAAGTCTTTCTCGGAAAATGGTTAGAACTGGAGCAGATGTCAAACGACGGATGATATCTAGTCTCACATTCTGCAGTCCACTGAAACTTAGCGTCTTTCTTGGTTAGGTTGTACAGCGGTATTAAACGTTCGGAGAATGACGGGATAAAGCGCCTGAAGTATCCGGCCAGACCACAGAATTGTCGTACTTGCTTTACATTTGTTGGTACTACAGATTTTTCCAAAGCCTCAACCTTCCTTGGACTTGGACGAACCGTGCCTTTTTCGATCACATTTCCGAGATATTCGATTGATGTTTTAAAAAATGAGCACTTCTTAGAATTCACAGTAAATCCTGCCTTAGATAAAGCTGCCAAAACTTCGTCCAAGATTTGTAGACCTTCCGTTACTGTTTTGCACTTTATCAATACGTCATCCATATATACCAAGATATTGTCCAAAAGGGGTCGTAGTGCAGTCATTATGGCGCGCTGGAATACGGCTGGTGCATTAATTAGTCCAAATGGCATTCTGACGTATTCATACAATCCATCTGGGGTGATGAAAGCAGTTTTTGCGATGGATTCTTCTTTAATGGGAATTTGATAAAAACCTTGTACCATATCTAAACTGATAAAATAAGCAGCATCCGAGAGTCGATCAATCTGGTCTGAAATGATCGGAAGTGGAAAGTTTATAGGTATAGTATTTTTATTAAGTTCTCGGTAATCCGTGCACATTCGATCTTCACAATTCTTTTTCTTAACGAGAATTACAGGACTGGCAAAATCTGACGTGCTTTCCCTTACGATTCCGTTCACCATCAACTCACTGATAATTTCCTTCAATTTTTATCGTTCTATAGGAGCCATTCGATAGGGTCTTCTTGATACTATTTTGTTTGGATCTTTCAAATTGATTTCTAACGATCCCGTGGTCACTGGTTTTCTTGGAATACCAGTGGCAAATTTATTTTATTATTTTTATTTATTTAAATTTTACATCAGACTGGTGTCCAGAATTTGTTAGTAACATAAACTTATATTCTATGTTAGTTGATGCTATAACCAAAAAACTAAAAAACTAACACATTATCAAACAAAAAGAAACAATGGTACTATTTCAAAAACTATTAGGTTCCCGGTGAAGCCTCTGCCACCATCGCAGTATAGGAATGTCGATTTTGCCGACAATGACACTAATGAGGCTATTTGAGCTGTCTCTCATTCGCCTCATCAGTGATGCTGACCTTTTTCGCAAAATTGCAAAGAAGTCATTAGTGCCCGTCTCGGCAAACATACCTGACGCACTACATCGTCGTGGCAGCCCCAGCAGCACTCTAAAAGCGTCATTATATTGGACGCGCAGGGCGCTGTACACCTTCCGCGAATACTTGGTCCAAAGGCTGCAAGTGTAAAAAGACTGGCAATAAGCTCGAAAGAGGGTGATTTTAACACCTTTGTCGCAGCGGGCAAACCTGCGGGCCAGCATGTTGCATCTGACAGCCAGCGCCCTACGCTCCCTCTCCAAATCCACATCATCCTTGCAGTCCTCGGTGACCCAGTGACCGAGATACTTAAATTTGGACACTCTATTAAGAGGAGTGCCGTCCAAACAGATAGATGGTGTTAAAGGAGTCCTTTTGTTGCCAGCTTTAAAGACTAGCAACTCACTCTTCTTGGCATTATATCTCAGCCCATGGTTCACCGCATACCTTTCACACACCGACAGCATTCTTTTAAGACCGCTGATAGAGGGGCTCAACAGCACCATATCGTCCGCGTAGCTGATGTTATTGAACGATTTACCATCTATTGAACACCCAAACTCAGCACTGCTGAGCTCACCTATCAGATTATTCATATACAGATTAAACAGCGTAGGTGAGGTTAAACCCCCCTGCCTCACACCGCATTCCAACCTGTAGTCCTCGGAAAACTCACCAGCCCACCTAACGGAGTTGATCTGGTTTCCATACCAAAATTTTAAAATTTCAACCAGCTCTGCCGGCAGAGTCGTCTCTGTCAGCTTACTCCACAGAACATCATACGAGACCAGATCGAAAGCTTTCGATAGGTCGAGAAAGCAAGCGTAGACAGGCGTCCTCCGTTCAGTGTAATACTGAACAGTACTTTTGAGGCAAAGAATAGCAGCCTCTGTAGACAGACCCGGTCTGAAACCGAACTGAGCCTCATTAAACTGCAGGTGCCTACCAAGATGTTGCTGTACGAGACTGTCCAACACTTTCGCACATACTGTCGCTAACGAGATAGGCCTATAATTATTGATCTCTGATGCCAGAGCTGTTTTATTTTTGGGAACAGGTACTATTATGGTTCGCATCAGGTCTTCAGGTAGGTAAGCATGACAAATACACACATTGAAAAACATGGCCAGAACTCTCGGCAAGTGAACGCCCGCATTCTGGAGATGCTCAATGCTGAGTCCATCGTGGCCTGGAGATTTACCTTTTGTCATCCTTTTTATGCAGTCATCTACCTCTTTAGCGGTAAAGCGTACACTCAGCCCACTGAACCCAGCACTGAGCATATGTTTCGCTCTACCTAATGGCGATTCAACTTTAAAATGCTGTCGGAACATGTTGGCAATCTTGTCGGGTTCACTCACACCTTCCACACACACCGGGAGGCTCGACTTAGGATTCAGCTTGTTAGTTTCCTTCCAAAAACTTTTAAACTTTTTAAAAGAATGATGCACGGCAATAATGTCCATTTTGATTTGTTCCTGGTTCTTTTGACACCACTTAAGTTTGTCCTTAAAAACTTTCCTCGTTGCATTCATTCTTTTATATAGAGGCCCATTGTCTGGTTTACCATAATGTACCCATTCCTGAAAAGCAAGACGAGCGTCCCCGTGTGCCTTTCGTACATATCTGTTCCACCCAGTGACATAACCCCTACGACGATGACAGGAAACTTCACCGTAAGACATTATTGAGCTTGTCTTCATTACGTCAATTATATTTTGATACATTTGGTCTATTTGTCTTTTATGGTCATCATTGCAACAGTAGCTATTATAACAATTATCAAAAGCGTTATCAAATATAATGGTTCTGAAGTGATCGTCACACAATTTCCGGTATTTTTCTACCATGTCCGGCTGCCTTGTACCCCATACAATTTTATTGCAGCTGTGTTGAAAGTTACGGGTTACTGGAATGATCCCCCCAAGATCGACAACAACTTCAAGTGGGTAGTGGTCAGACCAAAAGATGTCATTTTTCACCGTAACATTCACTACTGTTGCAAAAGCTGCCTCCGTGACTAGACAATGATCTAGCCACCTGCGACAGTTTTGGTGAGAATCACTAGAATAAGTGTATGTACATGAATCTATACCTAAGATATTAAAATCAGCACATTTCCAGAGATGATCATCACAAAAATCTAAAAGCTCAGACGCAAAAAGCTCACCAGGATGTGCATTAAAATCACCAAGTACATACACTCCTTCCACATCCTGACTCTCAACCACAGCATAAATTTCACTCAAACAATGTGTAAATTCAGTCAAATTTTCAAAGGAGTTTGTCGGCATATATACGGAAAAAAATAGGTAGTTCCTATTTGAGATGACCACTTTAATAGCCGTAATTCGAACATTGCTACATGGAACTATTGACACGGTTGTAAACACACTCTTTCGCCATAATATTGCCACACCTCCATGGGGTCTCCCTCGGAGCATCCCTAACGAGGTATCAACCGCTGATACACCAGTAAATCCGAAATCATGACTAATCATGCCCAGCAGGGACAGATCATGGGGCATCAGCCATGTTTCTTGGAGTGCAACTAGGTCCGCAGATTTACATAATGACCGAATGCAGTCAATCGATCTTACCACCGACCTACAATTGAAACTTATAAGTTTACATAACTTTTTACTTTCCATTATTAATCAGCTTAAAATAAGGTGTTATTGAAATTAAAATTATAAAACCACAATGTCAAAATTAAACTCATAAAATTAAAATTAAATAAAATTATAAGAAATAAAAAATAAAAATTACAACAATAATCAAATTACCCTTACAAAAAAAAGTCAAAATTATAAAACGAAGTTTGTAAAATGAAATTAAATAATATAATATAATCAGAATAAAACGTATGAATAGTACAAAGTAATGAATATTTGAAAAATTCCAACAAAATTAAATTATAAAAACAAAATCGAACTATAACAATAATAAAATTCAATAAAACAGTAGTATATATATATATTAATACTATTGACTAGCTAATTTATCACTTGGTGTGTGTCTTAAATTAACAAACCGCCTAAAAGAAATACCTTCAGGCCATAGATTGCTATCTAAAAAAATTGACAACTTTTGTTTAGGTATAAAAACCTTATAAGCATCGTATGCCCTTTCATATTTTGACTTTATCTTTTCTAAATTTACATAAACTTGAGTCTTACTGTATATATAGTCAGATATGTCACTAGTCGACGCACCTTTGTCCACATTATTTATGAATAGAGGTATTTTTACGTCGGCAGCTTTAAATTTACTCTCTTGACTTACTTGTGCTTTTCCTTTCTCACCAACAAAACGATTTCTTAACTTTCTCCTCTGCACTTGTGTCCATTCCTTACTTGGAGTTTCTCGTTTCCATTCTCCTTCTTGACTGACAACTGCAGAAAATGATTTTTGTAGTACACTTGTCGTATTAGAAACTGCGCTCAACAGTTGTTCACTGCCTCCTGCATTCGCGGGCGCATTTATCAAGTTGTCATTTCTATTTATTTCTTTTTGTATTGCTTCAACGTTTTCTACTTGATGCTCGATTAAGGGCCCCTGGGTACCATTTTTATGTATGTTTCTTACACTCATTTTGCTCCGGGTCTTATGAGATACAGGTAAAATTATTTTACACGAAGACATCTGATTTGTTGTGGCATCGCTCGTATGCGCAGCCGCAGGTGCGTTCGAAACCATGGTACAAGCGGTGGCCTCACTATCAACACACCTAGTGCTTGTCTCGCTCATTCCTTCCTTATCGCTAATTAATCTCGTGCTTTCCCGCTCGCTCACACTTACGGCGTTCGAAACCAAAGTCTCTGTCTCTGGCCGCATCTCCACGTGACTTTGATTGTCTGTTTCACGCGTTAGCGTGTGCTGGAGAGAGAACGTACTATACTCGCCGTGCGAGGTCGTTGACTCGTTTGTTGTGACTGGACGGTTATTCTCTTTCAAATCAGCTGATGAATTACGAGTTTGCGTTTCAATACTGGGCACATATTGTAGGCCAATGGGCCCACTATCCGGGGGACTACTTTCCAAGCATGCACCTCTTTTTCTATTTATATTTATTGAACACATATTGCGAAAAACTGATTCATTCGTGCGAACTGATGTCGTATTACAAGTTGACGTATTTTTTAACAAATCCACCTCGTGCTTAAGAAGATTGAAATCTTGCACCGTCACAAATTTCTCCTCTAATTTCTTTTGATGAGACTGTAGTTGTATTATGTCTCTGAGTAACCGGGTTACATCTACATGATCAAAAGAGACAGGTGGCAGTTTATGTAGTTCTTTTGCCACAAATATTGGTAAAACTTCGTGATCAGTACCTTTCAATACATATATGATGTCATCTAGATCCCGGGACATTCTTTGTTTTCCTTCTTTTCTGCGTATCGGCTTCTTCTTTGGTCCTGGTAAGGAGTCATATAACAATGTTTTCGCTTTCTGCATTTCTTCATTAGAAAATGCTGACAAACATATTTGCTGGACACTCTCTTCGTCCATGTAGTCCAAAACATGTTGCAAAAAGGCTAACAGTTCGTTGATCACCATGTTACAATTAGCACATTTTACAATACTTGAGGCCATTGCCCCCACACTATGATTCACCGATCTAGCGAGACGCGTCGTCACTGCGTCGAGTACTGAGTGAGACTGATGCCTCGTCGTATTTCATTAACAACTTTTTTAACTCGCATATTTCGTCAATATTGGTTAAGTCTGTGTCTAAATTCTCAAAGAGTTTTTGATGGGTTGTATTGGTGTGTAAAATAGAAGACTGTCGTATTACAGTGGCACCAGTCTCAGTTACAAGTACATTCAACCCTGTACCTTTCACGATTTCAGCTCCAATTAAAAGGTCACAGGGAGTCTCATGGTCTTCTACGATGTGGAGGGAAACTTCTATAAAAGTGCCATTTATGTCGCAAGTGACGTCAACCTTTTGACATGATAGAATCGGAATACTAGCACTACCAATGCCCTTCAACAGCAGCGAACAATCTTCCCGTTTTCCTGGAATACTTTGACCGATGGATTTGATTTGACACTGATGGACCGTTTTACTAACGAACGCGCTGCACCGCTGTCGTATAATGCCGTGAACTTTTGATTATGGATATTAACAGCCATGGGTGTTAATATTTCTTCCCTTACTCTGACTAAATTAACCTTTTCAGCTTCTTCTCCCATCTTCTTGAAGCAAACCGATTCAGTATGGCCAATTTTATCACAATAATTGCATCTCGGCTTAGGGCGTTCCATCCGGTTTGAGATTTCATTCGAATTGCTTGTTGTGGACGAGCCTAAAAGAGGTTTAGGGCCATTAATCTTTTCATTGCCCTTGTTACAATACGCCTGAATGTGTCCAGGTTTCCCACATTTGTAACAGAGAGTCACGTCATCTCTATTGTTCCTCAGCCTTGGTCTCTTAGCAGGAGGTTCACCCAGTCGAGGTTCTCTCTGTTTGATAGTGGCGGCCACTGAAATAAGTTCTGGAACAGAGGAACATTTACTGGACAGCAGGCGTAACCTCAAAAACTCATTGTCCACGCATCCAATTACGGCCTCTACAGCATCCTTGTCCTTATCTCTATTGATAACTCGTTTCCAAATATTCCAAGCTTTGGTAATGGATTCAGCAGGTTTCGCCATATCGAATTTAAAATTTCGTAATTTCACTACGTCGTTTGAATATCTTGCTTCGGGTTCAAATGTTTGTATTAAAGCTTCACGCATATCTGACCACACTGGCGATTTTACTAACCACGTGTCTCCAAGGGTTTTTGCACGACCTTGCAGCAGCCCAGCGATCTTCGTACATACTTCGTAATCAGTCAATTGCCAATGGGTTTTCGCCCTGTCCACATGCTCGCACCAATCACGGACTGGCACGTCACCATCAGGATCAAATGAAGCAATGTAAATGTCACTAAGCCTTGGACGGCTCGAAGGGCCCACTGTTTGACTTAGTAGTCCTGCTAAAAACTCTCGATTAGCTTGCATGCTCACCTGTTGCTGTCTCGTCAGATTTTCTATGATACCAGCCAATGCAGACAACGCATGATTTGAGCCAAAGTTACTACTTCCTGCTTCTTCCATGTGGGCGGATGGAGCTTGGGACGTCCCAAGGTCCATCCCACTTCTGATGTCAGATGAAACCGAAACTTGCTGTAATATTGGTGAGGACGGACCACCATCCCCAGCTTCTTCATCATCTCTAGGACGACGCTCAGACATGGCTCCAAAGAAAACTCAATTCACTTAGTTTAATGTTTTATTACACAAATCACTTAATAATCACAACGATAGAAATATAATTGAAAATAATAACAACTAGGTGTGACTCAGGTGTGATCCGTATCACTATTACTAGAGATGTTGACGGAACGAGCGCCTCGATCAAAGTAGTCCTTGCTACCTGATGCACGCCTTTATGTAGATTCGTCCCCACCTCTCGCCTGACTCACAGAGGGGTAGCAGGTAAGATGACGTAACATTGCGCGTGCACGTGTTTGTAAACAATCTCTTTCATTTGCGCCGACATATATATATATATATATATATATATATATATATATATATATATATATATATATATATATATATATATATATATATATATATATATATATATATATATATATATATATATATTTGGATAAAAATACCCGATGTTTCTTCTAATACCTCTAAGAATATGCGTATAAAGTTTCAAGATAATCGGTTGGGTAATTGCGGCATGAAAGCGTTAAAAAAATTCATACATTTTTAAAATTTTAGTAGGGATTATCTTTGATTATTTATCGATTTATAGCATCGATACCCTATGATATGATATGTATGATATGAGTACCCTATAAATTGGATACCTATCTACTGACTAAAATAAATTTGGTAATGAGTTTAATTGAGTTGAGAGGCGCAAAAAATAAAGTTGCTCTAAGCACGCATAAACCTTGGTTATAACTGACCTTTGTTTTATTACATTGCTACCGAAATGACAATAACAGTCTAGGAAATGGGCAGTTAACACCACCTTTGTGCCTGCGTATGTTATGACGAAGGAAAAGTAGGAAGTCCTTGTACAATTTTTACTAAAATTAACAAGGATAAGGGCTGGAAATGATATTTACCAGATCATTTCGTATTAAATGATGCTTACGTAAAAACTTATGTAACAAAATATACTTTTTAATCAATCAACTTGTAAGTATTTAATTTTGAAGGACAACTTTGTACTGTTCTAAGAATTATTTACCTTCTGGACTGGCTCCAAATTACTGTACATCAGAAGGCACTATAAACAGTCCACCTTGGTTGTTAAAAATATAATAGACTTCTATGACATTAAAATGATCTTAATAATGTATGTAACCTCACAAGATAGTTCGGAACTTGGCGCTCATATTACCTACCTAATATATTAGAAATTGTCTACAATATGAACGCCGACTTCAGAACTATGTATTAAATAGGACCAAATGACAAAAATCTGCCTCTTAACTGGGAGCACTGCCCAGTAAAAAGTTAAGAGGCAGATAAAATTCCCAAGAATGGAGAACTTCTTTCTTGAAGTCATTTAATAATGGCCTAATATATCCAACATGATTTCGCTGCATATCTAAAACTAGCTGTTCTCGCGACTTTGTCCGCGTGGAATAGTTATTTTGGGCATGATTTATTTTTGCAAACAACCTCCTCAGCTTTATAAATTGTAGCTGTTACCCACTTTGTCTGCGTCATTTTGTTGCAGCGTGATGTTATAAAGCCTAAAGCCTTCCTCGATAAATGGTCTATTCAAAAAAGAAAGAATTTTTCAATTGGGACCAGTAGTTCCTGAGATTAGCGCGTTCAAACAAACAAACCCTTCAGCTTTATAATATTAGTATAGATTTCCTTAAAATTTAATAAATATAGAGAAATGTACTTCATGCCACCTCACCACGTGTCTTGTAATGGATTTAAAAAAAGGTTACAGCGAATGTATCAATTCAATTCTACAAGTTCAACTGCCGTTGGATTACGACATATTCATCACACCAATACATATATCTACATATAAAAGTAGTATTCACGCTATTGTAGTACGGTCAGGTGTAACATATAGTGTTTGCTTTGTCTTCAGAAGCAACACATTTGACATTAAAACAATATGTCTCGATACTAGATACAACTCTATGCCTACAATTTTTTTCAGGGCCATTCTGATCGTGTCTGATCTGAGGTGTGTACCTATGGTCCTTTTCGTCAATATTTTGTCGTCAATGTTTTCTCGGGTCTCCTCCCGAATGAGTGCGAGTAATTTAGGTCATAGTCTATGACCAAGTGCGAATTAGTGGACTATCCATATTTTTGAGAACTTTTTTTTTCATTGGGTTTTACCTTTATTTCTATTTAAAATACATTGAAATATGTGTTTTTTCTTAAGTTAGGTTATATTTTACTTTAATTTAAAATATTTTATCAATGTATTATAAATAGAATTTTTTTTAAAAGAACGCTAAAGAATGGAGGTTTCCTTATGATGTTTTCCTTCGCTGGTAACAACAATGGTATCTGTAATTTGAATCTTAGAAGCACGATCGACAGGAGATTCAACCATCAAGTTTTCTATTCTTTTCACTTGAAAAATGAAATAAATACCTCTTTAAGAACAATAATGTAGTACGTCTTCTTATGTTCGAACTTCTCAGTCGCATACGCATACGTCGGTAGACTGAACAAGCCCATCAGACCACCAGCCTCGTCGCACAGATCGAACTCCGCAAAGATCCCCAGCTTGCACTTCTTCCTGATGTACTCCAGCATGATCCGCACTGGACAGTTTGGGTTCACTAGCAGCATCTTCTCCACAGAGAGATCCGGCTCTGATGAGGTCCGACGAAAATTGGACAACTCTGGCGCATCCTTGTATGTTATGTTTATAAACATTTTTGTGATTATTATTATCGTATTATTAATATCGGTTAGGTAAGGTTTGTATCATTAATATTGCTTGGTAGGTAAGTGCTAAAAATACTTATTTAACTTTATAATTACTTAGATTTCGGGGAAACAAGAAATCAAAATGCCGATGAACCTCAACGATTGTCAGTTTCGACATTGTCGAAAATGAATAAAGGATAAACCAAGGAGATTGTCTTTAAACACATTGCCTTAATTTTTTTTTGTCGGAGCAAGTTATTTAAAAATCCAATCACATATTATTTTTAAAATAACCTTAAAAATCTTGCACAAAATTGTGCATGAATATTTATGTTGAGGTTATTAACTTCTTTGCATAATTTTCTGGTATATGATCAATAAGTTTTAAAACATTTAAAAATAACATGACATCATTGAAATTAATAACAGGATATACACTTACCTATTGTCTATAATAATTAAAGTTCTATTTACAAATAAAGGAATATTTTTATTGACAAGTTACCTGTATTCTATGTATTAATACGTGAAGCAAAAATTTGTGATTCGTTTTTAAGATACTTGCCGCAAGCGGAGGAATATGAAATTACGCACGGTTATAGCTGATGTAGAGGAGGATTGCGCAATGCTAATATTTTTTTCAAATAATGCATAAACCATACATAAAATCAACTAAAATACATTACATACACTACCTTGCATTTGACACAAACACATGTATATAAACGAAATACAACATTCGATGTCTTGCTATGAAAACACATAACGTCAAAAATGACCGATGTCTTTGTCAAATACCCACTATTGCTTTTTTATGCGGCTTACTAATTAAAATTCTTTTTAAATTTACGGGTGCGTTCAAAATAACTTGAAAATTATTATAATTTATTTGAATTTGAGAAATATTTGTGCTACTTTGGACAATATGAAGTTTAGTTTTTTTTATTTAAATTACGGTCGAATTTCGACCGTTGCGACGGGTGACTAGTCATAATAAAAAAGGAAGATAACTGTTGTCGAAATTTAGTTTAGCACAATGCAAACAAACGCACCTAAATACTGATAAAGTAATCGACCACATGTACTAGATAGCCAGCGAATATTTTTCGACAAATAAGTATTTTTGTAGAAACCTTATGGGCTTCCAATCTATAATTCATCACCTATTATTAACTCAATTGGTGACGTCTGAGTCTTTTTCCTAAATTTCTTAAGGTTAGGCTTAAAGCTTTTTAATTAAAATTATATTAATTGAACTCTCCCAAAAGGCAGCGGTATGGACTCTTTGTTTTATTTATAATTTGTATTATTTTTTTAGATTTAAAGAAATATTTTTTTTTATTTTAAATAATTTATTTTGTATATAATGTATATAATGTAAAAATATAATGCTGAAAAAATTAAAATTGCAATATTATATAATTACAATGCTTTAAAGGAAATTATTTAAAGAATACTTATAATTTAAAATCAGAAGTGATGATATTTATTGACTTGTATAAAAAGGAAAAATAAAAACTTTATAATGACATATAATTGTATGAGACCGATGCACACCATAACCCATGTGCATATAAAACAATGTCCAAAACAAAAACTTCTCATTGCTTAAAAAGCATGCATCAAAGGTCAGCGTCCACTGCGCGGAGAGACCGCCTTGACCTCAAAACTGTTGCGTTCACCCGCATTTCGAGCATTTCCCAACGGAGGGAATCTAACTAAAACGATTCATATTTCATAAGAGACTCGCCTGTGCGTTACAACAGTGCAGCTTGCGTGCGCCGAACGAGCGGTGATAAGCCCCCGCATTACGGTCTGCGCCCGCGCACTATCCTCACGTCGGTAAACAAATAATATGGATCGGAAATAACCTACTTCGCGTTTGCGAAATGTTACGGCAGAGCGACTGCGATCTCGAAATCGTATGCGAAATGTAAAATGCTGGTGTACGGAATATCGAGTTTGGTCACCTTCGGGGTGGCGGCCTGGCCACCCCCGGGACCGATACCCAGTTCCTTCCAGTTCCACCACCAAGGATCCAACTTCGCGATCTTCGTCATCCTATTCGCGCTTTGCATGATGGAAGTGGTGGTCCTGAAGATCATCACGGAGGAGTCCAGTGACCAGACGTCCAGGAGCGTCACCTCAATGTGGTTCGACATGGATGATGACTGACAGTGCAGTGATAAGTGTTGTATAAGACTGATTGACTTTGGTGCTACTCAGTTATAATCAAGTCTATAATGGGTCAAAAGACTTTAAATAACGACAGGATACAATTTAATGTTGGAAAAGCATTTGATTTGTATTATGCTACTTCTTTATACTAGTGAAGTTAGTTATAATAATAGTTATGTAGATAAAAATGAATAAAACTATATAATATATTTTCAAACAGACGAATTTTTAATTAATTTTAATTAATGTGAACAGTCTTACTAATTCCGAGTAATTAAAACTTAAGAAAGATATATGCGAAAATAAAACCAGCGTATATTTTGATAAGTAGATTTTGTAGATAAGTAGATATTGTAGATTTTGCAAAAAAGAGATGATTCCTGTATAACTGTGAACATAATTCAGTAGATATCATCTCCGAAAATATACATACGAAATCTTGGAATAGTAAATAATACTTAATATTTAAGATAATATCTTATAATTATATTATAATTATCATTGATATAATAATGACCGCTGGCAGTTTCGCTTCCCTGAATTCGTCTACAGTTATAAAAACAAACAAACAGACTAATAGTAATGAAATGGACAAAAACGATTGAAATATTTTAAATGCTTTACTGAACTTCGTCAAGATTTTCGATCATGACTCCAATTCGCCTCGAGTTTTATTACGATTCATCAAATTGATAATTTAATCCTACGTACCGTTGATTATTTATTGGACAACACCGATCAAGTCGAATTGCTGGTTTCTATACAACATCGCTGCAGTCAAGAAATTACGTGAATAAGGTAAAAAGAATAAACATTAGGTCACCGTCACTACATAGTACAAAACAAAGCCGCTTCGCGTTTTCTGTCCCTATGTATGCTTAGATCTTTAAAACTACGCTATGGATTTTGATAGTTTTTTTAATAGATGGAGTGATTCAAGAGGAAGGTTTCTATGGATAATACATGTATAATATAGTAGAGAAACACTGATAATTTTAGATTTTTGACTTTTAGGCGGAACGAAGTTCGCCGGGTCAACTACTTAGTTATGTTGGAACAAACAGTTCATTTTTGAGCAAGTGTCTTACATATTCTTCAAATGAATTATTTATGCAGTTATTTATTACCTTCGCCTATAAAGTTCGTGAAATTACTTATATATACAACTAATATACAACTTATAAAAATAAAAGTTTCCAGTGTCTGTACAACGCATCTATTTGCATAATCTCTATAATTAACCGACTTCCAAAAAGGAGGAGGTTATCAATTCGTCTGTATTATTATTTTTTTTTTTTTTTTTTGTTTATATTTGTTACCTCATTTCTCCGGACTGGGTGAACCGATTTAGATGTTTTTTTTTTATTTGAAAGGTAGTGCGTGTCATAGGGTCCCATTTTTTTTTAGTATTTTTTTGACTAGGGCATCCATAAGAAAAACGCATAAGTCTTAAATTTGCATTTTCAATGTACGCGATAAATGTATGAATAACTCAATATCCCGCCAACCGATTTTGATGATTCTTTTTTTATTAGAAAGGATGTACTCCAGGGGTAGTCTGATAAGAGTTTGATAAGGTTCTAATCATAGGATCTTCAACTTTTTGGAGCAAAATAATAAAATTAGTGATAGTCGGCCGAACCTTAGCTGGAGAAGTCCAATTGAGTAAAATATAGAATAAAATTACTATGTAGGTATTTACTATGAAAAATTTGACCTTCAACTCTTCAATCTTGATGATGCAGGGGTACTGCTAGTCTGAACTATAAAAGTTGGTCGTTTGATGTTTGCGAATATATAATGAAATTGTTAAGCAAATTCATGGGACAAAAATTTGACCTTCAACTCCTCAACCCTGATGATGCAGGGGTACTTAAAGCCAAAACCATAGGAATAAGCCATTTGGTGCTTACGTATATGTTATAAGATTACTGAGCAAAAACATAAGATGAAAAATTTGACCTTCAACTCCTCAACCCTGATGATGGAGGGGTACTTCAATCCTAAACCATAGAAGTTGGCAATTTAGTGCTTACGGTTATGTAAAGAAAATACTAAGCAAAAATATAAAATCAAAAATTTGACCTTCAACTCCTCAACCCTGATGATGAAGGGGTACTTCAATCCTAAACCATAGGAGTTGGCAATTTGGTGCTTACGGTTATGTAAAAATAATACTAAGCAGAGGCACAAAATTAAAATTTTGACCTTCAACTCCTCGACCCTGATGATGAAGGGGTACTTCAATTCTAAACCATAGGAGTTGGCAATTTGGTGCTTACGGGTATGTAAAAATAATACCAAACAGAGGCACAAAATTAAAATTTTGACCTTCAACTCCTAAACCCTGATGATGCAGGGTACTGCAAGCCTGAGCCATAGAAGTTAGCCACCTGGTACTAACGTATATGTTATAAGATTACTAAGCAACAATATAAGATGAAAAATTTGACCTTCAACTCCTCAACCCTGATGATGGAGGGGTACTTCCAGAGGGGGCGCCCTGTTTGTATGAATTGTAAAAGTGTTTTATGTTTAATTTTTGTGAATATGTAGATGCACAAAGCAAACTTAGAGGCTTTATTTAAATACAAACATAAAAATATAGTCACTAAAAAGTGTAAAATAAAAACTTTTTAACAAAAAATATCTACCGACTTCCATGTCACAAAAAAGTAAAAAATAATTTAAATATATTTTGGTCTAGAACATACTCAGTACTTAGTACATAGTTCTGAAGTCGGTGCTCATATAGGACGTAGTTACCGTCGTCCAGCGAAATATGTCGAGCACCGACTTCAGGACTATGTACTAAGTACTGAGTATGTTCTAGACCAAAATATATTTAAATTATTTTTTACTTTTTTGTGACATGGAAGTCGGTAGATATTTTTTGTTAAAAAGTTTTTATTTTTAGAATTATTTTCTGTATGTTTTTGTGTGATTGAAATCACAACGAAAAATACTTAATTTAAAAATTATATCACAGCGTGCAATTTAAATCCTACTACTCTGTCAAAATTTAGTATAATTTGCATTCAGATGTATATATTCTAACCTTACTTTATATGGTAGGTATATGACGCTAAATAGACGCTAAATAGAATATGACGCTAGTAGGTATTTCCAAAATCATTGAAGGTATAAAAAATTCGTTAATTTGAACGCAGTTGAAAATGGGGGTCTAGCTAGTACTCAACAATTCGTGAACACTAAATGATCACTTTCCTACAGTATGTAGGTTTAAAAACTTGTAAACAAGCGTTTTCATAATTATTTAGTGCCTATATTATAATCTTTAAAATAAAATTCTTTAAATATGTGAAGATTTTCATAATGTGAAGATGCCCAGTTACTTTGACAATTGAATTGAAGTTTGAGGTCACTACAAGTAATGAGATTTTGATTTGAAACACAGAATTATAGTGGATATCAAATCATTTACGAAGAAAAACATAAGATCATACATACAATTAAGAAGTTACTAAGTTACTAACTTGTATAATAATTATTTTCTGTGAACATTATAATTTGACCTATGGTTCTTTATCATTACCACAATAATTAAATGCAAAAAGTACATATGACGCTTAACTCTGCAATTATCACGAGTATATTTTGTTTATATTGAATATTGTTTTTGTTTAGACTAAAAAGGCATTAAACAGATTAAAAAGATTAGGTTTAATTACGTCATTATCTGTTATCAAGGGATGGCTGTTAGCCACCTTTTTCGAAAAAAATATTTCTCACAAAAACATTCCAAAACTGTAGTAAATTAATAAAAACACAAAGAATAAGAAGTAATAACAAAAAACTCAGTATAAAAAACTCAATATTTATTTTCTGCCCACTAATTTTAATTTGAATACATTGAATAAATTTTCAGATGAACCTAATATCAGCGTCTTACTATAATACATATATGCCACCGTCCTTCCCGGGGTCGCTTGGCCGGACGGTTCGAGCTCCCACTCTTTCCGCCCGCAACCCCAGAAGCCCCTTTTAGTCGCCTCTTACGACAGGCAGAGGGTACCGTAGCCCTATTCTGGTCCCGGAACTACAGGGAAAATATTTTGCAGCCTATCTGTCACTGCTCTATATAACACTTCCTACAATGTAAATAAAAAATGACTCCAAGTATTGCAAATATGTATAGTAAAAGTGATTCTGTGCGATCGACAATAAAAGAAAAACATTCTGAAGGCCAATGTAGGTAATAAATGTAGACAGAATTTGTGATAAAATTGAGACATATAAGGTTTCATAATTTCCAAGCTGTTGTTCTATTAGTTATGCTTTTTGTATACCTGGGTATTATTTGGAAGTAACATAAATTTATTTCTTAAAACTATACACTTTTTTCAAGTGGAGTAATCCATCATGATGACGTCATGAGATATAGCTTCTCTCAGGCGCGATGAACTAGGTACGCTACGTTGAGTCGGCTACCGGTTTAAACTTTAAAAAAGACCCCCAGATAGATATCCATTATGATAGCGTCTCTAACTTTTTGGAAATACTAAAAAAAAGAATTATGCTCTTAATAATAATAATTGTATTGTAGCATTTTGTATTGTATATCATTTAAATATATTCAATAGATTTTTTTCAAATGTGATCTAATTTTATAATTTTATTTTATTTTAATTGACTATCACTGACATTTAGTAATTATTTTGTAACTCTTTTCTATTATAATGTTTAACTCAATTTGATTAATCTAAATTATGGCCTATATTAGCTTGCATCTTTTTTATAACTACATACGTACATATGTACGTACATCTTCATGCATATGTGATTACCTGTAGGTAATTGTAAGAACAGTTAAGCAGTATCATCTAAGTTTCATATTATTTATGATTGCTAAGCTGTATCCTATGTTATTGTTCCAATTAAATAAATAAAGAAATAAACCCCACGGTGTTGCTCTGGACGCCTATTGTGAGTACTACGGGCACGCTTTCGTATTCTTTCGCGGTTCCTGCCGCATAGACCCTATTGGGCCCTTCATTTGTAGTAGGGTTACTTTATTTTTCCATACACACAGGCACACTGCGTCCCCGCGAAGCCTTGTGTAGCTGTCAGAGGACTCTCCATGTACCCTCCGTTATGAGAGTTCAAGGCCTCCTTCATCGCTGTTTTTTGCTATGGAGGGGGAAACCTTCAAAGGGTACCTGACGCTGTGAGAGCAACGTCGGGTTATGTAGGATTTTTACCACACTAAAACCCACCCGGTGGCCATCCTAAGCGCTGCGTGGAGGACTCCGGGATCTCAAATGGAACACAATCGGAGTCCTCCGAGCGCGATGTCCCCTTTGGGCTCTTCCCAGTGAGAATAAAAAGATTAATTATCGTATAAAAAAGAATAATTAACGATTAATTTTATTACGGTGTCTATAGTAGCCAGGGCAATGAAGGACTGCCCTGACTACTATAGACACCGTAATAAAATTAATCGTTAATTATTCTTTTTTTAAATTAAATATGTTGATTAGAACGTGTGACCATAAACAACAATATAGATTCATCTATAAATATTTTAATCAAATGCTGCACCAATAAAAACGCACATTTCTCATGGCTAATTAGCAACTAATTGGCGGAACTACATAGCAACAATTCGCACGACTAGTCACTTCCTTTTTGGGCAAAAAGTGATCGCTGTTTCCGGAAAGCGAACCGGAAGACGGGAGGATACCGGAAACAGGCTCAACTTAGGCCATTTTTAGTGTAGGAGGAAAAATATTTAGAATCTAGTATTACCATGGTAGTTAACTTTTGATCTTTTTAATGCATTCGTTTGTATACTTCATTTTTTTTAATTAACAAACGCTCTGTTTTAATGGTTATTTTTTATTTTGGCTAGAATTAAAGGCTAAATTTTGGCTAAATTAATTAATTAAATTCAAGGTGGTAGTAAACCAGTGTAGTTCGACTGGGGAAGTACCACCGCCACACCTATTTCTAGCGTGAAGCATTTCTTGGGTTTCGATAGAAGGGCGTGGTGGCCGGCACACTTTCACATGATGCGACCATCATAGTCCTCAGGAGTAGCAACGCATCTGTGATTGACTTCAGATGGAACCCATGTTCTGTATGAAGTTGATTACAGATGTCCATGGGCGGCAGTGACCACTTACCATCAGGTGGGCTGCATGCTCGTTTGCTACTTCAATCAAATAAAAAAAATTAGGTCACTCGTAGTGCAGGAGGAAAAATATTTAAGAATCTAGTATTTATGTAATGGTCGAAACAGAATCAGTTTGCATTCTTCGGATCTTTTTATGAATGTTCTATCTTTTTTAATTTATAAGTAAACTAAAGTTAGATCATTCGTAATGCAGGAGGAAATATTTTTAAGAATCTAGTATTAGCACGGTTTTTCATGAACAAACGTTATGCTTTCCTTTTTTAAGTATAATATAAAAACACAAAAAAATCTAAATAATTTACATTTTTAAATTAAAACTCGTCACAGGCTATTAAATAAAAAAAATCTTGTTAATATAGTAGCAGTTTTAAATTTGTTGACTACCCGCGTGGCGGAGCGGTTACTTCGCCGGTCTGACACGCAGTGAGTTAAGGGATCTATTCCCGGCCGGACAGATATTTAAATAATGAATTTAAATTTCTGTTCTGAGTCTGAGTGTTTGTGTGTTCGCCTTTGTGTGTCCATGGCATCCACAACACAGGAATAAATCCTAGTGTGCGCCTGTGAAAGTATAAATTGTAAATTATTTATTTGTTAACATAAATAGAGGATTTTAACTTGCTCTAAATGTTTTAAGCTATTGCATAGCCTTTATCGCGGGCTTTGAGCGCGGCGACCGAATCAAAAAATTCTGTAACGAAAAAACCTATGATCCCTACGCCGCCTACCAAATAGCGCGGCCGAGCGTTGTACATATATGGTAAGACAGTACGAAGCTCGCACGGATGAAACGAACCGCTCGGAAATCGGCGCACATGTAAGCAGCTGTTTGTGAGAAAGTATATAGTATCAAAGAAAAAACTATGAATTAATATCAACGAAAAAATACTTCAAATAAATAAATAATTATAATTTCATAAGTTGATAAAAAATGCTATGCAATAGCTTTACCGCGGCAGTCCCCGAGTGCCGCACGTTTGTTTTTCATAGTTTTTATTAACATAAAACGTATACCATTATTTAAGACAGAAATAATTTACTCAAAGCTTCGCGGACTTCTGGTGGAGTCAAGGACCAATTGTGACCCGCAAACCACTGTTTAGAGGCGCCGTTTATTGTCTAATCTACAAGGAAGTCTATTATCCTCGTCGAGAATTTTCTCACGAAACTTAAAACAATTGAGGACAGATTAAAGCAGTTTGAATACCTTCGACAAGTTATGAGCAAGTTTTGCATTTCCGCCTTCATATTTGCCATATGAGTGGTGTTTATTACTTTATTGCATAGGTATAAATGAATAATTTGTATTATATTACGTAAAGCAAAAACTTGTGATCCGTTTTTAACATACTCGCCGCGGACGGAGGAGTATGAAATTTTGCACCGTTATAGTTGACGTAGAGAAGGAGTACACATTAAAATCATAACATAGTACACATATGTTATGATTTTAAACTAATATTATCGGGGAATTGATACATTTTGATACTTAACTTAACTTTCGACCCAGTTACATGGATCGTGGGCACGGTGCAACGTGAGTACGATCCATATAATTGGGTCGAAATATTGATAAAAAGAATTCTTAAAGAATTCAAAACCGCATATCGTGAGTAATCGTTAAATATCAAAACACACATAAATCCTCCCAAACTTTCACATTTATTATATAAAAAAGAATAAAGGTACCTTTATTATTTATACCTCATTCCTAGTTCTGGGATCAGAATAGGTCTACAGTATCAACTGCCTGACGTAAGAGGTGACTAAAAGGAGCACCCGGGGTTGCGGGAAGCCAGAGTGAGAGCCCCAACGGTTCGGTTAGGGGACCCAGGGAAGGACGGCGGTATACGGTAACCATACGGTTGCATACCGTCGCCGAAGCAGGACGGAGCGATGGGGCCAGCCGCTCGCATGGGTGGACCCCGATGGGGACGCCTTCAGAGGACTCTGGTTGCGTTCTTTTGGAGATCCTGGAGACCTCTTTGTAGCGCCGAGCACGGCCAACAGGGTGGTTTTAGTGCGATAAGGCTTTTGAAAGTTTCTCCTTGAGAACAATAAAAAAAGCTACTTTATGCCTAGAGATTAGAAAGAACAGTAAGACAAACAATTTTAAATAATACCAAAGACGGTCTCAATCATACAAAACATTGCAAGTTATGGTCGAAAATAAAATTACTAACGAAACAATGATTATTCTAACGAAATGGTAACGTGGTATTTACGCTCAATCAACGTACTTAAGTGTATTATAATTGAAAAGAAAAAAATATAACAATACACTAAAGTCCACATAAAAGGTTGATCGCTATAGATCATTGTCAGACAACCTTCATAAAACAATGAAACTATTTTAATTAGTCATGGCAAAATTACATGTGAGATATAAATCTATGGAAATAAATGTGCTTTGTACTTTAAATGTACTTCAATATTCCTCTTAACTGGTTTTTCGTAAACTCAAATATTAATTTGTCTTATATATCACAGGTAGGACCAGTGTAGTTCGACCGGGGAAGTACCACCGCCACACCTATTTCGAGCGTGAAACATTTTTTGCGTTTCGGTAGAAAGGTGTAGTTCCTGGCACACTTTTATATGAGGCGACCATCATAGTTGGCAGTGGCAACGCATCTGTAATTAACTTCAGTAGAACTCATGTTCTGTTTAAAGCAACAACGAGCATGCAGTCCACTTGATGGTAAGCGGCCCCTTCCGCCCATGAAAAATATGTTTTTAAACAAGCTTTTATTTCATTGCACTGAAAAAAAAATAATAAACATTGTAGTCAAACCCATTATTTAATTATATCGTACAATTTTCTTTTTCATAAAAGCTTTTGAACGGTTTCCCGCTGTCTTCTTCAGGTCATCGGTCATTCAAGTCCACCTATAGTGAGGGCGTCCTGTGCTCATTTTGCTTCAACGTAAATAAATACATTATAAACACAGATATTGTACCACATCGTAGCTGTTTTCCATGTTAAATCATTTTAAATTCATTCTCCAAATAATTGTTAAGTATAAAAAATGCTCATTATGTAGTTAAATCTAATTTCGTAACTACTAATTATTTATATAAAAAATCCTAACTGCTTAATTAAATTATTTTAAAATCCTTATAATATTATCTTTCAAATACTAATTATTTATATAAATAATTCACTTTACTTAATAAAATATGAGTAAAACCTATAATAGGTACTTATTACCTATATGAAAATCAGATTTTTCAGAATAAGAAAAAAAATTCAGTATCTTCCTAGTGCCTAGCTCTAATACTTTTTCAGTACTTTGTGCTAGACAATGTCATTCAGATAAATTGAGAGGAAAAACGGAACATATTGTTAAGAAAAGAATGGTAAGAAAAACTATATGATAAATAATCAGCCCATTACTGCCACCCACATTGCCCACAGCTGGGCATGGGTCTACTCTTAGAGATAGAGACGTTCATTGTGCACCAAGTTAGTCAAGTACAGAGTAAACACGTCTCTAAAGCTTTTTTTTTAAATATCTTGTAGAAAGTTCAACAACTTAGTTGAAAGACGTCGATTTGTATAAGGCTGAGCTGTTAATTCAACAGATTTTATTATTTGTATAATCAAGCAAGTGAAATGAAATGAAATGAAATGTCTTTATTTTGCATAGGCCTTCGGTGGCGCTTACAAATTGTCAGTTACATTTATATATATTTTTTTACACTACCACCGGATCGGAACACGACCTCAACTGAGAAGATCCGGCAAGAAACTCAGTGGGTTTGTCTTTTTTCTTTGTATATCTTTTTTTAATTTTTTTATTTGCCATCTTGTTTTTACATGGGTAACAAAAGTTAGCTCCAGTATCCTGCCCTACATTTGGCCTAAAAAGGAGCACAGAATCAAGAACAGGAGTGCAAGCCAGAATCTCGAAATTACACGCATTTTTTACTTCTTCTTGTTTTTGTTGTTTGTTGTTGACATGCTACACACGGCCGAAAATACTGTGTCGAGAAACTTGAAACTTGATACAGGGGTTCCTTTTATGTTGTAACTGAACACTAAGAAAGGATTTTTGGCAATTTGTCTCCTAAGGGTGAAAAATAGGCACAAAGTTGTTATGAGACAACGTGATTTCTTAGTCCAATGTACTTGAAATCTTGGATAAACATTCTTTAACAAAATTGATTGAAGACATGTTTCGTAGTAGGGTTTCGCCTAGTAAGGTAGAAAATTATGTTGGGGATTTTTGCATCGATATTCTTTAGTGCTTTGAGATAAATTACACTTCTTTTTTGACACATGATTGATAACTAAATCCGACTGACATAATCATATCAGCCAACTACTATGAAAAAATAGGAGAGCAGGTTTGTATGAACTAACAAAATGAAACTAAAGTATTTTTATTCCGGGTTTGATATATTGAAAAATCTTTTTCACCATTATCAGAAAATTTACGCCTTCGAAGGTAAAATAGAGGCTGAAAATATGTTTGGAAATTCGATGCAAGCTCAATGTGTGTGTCCAAGGTACCCACGACACAGGAAAAAATCCTAGTGTGGGGCTATGAGTGTAGAAAGCGTATTTTTTTAATTAAACTCAGTACTTGGTTTTGGGGTTTATTATATTGATGTCTCATGTACGAAACGGGCATCATGGGGGGATGTCCAACAATGGATCTTAATAGTCTAATGGATAAATTATGGTTCGCGCAAACGAAGTCACGGGGGTCTGCTAGTCTTCGATACCATTATAACTTAGTAGCAACTGTACTAAACGTTGTAACACACTAAATAGACCCAGTTACATATTAAATAGGAGCATGCTCTCAAGAGGTTATCTTGTAAACGGTCTAAGATGTTATGATTTGATTGTTCGTCATCAACGTGACATAATGTTTATGACTTGGGATAGATAAAAATATGCTGATTATTGTAAATCAAGACAAGACATTGAAATTTGTTAAAAAAATTAATTACATTAAATAACTCACAATTTACAATTTAATACCAAAGATGACATTTCGAATTTTCCTTTCCCATGAATCAAAAGTTTTTTAAATC
Source organism: Spicauda simplicius (assembly GCA_949699795.1). Lineage (NCBI taxonomy): Eukaryota > Metazoa > Arthropoda > Insecta > Lepidoptera > Hesperiidae > Spicauda > Spicauda simplicius. Next base: position 22,606,960 of record OX453058.1, on the reverse strand, counting down.
ATAACATTGTATAATTATGGCAAAAATAAATAAACTTTTTCTATGAATGTGTACAGAATGTACTAAATTGAAGTGCCACATTTTAAATATATACAAATGTCGAATTATTTTTATTTATGGTTTAAATAAACGATTATATTATGCTTATTATATTATTTTCAAAGATAGTGGTATAAGGAATGTCATCAATTGAACTTTCGCGAATGCAAATGCATTTGCGAATATCTCTTACCGACATTGTTGGGTCGGATTATCTAGACTAGCCACCTGCTGCAACGGTCGAAATTGGACCTTATTTTAACTTAAAAAACTGAACTTCGTATTGCCAAAGTAGCACGAATATTTCTCAATTAATAAATTGTAGTAATTTTATTGATTAGAATCGACCGTTAAGTATAAAAAGAGGTTTAATTAGCTAAGCCGCGTTTAAAATTAATAGCGGGTATTTTGACAAAGACACTGACATTTCTGACGTTACGTGTTTTCATAGTAAGACATTGAATGTTCTATTTCGTTTATTATTTATGTGTTTGTGTCAAATGCACGGTAGTGTGTGTAATATGGTTTTAGTTGATTGTATATGTGTTATATGCATAATTTGAGTAAAATATTAACATTCTGCACTCCTTCTCTACGTCCACTGTAACCGTGCAAAATTTCATACTAATCCGTCCGCGACAAATTACTTAAAAATGCGTCCCAATTTTTTGCTTCACGTATTAGTATATAAATTAGGCGACCTTTTTTTGCGAAGCATTGCAATTTAATATTCGTAAAACATTCGCACCGTTTCTTGCGAACGCTAATACACTTAATACTAATTTCAGGTTGTTGTCCTGTATTGTTTTTCATAGCCTGATATGAATCAGCTTATAACTCAGAAAATCCTAAATAGTTAAACCTAACTTAAAAGTAACAGTAATTAAATCTCGTGCATTAACATATTCTGCCTTGTATGAAGACTTATATTCACCATTCGCTATTCACCAAGGTCTCTCTTCGGCTGGGTCAATAAAAATCGAGAATCTATTTCTTCAGTGGGTTGACCATGCGGTCAAACGTTGGTAATACGTTGACAGTTACTAGGACCCTGTAAATGCTTGATGCAAGGTCAATTTTCTTTAATAATTGTGCTCTCCGAAACAGTCAAGCTTCAATGAAGAAATGGTCACTAGCAGCCACCCTTCCAACTGATGACCGCGTTGCTTAACATTATAAATCGGTAGAAATCCACACTAGCTACACAAGCTTTAATCTTGAGCTTGAAATATTGCCATAATGTTATCAAAAGGCTTCAGTAACTTGGTCCGAGCATATTGTTACCACAAAAACAAGCATACATATACATCGCGATGTACATTGCATGCTTATGTTTTCTGGCATAACTAGCAATGCACCTACTTTGAAAAAGAAACGCAAAAACAAAAATGAAGCTTATTTTGATGAAACAATATAAACACATACTAAGCTTACAGATATTTTTTTTATATAATAATGGAGCAGCAAACGAGCATACAGTCCACCTGATGGTAAGTGGTCACCACCGCCCATAGACATCTGTAATATAGACCATAGGTTCTATCTGAAGTCAATCACAGATGCGTTACTGCTCCCGAGGACTATGATAGTCGCCTCATATAAGTGTGCCGGCAACCACACCCTGCCATCGAAACGCAATGAATACTTCACGTTAGAAATAGGTGTGGCAGTGGTACCTCCCCGGTCGAACTACACTGGCTCTACCACATATCTACATTTAGTTAATGATGTGCGGTGTCGCCATGCTGGGCGACCTTGCCCGCCCTAACTCATGAGTATGCGAGTGTTGCAAAGAACACGCTACTTAAGCAATCTCTATTACTTTTAAGCCTAATATTTTTTTATTATACACGGATGAGCAACGTAAATCAAAAAAATTGAAGACTTCGAATTGACAAATTATTATTCGTCACTTGCAAATATAAAATTACAAATAACTACTTATTATGAATATGAGACAAATAAAACAGTTTTTTTTTACGAATAAACTTAAGTCAGAAGCATTGCTTGAATAAGTTTGGTTTAAATATTGAATAGAGGTAATAAAGTAGCAACAAAACGCATTACCACGATTTTATTTACTTTATAAAGTACGTGTATTTCACATGTTACATTTAAAACATTCATGTATTTAGAACGGGACGTTAATAAAAACATATGTAACTAACTTCCTAAGTATAATTTGATGTACAAGTAACGTGAGAACATAATTCTGCTCCTTGTGAACAGTCACGTTTTAACTAAGTGATGTAAAATACGTTAAATACATTTTTTATTTCACTTCAAGAGTATTCATTTTCAAGCGAAGGAAACTAAAAATCCTACTTCAATATTATTAGAGGCAAAATAACACTCTTAAAAACGTGATTTCGTTAAGCTGCTTAATTTCCTCGAATAAACTCCTTACAGGCACAAACTGTACATTAACTCTGTCGTAAGTCTACGATAAATAATTAATACGACTGTACGAAAGTAACATGCCGGCAAATTGCAAGAAGTCGTTACTATGGTTAGCAATGTCACGAGTATCTCACAACTGTTGCATTTGTTTGCATAAAAGTAAAAAATACAAGGGAGTTTTGAAACTTTTTATAAGATCGAAGTACCAAACGAGCCAGTGGCGTAGCGTGCATTGGCGGGACCCCGTATAAAAAAATGTTTGGGGGCCCTTATATTGTTTAGGGGTAAAGATTTTTCACAAAAGAATAGTTATTTTCGATACTAATACTAATACTTTAGTATTAGTATCGAAAATTTAAAAAAAAATACTTTAGAATTATGTCGTTTGTAAAATAAAATAAATTAGGAAGTTTTTATTTCTTTTTCCTTACACACTTTGGGGGCCCCCGTGGCCCGGGGGCCCCGTATAATTGATACGGCAGATACGGCGGTAGCTACGCCCCTGAAACGAGCGTACAGTTCTCATGGTAACTGCTGCCCATCGACATACTGAAGCAACTGCATATAGAATAGAGATTCCACCTGAAGTAAACCATATATGCGTTGTTATTCCTGAGGACTACACTGTAGTCCTCAGGAATAACAACGCATCTATGGTCGTCTCATATAAATGTAAGCTGGCAATCACACCCTTGCACCGAAAAGGAAGAACCGCTTTCTGCATCATAGTGATGGCATTAAAGTAGACGGAGTTTGAATCAAACTTTAAACCCGTCTTTAAATCTTCCTTAAAAATCCTTTCTTAATGAATGCCTACAAAATAAAAGGAACCTACTCATCCAATTTCATATTTCTTGTTTCAGTAGCAATGATAAATGAGTTAGTCAGGTTTTATTAAAAAGTCATATTTTAAAAATATTTTCCTGCCCATAAAAAAATAAAAAACTCTTGCCGTAATTTAAAACTTTATCAGTTTCTTAAACAAGGTTACATTAATAATAAAAAAAACCATTTTGTTGCCTCATAAGGAAAAACATAACTCGTTCACAAAATCGAATGCGCGATTGCTTCGAGTTGCCATAGTATAGCTGTTGATCTTAACTTCGCAATAGGTGTGCCAATGGTCCGCTCGCAGAGTTGCACAGAGTTGAACAACCAGTTCCTAGCTGCAAATGTCTTCACCAGGATACCACAGCCGATACCGACCATATGGTCTGTTTAAAATGAGTTAAGACCATACAAATCTTATAACATTAAATCTGAAAGGTTTCAAATGTTCTTTAAGATAAAATGAAAAAAATGTCTTTTTAATTAACTTTATGTATGATTTATGCGTTGTTTAAAAAAATATTAACGTTCTGCTATCCTTTCTTATATAAACTCTACCCATGCTTTTTTCATGCTCCCCGTCCACGTGATGTTCTTACATAGGGTCCCAAGTATTGCTTCACGTATTGATGACATTTTATCAAATTCTAAATGAGGTTACAGTTACAATAAAAACCCCATTTTGAATATGACTTTTACACAAAATTGAACGCGAGTTTGCATCGAGTTTCCACAGCATAGCGGTTGATTTTATCCAACTTCGCAATAGGTGTGCCAACGGTCCGCTCACAGAGTTGCACTGAGTTACCAACCAGTGCCTAGCTGGAAATGTCTTCACCGGGATATCCCAGCCGATAACAAACATTTCGTCTATTCAGACTAGGTTAAGACTATAAATATCTAATAACATAAAAACTCAAATGTTTTCAAACTTTCCTTATAATAATATGAAAATTCCGCTAGTAAAACGCATATATTTACAAAGATGTTTAGATTTTTTGTCTATTTCCTCCGTCCAAGTGATGAGTTTAAAAGGGGTTACAAGTATTGCTTCACGTGTTAATATCAGCGACAACATAGCCTAATAGACACCTCATGTCTTCATTTCTACTAAGAAACATTTCAGTCAAAGCACTGAGGTATGCGGTGCGGGGGAGCGGTAAAAGAAAGCATTGCAATTGGTCGATTCAAGGTCGCAATAGATCATAAATTACAATTAGTGATGGGAACGTTTTTGTAATGGGTTATTGATTAGAAATAATAAACAAGAAAGTAATTTTATTAATTTTCAAATAACAATATGAATATATTAAATAACTTATTTTATAACTATATGTATATATAAAAGAATAACTTAAAAGGGTAAAGAAAAAACAAATTATAATTGATTACGACGATTAATAAATAGCTCATAGTAGGTATAGTAGTACTAATATTGAATTATTGAGAAAAATAATGAAAACATCATTTATCAATCTAAACCTTTAATACACTACATAACGCAATTCAAACCAGTACTAACATAGTTGTATAAAATCTATTTAAGCAAAAAATGAATTAATTATTCTTAAAATGAATTAACTTGGTATAAATTCTTCTAATTGTAGGTTTCGGATCTACGGATTTTGTAATTAATAAAAAAATTTTAAACAAAAAATACAACCGACTTCCATGCAACAAAAAAGTAAAAAAATATCTAAATACATGTTGGTTTAGAGCATACACAGTAGGTACTTAGTAGTAGTTCCGAAGTCGGTGCTTACATAGGACACATGTGGTTTCGTCGTGATCTAGCGAAATATGGTGAGCGCCGACTTCAGGACTACTACTAAGTACCTACTGTGTATGCTCTAAACCAACATGTATTTAGATTATTTTTTACTTTTTTGTTGCATTAAAGTCGGTTGTATTTTTTGTTTAAAAATTTTTGTTCACCCTTTTTAGTGACGATAAACTCACATTTACTAGTATCGCAATAAGATCAATGAGTTAACATGGTGCATACATAAATGGGAATATTAATTCAATCTCAACCTTACATGACAAATTGAACATAAACCTAAGCCATAACATACAATATTTTTATAATTCATATGAACTGAGCGCACCCGCAGCTTAGTTTTATGTTTTCTTGTAAGTTCCAACCTAACCTAACCCATCCTATATAAAAAAGCTGACAGGGGAAGTCGGTTAAACTTTTTATACAAAAGTTTTTTTTCATTTCTATATGTACGTATGTTCTTCTGATCCTAGCTAGTAAGTAAGTAATTCAATTTCATTAGTACCTACACCAAATGTCTTCAAACACAACTCAATTATTCCCATCGGTTGAGTGGTTACATATTTTGTCTCCGAGACACATCTTCAGACCCTTAAATAGTCAATGATAAATTGGCTTTGCAATTTCATTCGAACCTACATCAAATATCTTCACGCACAACTCAATTACTCCTATCGGTTAAGGAGTTCCCCTCATTTTATCCAGAACCCATAGATGGATCCTAACCATATTTAATTGAGACAAATTGGCAGCTCGTTTCTACACAATAAAAAAAGAATAATTAAAATCGGTCCACTAACGGCGGAGTAATCCTTGTACATATATACCGGCCGAATTGAGAACCTTCTCCTTTTTGAAGTCGGTTAATTAATCTGGTAGATACATATTTAGACATTAGAGTCATCAAATAACTATAATTATTGGCAGTTTATGATTAAAAGTTTAAAACTATAATTATTTATTTTAAATTCAATTCAAGTAATATTCAATTGCATTAGTTGTCATCTTTCATCAGTTAGCTGAGATGTACATCACTACCAAAATGGACGAAAAGGATAGAAATATTTAATTTAATGAAAAGGAAAGGGATGCACTGTAAGAAGACATCAACGAGCGCTGTTTAAGACCAGTATAAGTTGAGCTCCAAGATAATTTGATTCCTGAAATTATAATTGTGAAATTAGTTTACATGTGAAATGTTATGCCGTCTTTTTTGAAATTAGAGGTTTTGCTACATTTTTACACCATCTTAATGATCAGGAAGTCATTTTGCTTCACTTTTTTTATTTTTTAAAGAATTTATTTCGCACTATATATAGTCTCGTAAAACGATGTTCACAGGTCACATATGTGGTCCATACTGAAGTGTAGCTCGCGCTCGGTTTATTATATCAGTGCTAATAAACTGATGTGTTGCCCGAAAGTGTTCGCCTTAGATGCGGTGTCTATTAGGCTGTGTTGTCGTTGGTTAATATATAGATTTAAATAATCCTTGCAATAATTTCAAATTCTATCAGTTTCTAAAACGTGGTTACATTAACAATAAAAACTCTAATTTGAATATGACGTTTACACAAAACTGAACCCGAGTTTGCATCGAGTTTCCATAGTAGAGCTGTTGATCTTACCAACTTCGCAATAGGTGTGCCAACGGACCGCTCGCCCAGAGTTGCACCGAGTTGGCAAACCAGTTCCTAGCTGGAAATGTCTTCACCAGGATACCACAGCCGATAACGACCATATCGTCGGTTTAGACTAGGTTAACACCATGAAAATCCAATCACTACATACATAGTATAAAACAATGCACCTCTCGCTGGCTGTCCCTATGTATGCTTAATTAAATCTTTAAATTAAGCTACGGATTTTAATGCAGTTTTTTTTATAGATAGAGTGATTCAAGAGGAAGGTTTTTATGTATTATATAGTGGAGGATCACTGATAATTTTAGATTTTTGACTTTAAGGCATGACGAATTTCGCCGGGTCAACTAGTTTCATATAAACTCGAGTGATACTGTGTGGCACATCTGATTAAAAATCTATTTGAAAACAAGGCTGACTATAATTGTGTAATTTAGGTAAAGTCTCGGCTTAGTTGACTGCTCGAAGTGCTATATCACACATACATTGTGTAATAAATACTTATTGCCAACCAAATTTTCAAGGTGGTAGAACCAGTGTAGTTCGACTGGGTAAGTACCACTGCCACACTTATTTCTAGCGTGAAGCATTTCTTGCGTTTCGATAGAAGGGTGTGGTTGCCGGCACACTTTCACATGAGGTCATTATAGTCATCGGGAGTAGCAAAGCATCTTTGATTGACTTCAGATGGAACCCATGTTCTGTTTGTAGTTGATTACAAATGTGGCGGCATGAACACTTACCATCAAGTGGGGTACGTGCTTATTTGCTACTTCAGTCAGATAAAAAAAAATTCTTATCCGAAATACAGATGTACGAAATATAACGACTCCATCACAAGTGTTATATCTAACACTGTTTTCTCGATAGTAAGTATCATTGGGTAGACCTAATCATTACATATTAAAATACATCAGGAGCATGGTTACTATTCGAATAAGAAGCATACGGAGATTTCCACCAATATTACGAGAATGAAACGTCATAGACCTATTGGGAAATAAATATTCACCAGCTTAAGCAATTAAATGTTACTAATATACTAATTACATTGTTAATTAATTTCTTGTATAACTTTTGTAGTTAATAACTTATAAGTAGGAAGTTAAAGTTTATCGTGTGGCTTGTATTGGCCTTGAATAAAACCAATCCGTCTCTTTCAAATGAAGCACAAATCCTGTAGGGTAGCAGCAGGTAGCGACGAACCGCGTGGCGCAGCGGTTACCATACCGGTCTGACGAGCAATGGGTTCCAGGTTCGATTCCGCGCTAGATAGGTATCTGAATGACGAGTTTAGATTTCTGATCTTTGTCTGGGTGTTTGTGTAGTCGTCTTTGTGTATGTTCATGGTACGACACAGAAGAAAATAGTTTGGGGTGTGTAGAAAGCGAGCGAGCATGAAGGCGTAGTAGTGTCTTACCGAGTAATATTAATACCAGCTTTGACCACCAAAATGCGTGCCAGGCGCGGTGACTATTGACAAAAACTTTCATTCTCTCCTCCCCTAAATATGCCATGCCATAGTGATATAAGGAATATTCGCATTAGCATTCGCGAATATTCGCACGTATTTAGATATTCGCATTCGCGTTTGAAAGAATTGGTGCGAATGTTAAATTGCAGAAAAAAAGGGCAAATCTAGATCCTTCGTTCCCTTAAACCAAGAAAAAAAATTGAGAGATGTCAAGGGACACCCGGATGGAACTAAATTCCTTTCTATTAATTAGTGGAGGAATTGTAATAAAAAAATCATTTAAGTTATAAAATTGATATTATTTTATTATTTATTATGGACAAAAAACATAACAAGACCTGTATAAACATAACAAAACGAAAATAATTGGCTTGCTTTCTATGAGAGAGAGAAAGAGAGAGAGAGAGAGACGCGCACGCCGCTCGACTTACTACAATAGCAAAGTGTCGTGACAACTTTTCGACTGATTTTCTGTCTAGCCTCCTTCGCAACGCGCGTTAAGGAACTTCGTTCCAACGGATATTCGCATTATACAGATAATGACATTCGTTATTTCTCTACTGTGCCTTTTTTTTTGTTTTCGAGGGGGAAACTTTCAAAAAGTACCCGACGTCGTGGGAGCGACGCGTGTTATGTTCTTAAATATTCTTACCGCACTAAAACCCCCCCGGTGGCCGACCTCGACGCTGCGAAGAGGACTCCGGGAACTCCGATTGACCGCCGCCGGTGTCCTCAGCGTGTGCCCCATCGGGCTCTTCCCTGGTGGGCGTGAACTGCTCACCGCACCTACTGGTTTTTACGGCAGCATGCAACCACACATGCCACCGTCCTTCCCGGGGTCGCTTGGCCGGACGGTTCGAGCTCCCACTCTTCCCGCCCGCAACCCCGGAAGCCTCTTTTAGTCGCCTCTTACGACAGGCAGAGGATACCGTAATCCTATTCTGGTCCCGGAACTACAGGGACATTCTCTACTATGCCTAGCCCTTTGTCTAGCTTCAGAGCGGACTTACCGCCGATGAATGGAAAGTTAACCACACACAACTTTCCTACTTTAAAATCATATGCACTAGACTAAACAAACATTACGTAAACTTGACCCTGACCTCGACACTCTTTATCCATTGCATAACCGGTGTGCCACTTTATAAGGTTACCGTCATAGACCAAGTTAATTAGCGATAAAGCGTAAAATGCAACGCATGCTATAAACAATAAAATTTTATTTTTTCTACAGAATCGAATCATAAGTTTCAAAAATAAAATAAAGTATTCGGGTCTTTTTTTATTTTATATTGCCAACGTTTCACTCAAATATACAAATTAAGGTATGGACGTGACAGGCTACCTCAATACTCAATACTTTATTGCATACATACACAGTGAATGTTATAATTAGGTGGTAAATATTATTTAGAGTCACACATAGCATGAACCCTGTTATGGTATATCAATTTAGTATAGGAGCTCACCGATCTTTTTTATATATAGTTAATTGATATATTTTTCGAAGTACTCCTTTAAATCGTAGAAGCACTCTTTTATAAGGTACTGTTCTAAAGTTGGCAAAAAGATTGTGTCATTTTTTACGCGTCTTATTTCGTCCGGTAAGTTATTAAATTTTTTTACACACATGGCATATGGCCCGGACCGATATAGCTTAAGCTTTGAGGTGGGAACTATCAATAGGTTTTTATGGCGACCTAGGTGTCGCCGTGGTTGTTCATCGCGGGTGGTGAACACCTACATACATTAATGTTAAATGTGCTTGAAATCGCCGTCAATATAGATTTTTTTAATATCAATACAAACAGAATTAGATCTTAAAAAGAAGTGAGGAATGACGATAGTGTGATTTGTTATTGCTTCAATTAAAACGGATGCTTACGTACTGATGTCAACATAACATAACTTATTTTTATTCTCCCTATTTTCAACTAAGTGAAAACAAGTAGAATAAAAATAAGTTATGTGATATCATTAGAAAACATTACGTTTCTTGAAATTCGATACAAAATAATTATTGTGCTATCGATATATCGCTACTTCAAAACAAAAGGGCCACAACTCGAATAGACCTAATTTTACAGGAGACCCATTAAAAGTTTTTAAAATCAGTTCTTGTATATTTGCTCTGTAATATTAAATCAGATATGTGTTATACACTCTTAGAAAGGCATTTTTATTCTTATTTTAGTGGTTAATTCGGATATGGTTATTTTTTTTTTTAAAAAGTTCTAAAAAATAAGTTGAATATTTTTGATTTGTGGCCTTTTTGTTTTAAAGTAGCGATATGCACGCATTGATTACTTGGAATAATTAATCTTAGAGCGTTTAAGCGTTCACGGTGAAACAAGCTTTGTTTCTATAATAGAATACGAGAAATATATTATTTTGATTTTTCAGGGACGAGGAAGACCGAAAGAAATGTATAGCAAGCACCAGTAGCAGAGACATATTTTGTAGTAGATGCGGAGGCGACTTGCAAGGAGGAGTTATTCCTTGTATCTGTCAACATCACAAGTAAGTCGTACTGTTTCAAATCTTTTTAATATTTTCTTTTATATATAATATTATATTTTATTGATTTAGAAAACAACGAACATGCCATCCATCTGATATCTGTTATGCCACATTGAGGCCATACGTAGAAGATCGGTCACAGAAGCTTCACACTGAGGAATATGTTGGAACGCCTCGCGTAATTCCGTCTTCTTTACAAACAAGTTTTTTGAAAATGGAACCAGTGCAGTCTGAACGAGGAAGTACCACCGCCACACCTACTTCCAGCGTGAAGCATTTGTTGCGTTTCGGTGGAAGGGTGTGGTTACTGGCACACTTATATGAGGCGACAATCACAGTCCTCTGGAGTAACAACACATCTGTGATTGACTTCAGATAGAACCCATGTTCTGTATGAAGTTGGTTACAGATGTCCATGAGCGGCAGTGACCACTTATCATCAGGTGTATTGCATGCTCATTTGCTATTTCAATCTGATACAAAAAAACAACTTTCTCTTTAAAACAGAAACGGGAATACTTAAATTAAAGTGGCTGGAATACTTCTGGAGTCGATGACGAACGACTACAATCACAGATGAGTATTTCTGATGGCCTATCTAAGAGTGGACCACAGATAGATTCTTCACTCTGAAGTATCCATTTATTAGTACGTGAAGCAAAGACTTGTAATCAGTTCTTAGGATACTTGACGCAGACAGAGGAGTATGAAATTACGCACGGTTATAGTTGATGTAGAGAAGGATTACGCAATGCATTTTTTTTTTCAAATAACGCATAAAACGTACATAAAATCAACTAAAAAACATTACACTCACTACCTTGCACTTGACACAAACACTTAATAAATGAAATAAAACATTCATACTATGAAAACACATAACGTCAAAAATGTCAGATGCCTTTGTCAAAATACCCGGAATTGCTTTTAAATGTACTTTAGTTAATTAAATCTCTTTTTACGTTTAACGGGTGTGTTCAAAATAACTTAAAATTATTAAAATCTACTTGAATTTGAGAAGTATTCATGCTACTTTGGACAATATGAAGTTGAGTTTTTTAATTTAAATTACGGTCTAATTTCGACCGTGGCGACGGGTTAGTAGTAAGTCAAAATGCCTGTTATAAGTTCCTTCCAAACTGAAATGCCGTTTCATCTGTAAAACATGTCATGTATGATTTCGTTAAATAATATAATAACAATGAATTAATATCTGTTTCCAGGCCGGTTAAGTTCGAGTCGGGCGCGTGGTTCCTGCGGCAAGTGCAGCGCGGGCTCGGCCTGATGCCGTGGTCTATCAGTACTGAGAAACTGGAGCAAATAGGTAAGAATACTTGGAACAACTAGACCTACTCGTGTAGTCCTTTTATCCATCTAACCACTATTAAAACGCTTTCTACACTCATAGCCCCACAGTAGGATATTCTCCTGTGTCGTGGGTGCCATGGACACACACAAGACGAATACACAAACACACAGACCCAGAACAAGAATCTAAACTCATCATTCAGACACTTGTCTGGCCGGGAATCGAACCCGGGACCCACTGAGTGTCAGCCCGGTACGGTAACTGCTCGACCACGCGGGTCGTCACCTATAAATATTTTTTTCAATTATTTTCCAGAGGAAGAATGTGAAGCGGGAGGTTCATCGAGCGGAGGGCGAGGTGACTTGCAGAATGTTAGAGAGTTCCTTGAGGCCCTCTCCGCGAAGCTCGCGGGGGGACCGCTGGAGGGCACCAGGGTTGCTGCCCTGTACGACCATCCTGCATGTAAGTACATAGTTACTAGTTTTACATATTTATTATACCTATTTACACTGTTATAAAATTACTAACAAGTTTGTTATGAAGGATAAATTGATTTTTAGCGTTATTTTATCAGATATCATTATATATCAGATATCATATTACAGAAACGAAAAGATGACATTTTAAGCGTTTAATTTGTAGAGCAAACTATTAATTAAACTACATGACGCATCGTACATTAGCTCGTCGTTTATTATATTTTAGGCGTTATAAAGATAATGTTTTGTAATGTATAATGTAAGCCCTGTGAATCTTTATAAAAATATACATATATTGATTTGAACAACATAAACGAACTAAGTATGACAAATAATAAATTTGAAATAATACGAAATTGTAAAGATCAAATAAAAACGCCTGAAATTTTTTACATAGCAAATTTTTGTTCTTGCGTTTACAAAGTAATGTAGAGTATGAAAATTTATCCATTTATTTGTACTGATGCAAATATGTAATTTATCCACGGTTAAGTGTATAATCAATTTATTTGTGATAAAATAAAAATCACAGAAATACGAATGATTGATCTAATTATACTGAAACAGGGTTATTGGTTATAATTACAAGAAAATCTAATGGTGTATTATTGCAATTTTATTTAAATTGAAATATTATAATAGTGACGGTGCTATACGATGCAATTGTTATTGAAAAGTTTCAAATTTCATAAAACTTACAATGATTTCCAAATTAAATAAATCTCTTGATTATATGGGAATGCAATTTCTAAAACCATGCTATTAAATGTTATTTGCGGTATGACATAGGCAAAATAATAATTTGAATAAAATATTTAATAGTCAACAATTGAACAAAGTATATGAATATTTTAATTCCCACAATTAACCTTAATGATGGATTAGTTGTACGTAAATATATAATTAATAACAAATGAAGACAGTATCCTGTCTTCAGTTGTTATTAATTATATACATGGTTAATAATCCATGTAGAGAAATATAAAGATTTAATTCGTCATAGGCAGTATTAACTTAACCATTTCAAAATATGATATTAGAAGTTGTAAAAAATAGTGTATAATTTTGAAAGCAATCTTCTTTTAAAGCATTAACTCTTTAAGTTTGGTTAACTGCCATTTTGCTAATATTTTAGGTATAGTTCTAAACGGAATACCACTGTAAACCACATAAATGAGTTTTACCTTTAAACATATTTCAAATGCATGATTCGTTTACAAAAATAAATTTAAGTATACAACAATTGCATAGATGTAAGGTTCTTCGAGAGGCACCACAGAGCTCTGCGGGAAACGCTCACAGCGCTCTCGACCGCGCTACGAGACGCGCTCACACGTAAGCCATACTTCATGCAATCGCACATATATATTGCACGTATGTATATTAAGCCTAAAGCACAAACACTGGCAGAGGTTCAGCTATATATTTGTAAAGTTTTTAGAGGATAAATGAAGCTATTTATTTATCACTATCGCACAATCGGGGTTGAGGTCTATTCTGTACATTCATCAACAATATTTAGCCGCCCAAATCCAAGCCTTTCGTTTATTCTTTTCATTTCTGTTAAATGTGTCAATATCAATAGGAAATGTAGTTACACTGTTAATATTTCATATTATACATTCTATCAAGCATATCAGAAGAAGAGCGTACAAAGTAGATCTTGTAGTTTTAACGCTAATAGAGATTTTATGGTATAACTGCTGTACAAAATCAATAACTCACAAATAAACTTCGCTTTGCACCTGTTATGTGAATGAGCACTTTCAAATGTCACTCTTTATCTTTAAATATAGCGATCCCCATACTCACGCAGGATTTGAATTAAATAGCAAACATATTTTTTTCTTTATACCGCTATTTTTATCATAAAGAAGATAACCTCGTAATACAATAACGAAAGGGGTATTTAATACAGAAACATTTTGTTTTACAAACAATATAACCAACTTCAACGCTACCGGAAAGCAAGAAATAGTAATGAATTTTGGTTAAATACATTGACCTGAAGTCAATCTTTGTGTAACTTCTTTGGAATTGTGGATGCCATGGGCATTCACAATGACAAGTACACAAGCATCCAGTATAAAAAATATCCCAATATTTATTAGATACACGCCTGGGGGATTGAACCCGGAACCATGCGTCAAACGTTGACCGCATCTTCACATCATCAAAACCAGTTGTGACAATATACATAAACGAACATCGGGCAAAGATCAAACCAAAGTATTTATTTTTTGCTCCCGGCATTGTACTCAGCGCACTTTTTGCAACTTGTTTGTCTTGACGTAAACCACTCGATCGAATGATGTCATTCTGCTGTACGAATATTACCTTATTTATTACCAAAATACTTAAATAGATTGAAGATTCTGCGTGAGGAATCCATGTGAATATTGAGCAAGGTATAACATAAATGATTTCACCGGGGAGTACTAATGAAATGAAATGAAATGAAATGTCTTTATTTTGTATAGGCCTGCGGGGGCACTTACAAATTGTCAGTTACATTTTTTTTCTTACACTACCACCGGATCGGAACAACTGAGAAGATCCGGCAAGAAACTCAGCGGGTTTGTCTTTTTTTCTTATTTTTATCCATCCATACTGGCATAACTATTTCTTGCATGAAGCTGTTCTTGCATTTCAATGAAAGAGAGTTGCTTTATAGTGGAATATGAAGTGAAGTGGCTTATAGATGTTATTAGATATTCCGATATTACCGAGGAGCAATTAAATAAGATTGAGCGTCTTCAAAATATTTGTATACGGTTCATATTCGGCTTCCGAAAATATGACCATGTTTTAGAATATCGCGTTAAACTCAAGTGGCTCCCAATTCGTCTTCGCCGAAATGCTCACATTCTGTCTCTTCTATATTGTATATCATTTAATCCAACCTCTCCACCCTATCTCAAGGAACGTTTCCCCTTTCTCCACCTATCCCATGATAGATCCCTTCGCTCCACTCAAAACCTTAGTCTTTACACTCCTTCCCACTCAACTTCGTTTTACAAAAAGTCCTTCACTGTTTCAGCTATTGATTTGTGGAACTCCCTTCCTGTATCAATCCGTTACGCTCAATCCCTATATTCGTTTAAAAATCTTGTCAAGTCCTATCACTTAAAGCTCTAATTTTCCAATCCTTTCCTTACGCTGTTGCTATCTTTAAACTTATTATTTCTACAATTGTTGTTATATTAAATTTTTAAAAACTAGTTTAACTCTGTAACTTACTTTTTTAATTAATATGTTGCACTATTTTCCTTAACCTGATTATTTCACCCTAGCTTTTCTTTATTTTCCCTTAAATCTTAACTCCGAACCGTGAGGTTGCCTGGTAAAAATCGCTGTTGAGCGATAAGGCCGCCTTTTGTATTTTTATATTGTGATTTCTCTGTATTATTTTTCTCTTTTCTGGGTACAATAAAGTATATTATTAATATTATTATTATTAGGCGGCAGCTACCATTAACTATCAAATGGCAGTCCTTCTGGCAGTCCGATGGCAATCATGCTCGTTTGCTCCTTAAAAATGACGTAAATTGATCGAGCGGTAATTTCTTGAATTAGTTTTTAAGCCTTTGTGCCAATTGTTAGTTGTAGTGTGGTGTTGTTAGTTTAGTTTGTGGTTTAGTTATACAGGATAACACACATTCACTGTGAAACATGCTGAGATATTTCCTGGACCTATGATTAGAAAAATCGATCGTCATTCGAAAAATGTTACCTATTGCGTTTAATTTTTACGAAAGGAAACGGGGAAATACTCCTTGAAAGCTATAAATACATCAGGTAGAAAGGGTAAGGACTACCTTAGATAAATCGTAGATAGGTTATAAGAGCAGTAATAGCCTGATGGTTGAAATTTGCCCTCTCGATCGGGAGGTCCGAAGTTCAAACCCAGGCACGCACCACTCATTTAATGGTGAAGGAACAGCGAAAAGCTGTGATAATTAATTTCTAATATGCACATAAATCAGTGATGCGTGCCTTGGTTTGAACCTCGGACATCTCGATTGAGAGGGCAAGTTTCAACCATTAGGCTATCACTGCTCATATACATTTATATAGCACTGCTTAATTACGTACACAATACGGAATAAAGCTCCTCGAGT
This sequence comes from Spicauda simplicius, assembly GCA_949699795.1. NCBI lineage: Eukaryota > Metazoa > Arthropoda > Insecta > Lepidoptera > Hesperiidae > Spicauda > Spicauda simplicius. The sequence continues at coordinate 22,590,367 of OX453058.1, read as the reverse complement.
GAAGTATTTGCTTTGTAGAGGGTTTACGTACATTTTATTATGTACAGTTCACCTAGCGAGGTCGATGAACCCAAAATTTTTGTGGATATCCTTGTCTTATTTTTTGCTTACGTTTTAAATACCTTGTTTACATTTTGTACTTTTAATTTTAAAATAATGTTATTTTTTACGCAAGAACGGTGTTTTTGCTTACGTACTTTTCCTGTAGATTTTAAGTTTAAATACCTCCAGCAGTCACTGTAAGGTCATCGACCTGTGTACCTAAAAGTCACTTAAAAGTAGTTTTTGTTTTTATTAATTGTTAATCATTGGATATCTCATAAAATATACAGTTACTGTATAATTACGAAATGTTGTGTTTGGATACAACAGACAATTTAATTTTATTTACTTACCTTTAAGTTAAATAATGGTATTCACTAAACGTAATGTCATTCGCTTACCTTTTAAGACCCATAATATTCTCGCCGTCGACAATTCCCACCATAGCGAGGCACCATTAAGAATTTTATTTCTGAAAAAAGGAATTCAAAAGAATAACTTTACTGGCCAGCGTCGTCAGAATGAAACAATGTGCGTCCAATTCGATAGAGTTCAGCGTATTCGATTGGAAAACTGCATTCGAATTACGAATTTGATTTTCAATTGGTTTAATTTGTATTGTTTTAAAAAAAATAATGAGATTTCCCTATTTTGACAATACACTTGACCACCAATGTCTAAAAATACATGAAGAACATAGATTATTTTATGTAAATAATATGCTTTTATGTGTTTTCATTTTTAATATTTACACCTTTATCAATTTTATCCCACTTTTGCAGATTTTCTTTTTGTTTCATTACGAGTGAACCTTCTTACGTGCTTATATAATAAACGTGTAGATACTGCGCTCCTTTTTCATAAAATATTTATGCTGTATTAAAAAATCTTGTCTATATATTATGTTATTTGTGAAATGTGAGTTTTTTATCCGCGTGTTATTTCCAAGACATGACGCAACGAATAACATTATGATCACAGACTTAATTATGCCGTACGTTGGGCGTAGGTATGCCATTAAAATAATCACTCCCATTTGCGCTTTGACGTCATATCTTCGATTTAAGTCTTATATCAACACTTTTACAAAAAAATACATAGTCAGGTCCTTGTCGATTTTATAATCGATTTCATAACTATTCGAAGACTTTACTTGACCCTTACGTATGCAACACATCACTAATCGTACTTCTTCTTATTTTTTCAATTATATTTCGCGGTCCCACGGTCGGGTGGACGCAGTAAAAAGCTGGGCAGCGGCCGCATTGGCCACTAAACCCGAGAAGAAATGTATTGCTTTATAGCTGGCTCATTGCATGGTTAAACAAAAAGTTAACTGCTTAATTAACATGCATACAGCCTCTTAAGATACATAGAAGGGAAGTTTTAGCTATAATTTAAACTCAGTCATACATAACTGTTGCAGTAGCCATTTTAAGTATTTAAAATATAAAACTCTCCTTAAATTTCACGCGCTTAAAATACAAATAGGTAGGTACCTAATCTTTTCAATAAATACGAATGTTTGTTTGATGACATTAGCACGTCAAGCGAAAACTTGCGACAAATACTGAAAATTGCGAGAATTTATACGAGGTTATAGCTGAGTATTTCGAACTCCCTATATTACCGGTACTAAAGGATTTACCAATATATTAAATTAAACAAAGTAAGACAATTATTTTTTAACAAAGACAAAATAAAACACAGAATGTTCACAATATTAGACGTGTACGCGTAATGCTTTTAAAGGCAGGTTTGAAAAATGAACACTCCCTAAAATTGAGGTTGGCATTTAATTCAAAAATTAAAGTACAGGCAAAACACACATATCAACTTTTAAGTGCACCTATTCGTAATCATTACAGATTATAGGATCCGGAAAGGTTAATATACCAATTAAATTGTTGTTAAATTTTAGCGTAATTGTTATTTAAATCAAGAATTGAATCAAAATAACAAATAATATTCCATTAGATAGATAACTTTTTATCATTAAAGCCGCTATTCATATGATTTTATACCATTTTTTTGCTTCGTTATTACTTACAGCAGAATGTTATTTCTTCTAACGGATCATAAATCAGCTCATTGCTTATTCAAAGTATTATTTGCATTTGTTCAGTGTTTGAACAACATCAATTATAATTATGACACGCGTTGAACGGTACTCTGAATTAAATTTGTTACGGACTTGATTTTATCCGGACCAAAACCGGAGTCGTAATTTGTAAATTTGGTTCGTCAGAATCGGAACCGGAGTTAAAATCCGAATCGGACGAAAAGTCGAAGGTAAATAAATAAATATATATATTTAAATCGGACATTGTTAAAGTAAAAAAAACAACTAAAGTAAATCATTTCTTTTTTAAATTTTGTACATAAATATTACTCTTACCTAGATGTTTAAAATAAAATCCGCGGTTGCTATAATCCGATTATAACGCCCGATTTAATAATATCGGAGTCGCAGTAAAAGGTGTAATAACAACGAGATATTCTGATTATTCGGAATCGAAGTACATCGTCCTTAACAACTTTACTCTAAACGAACAGTTATATAGTTTACTACGATCACAGAAGTCTCGTAGTCAAAGCGTTACTATGAATTAGTATGAATATTATAGTCAAGATACAGTAGGTATCCTTTCGCTTATAATAGTTTAGGAAATTAACTCTACCCTACTAACTATAAAATGAAGTGATTGACAAAATACAAAATAAGACATTTTGTTGATTAAAAACTAACCTATCCGGTATTTATATTAAAAAAAAATAGATATCGGAAGTGAATAATTATCTTCTTCCGCAAGCTTGACCCCTTTGGCACAATAAAAACTTTATAGCTTTATGAATAATAATGTTAACTTATGTCTGCGCTTGCGCATCGTTGAGCGCGTTACGGATCATTCGCTCTAACTTGTATACTCGTATCTTTATCATAAGCTGGTGTACCGTGGTGGAATATGATTCACGTTTTTTTACTACAAATATTCTTTGGGTTGCACTTAAGTATATATTTTTTTATCTGATTGAAGTAGCAAACGAGCATGCAGTCCACCTGATGGTAAGTGGTCACTGCCGCCCATAGACATCTGTGAGTAACTTCAAACATAACATGGGTTCTATCTGAAGTCAATCACAGATGCGTTGCTACTCTTGAGGACTATGATGGTCGCCTCATACGAAGGTGTGCCGGCAACCACATCCTTCCATCGAAATGCAAGAAATGCTTCACGCTGGAAATAGGTGTGACGGTGGTACTTCCCTGGTCAACCTACACTGGTTCTACACCATCTGTAAAATCACAAAAAATATAAAAAAAATAAATTTATAAAAAAACATGTTTCGCTGACTGATTTGTCAACGCAGAGGCTAAACTGCCAAAACTAGTCCTAAAATTTTGACAGTGGTTTCATTTTAGGACATGGCATTCAATGAAGTTCTTTCATATCACTTAGGAGTCTAAGGGAGTTAAGTAGGAAAAGAGGAAGTTTGTAAAGTCCACCAATTTCAAAGTAAATTATGTTTAAATTATTATTTGAATGGCTATGTGTATATGAGACCTCTATTGTACTGTTTTTGGGAGAAAACCTGTGAGGGCTTAACCCTTATCCATCTACTAGCAGTAATGAAGATCCCGTAGACTTAATAAATTAGAATTATTTGACTCATGCACATTGCTTCAGTAGCCATGTCTGCATATAACGTTTAGTTGAAAAACACTTATTATATAAATAGAATTTAATCGATCTATTGATGAAATAAATACGTAATACATAAAAAAATGGGAAAGACTATTCAATTTTCGGTAAAATAACTTCGGGAGGAGAAGAAGAAAGAGATGAAGGAATTTAAGGGAGTTTTCGTTTTTGAGACTTATTACGGTCCAAGAGGGCATGCCCATAAACGGTGGTTGTGGTTTAGCAGGTGGTAGAACCAGTGTAGTTCGACCGTTGAAGTACCACCGCCACACCTACACCTATTTCTAACGTGAAGCAGTTTTTTGCCTTTTGATGGAAGCGTGTGGTTACTGGCATACTTTATGTATGTAATTGGAATAGTGCGCGTGAACTAAACTTTAGTTTAGTAGTCCATTTCCTGACACAAATAACATTGGATTTCTCAGAAAATATAGAACACCGTAGATTCATTTTAAATAGTTTCACCCACATACTCTACCTTTAACCAATATTTTAACCGTTAAAAACTTGTTAGTACAGACGCATACTCATGTATAATTATAGTACGCTGTTCTTACAAATGCAATGATTATCCTAAGTTAATGATCAGTTAGTAGTGAAAGAAGTTTTCCATACATTTTCCAAGAAACGATTGTTACTCGATCTCACTTGCTCTACAAACTATGACTCGGTAATGTTAGTACTAAGTATGATCTTATTTAAATATTTTAACCTAGCAGAATCGACGCGACGTCGTTCCCACAGTCTATAATGTAATCTATCCAACCATTATATATTTGAACACCACTCCTGGACATGTCCTTCCCACCATCCGTAATGGAGATTTGGTCAATAGTCATAATCAGCAGTGGCTATTGATGCTATTACTATAGTAGTCCCAAAAATTTTGCGACGACTGCTTTGCGTAAGGGTACACTGATTATTGTGCGGCGGTGGAGTCCAAGTATTTCGTAGATAGTGTTAAGTTCTATTATATTGTAGAACATTTTTTGTTCTATAATGAATAGGTAATTAAACAACATTTTTGACACTTTGAATCACATTACTCAAGTTTTAGCAAAGACGCCTTATATATTCTAGTAATAAAAATAGCCTATGTTTCTCAGAGATAATGTAGCATTCTAACGATGAAAGAATTTTTTAAAATCGGTTCAGTAGTTATAAGTTAATTCATGACAAACATACAAAAATACAAAGTTTTCCTCTTTATAATAAGTAACTATAACTAGTATAGTAAAGGTTGTCTTTACTAATAAGTATAGAAGTGCCTTATCAGTACGGGAGATGTGGATCGACCTGTCGTGCTAACGTGCCCTAACTTATTATAGCTTCAGCTTCATATTGATAGTAGAAGTATGATCTAATAATTTGAATACCTTAATAATAAGGTTCTTATTTCATTCTTTTAAAATAAGTAACTCTGATAAGTAAAGAAGTATAGGAAGTATGGGTTGACAAATACGGGAGGTATTGGCATATGAGGTCGAAAAAAACACGGGAGTGCTTGACCTCATTGTGCCTCAAATTAGTCAATGTGACTTTACAACTGTCGTCTAATATTAACCGGGATTGAAAACGAATAGATTGTGACAAAAATAGGCCGCTTCAGACAAAATAGTTACATTTATTTAATTTGTGTTATTATATCTATTGTAATAAGGCCGTGTCAATATTGTTGTATAGAAAACCTTATCTGCCACAGCCCCTTTTCGATAAGGTTATTTTGTGCATGAGCCGGCCAAGTCGTTCGAAGGCTGATAACCGAGGAGAAAAAAAAGGTCCCCGAGGAGCGAAAATGATTTGGTAAAAGGCAGAAATCGAACCTCCACTAGATTGACCGGAAGAATACGTGGAGAAAACGACGGATTCAGAGAGAGAGATTTAGGGAACGACCATGTCTAGCAGTGGACCTCAAGAGGCTGATGGATGGAAGTAGATATAAACGAAGCATGAATTTGCTTTTCAACTTCGGGAAGCCACTCTTATCCGTATTCGACACATCTTTTTAGAAACATTACATTCTTACGAGAAAACTCTTACCCTATAAAAAGTGACATAAATTATGGGAAATTAGATATTACGATAAGCGATTGTGTGATGCTTGCTGGGAATACGGTCATTGTTTTGCCAGCCATCGTTCAGGCAATCAGAAGCTCTTTTACAGTGATAACATTTTCTGATTGAACGGAAGAGCGATAGGTATTAAAGGAGGAATATAATTGTAGAAAACTTTGTACGGAACGGAGGGAAAAAAAGCGTAGTGCCCCCTTTGATTACGGAGCCGATTTTAAACTAAGGATTAATAAGAAAATCAATTGTTTAATATTAATTTGAATATGACAAAAAATTACACACTTTAACATGAGGCAACCATCATAGATCTCGAGAGTAGCAACGCATCTGTGATTGACTTCAGATGGAACCCATGTTCTGTATAAAGTTGATTGACAGGTGTCGCAGGACGGCAGTGACTACTTACCAACAGGTGGACTGCATGCTCCTTTACTACTTCAGTCTGATAAAAAAAATATATACTAATTTTAGAAAAACATTCCACACCTTATTATTACGTCTTGTATATAGGCATTTAAGCATGTAGCAACACCTCTGTGATCTTATTCTCGTCAACCCATTATAGTTCCACTGCTGGGCACGGGTCTTCTCTCAGAATGAGAGAGTTAGGCCACAGTCCACCGCGCTGGCCAAGTGCGAATTGATGGAATGATTTTATTACGAGTTTGTTAAGTTTCGACTTAACGATAATGGGTTATAGTTTCAGCTATATAATGCGATGTACATTGTACGTTTATGTTTGCTTTTTTACCATGCCTTTGAGTGTACTTTGCAATGATGAAAACGTAAATTACGATCGTTTTATTGAAACGAAATAAATTCGTATTAAAGGCACTGTAATCTTCAGCAAGGTTTCATAGGCTATTCGGTTTCAGATATTTTATCTGGAGTTGGTTACACAGAGATTTCCATGAGCGGCAGTTGCCACTGACCGACAGGAATGCTGCATGCTCGTTTGTTACTTCTATAATACAAATAAAATCGGCAAAGTGCGAATCGGACACTTGCACGTAAGGTTCCGTACATCATATCATATCATACTAATATGAGATACCCTGGTGAAAGACAGATGAACAGACGGACAGCGAAGTCTTAGTAATCCTAGCTTCCGTTTTTAACCTTTGGTTACGGGACCCTAAAATAAAATAAAAATAAAAATATTTTATTGATTTAACACATTCACATTGAACAGGTCGTAAGAGCCCTGTACTAGGTACAAGACCTGTGTTACAGTTACCCCGCACATCCAACAAGCCAAATATATATATTTTATTTTACTGAAGTACCAACGAGCATGCAGTCCACCTGATGGTAAGTGGTCACAGCTGCTCATAGACATCTGTAATCAACTTCATACAGAACATGGGTTCTATCTGTAAAAACCACACCCTTCCATCGAAACGCAAGTAATGCTTCACGTTAGAAATAGGTGTGGCGGTGGTACTTCCCCGGTCGAACTACACTGGTTCCACCACCTCCGAATAAAAAACGGTAATATGTAATCCGAAATGTTAATTATAATTGCATGTTGGTCTTTACAAATAAACATGTCCTTTACAAAATGTATCTGAAAAACATTCGCCTAGATTTCTATTCCAATAACCCGTTAAAGTATTTCAAGCGATTAGTTTCACAGTTCTTGTTTAAAAGGAATATTTGCAATCATCGACGCCTTGTAATTTGTTTAATCTATCATTGTCTGAAGCTTGCAAAAAATAATTGGCGCTCTGAAATTTACCAATTGCTACAATAAGCAATTATGGCGCTAATTGGAACAATATTCACTGGCTTTTTATATTTTTAGGTTAATTTGGGGATTATTACTTAGCTGTCATTATGTTACCTTTTTTTTGTTTAAACGGTTACTTGAATTTGTCCATTCATTTTGGAACTAGTTTTTTTCCCGTACATTAGTTAACATAGAAATTTTGATTGGTGACAAATACAAATGGACCCTGTTAAGCAGTTAAGATCCAGTCAACATATTATGTGAAGTCGATTTATAAACATATCCATCATCTACTAATGAAGATTTATATGTATATGCACAAAAGATATTACTTCTTAAAATGTACATGTTATGTCTTATTACACTGGTGATTTTCAAAAAAGTAATGTATTATTAAGATATTTTAATTTACGGTCAAATTTTGAACTGTGTTTACATAAAAGTAAAAAAGCAGTTGCGTCTTTTCTGCTTAACAGGGTCCAAATGAATGAAACTCATTACTTGCTTCTAAATTTGTTTAGAACAAAATATTATTATTTCTTACAACTAGACTAGATCTTAGTTTCTGTCAGGTATTGTTGGTAGTTAGGTAATATAATGCGTTTAAACCTATTATTTTTATGGTTCTATATCAGAGATGCATTTATTGATGCGGAACTTACATAGTTGATGCAAATTTGATTACTCCATTGGAAATTCGATATATGTGTATATAATTTACTTTCATATTTTAATAGTTAAAAATTAACGGAAGAGAAATTCTAATAATTTTTTTTCTATCGATAATATTATGTTATTTGATGTTATGTGATTAATATGTATTATGCTGGTTTAAGTATTTATCTAAGGTCCTTTGTCAATGTACACTACTTATTGGTTACTATTAATTAGCATAGTTAAGGTCATTTGTAGGTTATGTAAAATAATATAAAAGGTCACCGAGTTCATTACAAGCCTTCAGCCTTCAAGCAATGATAGCCTAATAGTTGAAACTTGCCCTCTCGATCGGGAAGTCCGAGGTTCAAACCCAGGCACGCATCACTGAGGCAAATTAATTATCACTGCTTTTTGGTGAAGGAAAACATCGTGAGGAAAGTGAGTCCACCAATTCGCACTTGACCAGCGCGGTGAACCATGGCCTAAAACTTTCTCATTCTGAGAGGAGACCCGTGCCCAGCAGTGGGACAATAATGGGTTGACTATAGTAGGTATATATAAGTAACAAATCTGTCCTCTTTGTCTCACCTGTATCTGATTTAGAACATAAGTGTAAACTTCTTGTTTTAAGGATATCTTTAAGACTGGGGCCTAATAGTGCTTATCAGACACAAGCCTAAAATCTCAATCTCGACTCCCAAACCCTTACAATTGAAACCGTAGTACAGGAAGACACTCAGTTATCGTTATCGAGGCAGAACCTTACCATACATATGTATAAATGTATATATATTTTTTTATAATTATGAAGTAGCAAACGAGCATGCGGTCCACCTGATGGTAAGTGGTCACTGCCGCCCATGGACATCTGTAAGCAACTTCAAATAGAACATAAGTTCTATCTGAAGTCAATCACAGATGCGTTGCTACTCCCGAGGACTATGATGGTCGCCTCAAATTAAAGTATGCCGGCAACCACACCCTTTCATCAAAACGCAAGGAATGCTTCACGCCAGAAATAGGTGTGGCGGTGGTACCTCCCTGGTCGAACTACACTGGTTCTACCACTTGGTAAATGTTTAATAAATATTTGTATGTATGTTGTGATCCATTTTTTACTGGAATCTTGTCTTGGGGTCGAGATCAATGTCATTGACATTTGCGGCTTCCTTTACAAAAAAAACAACATTGATTATAACCGAGAAAAAAACGTTTTAACAAATCATGGTCAATAATCATCTCAAACAATCGTTAGCATGCCAAAAAATACTTGACCGCAAAAAATTACAGCAAGATGTTGTGTAACGAGTCCTCAGATCTCTGCATCATGACGTCATCGGAGCCGGCATCCATCTTAGCATCTGACAGGTGTAATGAGGCGAAAACGCAATGGTCTCCGGTCATACGCGGTTGGGTGGTCTAATGCATAAGATGAGAGATTTTAGTTGGTACAACCTTTTGTGGTTCAACTCGAATTTATTTTTGAGTAATTATAGCAATATTAAGCGCTGCGTTCTGGTTTAAGTGTGTAGTAAGAGAGATAAACTTATCTCAGCCATCTATATATTAATACGTGAAGCAAAAATTTAGGGTACGTTTTTAACATACTTGCCGCGAACGGAGGAGTATGAAATTTTGCACGATTATAGTTCACGTAGAGAAAGAGTACAGAATGCAAAAAATTGTTTTTAATAATGCGTATAACATACTTAAAATCAACTAAAAAGACATTACACACACTACCGTGCATTCGTCACTTGCATGAAAACACAGAACGTCATAAATGTCAGATGTCTTTGTCAAAATACCCGTTATTGCTTTTAAATGCAGCGTTGTCAATTAAACCTCTTTTTACCTTTCAAGTGTATTAAAAACTTGAAAATTAATAGAATTTAATTGAATTTGGGAAATACTTTGGGCAATATCAAGTTTAGTTTATGAGTTGAATTACGGTCGAATTTCGAACTTTGCGACGGGTGACTACTTCTTGTTAATATTTCACGCGCTGGTAATATTGCACCGTATCTTTTTTTGTAAAATTAGCTGTTCTAATTAAGCGAGCATACAGTCTATCTGATGGTAATTGGTCACTTTCCACAACAAAGTTATATAAAGTAGGTAAGTACCATTTATAGAAATAAATATATACCTACTACGATGACCTACAAGCATAACCAAATACAACGATTTCAGGAGCTCTCAATGTATTAGTATTTAATAATCGTACGTCAGCGAAATCAAAGACGTGTTCTCTCATGATATGGACCTCACCTTCATCAGTTATTGTTAAATTTTTGGTGTAGCAACAAACATTAGCACACCTGCGTCCTTCTTACGATGTCGACACTAGATGCTTATTGAAGTAGATGGATATCATTTGAATTCGATCAGTCTGCAGATATGATGTTGCAATGTATCTTAACGTCCCTCTCTTTTATTCCAAATTAGTATTCATGTGATTAAGAATCAGATTTTAGCAAATGCTGTGCTAATAAGTATTTACGTATTTTTATATAAAACTAGCTGTCCCGACAAACGTTGTTTTGCCATATAAAAAATAAAAAAATGTTAAGGGTGGACAACCCTTAAGGGGTATGAAAAATCGATGTTGGCCGATTCTCAGACCTACTGAATAAGCATTTAAAATTTGGTAAAAATCGGTCAAGCCGTTTCGAAGGAGTTTGGCAACAAAAACTGTGACACAGAATTTTATATATTAGATGTAGCACTGGCCGTATTTTTATCCGTATTTAAAAATACATAGAAAAAAATGGAAATTTAACCAAAATTTCTTACCTTTAACAATTTAACTAAATAAGATGTTTTCACAGAGTAATGCTAACTCGCAACTTGAATTAAATGTAATACTATATAATAACAGTAATTGTATCGGAGAGCCTGATAAAATTTAAACAATGCTTTATGATTTATCTTAAAAAAAAAACAATAATTAAGTCCATTATATTATTATTGCCCGCTGCGTAGTTAAATCACCAAGTGAAATCCTAGTATTTTTTTAAATAAAACAGTATGTTTAAAGTAATATTAATAAATTTTACTGTTATTCGTGCGAAGCAGCAAACTGATAGCGCATTTGATACGAAAATTGCAAAAAAATCCCTCAAGAACCATAATATTTACAGGAACAAGTACGCAATTTTTTCGTATTCGTATGCTAATCCAGACGAAATGTTGGTATTAAAGAAGTAGCAATTGACCACATAGTCATCCTCAACGTCATACATGCTTTCACGCTTTCTACACTCATAGCCCCACACTAGGATTTTCTCCTGTGTCGTGGGTACCATGGACACACACAAGACTAATACACAAACACCCAGACCCAGAACATGAATCTAAACTCATCATTCAAATACCTGTCTGGCCGGGAATCGAACCCGAGACCCATTGCACGTCAGACCGGTTTGGTAACCGTTGCGCCTCGCGGGTCGTCATCATCATAAAATCAAATCCAGGTAAGATTCGATTAGGAGTCAACTACCTTAATTCCTATTATTAGGACTCTAGATCACAAGGACATCATTAAGATAAGCCCCTCCCTCTCTTGACGTAGCTGACGTTAACACCAGCGTCGGCTGAAGTCGCCGGGCGAATGTATTTCTGACTCTTACATGTGACCTCGCACCGAACCTCCAGAGGATGCCGCGGAGTTGTAATCGATAAAAACCCACCCCTGCATCCTCCCAAACAAAGGGATCCATGAGGATTTCTCTGCGTTAAAAAGGGGCATCATCATCATCACGGGGGACTTGTTACCCTTCCTGGCCTCTCGTATACAACGGCTTTGTCAGCGATATAAGGGAGGGGGGGAAAAGGATTCGGGTCTCTTTACCCGGGCATTCTCAAGGAGGGGGGTTGTACCCCTCGGCACAATTATATCGCTTCATAACACTACAATATTAATTAAAATATTGCAATGTTGAGAGGCGGTATTAATGTTATACCAACCACACTGTTTAGTGGGTGGTGCGGTCTAACTTCGGTCTACCTCCGAGCTATGAGCCACTACCCTCCTGATGGTCGGAGGTGCCCAGTCCCAGGAGCTCCTGCGGAAGCGGTCGCCCCCCATGTCGACCCTAAAATGGGCCGATCACCTTCAATTGTTTAGTGTACCTAAATGCATCTTTATTACTACAACCACAGTATTAATATCATACAGTAGTCTAACTCTACCGAGTCCTTGAATTTTATACCTAGAGACGCGCTGGGCGAGAGTTCGCGTTAAGGCTACCCGGCTAAAGTATTTTCATACATCTGTATACTTGACTTTCTTTCTTACTTATTATGTATTTTATTCAATAGATTAAGGTAAAAAACAACGCGTTCTTTTAATATTTAAGAGACTTAATAATAAATCGTACACAAATAATAGTTATAAATTTCACACTGAATAATATTTTACTACCAAATTAAAAATTATTAACACTGGACGTGTTTATGCACAATTAAAGCAATCAAAAACAGCCTAATATAGTTTACAACTGCTCTTCGCTACATTATTATTTAAATAAAAAGATCCACTGCTCAAAAAACGTCACATCGCCCACTCGCCACTAAGGCACATTCGCTAGCTGTTGGGTAACGAGAGTACCGAAATCGTGGCGCGTAGGTACAACTTGCGTTTTGTGCGTTTGTAAGAAGTTAGAATACTGTAGATACTAGTACTGTGCTACAACCTTCCATAACAATTAACATAGTGCTTAACACCTTCTTTTATGGCAGAAATATTTATAATTAAAATTTATTACAATGTTAATGACTACATAAACTTAAAATATGCATATCCTACTGTAACTGCAATTCTACAGTGATTAATTTTATGTGAATATGTGCGTCAAAGTACATAAAATTTTCTTGTTGTAGTCAAGCATGGTTCATGCGCCACTTTTTCTCTATAGGGTAAAGTCCAAAATCTTTCAAGGCAAAAGAAGATAGGTACACAACAAACTATTCAGTCCTTACTTTTTTTTATCTGACTAAAGTAGCAAACGAGCATGCAATCCACCTGATGGTCACTGCCGCCCATGGACATCTGTAATCAACTTCTGTCTGAAGTCAATCACAGATGCGTTGCTAATCTCGAGGACTATGATGGCCGCCTCATGTGAAAGTGTGCCGGCAACCACACCCTTCTATCGAAACGCAAGAAATGCTTCACGTTAGAAATAGGTGTGGCGGTGGTACTTCTCCAGTCGAACTACACCGGTTCTACCACCTTGAAAAAAAATTACTTACTTCTAATAAAATGAAATTTCCACGTGTATGAAGTTAAAAAGAAAAATGTTACAGGTCTGAGAGTATGTGATAATGAACTCATATATTTTTCAATTTTATTTGTCCGTTTCTGTTTGAAAGCGCATCAAACCAAAAATACTGAATTGATTAAATATGGATCTAGTTATCTTGAGGATTATTTAGTTTTCAGTTCATTTGATTCTATAGAAAGCTATTAGAATCTAGAATTATGTTACATTTTAAAACCGGGTTTAATTGCGAAATACATAGAACTTAAATTCAAACACCGGATGCATTAGATAACACTAATCTAGGAATTAGAAAAACATGTGTTAGACATACTGACCAACTAAAAACAAGTGCGTTATAAAACAATTTCTATTACATAAAATATCTAGAATCTAGAGGACTTGACTGTCAACGGCCGACATTTAAATCTTCAAGACCACTTTCTTGTCCACCTGGCCTTGTGCACTCGGCCTTACTTGTGTAATTAATTTAAATCGCCCACATAACGGTCATTTGATCTCGGTCTCACTGAACAAACAATAACTGTATACCCATATGAATGACCATTTTTAGTTCACGGCTCAGACCATCACGAAGAGATATCTTAAGGTTTAAGCATATTGAAGTTTAAAGATAACATTTTACGAGATTTCTGTTACTTCTATACAGGCTTAACACCGAAATTATATGGTAGTTAAAAAAACACGTTTTCTACACTCATATCCCCACATTTTCTCCTGTGTAGTGGGTACCATGGGCACCCACAAGACGAATACACAAACAACCAGACCAAGAACATGAATCTAAACTCATCATTCAGCTACCTGTCTGGCTGGAAATCGAACCCGGAACCCAATGCGCGTCAGCCGATGGGAGTTCGATTAGGCAGTGGACTAGTCATGTACTAATGACCTGCGATGTAGTTCTGCTGTGAAGATACCTAGGGTCATATTTGTAGTGATTAACCAAGTCAGAGTCTGTAGATTCTAGTCTGAAGTTAATAGAAAAGTATTACATTAATTTGACGGTATTTGGTGTTTAGCCCATGAGTTGTAATATATGATACAAGAGAACTGTTTTTTTTTTGTTTATGCAAAATATGCAAAATAAAACTTAAAATCTTTAAAATAAATGCTAACTAACTAGGTAGTTAGCATTTATTAATAACGGGGGTAAATGCTAACTAGGTATTTTAAATTTTTCTCTACTTTGCTTACCAGCATAGCGACAGAAGCTTATCATAAAAATATTTATGAATTTTTCAGAAGTGAAAACTTTAGGCGCGTTTACCGATTTTTGATAGAGGGAAACCTTACAGGGTGGCATCACCAACTTGCATTGGACGATTATTGGTAGTGGGAAAATAAAATAATACTAAAAAAATATTTTTAAAACAAGCTTTTATTTCAGTGCACTGAAAAGAAAAAAGTTTTGTAGTAGTCAAACCCATCATTTTGTTGCATCATAAAATATTCGATCATATAAAAGCTTGTCGCGAGAATAGTTGAGGAAATCACAGACCTGGCTCTGAGCAAAATTTGTTGTAGACAATATCGGCAAATTTCAGCTCAATCGGACAATGAAAGTGGGTTAAATTCAGGCTGCAAGATTTGACCTAACACACATACTTACCCACAAACATTTTAAGTTAAATAAAAGCTTTTATCTTACTACTTATAGTTTTAAGTTAAAAAGATGGTTTCGATCACCTGATAGCAACTGACAATTGGACCTACTTACGCAAAACAGAATCGCACACAATGAAAGTTTTGAGAAAAAGCCAATTTTATCAAAATTTTGTTTATTGCATAATTTTAGATAATTTTTAATAAAATCTGTTTACAATGTTGCACAAAATAATTTGTTTCATGTATACAAATATGATATTATTGAAAATCATCAACGTTTTTAACAATACAGACGGAAAACTCGTTGGTTAATTTTTGCAAAAGTAGGTCCAATTAATATTTAATGTGCATAGCTTCAATACCTCAAAAAGATAGACCTCTAGATAAACCTGACAGCTACTTCCCTACATATCAACACGGTAATATCCGCTGTAAATTACCAAATAAAGTGACACTACGAAATATTCGGTCATCAATACATTATAGATTATGTCACACTCACGGCGATCGATTTTTGCCTCCACGTAATTGAGCCCGTTCTTGACACGACATCCGATACCGCCCTTCAAATACTAAGACTGCACAAAATCACAAACAAACTAGTCACTTTGTGTTTACACCGATGTGAATTAAGAGTTAGTTTATTTTGTTCATAATAATGTATTTTTTCTACTAATGCATCTGCACCCAGGAAGGAAGCGATAAAAATCCGGGATTAAAGTCTGGTTGTACAGACCTTTCTGTCATGTTACAGCAGTGTTAAACGCTACCGTCTTTTTTATTGAATGCTGTGGTAAGGCAGATTTATCGGAGCCGTTTGACCTTAGTCCACAGAGGTAGCAATGCATCAGTGGCCTAACTGCGGTAGAGCTCTAATCTTATATGGGTTAATTAGATATAGTGTAAGTGACATATACCTAGTATACAAGTGGCAGTGGCCACTTACCTCCAGCTGGACTTTGTGCTCTTTTTCTACTACGATCATATAATAAAAAAGTATAACTCCAAGTTGATTCAAAGATTTGTAGAACTCTACCTACTTCTGAACTAAATTATGTTTGATGTTGATGATGATAATGTATTTTTTAAATATATTAAGTGCCTTCGTTTCCACGAATTTTTCCTTCTCAACAGATGAGGAGAATAGTATTTACATCTAAAAGACACGTAAATTTTGATTTCATCAATACAAATTGCATTTCCACACGACTGAAATTACATATATGCAAGATGCTGAAAAACAACATTACGCTCCCCATACCACATAATACACCTACATATTTAATTAACATATATGATAAGAAGAACCCTTAATTCAACAATAGATATAGCGTTGTCAACCCATTATTTTCCCAGAGCTGAGCACGGGTCTTCTCTCGGAATAAGAGTTTTAGGCCACGCTGGCCAAGTGCAAATTGGTGTACAAATAGCATCTGCCTATATCTTCTTATTATTTTCTATATTAACTTTACTTATATTTTAGATTATTTATTTGTCATGTCATGTCATGTTGTTCTTTAATTGTTTAATATTTTATATATAATGAAAATATGTTAAGAAGGTTTTTTTATGATTTTAGTACTAAAATGGAACAAATCTCAGCGCGGTGTGATAACAGTCGTCATAAATAATTAAGTTTTGAGGCTGGCAACCTTAAGCAAATCACTTGCATAACATGTAAAAGTAAACTAATATTTATGTATTCATACAGTACTGACGTGATGGCCGATTTTATTATGTAAATTATTACACGAGTATATAATAATACTACTCATACTAGACTACTAGTTACGCAACTAGTTAGTAGTTTGATAATTATCTTAGTAGGTTTAAGCTGTCGGTTTTTATGAAGGTCCATAACGCGATTCGTACAAGAAATGGAATTGAAACAAGAAATAATTATTATAAAAACCCGACTGATTAAACCTTCATTTCCATCCAGGTATTTTTTTTTAATAATATAATTGCTAAATACGCTAAGGACGCCTCCTTCAATAAACAATTATTTAGCAGTTTAAGTTAGAGTAGAATTTGCTCATTAGCCTTTTAAAAGGCTAGATTGTAATTAATATGAAGTACGCTATTATTCGGTACTTTATATATAACATAAAAAAATAATAATGTAATTAGAGCAGTGACAGCCTAATGGTTGAAACTTACCCTCTCGATCGGGAGGTCCGAGGTTCAAACCCAGGCCACTGATTTATGTGCGTATTAGAAATTAATTGTCACTGCTTTTCGGTGAAGGAAAACATGGCGAGGAAACCTACACACCCAAGAATTCTTAAAAAAATAAGTTCTCGGACGTGTGTGAAGTCCACCAATTGGAACCTGGCCAGTGCGGTGGACTATGGTCTAAAACTCTCTCATTCTGAGAGAAGACATGTGCCCTGACCCGTACCGTGCTCTGACTTACTTTTGCAAGGGATATTATGCGACTTTAAATAAAATATACAGTAATGGCATCGTGGTCAGAAATTCGATCTCTGAATTGGAAATTCCGAGGTATAATATCCAAGTACGCCAAGTACCAGTGGTATTTCAAATGCAATTGAGTAATTATGTATCCCTGCAGTATTTGTCGGTAAAAAAATCATTGAGAACTTACATGTCTACAAGGTCATAAACAATGTAGAGCCATTCAGTATTGGGCTAACAGGATCGACTCTGGTCACATGTCTCCCTCCAAGAGGAGACTTGCGTCCAGCAGAGGGATGATGCCGGATACCAACGAGCTTTTCAGACTCAATTTTGTTGAGTATAGCGTGACTAATTTAGAAATATGCCTCGTCCACTATATATTTAAAATATTAAGCTAGTATTTCCGTTACCTGTTCCGTTAATCGACCGTCAATTTCCTTTCAGATATCTTTAATTACTCCTTTCCGGTAAAATTATACACATACAGATCTCTGGCATCCATGCTAAGCCAATTGTTGATTATTACCGTTACTACTTGCTTCCTTTTATAAGAATAGGTCCCATATGACCGAATATTGTTGCTAGTTGTGAACACTAGTCACCAGTAGCAACGGTCGATGTCAGATGAAATATGTTTATTAGTTGATTTTATGTATGTTTTATGCATTATCTGAAAAAAATAATATCATAGCGTAATCCTTCTCTACATCAACTATAACCGTGCGTAATTTCATACTCCTCCGTCTGTGGCAAGGATCTTAAAAACAGATCACAAGTCTTTGCTTCACGTATTAACATAAATTAAATATAGATAATTAGCACATTAATAAAATTTGCAAGCGAGTTTGCAGAACACCTGGATGGAAAATGTTTAATGCCTCCCATGGAACACAGGTTCTATCTGACGTCACAAATGCGCTACTCTTAAGGACTACGAAGATTCCGTCCTTTACGAGTAAATGAACTAGGAACCATCCTCTTATTCGAAACGGAATAATGGCTTCCCGGTTAAAACAATTTGTTCCACCACCATAAAAATCTATTTGCAGCATATATTCGAATATTTAAAGGGAAACACTTTTCTTCTTGTTCCCTGCAACATAAAAATTTCCCGCCTTTTCTGCTTTTCTTCAGTTTCCTCTGATCTAATCTTGATCTTTTAACTAACTTTGAAAGGTTATGTAACGAATTTCTCGCAGCATGCAGCCATTGATTATGGCTGTGCAAATCGATTTGTTGCAGCCATCGATACACGTGGTGAACGATTCTTATCGATAATGATCTCACTTTCCAGTGCCGAAAGAGTTGAATTAACTATTATGTTGTGTTTTGATTTTATTAAATTTAAGTAAAAATTAGTCTTGCAGCCCAATTGATGGTAAGTGGCCATTGCTGCTCTTAAACATTATAATCTCTTAGAGTTAAAAAATATTGAAATTTAATTGAGTACTAGCTAAACCCCGCAACTTCGCCCGCATCATAAAAATCGATGTAACTATAGTCCCGTGGGAATAAGATATTTATCCGCAATAAAAATTAGTCTATATATTAATCCAGAGTATCAGCTAACTTCTTGCCAAATTTTATGAAAATCGCTCCAGCCGTTTATACGTGAAGAAGTAACAAACATACACACTCACAAACTTTCGCATTTATAATATTAGTATGCAGTATGATAGTCAGAGGTAAATATCTTGCCTCTGAGAACTTTGTAAGCTAGTGTATTTTTTTTTCATAAAAAATCATCTAACAACGTTTGATGTTATTGTTGCAGTAATCGACTAAGGTGCATGTTTCACCTTTTTACATAAACTTACTTAATTTTAATAGGTATGGCAGGTAGGTAGATATTTATTTTGTAGTCAAAATAGTACCTACTTATAAATGTATACCTAGCTTTCCATGCCCGCGACCTGGTAGTTGCTACCGTGAAACAATTGGAGGAGGGATAATGTTATGGTTGTTTAAATAAACGGCTCTATATTTTAGTAGGAAATTAAATTTAGATTGGTAGCTTTAAACAAAATTATACTTCTTTTGCCATCGGTACCTATTACAACATAGAGAGAGCGAACATTCAAATAAAGTTGTTTTCGAATATTTTATACGAAATAATGAATAAACATTATCAAAACATTAATCTTGGCAAAATTACAAATATACTGAATGTACAAGTATCATCTAATCTTCTACACATCGCTGGATGAGAAGGGATATTAAAAAAAATAAAGGGGATCTAGTGTGAAATGTGCATTTTATGAAATAACATAACTGTGATTATATTTTTGGGTGTTTCTGAAAGTACGCGGTCATTACAGGAACGTAACATTGTTTGTCCTTTCTAGGACAAAATTCTTACAGTTTTAATTCGCTACACTTTATAGGTACTACGCTAGTTGACCCGGCGAATTTCGTTCCGCCTAAAAGTCAAAAATCTAAAACTATCAGTGTTCCTCCTTAAAACTACGTTTCGGATTTTAATGCAGTTTTCTTTACAGATAAGCTGATTCAAAAGGAAGGTTTTTATGTATAATATATGCATAATACTGTATTATGCATATACCTATTATGCACAAAAACCTTTTTAAATCCGTAACGTAGTTTTAAAGATCTAAGGATACATATGGACAGACAGCGAGAAGCAACTTTGTTTTATAGTATGTAGTGATTGTTAAGAGTATAATTATTGTTTTTTTTATAGTATGTATTTATTTCAATGTGCCAATATTTTGAATTGCGCACAAACTGCGCGACATTTTTGAAGAATAATAAATCTTGTATCATCATAGAAACATTAGATGACCATGTCTAAACAAAATTCCAACATTCACCAACTCTCACCAACTAATGTGCAAGGAACATTCTCTGAGACATTCAAGAAAATAAATGTAGCTTATGACTGATTTTAGCCAATCACGCTGTGTATGAAAAATAAACTATTTCAAACATTACTTTGCGGAAATGTGCATATATCATGAGCTTGTAGCGCCGCTTTCTTCTTCATATTCACTTATTACTGCCTATTATGAGCAGTTTTAAGCTGCTGTGTTCTGATTTGCAGGAATTCATTTGTGGCAAACCAAAATCTGGGGGCTGCCAATACTATCCGAGCCAATTATCTGTTGGACTGCATGTACGTTTGCTACTTTCATGTTTTTAAAAGTTTACGATATTTCTCACAAATGTGGTAGACTTTCAACTTCCTGTAATTCCGCAATTAGAATTGGGCTACGGTATCCCCTGACAATGCTTACGACAGTAAGAGGCGACTAAAAGGGGCTTCCGGGGTTGCAAGCGGCTAGAGTGGGAGCTCGAACCTTTCGGTCGGCGGTATGTGTGATCGCATACATTCGTAAAAACTGGACGGAGCGGTGGGACCAGTCGCCTATCTGGAAGGAGCCCGATAGGGCAACGCGCTCAGAGAACTCCCGTTGCGTTCCTTTGGAGATCCCGGAGTCCTCTTTGTAACGCCGAGGAAGGCCACCGGAGGGGTTTTACTGCCTTAGAAATCCCACATACAGATTGCCGACCGCTGGATTAGAGAAACATGGATTGCTGATAAATCCATGCCCGTATAGTATAAATCGGTCATAAGGCCTCCAACGATGTTTAACCATTGCCAACCGAGGCAGACTAGTTAATATACTCTCCTACGCACGGAAACGAACTTATTAACCCGCACGGAAACAAACGCCTTTTTTGCTCTCGAGGGGGAAACCTTCAAAAGATGCTCCTGTCGACTTAAGATAACCCTTGTTCCGTATGAAGTTGCTTACAAATATCGTGGGCGGCAATGACCACTTACCACTTAAAAGTACACAAAAAATCATACGTCGTATTTTCGTGTACTTACTTCGTCGACGCTTATTTTTGTGTACTTTTGTAAGTGGTAAGTGGTTATTTTAAGTAATTTAAACCAATGTCATCACGGAATTGAAACATATTGATATGTAACGGGTCAAGAAATGCAATTTTTAAATTCCTCTACAAAATATAGTACCAGAACCATAATTATAGTTTCTCGAATTTCATACACGCGGTTAAATTTTACATTTATAAGATAAATAGAAAGATAGTAAGTTACAGATCTTACGTATTCATGTACCCAGTAACCATGTAATGATTATAGTGTATCGCACGCCACGTCAAGACGGCAATGGCTCTACATTTGGAGAGAGAGAAGACTGCCACAAAGTATTTAAAAAAAAAGGCAAAAAATTCAATACATCGGCAAGCACTCGTTCGATGTGAATTAAAAATATTTTTGGAGTCGAAACCGTCAATGGCTTGACTTGCGATACATTATAATGAAAGCAAGTCCTACGATGTCCCAAAATGTCCCAACCCCCAATACTCTAATATGATAATAATGATGACAACACAACAAAACAGAACAAAACATATTAAAAAAAACATGTAATAATTCAAATGATTCCAAATTACACATTTCATAGTATCGCTATTTCATTTCGCACGCAAACCGATTTACGTAAGAGCGAAAACAACGTGAAATTACGGTTTAGTCTATTACTCAACGTAGACAGGCCTTGATCTTCAGTATGCTGTATTATCAAGGTCGTCGGCATACAGTCCATTTTTTGTTTTTGAGGGGATACCTTCAAAAGGTGCCCATAACTGTAGGAGCTATAACAGCTTTTTCAAGGTGGTAGAACCAGCATAGTTCGACCGGGGAAGCATTTCTTGCGTTTCGAAGGTGTGGTTGCCGGCACACTTTCACATGAGGCGACCATCATAGTCCTCGGGAGTAGCAACGCATCTGTAATTGACTTCTGATGGAACCAATGTTCTGTATGAAGTTGATTACAGATGTCCATGGGCGGCAGTGACCACTTACCATCAGGTGGACTGCATGCTCGTTTGCAACTTCAGCCAAATAAAAAAAAAGCTTATGCTGCTGAAATGGTCCTTCGCATCGCTCGGGGTTGATGGCCGTGCGGTTCGATTTAACACTACTGCTACCCAAAACCATTGAAGTCACCTTTTAGCCCCTCAAGACCGGCAGGGAATACCGTTGCCCTATTCTGGAACTGAAACTACTAGGACAATATTACTTACTAATGCTGGAGTGGGACATAGATTTTCCTTTTAGAATGAGACGGGTTTTGGATAGATATCACACGCCTTGCTGAACTTTTTTTAAGAACTCTATGGTGTGTAGGTTTATTTAAGATTTCTTCTTCGTTATAGTCAGTGATAATTAATTTCTAAAAGGCACGTCATTTTAATCAAAGTGTCAGAGAGGGTATAATTTGTCAACCTCCCTGCCTCTCCATAGTTCCTTCCTTCGGTGGGGAAGAGTACAAGAATACCAACTAAAAATAAAGCATTGACAATATTTTTTATTTAAGTAGATTGTATGTGCCATTTACTAACAAACTCAAAAAATAAAATCGTATTGTTATTTAACAGACGATTTAATTTATTGCACTTAATAAATTTAAATAAATTAAACGGTCATAGTGCATAAATGAAATATTATTTTTTAACATCTCCATATTTTAGAAACTTTCAATAATAACTTTGCTTAATTTTCTTTTCCGACTGAATAATTAATGACCATTAAGTTTCGATATAATAATTCCGGCATCTGTAGTTTTACACCATATTAATCAATATTCATGCATTTCTATACCTATCGTATAGAAATGCATGAATATTGATTTTATTATGGCTTTATTATTTAAGAACAATACTTTGAAACGATGAAGTCTATTTATTAAGTGTACATATATATGGACTTTAAACTACTAAAATATTAACAATGCTATGAGCCAAGTAACTGCCACATATGGGCGGTTAAACCCAGTTGTGAGATAAAAAAAAACATTCTTTAAGGTTTTTTTCTGATTGTACTTTGTATTCAATAAATTTGTAACACTTGGGGTACAACCCATTATTGTCCCACTGCTGGGCACGGGTCTTCTCTCAGAATGAGAGACTCTCTCAGTTTGTAACACTTATCTATGGTAAATTTCTTACGTTTTAAATCCTGTAGTTCATATCAAAAACTATTTTGTAATGCTTTTAAAGGCGATCTTCTGAAGATCCACAAAAAGGTCTTCAGCAGTGATATTTAAATTTAAAAATATTATTCTTAAACATGTTATGTTTTTCTGAAGAACTGAATAACTGAAATTAGGGTCATGAAGAATTAAAAAAAAAACATATAGAATTTTAGCAAAGAGGTGCTTTTCGTTATATACTAACAACCAGACAGCATAAATACCTATTTATTCTTGCCAATTACATATTAACAATATTATCAGATCAGTACGTTTTCCTTGCAGTGCGAAGAAAGTTTTCCTTGTCACTTGTTACACGAGTAATTTATTACTTTTCTGAGTTATTATACTTTTACGTGGCCTATTAAGTTGGATTTATTTTCGGTTAGATTAGTCTGCATGCCGCTGAAAGATCGCGGTGAAGAATGGCAGTCAAGCGACAAGATAACTCTTCGATGAATCACGTACGTACATAATGCGTATCGATATGAACTCAATTAGTGCATGTTTTTTTGTATTCATTGATACATTTATTAATATAAATTTGTATTCGAATACATCAATGTTTTAGATAAATCAAAATCATTATATGCAGCATTAAGTCAGTACTACTAAAATCAATTATTGACTTATAATATTACTATTTTTAAATTTTAAATACTTAATGATATAATACTAGCTTTTTTTTTTAAATAAATTAGTAAAAATCTATCTATTACAAAAAAACATTAATTACACTAGCGCTCGTCAAGAGACACCAAAGAAATTAACTCATTGTAGAACAGTTTTTTAAAAGCTGTTTATTGACGTTACTTTGATTTTAAATTATTGGTCATATCGGATTTACGTTTTAACTGGTTTTAAACGTATTGCAAGATTTAGCCCTCTCTCCCTAACTAGGCAATTTAATAATAATAATTCTTTATTTCGGACAATATCCATATATTATTAGTAAAATACTTATTGCCTATGTTAGTGATGAAGTAAAATTACATACCTAACATTAAAATCTGAAAAAAATAACTTATACGTAACCTCTGAGAAAGCATGTGGCATGCATTGAATTCGAGAATTTAAATAGAAGCTTGGAAAAAGAAAAACAGTTGTCAATTAAAAGGTGAAAAGGTATTGAACTAATCTGTGTTTTCTTATATTTTATCGGATCTCAAGTGGAATGATGAAAATACGTGGTGCGTTTTTGTCTAATTACGAACATACAACATTCTTATTTCATTTGTACGTGAAAATTGCCGCTCAGTCGCACCGATCGATCGCAGATAAAGTTGATCTTGGATTAGCTAACGATCACCGATTAAACGTGATGAACGGCACGCGTGTCTGACTCAAAAATATGTATCAGTCTTTTTCCAAAAATAACTTTAGGTGTTATGATTATGGTTTGTATTAATACCACGTTATGAAATAGATGGATAATATATATACTAAGTTACATGTCACTGGTAACTTAATATAGATACCGAATTTATTGTACTCGGATATCAAAATTCGTAATAAAATATGTACCTACCTAAAACCAGTACTTCAAATTAAAAATAATAAGGATAAAGACATTAAAGATTGAGTAACTACAGTTTAAAGTGTTTTAAAGAACCGGTGCCACCGTATCGGTTTCTGCTAGAGTAAACCTCACGCATTAACTACACCGACTTTGCACGCGACGCGCGCATCCGTCTCCGCGCTCTCAATGTTTCGCGCCGCGAAATCCAATTTCCGAACGTCGATTCTCATCGCGTTTTTCTCTTTTTAAACGTCATTATAAATTTTTGGCGCGAAGTGTTGGTGATGTGATTTTTTTTTAAATAGTGTAACTAAGTTAACTCACAGTTTGAATTTTAGGCGCGAAGTGCCGTGATTTTTTAGTGTAAGCAGTGTAGTGTAAGTGGCCATTATTTCAGCGTTGAGTGTTTCACGGTTTTACGTATGAGTTTACATTATATTTGAACAGATTGATAAGGCTTGCTTGTTTTTCAAGGTTGACGTCATACCGCACCTATGTATGTTTAGGTTTTATACGATAAACTTTTTAATCGATAAATTCGTGTAAAGGCAAAATGATTGCCTAGTCCTTTGTGGGAATTACTCATGTATTAATTCTTATTACTCCTATATGCGTAATAACAAGTAACATAGTTTACGAATTAAATCATATTATTTTACATAAAAATCTTTCGTCATAGTACGAGTTTCAAATTCGTTTACTTAAATAATAATTATTATTTAATGCATAAATAAATAATTTCAATAAATTAATATATTCATAAATAAACGGTTATTAAATAAATGATTATAAAATGGCTTCCTATACGATGACGTTGATCGACATTCACTAATTTAAATACAATTTTGTCAATTATCTCATGTTTCCGTATTTAAATTTTTGCTAAAGCGAATGGATTAAGAACAAAACAGCTCATTTACAAAACGAGAGAAACTATCAACTTCGAGGTGGGCCGGTTTCACTGCTTTAAATTAAAAGTTAATGAATTACAAAACTATGTAATTATGAAAATACAAAACTCCTAAATCCAGGTAGGCAGGTAGGTTTCACTTTTAACGTAAAAAGTAAGAGTGTGATCTGTAATTACTGAACGGAAGGCTTTCCGGGGGCGGGGTAGTGTTCGCTACGGTGTAACAGGTGGAGTATCCGTTGGGAGAACACGTAATAGAAGATTACAGAGAAATAATAATAAAAACATAATTGCTGGTGGACCTTGTAAATTATAAGTCTCTGTTCTGAAGATAAAAAATTGAAGACAGTCGTAAAAATACAACATAACAAAAAAGAAAAACCCGCTGAATTTCTTGTCGGATCTTCTCCGTTGAGGTCGTGTTCCGATCCGGTGGTAGTGTAAAAAAAATGTGTAACTGGCAATTTGTAAGTGCCCCCGTAGGCCTAAACAAAATGAAGACATTTCATTTCATTAATCAAGGAGCATAGTAGTATTTTAACCGAGTTTGTACATAATAGTCGAAAATGCAGTTTACCTTATGTTGTGGTCATAGCTTTTGTGTGAAATACACACTCATTACACCAAATAAGATTTATCCGAATCAGAGAGATCCTATAATTTCCACCACTGATAAATAGCTACCCCTTAATACACTGCAAAACAAAACAGTGGCACACACTACTATTATAAGGCTTAAATAAATAGAGACGAGGATGGTGCCATAGCTTAGACCATCTTTGGGGGTACAATCCATTATTGCCCCAGTGCTGGGCACGGGTCTTCTCTCAGAAAGAGAGAGAGAGAGAGACCGTCTTTAAATACATTTTATTACAAACGAGTGACGGTCAGGGGGTGGTGAACGGGGCAATCGCCCGGGGCCTCGCACTTGTAGGGGCCTAGCGCAGCAACTCAAGCAAATTTAAAAAATATAGATTTTTTTATTCAAAGTGCTTTATTAAAGACTTTAGTATTAGGAATCGCCGTTAGAATTTTTAAATTTATCATCCTGGAATTTTTCAATTTGTAAATCTTTAATGAAAAACATCTTAGAATTCAAACTGATGAACACTTATTTATTTGTATAACTTTAGTGATTCTCGTCAAACATGACAGATACCTAAACCAAACAACCAGACCTACTTTCGTATCATCTACTTTTCATGAAGGATAAAGAGCCTCGCAAAGGCTTTCACGAAGGACAAAGGGCCTCACAAAGACTTTCATGAAGGACAAAGGGCCTCGTAAAGACTTTCACGAAGGACAATGGGCCTCGTAAAGACTTTTATGAAGGACAAAGGGCCTCGCAAAGACTTTCATGAAGGACAAAGGGCCTCGCAAAGATTTTCATGAAGGACAAAGGGCCTCGCAAAGACTTTTATGAAGGACAAAGGTCCTCGCAAAGACACGCCGCCCGGAGCCTCGCAACGGGTAAGGCCACCGCAGTATACAGACAACGACCACTTAATATTATTAAACTCAAGAACCAGTGTTTAAACAATAGACTAGAATTGAGTTACCTCACGTCAAACACTCTTATCTGAGTTACGACATATTTGAACTTTAGTCGATAACCTCATCAAGATACATCTTGTCTTTTGCGGTGTCTTTTCATTATTTTGTACCTAATGTAATAAAATTGTTTGTGATATTAACCACTCTTCTTCTTACGTTGAAATGTTTAACTGCTTTTGTGCCAAATGATCAGTGATGCGCAATTTATTATTGCTATACATAACACGAGGAAATTGATATACTCAAAATGACGACTTTTGAATTAATTTTGGGTTATTGTAGACAACGAGCAAGAATAAAATTACTCGATTATTTTTAATCAAGATGTATTGATTCTGTCGTGATTCAGATGTTCCATAAGTCACCAGTGATTTTTTACTGTCCAGTAAACTGCTTAATTAAATCCAATATCAATTTCATTAATTAACAGTAAACTCTACCGTGCTTTAATGCAGTGCGAATAATTTTATCTCTATTCTTAAAAACATAGTCGAAAAACCAATATGGTTAGGGTGCCACCGCCACACCTACATCTAGCGTGAAGCAGTTCTTGGGTTTCGACGGAAAAGGTACCTAATTGTCGGTTCACTTTCAAATGAGGCGACCATCTTATTCTTCGGGAGTAGCAACGCATCTTTGATTGATTTTAGATAGAAGTTCCGGTTCTATGTGAAATGGCTTAATAGTCCAGCAGCAGTTAGCAGCAGTGATCAATTACCATCTCGTTTGGTATTTAATCTTAAAAAACACATAACGTTAAAGAAATCCTAAATCTTACCTGTTACCTACCTACTTCGGCCTTTTTGACTATAATGATATTTTTTATAATAAAGATGCGAATATAATGTTGTTTATTCACCTCGACGCTTCTGCATTTAGCGATCTTTAAAAGACAAAATTGCAGTGTTATCTTGTCATACACACCTGGCGTCATTATTTTATACAACCTTCACCTTTAAACACGACGACAGAACAAAATAAAAATCGTACGATATAATAACTTGGGTGTATTTTCCGCAACACTATCAATTAATGTTTTTTTTCTTCTCGATCAAATATAATTATATTGTTGTTTAGCTTCATAGACTAACAAGCTAAACCAGTTAATCTGATATTCATTATTTATAAAAAAAGTGGTAGAGTGACTATGCCCCGAAGAGGTTCCACCGCCACACCTATTTCTAGCGTGAAGCAGTTCTTGCGTTTTGGTTGAATGGTGTGGTTGCCTGCACACTTGCATATGAGGCGATTATCTTAGTTTGCGATTGGATTCATATAGAAACCTATTTCTATAAACATGAGAAGTAGCGTTTCAGTATCTTTAGAAACTTTGTCTATAACAATGAATGTACATAAAACACAGATTAAATAAACTAATTAACATGGTAATTAATAATTTAATTAACATTAATATTTATAAAACGGTCGATGTCTTTTATTGACTTAATAATAATTATATTGTTATCCCCTTGACGATCAAAGTTCACTACAACTGCTATAAATGTTACCTACGATAACTATGTAATATCTGAATAGAAAAGGTTGTGAAATTATAAATGATACCTAGTTTCAGACTGTAATTCAGAAGTCCTTGATATTCAACTCAGAATGTCAAAAAATACAGAATCCGCCCCACCGTTTTGGCCACTGTTATTTGGCTTGTTTTAGTCGTCATTGGAAAGAAATACATTTGAACACGAAAAAGTATTCATGTTTTAAAAAGGGTACTCCAAGTAGGTTGGTATGGTTTTCGTATAAAATAAAATATACTTCATTGGCTCGTCTTTTAATTTTAGATTTCATAATAATATGCATTTTTAAAATACATAATAAGTAACTTAAAATACAAAAATATACTAATGTAAAAAAAGAACCGGCGGGCCATAGATATTATTATAGACCACTTTATAAAAAAAAAAGATACGTCCATAGATAATACACGACATAGAAGCGGCAGTGTACGTTCGAAGTCCACGCCGTACCTACATCAATTTGATATGAAAAGGCAGAGGTTTGCCGCGTAAAAGCGCATACCTCACATTCGCATTATGACAGTGATCACATAATTGCATTTCTCGTGCACTCAGCCCGTCCCACATACCAGCACGATATTAAACAAAAAACCCATTAGCACCGGTTACGCTCGCTGACGTAATGCACGTTTCGGCCGGTTTCCTTGTAATTATAATTATTGTACCGCCATTTTTAGCAACCCGCTCCTTCGGGACCCTTATCAGCTTGCGTAAGGTGAATTTAAAACAGGCAGCTCTTGTAGGTTCTTAACCCCATGCGAACCAGATGTAGAATACGGATGACGTCTGCAAAGATTGTATGAAATTTTGATAAGAGAAAAATAAATAACAATGTTACTTAGCCTGTGTTTGCAAAATACGAGTATATATCATTTTTCTTTTTTCTCATATGGTTATTGCTAATAACAAAATATAAATTTCCTTTAAAAATATCTGATAATATATATACTTTAATTGTAAAAATTGATGAAACATCTGTGAAAACCATAGACATTTTAATTTTATCGCTCCATGATAATTAGTTAGATTAGTTTTCAATATAATATTTTAAATCAAAGTATATACATCTTACAACTTTCTTACATTTTTCCCAAACCTGATTTCTCTCAAATACAAAATAGATTTTTATTAATGAAATTAATTACGTTGATCCAACATTGATTATCCGATTTTCGATATTACTAGTATTTGTTGCGATTAAATAACGATTAGCTAAATTAGTCGTGTGTACAATACAGCATGTAGTAACATCCTTTATAACAATTATTTATTTGGCACGGAAGAGTATATCACGTTAAAGGATGTGTTACATTGTAACATAGGATGTATCATATTTTAAAGGGATGTTATGCGTATTATTTTCCATAAAACAGACGAAAAATTAATACCTGTAGAAATTGAAACATCGAATAATCTAATGTCGAAACGAATTTATCAATTCGAATATTCATCAATGTAACTTATTTTACAGTTCTGTACTTTAGTACCACAATTGTTTTTGCATCACTGTTACATTTCCAGAAACAGACCTAAAGAATGTGTGCTGATAAGAACCATTTTCTGGCCATGACATTCGTAAAAAAGGTTTAATTTGAAATGCTTAAAGATTATTAATAATACAATATTTATCCTTGTTATCAACTCATTTAAGAATTTTGCCAAGAAAAAAATAATTTAGCCTTTTTGGTACAATCTTGTGGTTTTTTTTATCGGTGACTCCTTTTTACACTTCATACTGCCACAGTTTCATTATAATACTGTATAAGGTTTAATTTCACCACTTCGAGTACATATTGTACCTTTTATTGAGCCACCTATTAGTTTTAACAAAACGTTGTATGGACTTCGATACAAGTTGATGTTACTGATTGGAATGTTTTAAAATATCCAGCCCGAATACCCCACCTTCTAACCCACACCTTCCTTCACTAATCCGTAATGGAAATGGGTTAGGAGAGTATCAAGGCCAGTCGTTAGTCACCCACGTCAAATTATCAACCCACCTCTTTTTTATGCGATTTAACCACCACCTGAAGATAAGTGGTATCTGCCACCCATGCACGTCTGTGAGCAACTTTACATAGAACAGGTTCAATAAGAAATCAATGTGTTGCTCGGGAGTAGCAAGATGGTCGTCTCATACGTAATCGAGACGGCAACCGCACCGTTCCAACGAACATCAAAAACTGCTTCACACTAGAAATAAGTGTGGCGGTGGTAACTCCCCGGTCGAACTACATTGATTCTTCAACCTTCAAGATTCTTTGATAAGAGTGGAATATATTTAGGGTTACAGTTACTTAATTATTAGCTTTATTACCTATTAATTAGCTTATTCTTGCAGTTTCGCCTGTTTTGATTAGATTTACGATGATGAGTATCGCTTTGGTCATGTCTATCACGGTACAGCGTATTAGATTTTTTTTTTTATGTAGGTCATAAACAATGTGATTGGCAAATGTCAGCGAAATCCGCCCTTTAGGTTTTGCATCAAAACATAGCAAACAAACTTACATCCACATTAATAATATTAGTAGGGATAATATACTCGTAAGACTAATTTAACGTGAGCCGATACTTGTAAAGACATTAATTTTACTCGACCTAGGCTGTTATCGGCTACCTATCTAATGGTTACTTACTGTTATCTTAAACGCTGTTTGTATTGAGATTCTATTTATTTCACTAACAACCTTGCTCATATTTAAATAGACACCTGATAAAAATTTCAAATTAAATAATTCTGGTCTGTCGCTGGGTAACCTTGAATTATAATTTCTATTAACTTATTTTAACTCACAAGAATTATCATTTTTCTTATACTTTACAACGACTGCTTGGTATTTAGCTTTCGATGTAACTAGTTTGTCGTTAAGGTTTTTATAGTTGTTTCAGATTTGTACAATAATATTATTATTTTGCGGAAACAGATAAAATACTTTTTTTTAAATTCATCAAGAAAGTATACCTATGTAGTTTATGAATGGTCGGCGTTGCATTTAAATTGATATATTAATGATTTTTTTCGTGCAAACATTATATAAGAGTAGGTACGTTTTATTGATCTTGCTGTAAATCGGACCCCACGAGCAATAATTAGAACATAATAAATATGTCATGTGATTCTAATATGTATGAACAATTATACATAATATAGACCTTAGTAGGTTGCGTCTTCATAGTATTGAATAGTAGGTAGGTACTTAGAGAATTCCCAAATGTTTTCTTCACGATATATTAGCCTTCATCGTAAAAAAGTTTAACTTCATTTACTAATTAGTACATGACTTATAAGATCCTTAAGTAATAATAATTCCCAGCAAACCAGAAATGGAAATAAAATGCTGTAAATTATCATTCCAGTGAGATAAATCTTAAAATTTGCTGCTACCTTGAGTGTGTTATACCTACTCAAAACTGACCAGTCATCGCCTCGTTTAGATCTCGCAAATCATATTTTTTCTTACATGTATTAACTAAGATGCCTTAACAGAGATATGGGATTAATAAAAACATAACACATCCGTTATTTTTAATGTAGGTACATTCCAAAGATCAAATGTAAACGTGTTCTTTAATTAAAATAGTTTTTGTTCGTATTTTTCCTTCGCCATTTTAATATGTCTGTATTCAAAATGGCTTCTTTAATCAGAAATCACGCGAACGAATTGGCTCAGGATTAATAACTTGTTTAATACGCACCTATTTAACTGATATACATGATTTTTCTGCTTTTATTTTCATTGTTATACACTAAAAATAGGCAAATTGACATAACTAACGATGCGTTTACACTGAGTTGATCCGGTTACTTCGAAACCATAGTCGTCATCAGTTTAACGGAACTTGTTAACCAAACTGGCTTGTTTACATTAGGTCGATTACCAAATATATCATCCACATTCGGTTAAGCTGCTGACCGCCGGCTCCTAATAACAGTTTTTCACGAACAGCAGATAATTATTACCGAATATGGCCAAACGTAGTGTTACATTAGATTGATTACCGAATTGCCGTTTACATTGGTCAGTGACCGAAATTGTTTGTAATTAATTAAGGTCAAACTAACATAAAGCAGATAGTCTATAACATTTTGGCCTTAGTTCATGTTAAAGGCAAAAAGAAGATCCAAGTCTAATTTTACGACTGTCTTTAAGGATCCCATCTAAAAGGTCATGACCACCAGGCTAAGGTAGCCAGTCCATCAATGCTGTTCCATCGTGATTGCGTTATCAAGCACGCTTGTTTTGCACTACATGATGTTAACAGTATCGCCTTATCCCGTTATATGTTATTGTTAGTACTAATGTTACTTTAGCTTCGATTTCGGGAGGTATGCTCACATATAGGTTTAAAATGGACACGATTTTTCTTGCGTATTAATAGAAATCCTGATGAACCCCGAAAGATGATTTTATAGCTATATTTCAATTAGGAAGTTGGCCATTTTACTTTTCGCAATCCAATTCTAATTCTTTAGGATCAATTTAAATCGATACCCAATTATAACGAACGGCGAAATAATAGATCCCAAACAATCCATTCAATGGTGACTTCAAATGAAGTGGAGATTTTATGTTAGAATCAGACCCTAAAACTAGTCAATGGAAAAATAAAAAAAAGACTAGAAAAATACTTTTTCCAACATGTTTGTTTACACACGCTTTCTACACTCATAGTCCCACACTATGATTTTCTCCTGTGTCGTGGGTATTCGTCTAGTGTGTGTCCATGGGACACACACAAGACGAATACACAAACACCCAGACCCACCGTTCAGATACCTGTCCGGCCGGGAATCGAACCCGGGACCCATTGCACGTCAGACCGGTATGGTAACCGCTCCGTCATACGGGTCAGAAAATATAATGTATTTAGGAAAATAATCTTACCAGTCAAGAAAATAAAGACACCAACGATTGTGAGGTAATAGCTAAGCCACAGTTCGTTTCTACGATCGTCATCGATTGATCGCTGCCTGTCGTCAGCAACTTTCGGCAAAGGTCATCCACATATTCACCCCTCGTTAATCTTTTTCTAAAACAAGGTGGTAGAACCAGTGTAGTTTGACCGGGGAAGTACCACCGCCACACCTATTTTTACCGTAGCGTAGCGTAAGTGGACTACGTGCTCGTTTAACTACTTTAGTTAGATATAAATAATAAAATAAAATAAAAAAAAACATTCACATCAATCTCGGCATCGTTCACAAACAATTTACAGATTTATTAAATGTTATCTGTTCTTTAGAGTTAGTACGTTACTTATGTTTGAAAATACTGCGTAGTGTTACACGGCTAAGTTTTTGTTATCGAACATTCCGTGATTAAAGTTTTTATATCGACACGTCTCAAAACTTCTGACAGGATCATTTAATATGTTTGTCGGCCTCATATGTAATTATGTCATACATTAATAGTTTAATACTAACATTTCGCGTTGGAATTACGCAATTAGTGCCACAGAAAAAATCGTTAATTGCACGTAGTTTGTCTTTAGATATCTTATTAGAATTTTAGTACCTATATAACTTGTTAGAATTTTAGAGTATCCTACAAGAATCCAATATTAAGATGCCTAATATATGTTTTTACTTGCTACTTTA
Organism: Spicauda simplicius; assembly: GCA_949699795.1. Lineage (NCBI taxonomy): Eukaryota > Metazoa > Arthropoda > Insecta > Lepidoptera > Hesperiidae > Spicauda > Spicauda simplicius. Next base: position 22,555,705 of record OX453058.1, on the reverse strand, counting down.
GGTATTTCTAAATAAATAAATAAATAAATAAATAAGAACATTAGTATAACTTCTAGCTACTTTCTTTTTAGGATGTTCACTAAGTGAGAAAAATAGGCCTGGTCAAATATGAGAAGCAGGTATTCAAATCAATAGAGTCGCGGGGCATACTTTGTAGCTTGTAACAAATAGCTGTAGCGTGATTACCCAAAAGAAAGGCACGCATCCTAAAATGTGTTCTGTTTAAATGGTTTTCCATATGGAAAATTTTGCCTCGAAAATCTGTTGCAGACCGAACTTTTTTTTTTCGAGGGGGTAACCTTCAAAAGGTACCCGACGCCGTGGGAGCGACGCAGGGTTATGTGGGATTTTTACCGCACTAAAACCCCCCCGGTGGCCGTCCTCGGCGCTGAAAAGGAGGACTCCGGGATCTCGAAACGACTTCAACCGGAATCCTCCTAGCGCGCTGCCCCATCGGGCTCCTCCCAGATGGGCGGCTGGGCCCACCGCTCCGTCTAGTCTTTACGACGGTATGCGACCACACATACCGCCGTCCTTCCCGGGATTGCCTGACCGAACGGTTCGAGCTCCCACTCTAGCCGTCTGCAACCCCGGAAGCCCCTTTTAGTCGCCTCTTACGACAGGCAGGGGATACCGTAGCCCTATTCTGACCCTGAGGCTACAGGGACTGCAGACCGGACCCTAGGAAGAAATATAGCCGGCCCCCGAGCATATGGTTTCTCATATTTTTTTACTCAGGCGATTAAGCAGTTATAATGGCCAAGTGTCGGATAAATATTGAGAAAATTTCTCAAATAAGGATTGATCTCAGAACATTAAGGATAATGCTCCGGCATGTAGTTAGAGTTCCTCTCAACTTTCCTTAAGCACTTACGCTAATTTTAATTTTAACACGCCATCAATATCGACCCGAATACTGGAGGTCAAATCGTACTATCTCTACTAGAAGCCTAATGTGGGAGATATTAAAAGAGTCCTCCGCTTTCTACCGTCGGTAGAAACCCGAAATCTCACTCCATTTCTCGAGTCAACATAACAGTGACATGCAACTCGCTATTAATTGCCACTTTCCCAGATCTCACAATGCACTTGTGTAATATTCACAATTTCTCGCAAAAAATCTACCATTGTCTTATTATGTAGTTTCTCGTTGACAAGAACCGCTCGAAGATCTGGGATGCATAGATAAAATATTTTAATTTCGTATGTAATCTATGTTCACAATCTCATTTTTTAGCTTGATGAAATTATAATTGGCTGAGGACCGGTAGCATTGGTGCTTAAACTACTGAAAAGTAGTCTAGTCCACTTATGTACATCCAATAGAGGGAGATTGTTATCTATGATCTATATCTATGGTACATTAAAAATATTTTTTATCTATCGAAAACTCGCCACTTAAAGTTATTGAAATGGCGGGCAAATTATACAAAAAGTTTCTTGGAAAATATAATACAATTATAATAATAACATTTGAGATGATTATTATTCTGGTCACATAATTGTTTAACGTTAATAATTACTTAGCTAAGTGCATAAATAATTGAAAAATAAGTAGTTTTTCTTCCTTTATAGAGGTTATAGTCTTGTGATTTTATTTCCTTATACTTTTAATTAAAAGTGATGAGATCAGGAGGTGAATTAATTACAATTAATCATATAAATACGTATGTTTCATGTATCTCGAAGCTTCTTTATTCTTCTTATCAGATATTTCCAACTGCACGTAAAAACTCCTAATTAAAACTATAGTGTAAAAAACACAGATTGATTAAATTATACTTTTAGGTACATTTGTAGCGTCTACGTCTGTAAATTCAAGTTAAATAATCCTTTTTATAGAGCAGTGATAGCCTAATGGTTGAAACTTGCCCTCTCAATCGGGAGATCCGAGGTTCAAACCCACACATACACATACGGACCACTGATTTATGTGCGTATTAGAAATTAATTATCACGGCTATTCGGTGAAGGAAAACGACGTGAGGAAATCTACACACCCGAGAGTTCTTTAAAAAAGCGTGTGTGAAGTCCACCAATTATACTTGGCCATCCCGGTGGACAATGGCCTAAGAATCTCTCATTCTGAGAGAAGACCAGTGCGAAGCAGTGGGACAATAATGAGTTGTACTCAATCCTTTTTCTAAATCCAATATTGAGAAAGAAAGATACCTATGTATACACTTATATTTTGTTAAATTTAAGTAAATAAGGGACAATCATATAGTCTATTTGATGGCAAGCGGTTACCGCCATCCGTGGATCAACCAACTGCATACAGAACAGAGGTTCTACGTGAAGTCAATTACAGATGCGTTTCCACTTTTGAGGACCAGAATGGTTGACCATACTCGCAATAAAATGTTTGCAAAACTTCTGACTTCTATTGTATTATTTTTATGTTCAAAATAATACTAAATATTTATAACTTACAAGAATAACGTAGGTATACATAATTACCTGTGTAAATTTTCCTAGAATTCAAAGAGCATTGAAAATACCATACTATTGACTCGATTACAATAACAGACTATTAACACTTTATGAAAATCTTGCCGTACAACGGCAAGATTTAATTATAATTTATATATTTTACGGAGAAAAGAAACTTATTTTAAATAAAATTAAATCAACACATTTAAGTATATTTTTCTATATTTTATCATTAATCACAGTTGTGCTTAAATTGTGTGTTAAGAAATTATACATTGAAATTATAGTGTAGGTACTAGTTGACCCGGCGAACTTTGTTCCGCCCAAAAGTCAAATATCCAAAATAATAAATGTTTCTCCACTATATTATGCAAGTATTTTACATAACCATAAACCTTCCTCTAGAATCACTCTATCTATTTGAAAAAAAATTGCATTAAAATCCGTAGCGTAGTTTTAAAGATCTAAGCATACACAGGGACAGCCAGCGGGAAACGACTTTGTTTTAAACTATGTAGTGAGGAGCAAATAAAACATCTGTACATCAGCATTGAAATTGACTTACGTATCGCACTGTATGAGATCATCAAATCATTGTACTTAGCAATAAAAACGTTATCCTTATATTTTCTGACCACTTTTTGCCTATACCGAACTTAGAGGTAACTTACCGTAAAGCATAAGCTTTATCTCGATATTATCTTAATTCATGAAGCCAGGTATGTAGTTAATTTTACGAATAATGACCACATCTTCAAATGTGTCTGTATTGGCTGTAATAATTAAATGCGTTTATTGCTATAATGTACCCTGGACCCTGGATCCCTTTATGTTAACTGTGGCGACTTCCCGCTACTCATCAAGAGATGGCGCTACTAGTATTCTGAAACACGCTATCAAAGCATTCTCAGAATCCTGCATATATACAAGTTCCGAACATCAACTGTCGGAGCACGGCCGCTCCCCAGGCATGATCACCTAGCCTGGCGGGAGATCTCCCTTTGCCAAATTAACAATATTCTAAGCCATATTTTGTTATATAATAGGTTACCTCTAAACGCTTGTCACTTTTGTCGATGTAATAAAAACTATATGTTCGATTTTTGGCAGTCGTTAACCCAATATTGTCCCACTGAGACTGAGATAGTTTTAGGCCGTACTCTACCTAACTTAAAAGGTATCGTCCAAAAAAACTTAGAGATACACATGCACTTTAAGTTTCGCTAGAGGTTTTACTATACCTATGTCCGTAAACTACGTAGGTTTTACGAAATCTTCATTTTCCCAACATTCGTTATATGACTTGTCAGTTACAACATAAACTTTTGTTAGATAATGTTTGCGCACGCACCTCGTAAACTATGATTATGTATCGCCGTTTAACTTAGTGTCATCGTGAGCGAAATGTGGGACACACGATAAGTACACAAACTCTACGATATTGCTTTTTTGAATTTTTTGAATGCAATTGTTTTGTTCTCCAAATATAACTAAGCATAATACATATTATCAATTTAGTTCTCCTAATGAAAATTTTGAATGGTATATGAAAAATGGCATTTTAAGTGTATTATATTACTGTTTTTGTTTACTTATTTGCATCTTTGTAAAAGTTAGAATAGCGACTATAGCTTCCGGCTCATAATTTTCGGCTTTCGTACGAAAAAAATGTAGTCCCATCCCCAATATTATATGGCTTATATCTTCAATACATTATTATATAAGAGCCTTGAGCCATATAATTAAAAATGATAGATGTATATTGTATCTATTGCTACTGCACATATCAATCATAGGAAATAGCTGTCGGATTATCCATAATTGAGTAATATAGAAACAAGATCGAATGGCACTAGATGATAGATAAAATATACACTGGTACATGCCTCTACGGTAATATGAGCGAAAGTGATGTTGACACGTAGTTTTGACCGTACATGGCACTAACTCGCGTCCCAATGTAGCCGGAAAGCAAACACGGAAATTACCACAGTCACAAAAAGGCTTACGGATGTCGATCTAAATCCATCATAAGAAACTACCCACTAAGCATAAGCATTCATAAGCTTATTCTTAGTGGGTAGTTTCTTAGAGCAGAGTTGCAAGCGTGCCAATTTCTCTACATTACTTTAGATAGATTCAATTGTTTTTCTTATGTGAGTATGGCTATATACGAGGACGTCCCGTGAAGGTAATAGTGAATTAGAGACGCATCAGCGCCTACTTTTGACCAATAAGCTGTTTATTCTTCTGTAAAAGATAGAATTGTTCTAGCTATTATTTTATTTATATGAATTACATCACAAGTTTTAATGAATTTAAATTCATTCAGTTTTTCTAGGGGTAGGGGTAATTACAACATCGAAGTTGATTAGTGCATCGTAGGACCAAAATTTTAGGGCACTGAGGCCTGAATATACCCGACAAGTCTTTGTAATTACAATTGCGAGCACACGTTGTCACAGGATAAACAAGAGGAAAAGCAAAATTGTAATATTGATGCACGATCTATTTATGTATGGTGTGGTGTTGGCTTTATGATACAAATATTTTTATTACTGGTGTAATAAAGAGTGGCATTAAAGCATTAATCACATTTTACTGTATACGACAGCTATGTAGAGCTTCTTAGTTAAGGACTATAGTTGTGCAATCGAATATATAAAACATTCCACATCAAATGTGTAAAGTATTGCTACTTACGATTTACTTAAACATTTATCATAGACTTTTCATGACTATTTCAAGAGAAGGTATCATATGTCTAAAGATATGAGTACCATCGGGTGACCAAGGCCCTTTGCTACATATCTAGCATTAAAATACTCACTTGGCATTAGTCACTGTACTGGTATTCCTGATTGAGCAATCTCCATCAACAAGTGCAGTACGGTATGTCACTTTGATGTGATTGAAAGTGGTCGTGACTGGCGGGCCCTATATGACTAGTACTAGTACTAGTACTACTAGTGTTACTACTACTAGTGTTACTACTACTAGTGTTGGTAATGTATATGGTGTAGGATTATTTAATGTTTAGGACATACGGGAAATTGTACAAGTAGGTACCTAAATGTATTTCCGCTTCGACATTTACACTCAACATACCTTATAGACTTATATTAGTCGTAATATAATGTCACAGATTCAGCATAATTATTCTTCCTATTATGTTACTTATAGTTGAAATGGTATAACCCTTTTTAGTTCTATTTCAGAAGCACCATCGCCTGTTTTGCCCTGGTAAATAAGACCATAACGCAAATGTACCAATACTAGGATGTAACCGCGACTCTGCCCGCTCTGGGCCTCCGTATTTATCCAGATTATAAAATATGTGTGACGAATTACAGCCAAATCGGATCAGTATGATATACGCCAAAGAATTGCAAATACATATACATAGAATCCTTCTGTTTTTAGGTTTGTTTTTGGATGTTGTAACATAAAATGTTAGTTTACAAAAATATTTTAGAGCGACTGCAAAAGAATAGTAATATTTTAAATTTGGATGTGTGAAGTTAAACACGCATACACGCATTATCTAATAAAATAATTAGAATTGATTCATTCTAAAATCATTATCATTATTCTTTTTATATCACACATGCTCAACAAGCCTTCTGTAGTAATGCTTATTGTCACGTTCTTGATCGTTCAATGCTGATGTCGCGAAATTTTTAAGTTATCTAATCAAGGTAATAGGTAACAAGCATTTTTACCTGTGATTTTTTTTAATCTGACTGAAGGAGCTCGCAATCCACCTAATCGTGTGTGGTCACTGCCGCCCATGGACATCTGTAATCAACTTCATATAGATCATGGGTTCCATCTGAAGTCAATCACAGATGCGGCGCTACTCCCGAGGACTATGATGGTCGCCTCATGTAAAAGTGTATCGGCAACCACGCCCTTCTATCGAAACGCAAGAAATGCTTCACGAACTACACTGGTTCTACCACCTTGCAACAAGAGGACAAACGTAACGCAATTAATTCGAATATTTGTATATTTTGTAAGGCAAGATACTGGAGCTAACTTTCATTACCATGTAAAAAAAAACATGATTGTAATAATATTAAAAAAATGAATATAAATAAGAAAAAAAGACAAACCCGCTGAGTTTCTTGCCGGATCTTCTCAGTTGAGATCGTATTCCGATCCGGTGGTAGTGTAAGAAAAAAAATGTAACTGACAATTTGTAAGTGCCCCCGCAGGCCTATACAAAATAAAGACATTTCATTTCATTTCATTTCATTTCATTTCAAACATAGATTTTAACATATAGGGTGTCGTTACAATGATTTTGATGCATATTACATCTATAATTGTCTTTTTCGTCACAGGATTTTTGTTTTTAGAAACTGTGACTTGTTTTGCAAATGTAAATAAGTATTTGTCTTACAAAATAGAAAACCTCGTATGTAGTAAGTAGTTATAGGTTAGGAAAGGGCAAAGTATGATCGTTAGAGTAATGTCATTGTCTCGTACTGAACATCCGTTGGAATGAAAGTGGTTGGACGGCGTGGCGTAAACAAGGAAATCTATGGGAGATGGCCCATGAGAAAGTGTGACCTTTGTTCCTAATATATAAAGACACTATTCTTCAATGAAATGGAAAGTAACTGAAGTAAACGTGCATTATCATTGTGCATTATGTATACACTGACTTACAAAATTTTCATAAATATGTAGTAAAGGTTTGTAATGTTAGCTACTAATAGTATATGCGAAAGTTTGTGAGGTGTGAAACTATCGGTCGGATTTTGGTTATATTTGACAAACCTACGATAATGATCTAGATCAGTGTTTCTTAACCGGTGGTCCGCGGACCGCTGGTGGTCCCTGGAAGCATTCGAAGTGGTCCGCGAATGGGTGACGCTAATGCTTCTAGAGTCGAACAAAAGAAGATCTTGGTACTACCGTGCAAAATTCAATGGAAAATGAATATTACTCAAAAATTCACCTTAAATAATCCATCTTCAATCACTCGTAAAAACGTAATTATAAATTACATAGCCAGAAAATCTCATGGGAATCCGAACATATTGTGACATCACGCAAAAGCAATCACTATTACTTGGGTTACATAAAAATACGGAAACAATCGAGTGTTAACATCAGCGCAAAGATTAGATTACGTTCAATTAGGTTATGGTGGAACGACCGCTCGCGGCTGCGGCTTGCGGCTGCGGCTTGCGGCTTGCGACTTGCGTTCGTTGGTTTGCGATACACTAAAGATTTACCTGAGTCTGATTTACATAGGGTACTTATACTAAGATATAGGTATATAAGCTGGCTTAAGATATATCTAATTCTTAATTATAAGTAGGTAGTAATTTGGAACGCCCTATATAATTTTTGTCTTGTTAATGAGTAGGTATGCGTTCACCCTTACATTTATTTAATTTAATTCAGATAACAGCACCAGCAGTTAATTGAAATATCCCCAGAAAAGCTTTATTTTCCGTAACTTACGAATGCAATGATTATTTTCTTCATTCCTGTTCACACTCACATACATAATTCGATTGGCTACGTTGAATGGGTTCATAAATTTCCCATTTACCAAGACAGCCGCACTGGCCGCACGCAGGTGTACGCAACATCATACTCGACCACCGGGTCAAAGTTCATACGAGTGCCCAGTACCCTTTCAACATGATTGATATTTGGGCAATATCGAATCTCAAATTATTACGTTGGTTGTAGAACAAAGCTTTTCGAATGATCGAACAGCTTTATTAGGTTTATTCATCACCAGTTTAGTTTAGTCCACCAATTCGCTGGCTAGCGCGGCGGCCTGTGGCCTAAAAACTCTCTCATTCTGAGAGAAGAGTCGTGCCCAGCAGTGGGACAATAATGGGTTGTACCTCATTAGGTTTATTACTACCCTTACTAGAAATATGGCGTCAATGCATTGTCATGCTGGGGATGAGCCCCTTTCCAAGACCAAGAGGGTTATTAACAGTTATAAAAAGCGAAACAGGAATATTCTAAGGATTAGATAATTGTTTTTTCAAAAGGCTCTTACATCCGAAGCCGGATCTAAGGTATCTGATTTTAAGATTAGATTTAAGAAAGAAATTATCACACCGTAAAGGTAATTTTACTATTTTTTACTTGCCCAAATTGGTGGTGGGTGACGTAATTGTTTTACCTCTGAGAGGAATCCCATATCTGCAGTCTGACTTTAACAGTAACTATGTTCTCAAGGATAATAATATGCAGTTACAATAAATGAATTGCATGCTCGTCTCTAGCCTATATCATTACAAATTAAAAAATCCCGTATACTATGACTAAGAAAATTTCCATATTGACCTTTTGCACATCATTGTAATAGTTATTTTCCTCAAAACAAGACAAAGTGGCACAAAGTAGTGCTTAGAATATAAAATGTTATATACTAGCCACATATGTTAAGTAAACAGCCATAGATGTTAACTGAATGCTGAACTTATACTACAAAAGTGTCATAGACCCAGGACCTAAAAAACTTCGTAAACGGTTTCTATGATTTAATTTAATGCAAAATTAATAATAGGAAGAAAAACGTACGAAGAAGTATATTAATAAAAATTGCAACAGAAAATAGCAAAAATTCGTTTGGAACTTTTGAATCATAATTGAGTATGAAATCACGGTGCAACCAGACTGCAACGATAAATGTTAAATGATAAAAGCCGATGTTTAAATCAACATAACCCTACAGGAAAATAATGATAATATTATGTAAAAATGGCTGTAGGTAAATTAATTCCTATTATTTAAAAATAAAAACATCATAACTATCTTACCATGATATTAGTAACGCGAATTTTCCACTCATAATCAAGAATGAGACGGTTTCCATACTCGAAATTTTACCGAAAACTTAAACTTGCCTCTATTTTTTTATAATAATTAAGTAGCAAACGAGTATGCAGTCTACCTTATGGTATGTGGTCACCGCTGCCCATCGACATCTGTAAGCAACTTCATATAGAAACATAAGTTCTATCTGAAGTCAATCACAGATGCGTTGCTGCTCGCTAGGAATAGGATGGTCGCCTCATATAAAAGTGTGCCAGCAAGCACACCTTTCCATCAAAACGCAATGAAAGCTCCACGTTAGAAATAGATGTGACGGTGGAACCTCCCCGGTCGAACTACATTAGTTCTCCCACTTTTAAATTAAAATAAAATAAATTATATATTTCATACCATCATAATATATTTAAGCCAGATCTTTGACCGAAAACGTTGCCATAACGGACGACACAAGGAATTTAGGCTTTCAAATTTAAGTATGACTGAGTACGCGTTATGGGTACAAGGATGGGTATTTCCGACGCTTTGTATTCAGTGCACAGATAAGCGTGACCTAAAGCCTCCTAAAGGCAGCGTTGGGCGGATAACCCGATTCCACAAACTAGTGTGAATGAGGCCGAATGCGAATAATCGTAAATCGAAGAGCATTCGAATAACAATTAGGTAACGCACGTGTAATAGCTTGTTCATAACCTTGTAGAATTGCTAAATATTCAGATTTGATTGAATTTGCGTGCAAATTTCAATGAAGTCGAAGGTGTACTTATTATTGTTTGTAATTCGATTAACACGTCACAAACTAAATAAATAAAATTATGTAGTCTTCTTCTATACTATAATAAATCTGTAAGAGGTCGCTGTCTGTACATGGAATAAATTTAGGTGAAAACCATTTCTAGAGGTCTTTAATACGATATAGAACCCAAAATAATGGTTTTTAGAAATCTTTTCTGTTTGTCTGTTTGTCTGTTTGTCTGTTTATCTGTTTGTCTGTTTGTCTGTTTGTCTGTTTGTCTGTTTGTCTGTTTGTCTGTTTGTCTGTTTGTCTGTTTGTCTGTGTGTTTGAAAACGCTAATCTCAGAAACGGCTTATCCAATTTGAATATAATTTTCACTGATGTGTTGTGGGAAACTTCACTTAACATTTAGTGTTTATTTTATGTAAATCGGTTTATAAATAAAAAAGTTATGTCAATTTAAAACTACGCAGTATTTATTCTGTGTTCGATGAGTGTTAACAAGATATGTAACTGCATAGTTGAATTGGTTGAAACTAAACATGTTATGGTCTGTAAAATGTATTCCTTTGTTATGTATTTTTTATTGGTTATGTGTGTACCTATGTTATTTGATACTATACAAATCTATATCTCTATATCTATATATACTTATATAAAAACGACAGGATGCTCTCTCACTCATCTTTTGAATAAACATCGTAGAGTCTAAACTGCTAAAGATACGAATATAATTTTTACTAAGGGTTCCTTTTATGACGTAGACGTCAGTTAAGAATGAATTTTCTGACCCCCCCCCCCCCCAAGTTAACCCAAATAGGAGATGTAAGTTTGTATGAAAGTCAGTCAATTTTGAGGGAGGCCACATAAAATTTAGTATTTCGCTTTGATTTTTATGTTAAAACATAGTTATAAACCGACTTCCAAAAAGGAAGAGGTTATCAATTCGTCTGTATTTTTTTTTTTAATTTTATATTTGTTACTCGATTTCTCCGCACTGGGTGAACGGATTTGGATGTTTTTTTTTTCATTTGAAAGGTAGTGCGTGTCGTCGGGTCCCATTTATTTTTAGTTCTTTTTTGACAGTGGCATCCATAAGAAAAGCGCATAAGTCTGATATTTGCATTAACGATGTGCGCGATAAATAGATGACTAACTCAATTTCCCGCCAACCGATTTTGATGATTTTTCTTTTATTTGAAAGAATGTACTTCAAGGGTACTCTGATGAGTTTGATACGGTTCTGATCACAGGATCCATTTCCATGAAGCAAATTAACGAAATTAGCGATACTCGGCCAAACCTAAGCTGTAGGAGTCCAATTGGGTTGAATGTAGAATGAGATTACTAAGCAAAAAAAATAAGGTCAATTTTTTTCCTAAAAAAATTGACCTTCAACTCTTCAATCCTGATGATGCAGGGGTACTGCTAGCCTGAACCGTAGAAGTAAGTCAATTTGTTTTTATGGATATATAATAAGATTGTTAAACAAATTCGTGGGACAAAAATTTGATCTTCAACTCCTCAACCCTGATGATGTAAGGGTATTTCAAGACTAAACCGTAAGAGTTGGCTATTTGGTACTTACGGTTATGTAATAAAAATACCAAGCAAAGATGAACGGTAAAAATTTTGACCTTCAACTCCTCAACCCTGATGATGAAGGGTTATTTCAAGCCATAGCCATAGAAGATGGCCATTTAATGCTTTCGGGTATGTAATATGATTACTAAGCAAAGACACAAAATGAAAATTTCGACCTTCAACTCCTCACCCCTGATGATGCAGGATGCTGCTAGCCTAAACTATACGAGATGGGCATTTGGTGCTTTCAGGTATTTAATATAATTACTGAGCAAAGACAAATGATGACAATTTTGACCTCTAACTCCTCAACCCTAATTATGCACGGGTGCTTCAAGCCTAAGCCATAGAAGTTAGCTATTTAGTGCTTTCGGGTATATAATATAATTACTAAGCAAAAACACAAGATGAAAATTTCGATCTTCAACTCCTCAAGCCTGATGATGCAGGGTACTGCAAGCCTAAGCCATAGGAGTTGGCCATTTAATGCTTTCGGGTATGTAATATAATTACTAAGCAAAGACACAAGATGAAAATTTTGACCATCATCTCCTCAACCCTGATGATGCAGGGGTGCTTCAAGCCTAAGCCATAGAAGTTAGCTATTTAGTGCTTTCAGGTATGTAATATAATTACTAAGCAAAGACACAAGATGAAAATTTTGACCATCATCTCCTCAACCCTGATGATACAGGGGTGCTTCAACCTAAGCCATAGAAGTTAGCTATTTAGTGCTTTCGGGTATGTAATATAATTACTAAGCAAAGACACAAGATGAAAATTTCGATCTTCAGCTCCTCAAGCCTGATGATGCAGGGTACTGCAAGCCTAAGCCATAGGAGTTGGCTACTTAATGCTTTCGGGTATTTAATATAATTACTAAGCAAAGACACATGATGAAAACTTTGACCATCATCTCCTCAACCCTGATGATGCAGGGGTGCTTCAAGCCTAAGCCATAGAAGTTAGCTATTTAGTGCTTTCGGGTATGTAATATAATTACTAAGCAAAGACACAAGATGAAAATTTCGATCTTCAACTCCTCAAGCCTGATGATGCAGGGTACTGCAAGCCTAAGCCATAGGAGTTGGTCATTTAATGCTTTCGGGTATGTAATATAATTACTAAGCAAAGACACATGATGACAATTTCGACCTTCAACTCCTCACCCCTGATGATGCAGGATGCTGCTAGCCTAAACTATACGAGATGGGCATTTGGTGCTTTCAGGTATTTAATATAATTACTGAGCAAAGACAAATGATGACAATTTTGACCTCTAACTCCTCAACCCTAATTATGCACGGGTGCTTCAAGCCTAAGCCATAGAAGTTAGCTATTTAGTGCTTTCGGGTATATAATATAATTACTAAGCAAAAACACAAGATGAAAATTTCGATCTTCAACTCCTCAAGCCTGATGATGCAGGGTACTGCAAGCCTAAGCCATAGGAGTTGGCCATTTAATGCTTTCGGGTATGTAATATAATTACTAAGCAAAGACACAAGATGAAAATTTTGACCATCATCTCCTCAACCCTGATGATGCAGGGGTGCTTCAAGCCTAAGCCATAGAAGTTAGCTATTTAGTGCTTTCGGGTATGTAATATAATTACTAAGCAAAGACACAAGATGAAAATTTTGACCATCATCTCCTCAACCCTGATGATACAGGGGTGCTTCAACCTAAGCCATAGAAGTTAGCTATTTAGTGCTTTCGGGTATGTAATATAATTACTAAGCAAAGACACAAGATGAAAATTTCGATCTTCAGCTCCTCAAGCCTGATGATGCAGGGTACTGCAAGCCTAAGCCATAGGAGTTGGCTACTTAATGCTTTCGGGTATTTAATATAATTACTAAGCAAAGACACATGATGAAAACTTTGACCATCATCTCCTCAACCCTGATGATGCAGGGGTGCTTCAAGCCTAAGCCATAGAAGTTAGCTATTTAGTGCTTTCGGGTATGTAATATAATTACTAAGCAAAGACACAAGATGAAAATTTCGATCTTCAACTCCTCAAGCCTGATGATGCAGGGTACTGCAAGCCTAAGCCATAGGAGTTGGTCATTTAATGCTTTCGGGTATGTAATATAATTACTAAGCAAAGACACATGATGACAATTTCGACCATAAGCTCCTCAGCCCTGATGATGCAGGATACTGCAAGCCCAAGCTATAGAAGTTGGCTCGCAAGTGCTTACGTATAGGTAATAAGAATACTAAACAAAGACGCGGGATATTTTTTTACCTTCAACTCCTCCCTGATGATGCGGGATAGTGCAAGCCTAAATTATAAAAGGTAGTCACATAATGCTTATGGTTGTTTTTAGTATATATTATGAGTTTAATTATCATTCATTAAACTGAAATGTGATTAATAAATTAAACTTCAATTCATCAACCCTGATAATCTAAGTACACAACCTACTTAAGCCGTATGAGTTTGGTACTTATTGATTACAATACATTACGACCCGTTCCTGAGAGAACATTATGATGAAAAGTGTCACTTTGAATACCTAAATCCTGAAAATGCAGGAGTATTGTCATGTTATTATTAAGAGTTGGATTTAGCTGTAGCTTTTTCAACAGGATGGGTTAGGTTAGGTTGGAACATAAAAGAAAACATAAAAAATAAGCGAGCGAGCGGGTGCGCCCTGTAAAATGTATGAATTGTAAAAGTGTTTTGATTCTGTTCTCTGCTTTACAAAGAACAATTTACGCGCACAAATAGCCCGATGCACCTCTTAAAAGATCTTATCTTTGACCACATGAAACAAAATATGAACTTAGAATATATGTCGCTGTTCAGTGATATTCCAATTTTCTTAAGATTTAAGTAGATAATAGTGCTTTGTTACCCGGAAAAGTCAAAATCAATCTTTATATCGATACGTCTTCGTTCAAATGTGGAGGAGTTGGTTGAAAAAGTATATCCCGATATCTATACTAATATATAAAGCTGAAGAGTTTGTTTGTTTGAACGCGCTAATCTCAGGAACTACTGATTCGAATTTAAAAATTCTTTTTGTATTGAATAGACCATTTATCGAGGAAGGCTTTAGGCTATATAACATCACGCTGCAACTATTACGAGCGAAGAAATAATGGAAAATGTGAAAAAAACGTAGCAAATTATTCATCCTTGAGGGCTTCCGTTGCGTGCGCTGCGAAAACGGTACAAGATACCAAAAATATATGTATGAAAGAATTATTTCTCTTGAAATGATCTAAAAAAATGTCCGCGACAGTATATGTCTATCTTTTAAGATTAACTCACTAGAACCGTTTTCATGGTAATCAAATTCGGTCGAAATTAGTTAAGAGTTGTATCAACGTAATAATATTAATATTTGTCCAAATAAATGTGTTGTTGATTAAGAGTATTTAATTGTGAACAAAATTGTCTTTGACATCACTTAATTTCAATGATTATCTTAGAAGATATAGATCTTAGAGATCTTGCGTCGTTTTATCGTCGTGTAATAATACTTTTTAAATACTATTTGATTTTGTTTTAAGGATATTTTGTTTTAGGTTCTAATAATTTCACAATTATTTTTTTACATATGAGCTATATGAGTTAGCTATGTTCTTTTCAAAACTAAATTGTCTAAAATAATAATAGAAAATGAAACGGACAAAGTCGTGGGTAACAGCTATAATTTATAAAGCTGAGGTTGTTTGCAAAAATAAATTATGCCCAAAATAACTATTCCACGCGGACGAAGTCGCGGGCACAGCTAGTAGCAAATAAATTTATATTATCGTTGAACTGTTATAATGTAAAACGGATGGACAGTGTATTATTATTACATGAATTAAGAAAAAAAATATAAATAAATATAAAAATTGAGTGAAATAATATAATACTAAAATGGTAATAAAACGCATTTATAATTGAGCTCACTTATTTAAAATATTTTGGGGAAAATGAATCTAAAAGTTCTAGGTGCGTAATGATTGAGTTTAGCATTCTACAGGACATGGTGACAAATATGGCTACCAACCAGTGTATCAACTTGTTTTTTTAATAAGATTGAAATAAAAAAGGAGCATTCAGTCCACCAGATGTTATGTAGCATTTGCTCATGGACACCTGTAAGAAATTTAACAGAGAACAAAGGTTAAAAGACAATTACAAATGACTTTTTATTATGTAGCGGGCATGTACTCGCGCTATGCGATTTTTGGATATCTTCCTGCCGATATTTTGACCCAGTCATGGATCGTGGTCACGGCCAAACTGAAATATCGACAGACAGAAATTCAAAAATCGCATATCGTGAGTACCCGTTACATAATAAAATGCATAAATTCCGCAATAATATTTAGTTTAAAATCATATATCACAAATGATTTGCTACTCCCGAGGTCGGAGATGCTCGCCTCATATAAAAGTGAGCCGGCAACCACACTCTTCGACCGAAACGCAAAAATTGCTTCGCGCTAGGAATAAGCACGGCAGTGGTGTCTCTCCGGTGGCCCGACATACGTTCTACTACCTTAGAATATAATTATTACAATTCTATAAACTTAATTGGATGTAATTAAATCAAGCTCAAAGAATATTACCTATTTCAATGCCATAGACGTAAAATTATTACTTCTAATGTACTTATGGGAAGTAATAAATCTTTTCTAAAATATATATGATTTTAGACTAATATTATCGCGAATTTGACACATTTTAATACTTAACGGGTACTCACGATATGCGGTTTTTGAATCCTTTTCGAATTCTTTTTGCCGATATTTCGACCCAGTGGCGAGGAGAAACCGTTGACAAGCACAAGTGATAGATTAACCTATCTACCCTACGTCTAGTTCGTTTTTCTTTTTTTTTAGGTTCCATATCACGACACACAACACTAACTGTATCCTTACGCACCGAACTTTGAACTCTATGTGATTGACATAAACTAACCACTGGATTCCACGTTTGCGCTAACTTAAAACTTAAAACTTTTTCTAAAATATTTTTTTAATATGTAATAATCAACAGTTACTTTACTTCCGTATAAACTTAGTTTTATGGTATTAAGAACGTGATTTATTTTAAATAGCGACAGAAATACAAACAAAGAAAAGGGCAGTAATGCAATAAAACACTGATAAGTATTTTATAATCAATTAATTCAATGTCAAAAGCAGGTTTTCTAGAAAAATCGGTAACGTATGCACTACAATGCCTGTTATTGTGTATGGCGGAAGGGAAAACGAAACGACAATCGCCTTTTCGTCAACAATAGACTGGTAACAATAATAGCAGTTAGGAAAATTGTTCAACAGTTGATCAGAATCTATATATTAATACGTGAAGCAAAAATTTGTGATTCGTTTTTTAGATACTTGCCGTATTCATAGGAGTATGAAATTACGCACGGTTATAGTTGATGTAGAGAAGGATTGCGCAATGCTATTTTTTGTTCAATTAATGCATAAAACGTACATAAAATCAACTAAAACATATTACGCTCAATACCTTGCATTTGACACAAACACATACAATATAAACGAAATAGAACATTCAATGTCTTACTATGAAAACACAACTTCAAAAATGTCAGATGTCTTTGTCAAAATACCCGCTATTGCTTGTTAATAAGCTTGTTAATAAACCTCTTTTTACCTTTAACGGGTGCGTTCAAAATAACTTTAAAATTATTACAATTTATTTAATATTATTATTTAATATTAGCGATACTTTGTACAATATGAAGTGTAGTTTTTTAAATTTAAATTACGGTCGAATTTGGACCGTTGCGACGGGTGACTAGTATAAATAATTATGTATATTATCGATCAAAAAAATCTGCGATTAGGTGTGTTATCACAATTAAAATTAATAACAATGAACAACCAAACAATCAACGTACAATCATACTAATAATAACGAGAAACTTAGTCACACACCATTTTTAGTCTAAAACTACTCGAGACATTTTTACCAAAAATCAAAATGAAAAAAAAGTTTCCTACCACACAAAACATCCCTCGTCAACCCATTATAGTCCCAGTGCTGGGCACGGGTTTTTCCTCAGGAGGAGAGTTTAGGCCATAGTCCACCACGCTGGCCAAGTGCGAATTGGTGGACTGCGAAATACTAATTTTAATTAGGCCCCTAACTAAATTCATGAACGAAAACAAACGTCTCTTTTTAGCTTTTTATTTCTTTTTTTACAATTTTTGTTTCTAATATCCAGCCAGTCTTCAAATATTATGTAAACTCTATCCAAGTGATAAAAAATAAAATGAGTGAGTGAAAATACAAAGTACATAGTGGGAATGCAATAGTGGTGTAAAATGTGGGAGTATCTAGCCGTGCTGCTCATCGGGTTCTGGCTCGGTGTTGCCATATTCCTGTACATCTCCTGCTACTGGTTGGAAGAGATTTTGGGTGAGTTTGAATAAAAAAAAACATTTATATTTATTGCTTTTTTTGAAGTTAAACTTCTTTAGGCGCGTTATGAAAAAATGATGAGAATAAGGCAAAAGATAAAATTTCTAAAAAGTTTTTTATCTTGTTACGCCAAAGAAGTATAACTTCTAACGCGTGTACATTGGTAAACACATTTTTTCTTTTTTTATATATTATGTACACTTGCAATAAAATAATTATTACTAAGTTGATTGTATATAGTAGTAAATATATTACTACTTAAGAATAATAAAATGGTATACTTATTGTATTTTTTACATTTCATTAAAGACATCATATTTTTTTTATTTTGAAAGTTATATTTTATTATATTACATGTAGAATTTTATTTAAGATTTTTTATTTATGATCTACTTATTGTGACATCTATACCGTAAAAATATTTATAATAGCAATACTGTCAGTGCGCTGTAGATGACCGAAATAAATATCGACAATTATTTCAAAACATTCATATGCGCTAAATATTCAAGAAGGTCGACGACTTTTAAAAATATTTTCGATGCAAAATAAAGAATGTACGAACAGTATATATTTTGAAATACCTCATACAAATTTAGCAAAATATTTATGATATTACGTTTTTAAATGAAAATAAAGCAGGTCATAATGGCAGTTAATTTGAATAATTTAAAAATTATATTCTTGTGGTTATGAAGATTTAGAATTTGTACCAGATTTTCTTATTATGTTTTATTAACTTATCTTCAAATTTTTAGGTACCTACCTATATCTTTCAACAAAGATTTTTTGCTAAAGTTCTTCTAATTAAACTGACTGTAAGATCAAATTGTTTCTCTAACTCGACTCAATAAAATTGACAATCAAAATATGTAATTTCTTTTTTCCTCAAGTTCATTCCGTGAGCGAATATCAACTGGATATACAAATGCGCATTTTTTTATTGTAATCTCAATTATTTTATTAATTTTGAGAAAAAGATGATACAATAAAGCAAACCCAAAACACATAACAAAAAAAAATTCTGCGGAATTCGATTCCTAGTAACAATACGCAGATGTTTAATTAGAAGTCAATTAATTAGTGGGATTAGATACTCGGCAGTTTTTACAGCACGAAACTCGAATATTAACGACTTACGTAGCCGTGACTTATCAGTTTCCACGATCGCAGTAATGACGCGCTTGCTGTGGCGTCTCACTAATATGGAGTTTTTGCGCAGATATACCTACCTGTTTTAAAATTATTTGTTTCTTAATCATAAATCT
Source organism: Spicauda simplicius (assembly GCA_949699795.1). Classification (NCBI taxonomy): domain Eukaryota; kingdom Metazoa; phylum Arthropoda; class Insecta; order Lepidoptera; family Hesperiidae; genus Spicauda; species Spicauda simplicius. Next base: position 22,536,462 of record OX453058.1, on the reverse strand, counting down.
TGTAAAGGTGCAGCGATGTGCTAGAATTTTGAACTTTAATTAACTTTTAATATTTATTTTTTTTGTCGGCATTTATATTGCTGATGTTCAAATATATATTTTTGATTGTTTTTATGGCCCTTACTTTTTGCCTTTTAGCCGAACTTTATTAATCACGTATAAAATCATAATTCATAGGTGCTAAAAAATTAAGCTACATAGAGGTTAGATTGCATAAAAATATCTAATTAATATTTTTAACTATGTAATATGCAAACTGGATTATTTACGTAAGCACACCCTCACGAAAGCATTTGCTTAATTTTGAAAAAGCTTGTTAAATTAAGTGTTTCCTTTGACTATTAGTTCAGTTATCGATATGGACTTTCCAAATTATTGTTTCATGTAAGATTTATTTAAATTACTTTTACGAGTAAAAAAAACTATTGACAATAAGACACACAATGCACAATTATTTTTGGCATATAGAAAGGTTTTCCCTGGAGATCTTATTTCTGCGAAATCTGATTGCTTAAACCCTTTGCTCGTAGAATCCATCAATCGATCCATCAACTTTTGAAAGTCCACTGCTGGAGATAGGCCTCCCCTAATCTGCGCCACTTCGACAGGTCCTGAGCCATCTGAATCCAGCGATTACCCGCCGTATGCAATGCGGTTAGGCTCGTAGCATAGGGTTGTACATAGGGATTGCAATCCGGAAAACCAGATCCGGTAATCCGGCGGATCCGGCACAAATTTACACAACCCGGATCCGATACCAATTCACCACCGGATCCGGACCTCCACCATTTCACATTACAAAAATAATTACCGGTAGAAATTGATCCTTTTTTTACACTGTTTTAACCGTTCGATTAATGCGATCCGATCGGATCCGGCCGGATTGAGAAAAAAACGGCCGGATCCGGCCGGATTGAAATTGATGCCGGATTGCAATCCCTAATTGTACAATAAAGCCCTATAAACCATTAATCTATCTACTTCTGATCTGTTGGCAAAAACCGGTTCATTTAATATAGGTACATTACGAATTGATGTATGGCAATATGAATTGGTAATACAAATTGCTGTGTGAAGTCATCCCGACGAAAAAATCATAAATCATACATTTTAATATCTATTGAAAAATTAAACGTAAACATTTTTTTATTTCTGAGTTATTAATATTTTAATGATAAGGAAACTACTATGTCGATTGCAGGTAAACACCCATTACACAATTAATCCTCTGTAATAGCTATAATTACAATAATAGAGTCAGGTACATACCTAATGTTTCACAAGAAATACAATTCAGAAAATATTATTTTTTAATTAGTTAAAAAATTTTAAATGTCGGTATATTAAAGAACCAAATAACTTGACTAAACCTGATAATAAGTAGCCACTGCCGCCCATAGATTTAGCATTTAAGCCCTACTTGCCACCATGTAATGTGGACCACCATCTCCACGGATGTGTTACTTGGAAAGGCTCGTTTGCCTGCCTCATAACTTCCATGCAGTAACGCCCGGGGTGGAAGTAGAAATTACCGCCCTTTCATTTAAAAGAAAAAAAAATATCGTCGAAAAAAAGGTCGTGAACCCTACTTACTCCTCGACATCTACCTTTCTGCAACTTGACCAAAAAAAGGGCGCTAAATCTAAATATTCTGCAGCGCCCTAAATTTGACGTCCGGGGCGGAAATTTAATTTCCTAACTAAAACACCAAAAAATAAGTCTGCCGCCCCGCAAAACGTGCCGGGGCGGGCCGCAACTCTACGCCAGTGCATCCACGCCGTTTAACCAGACAAACTAGCGTATAACACTGGCGTTATAAGGCAGTAATAAATGCTGCAGTTCAGAGTTAAACAACAAGGGGTAATATAATATAAGATAAAAAAAAACAAGACAGTACAGTATGAAACTAAAAAAATAATAAAATAAGATTATGAGTATGTAGTTTCAAAATAGTTACGTTTCAATTAATGTTAAACCACAAAAACAAAATGTCAGAAAACGCAAGTCTTGTAACGCAGTTCTTCTACTACAAAAATCTCAAGATTCTTCAACAATCTAGCACTGTCGAGTCGCCAGATTCCCTGTAGGTATTGCCTCATAATTAATTTGCATACTATAAGTTTTTTACAACAAAGTTAATTAATAGTTTTAACAAACCTCTTAAAAATATACTTATTCAATTAGTAAGTAAAATTAATAACCGATGAAATCATCACCAATTTGGCAAAACAAATTATCATAAGTAAGAATTGTATACAGGTGTTTTCAACGGATATATATCAGCAATCATTCAATATACAGAAATTGCTCATATTTTCGGAATGCCTTTGTGTCGTTTGCATTAGCATGATAATACGCTTTATATTCATATTTTCAGTTAATCATGCATTATAATACTATAGCAATGAAGTAAAAAATATTAATGGTCTTTAAATTTTACGCTTATTAATCTTGATGTACTCATAAATAGTTTGTATATTTTTTTTAAGTTATACGTTTGGCGCGTTAGGGTAATTTTGAGCGTTGTAAGTAAATTTTTACGATGCGTGCGCACACCGTCACGAAAAATTGGCACCTCTAAGTTAGCTATAGTCAATATTTTAGTTTAGTTAATTGTTAATTAATGTAGTTTTTTCTACAATCGTAGAATAAGACGAAAGATAAAACTTTAAAAAGATTTTTATCTTCCTACGCCAAAGAAGTATAACATCCAATGCGTGTACCTACATAAGTACACAGTACAGACACTTTCTTTTTTTCTTTTATGCAATGGATTCTAATTCTGTGCCAAATTGTAGATACTTATTATATTTCATAGATTAAAATAGTAGGTAATGCTCAAATTGCAGCACCGATTATGAACATTCCTTTTACAGAATCGATATTGGTAAATAATCAATTCAAGCAGACACATAATATCACGTTCCGCGATATTTCAATTTATATATTGAAATGACTGTAACACGTTATTTATGTAAAATAACGTGATTATAATTTAAAAAATACGTACAAGGGTGTTTTATAGTTTTTTCATATGGGTGTTAATTGTACTAATTAGTTATTTCTATGAAATAATATTGTGAGTAATTTTTTTGACCGTAGGTTTCATTAATTTTTAATTACGTTATGCTCTATTTAAAATACTGTTAATATAGTTTTTATAGTATAGCAAAAAATAATATTTTTTCAATTTATAAACTTAACAAACGTCAACAAGAAACTCGTATTTATAGTGGATGGACGAGGTATTTGTTACATTTTAATTTATCTTTAACGGCAATAAGAAAATGATAAATAATTAATGTTCATGATCATCATGATTGGTTATAATTTCATTATTCACTAAGATTTTACTAGATATAGGTAGGTATATGTCATCGTCCACCCATTATTGTCCCACTGCTGTGCACGCGTCTTCTCTCGGAATGAGAGAGGTTTTAGGCCTTCACACACTCCTTTTTTTTTTAAAGAGATCTTTTTTTTAAAGAACTCTCGGGTGTGTAGGTTTCCTCACGATATTTTCCTTCAAAAAGCAGTGATAATTAATTTCGATAATTAAATCGATATAATAATAGACGTATGGCCGAAAGTCCATCCAGATATTTTTATTTAACCACAACACCAGTATGCAAATCTTAAGTTAAACAACGTACCGTCCACAGACATTGATTATTTTAAATAGGATAAGAGTAGGTACTTCAAGTAAGTCGCGGTTTCATTCCTCATATCGAGGACTAAGACCGAACCCCCTTTTTTGTACATATTTAGAATTTACAAGAAAGACGTCGGCGTCTTACCTAACTGAACCTTTAAATCCAGAGTTTATCAGCAATGAAGTCTAGTTAATAGGCGTGAATAAGCTATTGCTTACAATAAATGTGTGACGAGGGAATACCCTCGTCACACATTTATTGTAAGCAATAGCTTATTCACACGCCTTATAATCTCGGCAGAGACAAAACTACGGCAAACGGTGGTACTATACTCCATCGGAAGAAGTTAGTTACTGTAGCTGTTGTAACCAGTGTATTTGCAGAGTAACTGGCTTTTCGTTTTCATACACGGTGGTCCATTTGTTTATTTTTTTTTTATTTTTTTATCTCACCACGCCATTATCGTTGTAGTAGGTATGATTGTGGGATGTGACTGAATGTTCGCATGAGCTATAAGCAGCTTATACACATTTAAACAGCACTCGGCTTTTAGTAGGTATTGAATTCACTGAGCACATTTCTTTGTTATAAAAAACTTCAGATAACAATTAGTCAATTACCATTTCCCGCTTCCATTTAACGCATAAATTTATTTTTTATTTTTTAAAGAATTCAATCTTATTCCAGTTCATTTATTCATCATTGATCGTGTAAACTACGTTCGATTCATTTAATTTTATTTTTTCGTTTCAACCTAGATTTACTTCGTCTAAAAAAATCCCCATTGTAACTAAACAGATTAAATAAATGTAGCGATCATAGAACGTAAAAAAAATATAGCAAGATAGCAAGGTTCTACCACAGATGAATAAATATACTCTAATTCAATAGTATCACCTATATTCAGTTGTTCGATATTTAAATGTCATTTAAAACCAAACATCTCTTTCGCGCAGATTTGCCGCAAAGCCACAATGCAGTGTCCAGCGCTTCAAGCGCGCGGCCTACTGGCGCGAGTGGCGCCCACGCGCAGCTCAAGCGCTTAGTGGCCCGCGTCGTGGAGGAGGCTGCAGCGCTGCCGGCGCTAGCACGGTATGCCGCTGAACCGCACACGCCGACCGAAGCGTCGACTTACGAGGATTTATTGGCTACTGCTATTTTGAATAAGGTAAGTTTTTTTTTATTCTTTTCATTAAATGCGTTTAAAATTAGAAAGGACCAAATTATAATTCAAGCGCTAAAAACTCACAATTTTATTGTATTCATAAATATGGTATGTACTTGTTATTACTACTTATTATTATTACCTACTTACATACCATAATCTAAGTACATGTGTCATAATCGTCAAATAATGATTACATCGCTTTGGTAAATACCTACCTATTTAAATGTATATACCCATTACCTTTTTAGAATACAAAAACACTGCAAATTATCAATTATTGTATTATAATATTCCATCGCGTTTTTACTCACATTATCATAGCTCATTTGTCATTAACTATGGCGGCAAGCAATTATTTTGAAAAGATGATTTCGTTTCCCACCGTTTTATGGCGGATTCAGTGATTAAGCACACGCAGATATTATCCATCGAATAGAATTCAACCTTCAAAACGAATCAGATGCAAATTTAATATTTATATATTTAAAATAAAATCCAACTGGACAAAATTACGATATCCGGTACTTTGTAGGTACATTTTTTTATTCTCACAGAAATATATGATTCAGGACAGAAAAAATACGGGATTAAAGGTGACAGAACCCTTTTTGGTTTTAGCTACTACCAGTAAGTAGTAGGTAGTAATGTCATAAGGAAAATATACTTATTAGACGTGTTCCAATTCAGTCATCAGGATACACCGGTAATCTGGTCAAACTCAGTTACGACTATTATTATCAGCGACTGATTGCAGACGAATTAAGGCAGTAGACACTTACTATCAGTTGGACTGCTTCCATACTAAGCAAAAAACGCTAGCTGACTAAAGCAGTATCAGCACTCAGAAGCACAGCCTAAAATCATGTGTACATTATGTATTTCGACCATTAGAGGACATTCGACCATTAGAGGGATTCGGCAAATAGTCATACGTCAAATATAAGGAACATTTTTGACACTGAATATTTGTCTACTTGTTTCTAAGACGGCATAAGATTTTTCGTCTTCAAATTCAATGAATTCGATTACGACAGATATTATAATGTGAAGAGTACCTAACTATCAGTAGTAGTACGACTTATCCGTAAATTATTTTGAAAAGTATATGAATTACGAATTGTATTAAAGCAACTTTACCGTCGACATTGTAGCTGTTATTATTTGTTATTTGCAGTTAATTGTTCAATGAATTTAGATCTCTTTCATGGCGGATTCTACTATTACCCGCACGCACCTTGAATAAAAGTGATCACTTATCCTTGGCTTACTTTAAAATATCTCAACATTAGTAGGTATTTTCTTTTATATGGTAACACTATAAATATAAGTTAATATCGGTATAACAATGATTTTTAAAATCCATAACTAATTTATCATAGAAAAGTATTAATTTTCTTTGGTAAAGGAAATCTTCTAACGATAGGTATACCTACAAACGACAAGGCCAGGTTATGTATGATTTTTATTTACTTAAACTTCCCCCCTAATCGCTCTGCGTATTTGAAGAAGAAGGGTTGGGCCGGCATGCCCTTAGGCTCTCCTCAGAATAAGTAGCTGTAATCCTTGCTTTTAATTAATTCTTCACTTTCTAAAATACTTAATTAAAATTGTTAAGCCCAATAAACAAAACACGTAAATTGTTTGAACCAATTTAGGTCCATTTAAAATGTCTAATCATATCTAATTATTTGAGGATTAATCAGTAATTAATAAGAAATCAATCAATTGCAATGTAACTTGTCGGAGAGTCTAATGAAGAGAAACTACAATAAACTGCGGATTGTGGCTAATTAATACTTCAAATATCCGGTGTTTCGGTAAATTAGGTACATGGTTAATATTTTGATATTAGTTTCTATACTTTATAATCCGTACAAGCTAATCTTGTTATACTATTTATTGAAATAAAGATCAAAATATATATTACAATAATAGCGTATCTAAATCGGCTAGGGGCTCCAATCTTCATGCAAGTGTTTAAGTACTTTCTTCTACTTTTTAGCAATAGGAAGACCCAAGTGTCTCCCCTTCCCCTAAACTGAAAGATATAAAATATATCTATCGTCAATCAAGTGCGAATTGGTGGACTTCACACACCTCCGAGACATTTTTTAAAGCACTCTCTGGTGTGTAGGTTTCCTCACGATGTTTTCCTTCACCGAAAATCAGCGGTGCGTGCCTGGGTTTGAGCCTCGGACCTCCCGATTGAGAGGGCAAGTTTCAACCATTAGGCTATCACTGCTCCGAAGATACAAAAGACAGCTGGAAATTGCAATGTTGACCGCGGAAATTTTTTAATAAATCATTGTCTGTACATCTGACCGGAATAATTATTTTTCTTCCTTAAATTTATGATCAACAAACACTTTACAAGCGTCTTGAAGTTAATGTACAGTTTGAACATTTGTTATAGACATGACAAGGCCCTTTAAAAACACGTAGTGAAGTTTAACCTCCGGCATTTCTATTAGATTAATAATAAATCACTGACCCCACATACAATTGAGTTCAAACGGGTATTAAAAGCCTACATGGTACTAGTGTGCAGCCAGCCTTACACGAATCCATATAAAGACTACGTCAGCATGTACGTTCATATGCACTGGGGTGCTTTAATTAAGGGTCTTCAAACGCCACCTGTTTATTCTTTTATGTTTTTTAACACAAATATTTTGTCAGATAATAAGATTAAAAAGCAGTGAAATTTAAACTAATAATCCGAATGAAAAAATATATACATGAGTTCAAGATAAAAATAAATGTAAGATCTGTAGTAAATCCTCTCAAAACACACTTATTGAACAGATTGTTAAAAATCCTGAATCCAGTTTATATTCGCTTTAATCCAGTAATTAATGCAAATTATATTTTTACTACCTTTTACCTGCGGATTCGCCCGCACGGTCAAAGGGAATTAACATTAGCATTTGATGGCGCGATTCAGAAATTGCAAATGAATTTTACTAGCGCCATCTATTGACAACGTCTGAAACTACTAAATATCTAACAAATAACAAAACATCGATATTCTAATGGGAATGAGAGAGCGCGGTAAAAAGTAGCCTACATCACTCTCCGCCTTCATAACTATCTTCTAGCATATAAACCATATCATATAATAGCTATGTGGCGACGTGAAAGAGGAATAAACAAACACATTCACATTTATAGTTTTAGTATGGATTAGTATGGACTAGTATGGATGTATAATAGAATAATTCAAAATTGATCATGTCATTCCATCAGTGGCGCCATCTGTTCGACACCCCATTTACATTCAGATAGCGACATCTCTTGACATAGAACTGACAACATAGTGTTACAAGCGTTTATATCATTTTTATCAATTTAAATTATCTTAAACTAGGTAGATAGTATGTAATATAAATCTCATGACACTGGTTTAATACTCGCCAATTTCAGAAACCGCTTAACCATAGCTAAAAGTGAAATTTGAGTGTATATCATTTTAAAACTATTTTACCTTGAAACATACAAATGATATCCAATGTAGAGCTCTTACTTGTATTATCTCTTTATAGTAAACCCAGCCCGTCCCTAGATCATGAACCAAGTAATAATATAAAAACGAACCAAGTAATAATATGAAATATACGAATAAACGCAATGTATGGTCTCCCGAACTCTAGAAGTAATGGTACGAAATCTTTGAAGCGAAATCTTTAACTCGAGATAAACCAGTATACCTACTTAATATCATTAATAAAAGTCCGAAATGGATTTAGATAAAGTGACAATATTCAAAATGTTAAACACAAATTAGTGCGATTAACTGATTCACTCAAAGATTTTATCTCACGAAATTCAGGAGCCCTTAATCTGAGATAAGACGATCTGGTACACAACTATGCGTAGTGAAGACATTTCGAAATCTTCTCCATATAGTGTATCGATTGATAAGGAGTATCGCTGCCGATACCGTGTTATCGTCATATCAGTTTCTGCTAAGCCCAGACCGTTGGACCGCCTTATAAAGAAATGGTAAGTTTTAATTCGTTTCCACATTAATTGTGATCTGAAAGTGTGTGCCCGGGTTCTATGATGACAGTACCTTTCCTCCTCCCTCGAATGCTAATGAATCAAAAATGCTTACGTTTTATATGACTCTTTTTGTGATGTTTCTTTACGTGGTGAGCTGGGTGAGTGGTTACACAACGTTTTTTTGGAAATGTGTCGCAACGGCTGTGCTAGTTCCGTGTGTTTATCTTTATTGGTTTTCGGATGCTTATAATTATTAATAGAGCTAAATGTATGATTATATGGATTACCTGGATCGTGGTAAGGATGTTTGATATATTTTAATCAATACATAGTAAAAAATAAAGTCGCTTGGCCGTCTGTCCCTATGTATGCTTAGATCTTTAAAACTACGCTAGGGACGTTAATGCAGTTTTTTAATCGATAGAGTGACTCAAGAGGAAGGTTTTTATATATAATACGTGAATAATATAGTAACGAAACACTGATATTTTAGATTTTTGACTTTTAGGCGGAACGAAGTTCGCCGGGTCGACAAGTTTTAAATATTATCTAATTAAAACGTTAATTCGTCGTGAATAAGTGTTATAGACATCGTACTCCACTTTGTTTTAATCAATTTAGTTCATTTGATATTAAGAGATAAATATCTCGCTGCTCATTGTGTTTATATTAGATTGAAGTAGGGAAGAAGTCTATCTAATGGTATGGGGGTTATAAGTAATCACTGCTGGACTTGGACATCTGTAAACAACACGGTTGCCAGACGTCGCGATTTTGGCGGGACGTCCCGATTTTTTTGCCAAAATTGAATATCCCACGTGGGCCTGACTCGGTCCCGCTTTTCGAGTAGGACTGGATTTTTGCAAAAAAAAAGGTCGCGTATTGTAAATATAAGCGGAACTGCAAAAAATATGCCGCCAAATCTTCGTCGACCTGCAGTACGTCGACCAAAAAAGGTCGCACACATTCAAGTCAACTCGAAATAGAAAATGTACGTTACTCGAAATAGAAATTGTACGTACGTTCACATATAAGTCAACTCGAAACAGATATGTAACCCAGGTAGGTACCTTTGAACGTTGCCTTTGAACTATAAATGAATATTTATAGTTCAAAGGCAACGCGTCGTAACGCCACCTAAGTAGCTACTTATTTCAGGTCTTTGGCTTTAGTTAAAATATATAAAACAGATATATGATCAATAACTGTAACAACTTCAGAGGGTTTAAGGTTGTTAACCATATTTCTTATGTGTAACTAGCAGAACCCTGCAGCTTCGCCCTCGTTAAGAAAATCGATGTATCGATTGTCCCGTGGGAATAAGATATTTTTCTACAGTAAAAAGTAGCCTATATTTTAACCCAAAGTGTCAGCTAACTCCCTACTAAATATTATGAAAATCGCTCTAGCCGTTTAGACGTGAAGAAGTAACAAACATGCACTCACTAACTTTCGCCTTTATAATAATAGTATGATAAGTATGATATCAGGTTAAGTACAAACTGAAGGAATGCTTGCTCCTTAACAGCAATCTCAACCTGTATATATAATGGATACATAGTATACCTATGAAGGGATTTGAAGTAAACGACTACGGCATTATCATATAAGGTTAGCGTCGAGATTTAACATTAAATTGTTGTTAATCCTTGGTGGCCATTATGTACCTATTATTATTACTGCAAAAACGCTTGAACATTAAAGGTGGAACACGTTTACTATAAAAACTGCGATGTAATTATAATGTTTTAAGTTACGTTTATAATTATATAATTAATTGCTCCTATTATTATTTAAATGGCATATATAGTAAGTGCTATGTATTAAAAGATATTATAAAGGAGCTTAATTATTTTAATTGTATAAGTTGTTTTTAACCTACGTCTGTAAAATTATTATATTTGAATAATTATGTATATTATGTCTGTTTTGTTTTTTAACTTAGCATAACATGCGAGTTAAGACTGTACATTAATGAGTGCTAATGTACCTACCTATATTCAAACCGTGCCTGCTAGGTATTCGTATTGCTTAAACGTTTCTTAGCAGGTAAGAAAATTACTTTAGTAATTGTAGGTAGACTTGTAACTTTCGATAGAAGTTTAAAAAATAAAACTAAGAGAGGACCTGAAGCCACAGAATGACTTAAACTTGCAAAAGTTTAAAAAAATGAGTAATCACATGAAGTCCGTGTGACGAATATAAGGTGCCTGCAAATTTTTTAACAATGTGGGCATTACGAACCATAAAACGCCTTATCAAATTCGATAACTATATAATTCCTAAACTTTACCCGAGCTATATAACGGTATACGCAAAATCAAAATTTACAGCACCTTGCAGTAATTTTATTCCTAAGAGCCTGTTATGAAATGAAATGTCTTTATTTTGCGAACCTACAAAAAGTCATTTAAAATTTTATTCTTACACTACCGCCGGATCGGAACACGACCTCAACTGAGAGGATCCGGCAAAAAACTCAGCGGGTTTGTTTTCTTTATTCGTATATTAATTACATAAAAATACGTATTTAAGAGTGCATGCCAACCCTACTTTGGCTAGCTAGCGCAGCGCATGCAACGCCACGCAGTGCGAAACCGTCTCGTCGCCGTGTGAGCGCTATCGCTCATTGTCACCACTGACACAATTATCGCCTCTAGCACCACGCCCCAATCGTCATTATCGCATGGAGATGTACAATTTCTTCAGCGGCATCATCAGCTACTTTCCCAGTGGAAAGGAGGGCCAGGTTTCTATTTTTCTTGCGTCTTTTCCATTTGATTGTGTGTATGCAAACGCAATTATTACCCATTAAAAGATAAACGCTTACCATCGGGTTGTGTCACGTCCATTTTACTTATCGCACGTCGTAAAACTTGAAATTACGGTACTAAATATACCTATTCATTCGGAATTATTGAGTTAATATGTTACGTTAATTAGCGTTAGGGAACTTAAGGTCGTCAGAGCTAAGATTCTACATATACATACATTATAAAATAATGTTATTTCGCGTGTTTTTCTTGGTATTATTTGCCAAAAATAATTTAAGCTACTAGGAATAAGTAATAAAAAATATTTCTATCGCAAATCACATTAAATCGCATTAAACCATAACTACTAAATCTATTAAATTAAATATGAAACATTAATAACAATATATTGAGGTAACATTTAATATTCAGTGTATTAAATTCGTGTAATTAGTCAATAATAGGCTCATTCTTATAATAAAAAATATATTATATCTTACATTTTTTAAACACGAACGAAATGTCCGCATGCAGTTACCTATATATAAAAGACCGCTTCAGTGATGAAAAAATTGTATTAGGTACTACAGATTCACACAGCCGTAATAATACATAACAAATCTGTAACTCATGTAATAAATCTTATGTAATTATCCTAGAACAAAAAGATTCTCGTAATATTCGATTGTTTTATGTTTGTATCGAAACGATTAAGAAATCATTATATTAATACGTGAAGCAAAAATTTGTGACGGATTTTTAAGTAATATGCCGCGGACGGATTAGTATGAAATTTTGCACGGTTATAGTGGACGTAGAGAAGGAGTGCAGAATGTTAATATTTTTTTCAAATAATGCATTTTTCATACATAAAATCAACTAAAAACACATTACACACACTGCCTTGCATTTGTCACAAACACATAGGTATGTACTTAGTAAATGAAAATGAAAAGACACAACGTCAAGAATGTCAGATGACATTTGATTTTTAATTTAAATTACGGTCGAATTTCGGCCGATGCTACGGGTGACTAGTCTAAATAATTGCTCTATAATACTCTCATTGTATTGAAGTAGTTGTGGTGTATGCAACTTCATATAGAACAAATGTTTAATCTGAAATCAATACCAAATGCGTTACCATTTCCAAGGACTAGGATGAACGCCTCAAAAATTATTGATCCGGAAACCACTCCCTTCCGCCGAAACGCAAGAACTGCTCCACGCAAAAAGTGTGGCCAGGGTACCTCTCCGGTCAAACTACACTAGTTCTACCACCTTTTTTTCTCGAGGGGGAAACATTGAAAAGGTACCCGACGCCGTGGGAGCGATGCAAGGTTATGTGGGTTTTTTACCGCACTAAAACCCCCCGGTGGTCCTCGGCGCTACAAAGAGAACTTCGGGATCTCCAAAGGAACGCAAACGGAATCCTCTGAGCGCGTTGCCCTATCGGGCTCCTCACAGATGGGCGGCTGGGCCCAGCGCTCTGTCTAATGACAGTATGCGACCACACATAATTCACACATAATTCCTTCCCGGGATCGCCTGACCGAACGGTTCGAGCTCCCACTGTAACCGCCCGCAACCCCGGAATCCCCTTTTAGTCGCCTCTTACGATAGGAAAAGGATGCCGTAGCCCTATTCTAATCCCGGAAATGTAGAGACGTGGTTCTACCCCCTGGTGAAAAATTACAAGATCATTTACAAAATACTTTGCAAGTATCAAGTGAAAAATTACAAAATAATTTGCAAGTATCTTGCCTTTAGTGGGAGCGTGTGATTGCCGATTCACTTTTACATGAGGCGACTATATTAGAGTAAATACCGATGTGAACTTTTTTTTGTATGAATACAATTATGTACCTACATACATAAATCTTAAAGTAGATATAATTATAATCACCATATCTAATGCATTGTATGCTCTAAAATTCGCATTGTATTGATACACAAAGATTTTAGTAATTAATTTATCAGATCGCGCGTGCTGCGAGCACCTTGCTTTAAGATTTTACCATAAAAAGCTAATTACGAGTGTTTTAATGTCTCCATTATCGACATGCAATAATACTTTACACCCACGAACACCGCTTTAATGATAAATTTTAATGAAGACAAACGGGGTTACCGTTTGTTTAAAGATGCTGAAATCATGTATAGTTAATCTGTATACCAGATGTTAACGTATATAAGAGACAGGGGGAGCGGAGGGAGGGGGGGCTAAGGGACCAGCTGGCTTGGCATAGGTCGGTAGAAAAAGCACTAAACGAGGCTATTCATTCCGGACGCTCTCTGAGCGTAGGGCGAGAATTTTTTTCAGAACCTACCCGACCCTTTTAGTATAAAAGTATAGGTAACCTATTCCTAGGAATATACCTACTATACCTTTCCTATACTTATTCCTAGGAAGAACGATAAATTAACAAAGCGTAACTAACTTCGTGTGAGTCAAACCTACTTAACAAAATTCCTAGATACATACCTATATCCTCACAAAATTTAGCATTTATATAATTAACTAGCATACCCGGCCACGCGTTGCTGTGGTTAAAGAAATGTTACATAAGCATTTGCAATTAAACCTATAAATTAAGATATAAACTATCCTATCTTTCAAGTTGGATCAAAATGCACACGTTGAGTAAATTTGATTATAATCGGTTCAGAGGTTTAAGAGTCCATTGCGGACAAATAAAGTGACACGTAATTTATATATATTAAGATAAGATTTAAATGCTATTATATATATTGAATCATAATATAAATAAAGACAATTAAAGCAACATTAACACAAAATAGAATGATAAAAATAAATAATGTAGGTAATAAAAATATACTTAGTACAGGAAATCAATAAAAAACAAACACGTGCAGAATTTTTATGCATATAAGTACCTACTACATGCACAGTTAATGGGAAAATTATGGGTATTAATACCGAAATAAAAAAAAAAAACGTGTGGCACTCTGAGACTGCCGCGGTAAAGCTATTGCATAGCATTTTCATTTTTAACCGACTTCCAAAAAGGAGGAGGTTATCAATTCGTCTGTATTTTTTTTTTTTTTTTTTTATATTTGTTACCTCATTTCTCCGGACTGGGTGAACCGATTTAGATGATTTTTTTTTTATTTGAAAGGTAGTGCGTGTCATAGGGTCCCATTTTTTTTTAGTATTTTTTTGACTAGGGCATCCATAAGAAAAACGCATAAGTCTTAAATTTGCATTTTCAATGTACGCGATAAATGTATGAATAACTCAATATCCCGCCAACCGATTTTGATGATTCTTCTTTTATTAGAAAGGATGTACTCCAGGGGTAGTCTGATAAGAGTTTGATAAGGTTCTAATCATAGGATCTTCAACTTTTTGGAGCAAAATAATAAAATTAGTGATAGTCGGCCGAACCTTAGCTGGAGAAGTCCAATTGAGTAAAATATAGAATAAAATTACTATGTAGGTATTTACTATGAAAAATTTGACCTTCAACTCTTCAATCCTGATGATGCAGGGGTACTGCTAGCCTGAACTATAAAAGTTGGTCGTTTGATGTTTGCGAATATATAATGAAATTGTTAAGCAAATTCATGGGACAAAAATTTGACCTTCAACTCCTCAACCCTGATGATGCAGGGGTACTTAAAGCCAAAACCATAGGAATAAGCCATTTGGTGCTTACGTATATGTTATAAGATTACTGAGCAAAAACATAAGATGAAAAATTTGACCTTCAACTCCTCAACCCTGATGATGGAGGGGTACTTCAATCCTAAACCATAGAAGTTGGCAATTTGGTGCTTACGGTTATGTAAAGAAAATACTAAGCAAAAATATAAAATCAAAAATTTGACCTTCAACTCCTCAACCCTGATGATGAAGGGGTACTTCAATCCTAAACCATAGGAGTTGGCAATTTGGTGCTTACGGTTATGTAAAAATAATACTAAGCAGAGGCACAAAATTAAAATTTTGACCTTCAACTCCTCGACCCTGATGATGAAGGGGTACTTCAATTCTAAACCATAGGAGTTGGCAATTTGGTGCTTACGGGTATGTAAAAATAATACCAAACAGAGGCACAAAATTAAAATTTTGACCTTCAACTCCTAAACCCTGATGATGCAGGGTACTGCAAGCCTGAGTCATAGAAGTTAGCCACCTGGTACTAACGTATATGTTATAAGATTACTAAGCAACAATATAAGATGAAAAATTTGACCTTCAACTCCTCAACCCTGATGATGGAGGGGTACTTCCAGAGGGGGCGCCCTGTTTGTATGAATTGTAAAAGTGTTTTATGTTTAATTTTTGTGAATATGTAGATGCACAAAGCAAACTTAGAGGCTTTATTTAAATACAAACATAAAAATATAGTCACTAAAAAGTGTAAAATAAAAACTTTTTAACAAAAAATATCTACCGACTTCCATGTCACAAAAAAGTAAAAAATAATTTAAATATATTTTGGTCTAGAACATACTCAGTACTTAGTACATAGTTCTGAAGTCGGTGCTCATATAGGACGTAGTTACCGTCGTCCAGCGAAATATGTCGAGCACCGACCGACTTCAGGACTATGTACTAAGTACTGAGTATGTTCTAGACCAAAATATATTTAAATTATTTTTTACTTTTTTGTGACATGGAAGTCGGTAGATATTTTTTGTTAAAAAGTTTTTATTTTCATTTACATTTTCGTACTGTTGTACCATATACATACGCGTTAAGCAAACGCTCAGCCGCGCAACATCGTAGGCGGAGTGGGGGGCGGTGTTAGGTTTTTTCGTTACGAAATTTCTTGATTCGGTCGCCGCGCTCAAAGCCCGCGATAAAAGCTATGAAATAGCTTAAAATAGTAAAAGAAATGACGTATGCTTGTTCATTAAAATCTTATGTTTATTATCATAAATGCGAAAGTTTGTGAGGAAGTAGGTATGTGCCGTTACCGTATAACGTCTGTTACCTTTTTTACACAAAAAAGATTGAACGAATGTCGCTAAGATTTTGCACGCAGATAGTTTTGAGCCAGATCAACACATAGGATACTAATTACCGTGGCAGACGCGACCGAAACGGGCGAAGCCGGCATCATAACCTAGTATAAAATATTTTGAAGTGATACGCTATATTGATAGAACTCATCATATATTTGGAGTCTATTGGTCTATTTATGTATCAAGAAAATAACTCTGATGAAAAACACGAAAATCAATGAAAATTAAAAACCATGACTCACATGGCCATTTAGATGGTTTATTTTATTCATATTCATATTAATATTATAAAGGCGAAAGTTTGTGTGTATGTTTTTTACTTCTTCACGTCTAAACGGCTAGAGCGATTTTTATAAGATTTAGTAGGGAGTTAGCTGACGCTCTGGATTAACGTAGGTATAGGCTACTTTTTACCGTGGGAAAATTTCTTATTCCCACGGGACAATCCATACATCGATTTTTTAACGCGGGCAAAGCTGCGGTGTTCAGCTAGTTTCTCTTTCTTTTCTTTTTTTTACTTATTCATGTAACTGGTTATTTATAGAATTTAAATCTAGAAAAAGAACTCTTATATATAATGGCTCATAAACTTGTGACTGTGAGCCACTTTTATCTACAATCCGTTAACCTTGACCCTCATATCTCTATTTGTCACTTATTCCACATAATCACACACGGCCATAAAGTGTGGCCATTTACGTCTGCTACTTAATTTTCATGCTATGAACATTTATAGTCAGTAATTTTCTTTGTATAGTCAACTATGAAACCTATTATGGTTACAATACAGGTGATGCCTTTTAGCAGTGTTTGCGCTGTGTCTGAGAGGATATATGTAATGATTATCTATTATTATCTATCTATATTTATTAATACGTGAAGCAAAAACTTTTGATTCGTTTTTAAGATATTTGCCGCAGACGGAGATAAATTACGCACGGTTATAGTTGATGTAGAGAAGGAATAGGCAATGCTAATATTTTTTTCAATTAATGCATAAAATATACGTAAAATCAACTAAAACACATTACACAAACTACCTTGCATGCATATTAAGTAGCTTTTATATTGGAACGCAACTAGGGATTGCAATCCGGCCTCATTTCCAATCCGGCCGGATCCGGCCGTTTTTTTCTCAATCCGGCCGGATCCGTCCGGATCCGGCGACATTAATCGAACGATTAAAACAGTGTAAAAAAAGGATCGATTTCTTTCTAACGGTAATTATTTTTGTAATGTGAAATCTTTGTTAAAATATACAATCACCGGATCCGGTGGTGATTCGGATCCGGTGATGAATTGGTACCGGATCCAGTTTGTGTAAATTTGTGCCGGATCCGCCGGATTACCGGATCCGGTTTTCCGAATTGCAATCCCTAAACGCAACCCTTCGTGCGCGAGTCCGACTCGCGTTTAAGTGTTTTTTTTTTTATATTATTCAAGTATTTTATAGGTACTTTACGGATATAACAATATCAACAACTAAGCTATCTGTTACCCAATAAGATCCGTTTAAATAAAGATACCTATTTCGGTAATACTATCGGCATTGAATATCATATCTATATTATTAGTAAGCATTTAATCACTTTTGACTTTTAACCAGCGTAATCTCTATTATTGCATCATTATCAGACAATGCTCCTTAAGTTGATAGTGTTTCAATTAATTCTAGACACAATTTATATGACCTTGATTTATTTAGAGGTCGGAAGTCCATTAATAAACATCATGGTAGGTAAATAGGTTATCGTCAACGAATTATTGTCCCACTGCTAGGCACGGGTCTTCTCTCGGAATAAGAGTTTTAGGCCATTGTCCATCGCGCTGGCTAACTGCGAGTTGGTGTTGGTGGACTTTACACAACTCCGAGAACTTTTTTTTTAAAGATCTCTCGGGTGTGTAGGTTTCCTCACGATGTTTCCCTTCACCGAAAAGCACTGATAATTAATTTCTAATACGCACATAATTTTAGAAAAATCAGTGTTGCGTGCCTGGGTTTGAACCTCGGACCTCCCAATCGAGAGGGCAGGTTTCAAACATTAGGCTATCACTGTTCTATAGGTAGACTACATGATCATTCGTTTCTATTAAGTACCTAGTTATTATCGAAAATCACTATGAACGCTATACGTAGGTTAGTTACATATTTTTTTGAAAAATCTGTGTCGCGTGTCTGGGATTCGAACCTCAGACCCTCTAAGACGCCGATTTTCAACCATTAGGCTATCAATGCTCACTATTAAATCGATGTAATAATCCAATAACTTGGTTCCAGGTGATCGAACGCTACCAGACTGAGAATGGCTCTGGCGGTCGCAGCAGCGGCATACACTCGGCTAGCGCGAGCCCCTCGCCCTCCGAGCGCTCGTCACCACGCTCCCTGACTTCTAGGAACACCAGGGACATCACTCCTCCAGTAAGTTTGTTTATAATTATCATATAAGGGATCTTTTGTCAGAGAACTCTTCGTGATTCTCTAGTAATACTTTACCAATGGGTAGGTATCTACCTAATAACAGCAATATCAAACGTAGCTGTTAAATGGTTCCAGTTTTGTCCTCATTTTATAGAATTTCAATAATTATATTGTAAGGTGTAGAACCAGTGGAGTTCGACCGAGGAAGTACCACCGCCACACCTATTTCTATCGTAAAACAGTTCTTGCGTTTCGATGAAAGGGTGTGGTTGCCCGCACACTTTTATATAAGGCGACTGTCATAGTCCTCGGGTGTAGCAACGCATCTGTGATTGCCTTCAGATAGAACCCATGTTCTGTTTGAAGTTGCTTACAGATGTACATGGGCGGCAGTGGCCACTTACCGTCAGGTGGACTGCATACCTCTTCTCTCTATAAAGTCCACCTGCTTCTTTTTATAACTACCTAATATTCATTTAATTCAAACTAAGTTATTAAATTATTCCATCCATAATAAAGTAATATTATAAATATAATTTAAAATTATATTATAAATATAATTTAAAATTATATTATACATATTATTCGTTAATATTTTTTGTTTCTACCATTATGGGAGAATAATTAACTAAAATAATGGCAACTTTTTGCTCGTTATAACAATTTGAATTCAATCGTTAATTATTCATGTTTTTGTAGCTCCGTGAAGAAGTCGATGTGTCTGACTGGGAGGAAGGTGACGCCACCGAAGACGCAGTGGAGGTGCCCAGACGGGTACCCTTCCCTGAGTTCGGAGGCGACATCGTGCACCACACTGGTATAGATTTGTTTATAAAATTATTCATAGTACCACTAAAGACATATCACCACTAATTAATCAACTTAGTCATAACACTTACATACCTGCAATACCAGTGTTACCTTACTCAGAACACCCATAAAGTATCTATATCAGTATCGGTACTGATCCTACAGTAAAGCAAATAAATAGTATCATAATAGAATCGTTGTGAATTCGTTTTATAAGATAACAATTTCATATCATCAGCCCTTTAACTGGAGTTGAGCATAAAGTATTGACTAATTTATTTTCGGTAGAATACACACAGTACATGAACTTCACGTATAAGTTTGTTTAAGCAAACCAGTATCAAAAACCACTCACTTAAACAAAGTTTTCATATATATCCGAAAACAGATGAATACTATAAAACTAGGTAAATAAGATACTAAATAAAACAAAATATACTTAAGAAAAATAGTACGCGTAAGTACCTACATTTAGTGTAGTGTAGTAGTAATGTATTGAAAGGTACGATCTATTTAATATATTTTAATTATAAATACAGATAATGAAGATCGCGACTTCGATGAAGTGTCCAGCAGCGACATTCAAGCTGCCGACGGATCTTGGGAAGAGAACTGGCTGTTCCAGAAGAAGAAAATTAAAACTATACAATCCGTGCCCGTGCCCATGTTAGTTCCTAACTCGAATACTGAATACAGAGCTCTCATCGGCGACCGGGATGCTGAAGACACCACAGATCTATCTGACAACGCTAGTGACGCTGAGGAACAAGGAGAATTCAAAAGTGATGTCAAACGAGTTTTGGATTCAAAGCATGTGATTGGAGGGAAGCCTAAAGTGGACGACGTGTTGGATTTTGAACCGGACAGTCTCATGAGCGTTGACGGATCGGACGATTTCGAAAAACTATACAATGAATACAATCAAAGCGAAGATACAGTAGATGCTGTTAACACGAAATTCGTTGAAAACGTTACTTCAATTGTAAAGGTAAACGGGGATCATGAGGAAAACTTGGATAATAAAAATGACTCCATTTTAATAGTTGGAGTTGACAGTGGCCCGCTACCTAAAGCAGAGTTTAATGTTAAAGAAGAAATACACCGGACACTTAACGGAAACGCTGAAGAATACATTGAAGATCTGAATCACGTTACATCGGAAAGTTTAGAAAGTTCTATTACTGAGAATCATAATTACGCAGAAAATAAGGGTAATTTCCGTAATTTATTTTGTATTCACCTACAGTAAACTTATCTGTAGATATGGACTGAATATTATGTTGTTGCTTTCAGAATCCAACAACACATTAAGTCGACACGAACGCGAAGGCGAGTACGAAGAAACTGTATCAGTACCGGTGCAGAGGTACGCTGACAGCTTGCGCAGAAAACATTTCGAAGATGAATCACTACAGTAAGTTATCATACTATTATCTGCAATACATACCTCTACTGAGCATGGATTTCCTCCTAGAATAAAAAGGGGTTAGGTCAAGTGCGAATTTCTTACACCGTTGACTTTCCATTGAGGTCAGTCCTCATGGGGTCTTCATAGTCAAATAAACATAAACCCTTTCCAGCGTATTACGTTCAAATATTCGAACCAGAGACCTGCAGAAACGGAGGTAAAATATCAAACCACTTGGCCCTTACTGATTATTCTACTGCAACAGAAGATTCGTTACGATTTATCTTAACATAAAAAACAACATACATTCATAATTGTACAATATTAATCTCTAAAACAAATATTTTTAATTTTAGAAACTCAGCTCCTAGTATCGAAAAAGAAGAAGAATTAATACCAGGTACTTATTCTTTCTCTTATTTGATTAATTGTTAAATAAAAATAACTAGTGTCAAGTATGATTAATTGTAATAAAATCAATTGCAGGATCTATAGCATATAGAGAGCGCAAAAAATGGCTGAACTATGTCGATATGCCGAACAACCCATACTCACCAGAAGCCATTAAGAAGAGATTATCAGCCAAAAGCACATCATCATTGTTTGATACATTGACTAAAAGTAAAGAATTTGATGATGAAAAAATTGAAATACCTGACGACAATGCTGATGACAGTGTAAATATCAATGGCCACGCTAATAACACTGATGAAAGAAACATAAGCCGTGGTGGTTCAGCACTTAGTGTTAGTACTAGTAATATCAGCATGAACGATAGACGGTCAATCAGTCCATCTCCTAAAGTACTTAAACATGGCATGACCGATGAGAGCCCACAATATAGACGGTAAGTTTCTGATCAAGTATTAAATTTCAAAATAAATTATATTAACAAAAATATAATTAAAAATATATTTCTGTTTTAGTTATGGCAGAGATTATTACATAAAAGAGGCAAAGAAGTCAGCCGGCGGCCGTAACGCGAGCAGTATTAGTGACACTTGCTCTTTAACGAGTTCCATGAACAAATCAACCAGTTTAGACAATTTTGAAACAGAGTTCGCCTCGCCTGTAAGTGCCAGCAGTTCGTTGAGCGATCTCGAGGCATCCTCCCTTCATCAGAACATCACTCGCGCAGTTCTGAGCCCTAGAAACGCGAGCCCCAACTTCGCCATAAATCCCATTTTCGAAAATGCCGATAAACAAAGCGATAACGCTAACGATGTTGCGACAAACAGACGCAACGTTAGCAAAAATTCAAACGTAAGGCAACAAAGTAAAAGTGTGTGCAATGGAGGTGACGGTTATGTGGAAAACGAGGATATAGTTAGACTTAAAATACCGAAAACGCCCGAAATAACTGAAGATCTATTCGAGTCGTACACGGACGTTAGGCGCAGTAACACCCTACGGAGCGAAGACCTGTGCATTCGCGCCAAGCGCCGCCCAGGTCTCAATTTTGCTTTCGGTGGAAGCCTAAGGTTAAACAAAGGCTTACATAAAGATTTGTGGTGAATGAAAATTAATCAGTCCCAATATTTATCTAATACACCTCCAATATCAAAGCACTCGTACTGACAATGTAGATACTCGTAGACCGGAACCCTAACTCCGTTGAATCTCCGTCCACCATGTACAATACTTGCATAGACCAAGTCGATCATTTTTAGGGTAAACTCTAGGTTATTTCGTAGCATATATCACGACCATATTTCATACATGAACGGATGTGGTGTAAGGATGGCTGAACAGCTAGAACCAAAAATATCTTCGTTTTTGACACCAAGTAACTTTGCCTGTTGAGTGTAATAGTTGGCATGTTTTATTTATTAAAAACTTGGCTGACTAACAGCACTCCGCACTTTATATTAATTGGACTATGATTCTAGATACGCACTCATATATTTGTGTACTTCTAATTAAAAATTTCAGTACTATTACTACAGTAATCCTCAAAGAGATTAGTGGTGAGTGTTGTAAGATTTTGGTGAATGAAATTTTAACTAACAAACTAAAGAGGCTTAGCTGACGGACTAACCAGACCTTCTAAACACTTCCTCGCCATCATCACCCTTCAAGAGCTTCTGTATCGCTTCAATCGAAACAATTTAAGTATTATTAACAATCGGAATGCAGATCTATAACTTCTTTTATTTATTATAATGTATTATATGACATTAAATATAGGTTATATTTCCTGTGTCGCACCAGTAACTTAATATCACGCGATAGTGTTTTAATAGCACGCGAAACGTCGTGGAACCTTATAAAACTTTTTGTATTTTGGGCTTATAATGTTTTTATCCAATAACAACACGTTTACTTTAATCCACTTTTAACAATATATATAATCATATCTTTTCAATGTCATTCATTAGAAATAACTCATAACAATTATTCAATCTAAATTTCAGAGACTACTAATTAAGCAATTCAATACAATTGCGACAAATCAACAATACACGAATTTCGCCGGCAAAGACCAAATACAAAATTCCATAACAACGATGCCACATGACAACAAAGATGAGGTTTTAATCGAATACGAAGATGTGAACGATCAAACTTTATTTTCCGCTAAACCAGTATACGTTGACGAAGATACGGACAAGCAATTCGAAGAAATATTACATTCTGCGTATAACACAGAAATTACGCCACTAACAATAACGATAGACAAACCACACGATGAATCAGCAAAATCGCCCAACAGCATAAGTGCAAATTCTAACAGTTCGAGCAGTATAGAAGATTCGATTAAAATATACAACGTACAAACAGGTGAAATTGTAAAATGTAAACCTGAAGATAAGGTATCACCGAGATATGAGCAAACGCCTGACAGAAATGACAACATCAATATGCCTGATAAGAATATCCCAGGAGAAACCATTGAGAGGCTCAGTGCGAGAGACGATGTCGACGAGGTAACGATAACACCACAACCGAGGGAAGAAAGGTTGCCTCAGATCAGTGAAATTGAAGAAATTCTAGTTCATCTGCCCAAGGTGAAGGAGTTGGCTAAAAAATTTGTTAG
This sequence comes from Spicauda simplicius, assembly GCA_949699795.1. Taxonomy (NCBI): domain Eukaryota; kingdom Metazoa; phylum Arthropoda; class Insecta; order Lepidoptera; family Hesperiidae; genus Spicauda; species Spicauda simplicius. Next base: position 22,512,217 of record OX453058.1, on the reverse strand, counting down.
TATGGATAATCTCAGTGAACCAGCCAAGGTTAGTAGTTAAAGTTTACTTGAAGATTACGAATGACTAATTTTAGATAACTGTTATCTATTATATTTACGTAAATCGGTCCGTTTTTAGTTTCCGCACAGTACAAGTATTTGGAAAAATCTACGGAGTATTAAACATATAATTGCCAATGATAATGATGATGAATGATTTACCTTTTTTTTTGATACCGGCATCCACGTGGTACAGTTTAATCTTACGTAAAGAATAACTTCTTAGAAAATGAGTAACTTTTTATGTATCTACACTAATGATTAGGAGTCCTTAAACAAATTTTGAACCTACTTTTTCAATAACTTCTAAGAGAACATGAACAATACAGCACCTTTTTTATTTACTAAAATCTTTAATTATTTTTTACAGCCTCCACCACAAGCATACGTCAAACGGCGAAAAAGCAGGGAGAATTTGTTAAATGACAACACTGACCGACCGACAAACAAATCAGTGTACATGCACAGCCTAACAGCCAGGAGTATCTCCAAGGAGTTCCGAGATGAGCTGAAACTGTCAATGGCAACACCCCTCACGGTTCCCGGAGGCTCTAAAGAAATCCCCGAAGGCACCGAAGACGTCACCAAAGAATCTGGCAGACCAGGAAGCCCGCTTCCAGAACCTGGATCGATCAAAACTAAACTAGCGTTTTTTGAAAGCCTAAAATCTAAGTTCAGTACCAAACGGCTAGTGGAAAACTGACTATGATAGACCTATTTTATAAATATATTTTACGATTAGAAATATTAAAATTAAGACTCAGAATTTCCTAGATTTCATTTTATACAATGATTTTTGAAAATATATTGCAAAAATATTCTTATACTGAAGCAATTAAAATATGGGAACCAATATCATAATATCACTTAGTAAAATTTTAACACTTACGTGTTTTTATCGGACTTACTCATATCTTATTGTAAAGATTCAACGTTCGTATCTTTTTTATCTTACTTTCATGTTATAATTTAATCTGAAAAAAATGTATGACGTCTACCTAGATACATGAGTCTAGTGTTGTTTTTACAATCTTTTCATCAACAGCTGAATTAGTAATTCCGATTGATCATTCGATACAGATCACAATTTCCTTTTAATTAACATTGACGTCATGTAATATTTCTACGCCACCAATTAGTGCGACTACAACTTGTTTACTTCTTTGTAAACTTGTGAGGTAGTTTTAGATGTTCGGAGTTTGTAGAATAGTGATTATTTTAATAATTTTAAACAAATACCTGTTAAAAGGTAGTTTTTAGTGCTAAGAGTTGATGTCTACTTTAATACGTTTTCATTAATGTGACTTTAATAATAAAAATATTTGCAACACTTCTTATTTGAACATCGTAATAGAGCTCAAATAAATTGCAAAATATACTGCTTCATATGACTTACAGAAGGTATTTTTAACGTATCTTTTTAAGGTACCTTTCAAAGGTACCTTTTAAGTTATTCCGTATATTCCAAGGACGGATAAAATACTAAATAATAATTTTGGGACTGGGTGGGTAGGGTTTTATATTGTGAACTGATTAAATGAGTGGTCACAGTAGTATCGTTTATTAGGTTACGGTGTAAATATATGGTGCCATTTGTAATCTTTACATGTTTAGCTAAAGCCAAAGTTGTAAATAGCATATCTCTGTAGATCCGTGGGTAATATTAATATATATATCTCTAGAGGTTGTGTCCATACGTGTAGTTTCATTAGATCAACTATACAAGGATCTCGCATGTAATAAAATATTACTTGTTCAGTGTTGCCAATTTTTAAATTAATTTTCCCATAAATTATCCAACTACCTTACGTTTTACGCTACTTTTAAGTTTCATTATATCTTGCACTATGTGCATTGACTGTAATTTTAAAGATATTGGTATACCATTGTGCACAAAAAGTAATGCCATCAAAAAATAATTAACAACTTGAGGTGCACTTAACATTTTGTCACATATAAATCCTTAGTGTAGTTGATCTAAAAATATTGTAATATTAACTTTTATTCTAGTTCTAAGTGCAATATATCTGCTATATATAATGTGATAAACAGTATAGTGGATTTATAAGACATGAAATTTTACCATGGTGTATTTGGTAACGTGATTCGGTAACTCTTAATGTACTTGGGAGTATAAATAAAAACATAAAAATATTTATTGTTTTATTCATATTAATGTTAAGCATACAAATATATTAATTGTTATAAAAAAATATTTTTATTCGTCTGTTACAAGTTTTGTTTAAATAAGCCTTCATGATATTGATGGTCCTAATTAGTTTAAGGAAAAAAAACTATAACATACTTTGTCCTACCAGTTAAAGTTTTAGTAAGAAATACTAAAAAAAAATATACATTCCTAGCACAACAAATCACAGTATGTTATTGTTATTGAAATTAGACAATAATGATATTAATACCTAATGATTGAAGATAAATGCAATTAACAATTACCTTGTATATAACAAAGCACTAATTAAATATTTAATAGATATAACATTAGTCAATGATTACATAATACAACCTTAGAAAAAAATCTATAATATTATCTAAAATTATGTAAAAGACGCCGGAAAGCAAACTTGTATCCAAAAAAAATGCAACTTAAGTTATATAATTATGAGATCAATGACACTAATTTAAAATGGTCCATTGATAATATATAATTGGTTTTAGTTTAAAATTGTATATGTACAAAACAAGAACCAATCAAGTATACAATCTAATTTAAAAGTTAGGGAAACTTTAAATATTTTTTTGGTTTCGGCTTAAAGTTGCATCCTTCGAGATGCATCAGGCCTGTTGTACATGGCACGTTTTTCAGCCGTACGGCGTCTTTACCTTACCGTGAAAAAAACGTGCTAGCATGTACATGGCACGGCATCTCAGTGATCCATACAACACTGACAACCGCGCCTACACACGGCGAATTAACCGTAGATTTTTACGCCGCAAAAACGTGTGTCTACAAGAGGCCTCATGGTTGCTTTCCGGCGTCGTAAGTTATATCACATAGCACCTGTTATTGTAAAAACTGTAGAAAACTCACATTACAAAACTTTATGACAATATTTGCACAATGTTAAAAATAGATATATAGATACAAATAGTCTTGCATCAATATACTTAATGTTATCATCAAATCAGAGATAACTATTAAAATTGAATTTAATCACAGAATATATATTTGAAACCACATATTTCTGCTGTGTAATAAAATATAAAGTGGGATCTACTCATTAGGGACATCTGTAACCAACCAACCAAGATTAGAGTCATAACATCTGTGTGAAGACTACTAAGTCTAACGCCTTGGTTAAGCAGGTTTTCTACTCCACAGTGCTAACACAGCTGTTATAAAGCAGAAATGACGACGGTGGTAAAATGAGGTCGAACTACAAAGAGTTTTACCACTTACTAGATGAAACAATTTTTTTTTTTTTTATCTGACCGAAGTAGCAAACGAGCATGCAGTCCACCTGGTGGTAAGTGGTCACTACTTCATACAGAACATGGGTTCCAACTGAAGTCAATCACAGATGCGTTGCGTACTCCCGAGGGCTATGCTGGTCGCCTCATGTGAAAGTGTGCCGGCAACCACACCCTTCTATTGAAACGCAAGAGCATTTTTTTTTTCTTTCACACTAGAAATAGAGGAATAGAATATACCTATAAACCCTAACCTATAATAAAATTTCAATAAAATATACCTAATGTTTTATGGTAAGGTATCTTCTCCATTTCCTTAGAATGTTTTCTCCTGTAGCACCAGAGAAAATAGTCAATTAGACTGGAATTTGGTACTTCGATATTTTGCGGTTCGTTTTGCACTCTATCTTCTATTCTCTTCTTCAACAGTTCTACTGCATGAATTGAACATCCTCTGATCTCTACCTCTTCTTCTGACCCACTCTCCAAAAGAACATCTGTGAATGTCCAAACATTGTTATAAAACAGAATAAATATACTGGAAAGTAATATTTAATGTGGGGTAAAAATAATAGACTGGAAGCATTTGTAATCATTACATATATTATAAAAAAAAGTCGCGTAGTGTTGTCTGTCCCTATGTATGCTTGGATGTATATTTTTTTTTAAAAGATAGAGTGATTCAATGCATATTAAAGAAACACTGATAATTTTAGATTTTTGACTTTTAGATGAAACGAATTTTGCTGGGTCAGCTAGTTTAAAATGTAATGGCCGTCGCCAAAGAGGGATAGCCAACCATTCGCCCAAGAAATGCAAAAAATACTTGACCCAAACTTTACACATGGCGACGATCTCGATATTTAGCACATATGTGATTTTCATATTCTTCTAAGTTAATAAGTTAATACACTAAAGCCAGAAAATTTAATAAATCATTGTCGTCATTACCAGCCTACTGGTGGGAAAAGTGTTTAGGCCATAATCACTCACTCTCAGATGACCCCCCCCCCCCTACTCTGGCTAAGTGGGAATAGATAGATTTTATATAGCTTTCAAAAAACACTACAAAAAGACTCCTACGTGTAGAGCACAGGAATTTCCTCCGCATGATTGAATTTGTAGTTTGTCATAACAAGTGATAACTTTGAAAAATCAGAGGTTACATCTAGAATTTGAAATTTGGATCTCTGAATGAAAGGTAATTTTAAACTATTAAACTATCATTATCACAAACAATAGTATTAGAAACATTGCTATCACCACTCACCATTTCGCAACTTCTCCATTAAGTCATTAGTGTAGCTCATTGCACCAAAATAGACTAAGACTTGCGGCACTCTGTAATCTGCAAACATAGTCATCTTATCTATATCATAGAACTCCCCCCATCCGGACCCACCAAAGAAGTTCCATAAATCTGCTACCAGAATCTGTGCTCTCTTGTATAATGATACTTTACGTCCCTTATATAATGCCTCATCTCGAAAACATGGGAAATTATCAACAACTATCTTTAACAACTTTACAGCTGACTTGTTAGCTTCTTTCAAACAAGTTTCAAATGTCCCATTATACTTTTCTATAAGTATGGATCCAACTTCATGTAGTACAGCCACCCTCTTATCAAATAGTGGTATCTCTGCTTCTGTATCACCTTTCATAATTCTATTTAGGTCCTCCTTAGTTATTTTTGAGTAGTACTCTGGGTTTGTTATATCATAACCATCCTGTAATGTTAATGTGTTTGTTACTTATTTGAAAAAGTTATGTATTTGTAGATCGTACACATTAGGTAAAGGCAAAACTTGCTTCATTTAACAATAAGCCTCAAATATACCTATTATCAATGATATGAATCAAATCTTATCTACTCACTTAACACTGTTACAAAAGATATTCAGATATCCTAAATATGACTCAACCATTTTGTGCCTCAGGAATGGTAACACATCTATAAACTGCTTCAGGTAGAAGCCCTGTTTTATATGAAACTAGCTGTACCCTGCGCGCGTTGCTATTCCATCACAAAAAAAAACACCAGAATACTTTGTGAGTTCATGAACAACTTTGCTAAAGATCATCACATTATCTTTATGATTCTATGGAGCATATACAGACAAGCATTCATTTTTATGAAAAAAAAGAAGATTATTTACAGATTTCTACACTACACGCACACACCAGCACACTTTTTATATGAGGCGACCATCATAGTCATGGTTCAGTTAGAACCCATGTCCTATATGAAGTTGCTTACAGACGTTGATGGGCGGCAGCAACCTCTTACCATCATGTGGACTGCATGCTCATTTGCTACTTCAATCGGATAGAAAAAATAGAAAAGACTACTTGTATACTGCTTCAATCCCTACTAATATTATAAATGTAAATTTAAGTTTATTTGCTAAATTTTCATGCAAATTTACCAGTTGGATTTCACTGAAATTTTCCACTCGTAGCAAATCTAGTCTTATATAAAGAAATGATGGCCCTTATCTCCAAAACCAACTTACCTTAATAGCTCTATATAGAGCAGCCTCTAAAGCATAGTAACCAGTATGGCCATCCACAGTCCACTGTTCCTGCTTCGTTTTGGACCAGAAACAGAAGTTCAAGGCATCAGTCACAAACACCCAGTCAGCAGCTCTCGGATGGTCTTTGCTAGGGTGGATTATATCAGCACCTGTTTCTGGGATCTGAAGACCATTAGCCATAATGTGTGAAACCAGCTGTTGAAAAGTTAAATCTCTGATAAGTATATTAAAAACTAGCAAAGGATTCAAGTATAGAAATACCATATATGCATATTTGCAATTGACTCCACATGGTAAGAGGGTCACCTGCTGCCAGCCACAGATTAGTCGCTAGACCTAAGTTAGGTTGCCACATATAAGTCTTACCACAGAATTCAACTCAGAACGATATAACATTTAACACTGATATTGTAAGGTACAAATAGGTGTTAGCATCTGGAGGTAAACTATGACTCACAAGTTCTATCACCGATAAATATAGCATTTGTGTATTTTTGCTATATTTTCATACCAACCTTTTAATTAATGATCATAGATGAACAAAAGCTTCCACCAATTTATTTTTCTCACAATACCCACAGTGCAATGTGCTTTAATTTGTGTAACTGTGTAAAAGATACACAGACAGATGCTGTTCTCCTAGATATATTTTCTTAGTCACTACCTACAACACTCACGGAAAGAAAGGTAGTAGAGCTATTCAACACCGCCATCACACGTCCCAAACCAACTCAACTATGAAAAATTAAATAGAAGAATTTGAATGATGTATTCATGATTATTTCTATACAATGGCTGTACCTTATCACAAAGATTTTCAATTCCATCATCATGTATTGTCACATAATGCGCGTTTTTGGCAATAAATTCTCCAGATTCCGCTGGCCCCAATACACCTTCTCGGACCATTTCATTAAAAATATAAAAATAACACAAAGGAAGTAGCAAACAGTCACTGGGAGCTTCTCCGTTAAAACACACACATTGCACTCTTAACGGTTATCTTCAGATAATCCTTTATCATGTTCAGATATTATCATACTACACTGTGATAGGAAAATGTTTATGTTAAATTGTTAAAGTCAGCGTCAGTAACAACAAGTCAACAACAAACAACAACATGTCAACAAGTAACAACTGTCAAATACGTTTAGTACCGCGAAAATGTCTGTCAATCGGAATATTTTCTTATAAATATTTTGCAGTATACTTATATCGATTATTTTTTCTCTTTCGTAGCATTGATTAAAGCTTTAATTATAATAATTACAAAATTGCAAATTTGGTAATAATATTTGGTCATATCGGGTGCGTTCCATGAGACGTTCACAAAGCCCACGCTCACGACTGCAGTTTTTCCCGTTCCATTAGCTTGTGAGCTTTACTGACGTATTCTTTACAGGAACGATCACTTCGACGTCTTCGACCCACCTTGTTAGATGGGTCGTCATGAGTGACGTTTTCGACGACGACTTTTGGGTATTTAGGGCTTTGCGAGTGTCATCTGGAACGCACCCATCATAACCTTAAAATGTCAGATATGTCAGATATGACTTCTGAAGTTCTAATTTGTGACTTCTGACAGTTCTGTCTTGATTTCAGCGGGAGCGGGAGAGAGTTTCGGTATTAATTTAGTAAACGGCAGTGTTGAAACAAAAAAATCCGTTTTGTATTGAAGTTGAAAAAGACGAATAAATAAATACAGTAATTTCCAATCTAAAAGTAAGATGCCGATAGACGTGCAAGGTACTTTCGTTTCTCAAAAGATAAACAAGATTCGTTGGATACCGGAAGAGTACGTTGAAACTAAGCACTTCTTCAGCGGGAGTTGGGACGATGATGATAATTCCGTGAAAGTGTGGACCTTCGAGAGTCCACACGAAGACGAGGATGTGGAATACCCTCGTCAATTATCGGAATACAAAGTGGACGGAGACGTGACGGAAATTCAATTTACTGAGAAGAATACCATCGCAGTTTCCTCGTCCGATGGTAATGTGAGGTTATTAGAAGTAAGCGCTTACGACAGGCAGGCGCCGCTCAGAGAAGTTTACTCATGGGATAAGCTACACAAATTCGGGTAAGGTTTTGTTTCCATTTCTGATAGTAGGCCAAACTATATAATTTAATTTATCTTACCGGCAGCGGTCTAAAATCGTGCCACCTTAACGATTGGGGGAGGGGTGGAAATGGTAGGGGTTAGTACTTCCCCCTCATGCGAACTCTGCCTGCTGAAGACATATATTTTTTTATATTGGAGACATATAATTTTGAAAAAATAACCTCAATAGTATCACATTAATGAGAAATAACCCAAATATTGTTTATATTTTCTGAATATTTTGTTAAAAGCAGTCTAAGCTAGAAAACATTTATTCTATAATTTGTCTCTTAAATTAGAGAACTTTGTCTCTGAAGTCGACGGATTGCTGAAGTATAAAATTCATATCTTGGGGTATCCTCAAGACATGGAAAATATATTGTTTTCATGAGTTTTAAATACACTAATAAACAGACAGCCAATAATTCTCAAAATTGTAGGCATTTTTATTATAACTGATTGTCAGTCCTCCAAAAATTTGTTTATGCAGGTACCTGCAATGTACAGACATATTTCTATATTTATTGTTGTAGAGAGGACCAATGCTCATGTACATCAGTAGCCACAATGGAGACGGACATTGCAACAATTGGTGAGGACGGCAACATAAATCTGCTGAATGGAAGGCGAGGAGACGTTGCACGAACCATCACAGAGGCTGACAGCTGCTCCTTGCATTCAGTCTGTTTTATCAAGCTTAATGAGGTAACCATAATATGATAAGATTAATGAAAACATATTTCTAAGTTTTTTTTAAATTTTGCAATGCTCTAGTACTATAAGAATATTGACATATAAGTAAAAAAAATGAGATATTAAACATTTTTTTTCTAATATTATAAAGACAAAAGTTTGAATGGATTACTCTTTCACACAACAATGCAACCAAAAAATACCTACATACAAATTGGTAATGGGATAATGGGATAAAAAATACATACAATTGGTAATTGGATGGGTCTGATTTGGGGGAATGATAGGTAGCCTGTTTATTTCATAGGTTCATATCAATTCTAGAAAATTAACGAGTTTCGTTATTTTCGGTCCCTTTTTTACTTTTTTACAAGAATTTTAATATTTAATTCTTCTTTACACCATATTTATAAGCTCATCTCAATTCACTATTTGATTACACATCACATCATCTCATAAGTTTTATGCTATTAATTTCAGATAATCACAGGCAATATCAGAGGTCATATGAAGATTTGGGACATCAGATCACCCAACAACAAACCATGTGCATCATTTCTCTTAGCTGGTGATGAGTTAGCAGCAACATGTATAGTACACCACCCTACACAACCGTACATAGTTCTAGCAGGCAGTGAATCGGGGTCTTTAGCTTTATGGGACTTGCGTATGAATCAATTTCCAACATCTTTATTAAATGCCCATGCAGCTGGTGTTACGGAAATGCAGTTTCATCCAGAAAATCCGAACAAACTAATAACAAGTTCCGTTTCTGGAGAAGTTTGGGATTGGAACATGGAGTCTCTAACGAAGAAGAGTCAGGACAACTGGATGCCACTCGAAGACAAGAATCCGATGGCCGTGAACTCCCTGATGCCAACATTACACAAAGCTATAAACACTATACACTGTGATAAAGGAAGGATTTTGTGTGGTGCTGATAATGAGGCTGTTTATTTAATTAAGAACTTGAAATATTAAGACCAAAACAAGATAAACTCATGCTAGAAATGGAAATGAATTTTTGGAAAATAAAAAGTAGAGCTGGGATCTTGATTTGTGAGAAATGAAAAGTTTTTTTATTTTTTTATTAAACGCTGTGTCGTGGGTGCCATGGACACACACAAAGACGAATACACAAACACCCAGACCCAGAACAAGAATCTAAACTCATCATTCAGATACCTGTCTAGTCGGGAATCGAACCCGGAACCCATTGAGCGTCAGACAGGTATGGTAAGCGCTGCGCCATGCGGGTCGTCATTGTATCAGTTAAAGTAGTTCATTCTATCCCTAAGACTTCCCTGATTGTATGGAGAAGTCAGTATTGCATTTTGTTCTTCTATTATAATATACAGTACTGTATAAGTTGTATGTCCTGTCCACCAAAGCGCACTTGGCCAACGCGATGGACTATGGCCTAAACTCTCTCACTCTGGGTTGACGAGATATGTTGTATACAATGTGTAATTCTATTGTATGTTTATAATAAAATTATGTGGTCAATTACATCTTCCATAAATAAAAAACACATTTAAATAATACACGTTTATTTTAAATTTTGGAAGTAAAATACACTTACGTAGTAACATTATACATTATTTTATCAATAATACACCAAGTCAGTCTTTGCTTGCCCTAGTCGATTGGTAGGATACTATGAAGTTGCATTATTTACATATAAGTATTTAAGGTAATTTTAGTTTGTGAGGTTAAGTAAAATATCAATATACAGCCCCAAGAGATATAATTGGATGATATAATTTGTCAACAGCAAACAATATTGCATTTATTTATGTATTCATGTTCACCAATTTTCTACCTTCACTTTTTTCTCGCACTCCCAAAGCAAATTTTGGATACTAAATAGATAATAATACAATATTGAAAAAATATCAATAAATTTTAGTATTAAACATACAATGATCAATAATATTTATTACCAAAATAATTGTATAAATCTAATAGGTAATCAAATAATTTCAACCATTTAAAAAATTACACTCTCACACATTTAATTGCTCGTATTTGCTTTAAAAATCGACCCTTACGTTTACCAAACATATCCCTTGGGGCGGTAACCTACTCAATGTTTCTAAGGCACCATTACAACAACCATAAAGTATTAATTTCTGCCAAATGGTAACTAATCCGACCAAATCTAATGGCACCACACACTACAAATTGGAACAATTCTTATAAATTGGAACATTCAATCATATGGCTCAGCCTCCATGCAAACTGGAATAGTATCAAAATATCACTACTTGATGAATATACAGATATATCGTGATAAATATTTGGCATCATATTCACATTTCTATACCACACTAAATGCGTTAACTAACCATTAACACAGAGTATATTATATGCATATCAATTAAAAATTAAATATCAACCGTATCACTCATGAATAATGTTGTTCAGGAATAAAATATAAAGCACAGCACAACTTGACTGAAGAACATACATTCGCTAACTACACGCGCTAAACTTTATGACCGCTTGACTATGAAATAAAATAATTTTCCGACCCGCGCTTTTCTCTGGTTTACATCACAATATTGAGCACTAAAAAGCAATCTTTGTGCATTTATCTTGTCACGCGGTGTATGTCCGCGTGCATGTTTATTTCGCATGCGTGATTTTATCCGCTACATGTTACATGGCCCACATGGACATGCCAGAAAAAGTATCAAACGAAAGGATGTAATAAGCACGCATGCGTACCAGATTCGTGGGTGAGCACAAACACGCGTGACAACAATTTATATGCGGTTATAAAGTTCGGCGACCTAGTATATAATACTTGTTGGAGCACCATATTGTCACTACACCACACTCATATAAGAACTAAGTAGACTACTGTACAGGGTATAGGTCTCAGGAGTGATGGTTGCGCCGGTGTGGCGAGGGCTTCCGCTGGGAGGCCGCGAGGAGGGACGCGGGGACCACCCAGAGCTGGTCGCACCAGCGCATCAGGGCTTCTGTAACGTGGCAGCTGTTCGCGGCGGTCGCGAGCTGCGTTTCCAAGCTGTCCGATGCCTTGATCAAGAGACTGAAAAGCATAAGAGAAAGGTCGAATAAATGAAGATATATTAAATTACTCACATTGAGTTCTTATATGGATATTAATGTAGTACATAGTTGAGATTACTTGGATGCTTGATAACAGAACAATAATTCTTGCCTCTGAGCAATTAATTTAAATTAAATCGCAGGGTGTAGAAAAAAAGATTCCTTTAAAGACTTCATAATTTGCAATTGTTAAAAAATCCAAAATGTGTTTTTTTAAACGGATTATTTATATTGTAAACGTACAAAACTGTATTCTGCATAAACACATAGAATCTAATTATATTTCGAGTCAAATAATAATATTTTCAATATTGCACGTCTCTAACGCGAAGCGTTTAAAGATTGCATTACTGTCCTACCTGATCTGATCAATGTCAAGCAATGTTCTCGGTTCAAATTACTTTTATAACATTTACCTACAGACACTACGTTAAATTCGCGCAATTACTCGTCCTAATATCGTCAATCTATTATTGTCATTACAGGGTACGGGAGAGTTTAGGCCATAGTCCACAGCGCTGGCTCAGTGTGAATTGGTGGACTTCACACATCTCCGAGTTTTTTTAAAGAACTCTAGGGTGTGTAGGTTTCCTCACGATGTTTTTCTTCACCGAAAAGCAGTGATAATTTCTAATGCGCACATAATTTTAGAAAAATCCGGTGCGTGCCTGCGTGAACTTCGGACCTCCCGATCGAGAGAGCAAGTTTCAACCTCAGTTATCTCAGCTCAGTAAACTAAATATGTCCGTACAACAAACGATTAGGCTATCACAGCTCAGTAAACTAAATATTACCACCTCCCGACCGAGAGGGCAAGTTTCAACCATTAGACTATCACAGCTCAGTAAACTAAATATTACCACCTCCCGATCGAGAGGGCAAGTTTCAACCATTAGACTATCACAGCTCAGTAAACTAAATATTACCACCTCCCGATCGAGAGGGCAAGTTTCAACCATTAGACTATCACAGCTCAGTAAACTAAATATTACCACCTCCCGATCGAGAGGGCAAGTTTCAACCATTAGACTATCACAGCTCAGTAAACTAAATATTACCACCTCCCGATCGAGAGGGCAAGTTTCAACCATTAGACTATCACAGCTCAGTAAACTAAATATTACCACCTCCCGATCGAGAGGGCAAGTTTCAGCTCTCATCAACCCATTATTGGCCCACTGCTGGACACGGGTCTTCTCTCAGAATGAGAGAGTGTAGGCCATAGTCTACCACGCTGGCCAAGTGCGAATTGGTGGACTTCACACACCTCCGAGAACTTTTTTTTTTTTTTTTAAGAACTCTCGGGTGTGTAGGTTTCCTCACGATGTTTTCCTTCACCGAAAAGCAGTGATAATTAATTTTAATACGCACATAAATCAGTGGTGCGTGCCTGGGTTTGAACCTCGGACCTTCCGATCGAGAGGGCAAGTTTCAACCATTAGGCTATCACTGCTCTCTCAACCATTAGGCTATCACTGCTCTCACCGGGGAAGTTTCAGCTCAGTAAACTAAATATGAGCGTCCAACAAGCGTACCTGGGCGGGAAGAGCGCCGGCGCGATGATCATGGCGACGTTGTGCTCGGACATCTTGTTGTGGTCGCGGTGCGCCACGATCTCGCGCACCAGCCGCAGCAGCTCGCGCAGCGTGGCGCGCTGCTCCGCCGCCAGCAGCAGCACCAGCAGGTTGAGTGCGCGACCCTGCGCCGCGCCCGTCAGCGCTGTGGGGGACCGTTATTAGTGTTGGGGATAATAATAATAATTATTATTATTATATTAATACGTGAAGCAAAATTTGTGACGGATTTTTAAGTAATATGCCGCGGACGGATTAGTATGAAATTTTGCACGGTTATAGTGGACGTAGAGAAGGAGTGCAGAATGTTAATATTTTTTTCAAATAATGCATTTTTCATACATAAAATCAACTAAAAACACATTACACACACTGCCTTGCATTTGTCACAAACACATACATAGTAAACGAAATAGAACATTCAATGTCTTACTATGAAAAGACACAACGTCAAGAATGTCAGATGACATTTGATTTGAATTAGAGAAATATTCGTACTAATTTGGACAATATGAAGTTTAGTTTTTTAATTTAAATTACGGTCGAATTTCGGCCGATGCTACGGGTAACTAGTATACTTTATTGTACCCATAAAAAAGAAAAATTTTACCGTAGATTACAATAATAAAATACAAAAGGCGGCCTTATCGCTCAACAGCGATCTCTTCCAGGCAACCTCACGGTGCGGAGTTAAGTTTTAGGGGAAAAATAAAGAGAAATAAGAACCTTCGGGTGTGTAGGTTTTTTCAAGATTTTCCTTCACCGAAAAGCTGTGATATTGGGAAATTTGGGATGTGACATACTGTGTAATTGGGGATATGACATACTGTGAGAGGAGGCTTATAATATTGCAGAGAGCATATGGTGGGGACGCTTTTTAATATAGAGGACACCAAATGCAAATTGGGGGGAGGGGGGCGTCTTAATGATATAACGGACTTTATGCATATATTTGAAGGTGGTAGAACCAGTGTAGTTGACCGGGGAAGTACCACACCTATTTCTAGTGTGAAGCTTTCTTCCGTTTCAATGCAGCGGTGTGGCTGGTGGCACACTTTTATATGAGGCGACCATCACCGTCCTCGGGAGTAGCAATGCATCTGTGATTGACTTCAGATAGAACCCCTTTTTATGTGACGTGGCTTGAAGACGTCCATGGGGAGAAGTGACCACTTACCATTAGTTCACCTCATGCATGTTCCTTTACTAATTTAATTAAAAAAATATCAAGTGAAGGGCCACACTTTGTCACACGTAACGCATATATTAACCACACGCGTGTTACATTAAGTAAATAGTTGTGATAAAACAGCTGCATGAGTTCCACGATGGGCGGCGGCTGCAGCAGCGTGTTTAACAGACACTTAAACACCGCGACGGCGTCGTGCGTGCCCGCGTACCATTGCCGCTCCACAGGCAGAGCGCTTCCCAAGCACCGATGTACACATAGACACTCACCATACGTGTGATAGAAGAGCCGCATGAGCTCCACGGTGAGCGGCGGCTGCGGTAAGGCACGTAGCAGCCGCTTAAACACCGCAACCCCCATATCACTGACGCCCCACCAGCGACAGAGTAGCTCTCATGCGCCGATGTACACATAGACACTCACCGTACGAGTTATAGAAGAGCCGCATGAGTTCCACGGTGAGCGGCGGCTGCGGCAACGCACGCAGCAGCCACTTGGACACAGCAACCCGTGTACCATTGCCGTTCCACCAGCGACAGAGTTCCTAAGCAACGATACTAACACGTAGACACTCACCATACGTGTGATAGAAGAGCCGCATGAGCTCCACGGTGAGCGGCGGCTGCGGCAGCGCGCGCAACAGCCGCTTGAAGACGGCAGCGGCGTCGTGCGCGCCCGCGCGGCGCAGCGCCGCCTCCACGGCCGCGCGCCCGCCGCGCCCCGCGTACCACTGCCGCTCCACCAGCTGGCAGAGCGCCTCCACCTGGGGACGTGCTGCTTGTTACACGAAGTCAGATGATAGTAGGGCCACAGTATTAATATCATACAGTAGTCTAACTCTGCCGAGTCCTTGAATTTTATACCTACAGACGCGCTGGACGAGAGTTCGCGTTAGGGCTGGCTACCCGCCTAAAGTATTTTAATACATCTGTATACTTGACTTTCTTTCTTACTTATTATGTATTTTATTCAGTAGAGTAAAGTAAAAAACAACGCGTTCTTTTAATATTTGAGAGACTTAATAATAAATCGTACACAAATAATAGTTATAAATTTCACACTGAATAATATTTACCAACCAAAATAAAAATTATTAATATCGGACGTGTTTATGCACAATTAAAGCAATCAAAAACAGTCTAATATAGTTTATAGCTCTTCGCTACATTATTATTTAAATAAAAAGATCCACTGCTTAAAAAACGTCACATCGCCCGCTCGCCACATTCGCTAGCTGTTGGGTACCGAGAGTACCGAAATCGTGGCGCGTAGGTACAACTTGCGTTTCGTGCGTTTGTAAGAAGTTAGAATACTGCAGATACTATTACCGTGGTAAGGGCTGTGCTTATAATTCGAACTTAATATTTTTTTTTATCTGACCGAAGTAGCAAACGAGCTATTGTAATAATTACGTAATCCAATTTTTAAATTTGAATACTGACATGTAATTTGACAAATCCTATTTATATTTGTACACCCACGACGGGTAGAGTAAGCGCACTCATACACTTTTTTATTCACCATCCCTGTAATATACCTTATTTCGACAAATAAAATAAATTCTGATATAACAACAAATCAAAGAAAAAAAATTGCCAGATAAACCCAAATTAAGATTCTTTGTTTATTTATTTATTTAAAAATCTTCAAAAAGATCGGAGAATAAATAGAACAAGAAAAATCTTTTCATATAAGAACATAAATATGCCATGCTTAATTGACTTAACAATACAAAAATAATCTTATGAGTTGCGGGAGGACACCACAAAACCGGATATAAAATAATGAAAAACTTACCTTGTGTTTATTCCCGGGCACTCGCAACAGCCCCTCGTCCTGTGTGCGAGCGCGGAGGGCGGACGACAGCGCGCGTAGCACCGACGGGACAGAGCTCCACGTCTCCTCCCACAGGATCATGTCCTTACGTAGCAACGTCTCCAGTGACACGCCGAACACGGAACCCTCTGGAAACAATCGGTTAGTTTAGAACCTTTAGATAAACGCTTTGAAAATGGCACGGATCTCTCTGGAAAAAATAACTATTCAAACTAGCTGACCCGGTCAACTTCGTTCCGCATAAAATACACAAATCTAAAATTATCAGTGTTCTCCACTATATTATACATGCATTATACATGAAAACTTTTCTTTTGAATCACACTATTTAAAAAAAACTGCATTAAAATCCGTAGCGTATTTTTAAAGATCTGAGCATACATAGGGACAGACAGCGGAAAGCGACTTTTATACTATGCAATGAAGTGAATTTGAAACTTTGGTTTCATTATTGGCTGCGTTTAAACATTGTTTAATGTTTTGATGTAACGTAGATTGATTGATTAATTTGAAACATCAATAATTACATTTCAAATGATACTGAACTTTTCGTTTGTTTATATCCTTGAGAACTTATTGTAAACGATTATCGCTATCCCAAAACATGACAGATTAGTTTCACAAAGAAAGTGCAATCAAAAAGCGATTAACAACATTCAAGGTCACACGATAGCCGGCTTGGATTAAACATCGTAAACTTTCGCGATGATTTTGATTGATAGCCATATAAAACTATGTAAGATCTTTCACACACGCCATGCTACTAAACTGTTTAAAATAAAATCTAAAAATATTTTGTGCTCTGGTATTACGTTGTAAGTGTGGTAAATTTGCAACAAGATGCGTCTCTACTTACGAAAACTAAGATGGATGCCTCATATAAAAGTAAACCGGCAACCATACCCTTCCACCGAAATGCAATAATTATCACTAGAAATAGATGTGGTGGTGGCTCCTACCCAATCGAACCATAGAATGAGCCTTCAAAAATATCTTGTATATTTGTAGCAAATCAGAACGCGACGATCAAATCGTGGAAAACCGCCACGAGCTTATTTGGACGAAACCTCATCCTTTGGCGGCTTGTATTAAGCAGGAAGGATGTACATACTTAAGCAACTTCAGTTTGTTAGTTACTGCAGGGCAGTAGATGTAGTAGATGTAGGCACCATTAGGTGGTTTTTGTAAATACTCACCCTCCTTCCGTTTCTTCTTGGGCGGTTTCCGCTTGTGGAAGGGCAGCGAGTAGCGGTCGAAGAGCGCGGTGAGCTCCAGCCACAGCAGCGGCTGCAGCTTCTTCAGCTGCGGCTCCGACAGGCTCTCGATGTCCACCGAGCTCGCCTCTTCGGGCCACTCCTGGGGATACATCGTGATCCATAAAGTTTGGGATAAGAATGCTTTGTACACTCATACCGGACTAGGATTTTCTTCTGTGTCGTGGGTGTCATAGACACCCCGAACAAAACCTTAATTTAATTATTCTTAAGCTTTCGCTTAGGTTCTAACACCGTGTAACTCAATAAATGCCCATTTTGAATTAATGAAATAATGGTAGGTATCTCAAAATAATATAGGAACATGTTACATTTTCATAAAAAATATTCTTTAATATGAGTATATTCATATTTTAAACGCAATCGATTATTTGGTAGTTGTAGAATTATACATACCTATTTGAGACAGTTTATTTGCTCTCCTGAAAAATTGCTTATTTTGAGATCCGCGGTGTTAGAACTTAAGCGACGATTACCAGAAATAAAATAATTCATGAATTGTAATGGAATCACAACGGTATAGTAATTGCTTTGCCAAGTAAATAGTATGGGAGACGGAATATAGAAGGTCGTATTCATATTCATAATATTTTTGCAAACTGTTCTCAATTGTAAGATATCTTTTCCAGCACAGTAGATAGTATTGACTGAAACCCTTATAAGCACCGCCTTATGCATCTGTAAGTAACTTTAAAGAACAGTATTTATATCCGAAATCATTTACAGTTAACTACTCTTATTTGGCAAGATATTCGCCAAATATTAAATTGAGCCGATAGGAACTTATTGATATGCAAATGATATTAAGAACATTGATATATTAATATTATTAATGATGATAGGACCTCACCTCTTCATTATCTAACATTTGCCTGTCGAGATTGAACTTGTGCTCGAAGCTGAGAGGCTGCTGCGCCGCCGCCGCGCTCTTAGCGCGAGACACCGCCGCATGTTTGTTTCTATAACAGAAGAAATATTCATCTTATTATCTTGTTAAAATTATAAGTTCCAAAGATTGCGTGTGTGTGTTTGTTCCTCTTTCACACCAAATGTACCGGTCAGAATTTGCTAAAATTTTACACACACTTAATATACAGGGTGGGCCATAAATTTTTGCACTTTTGAAACATGTGAAGAAATAAAAGTACAAATGTTATTTTGTTTATGATTTATTTACCGTAATTATCATTTATTAAAATTTATTTTTTAAAAATGACATCGTCGAGATGTGCTCCGTCTCGTCGTTGGCACTCCTGCAATCGACTACGTAAACTTTGGAAAACTCGTTGACACATGCTGCGAGGAATCGCGGCTATCTCCTCGTGGATGTTTTCTTTTAATTGGGATATGGTCGGTCGGTTTATTAAGGTATACTCGACTCTTCAGATATCCCCACAAGAAAAAATCGCAAGGTGTAAGGTCCGGGCTTCTGGGAGGCCATGGGATATCACCTCTGCGAGAAATAAATTTGTTAGGAAACATTTTTTTGACCACTGGTAAAGTCACGTTTGAGGTATGGCATGTTGCTCCATCTTGTTGCATCCAAGTCCGGCTGTTGTATCCTTTAAATTCATGCAACTGTGGTGTCAAAAACTCTCGCAACATCTTCACGTATTCCACTGAGTTCACAGTTACGTTATTTCCTTGATTATTTTCAAAGAAGTATGGACCGATTATGCCCTTTGCAGATATGGCAGCCCACACTGTCGTTTTTGGTGAATGAAGAGGCTTTTGGTGTTTATGGCGAGGATTTTCCTTGCTCCAATATCGACAATTATGTTTGTTTACGTGACCATTAATGTGAAAATGGGCCTCGTCCGTAAACAATACATTTTCAAGGCTAGAGAATCCCTCCAGTATAGTGTCAGCCAATAACTTGCGTTGAATGTAATCGTTTGGTTTCATCTCCTGTACAATTTGAAGCTTATATGGATGCAGTTTAAGGTCCAAATGCAAAATTCGCCGCAGACTAGTTCTTGGTATAGCAAGAGCCGCCGACCGCTTACGCGTCGATGATTCTGGATTGTCCCTTACAGAAATTTCAACTTCCCGAATGTTCTCTTCGCTTCTTTTTGAACGTGGTCGCCCAGTTTATTTAATATTCGTATTCGATCCCGTTTGCTCGAACTTCTTAACCCAAGCTTTAATTAAATTAACACTTGGACACTCACTTACACGTTGTAATCCGTATTTAACTCTAAATAGGCGTCGTACAGTAACGTAGGAATCGTTGTTTTTGTAAAATTGTTTTACGCAAAAAGCACGCTGTTGTCCCGTGAAGCGCTCCATCGTGACTAAAATTGCATTAAACGACGCACAATTCCCCTCCACCCGCGCACCTCTTACTCTCACGGTTTTGAAGAAAACAAGTGTTGCTATTTGCAAAAATTTTTGGCCCACCCTGTATAACCTAGATTAACATATTTATTTATTTAATTGGAACACCAACATAATATACAGCTTTTACAATCAAATATAATATGAAACTTACATGATACTACTTAACTGTTCCTACAATACAGGTGATCATCATGCATTCATCACATAGAATACTTATTGCCATAGTAGAGCTGACCGAAGCGAGCAACCGAATTTTTTCGATACGAGAATGCGCCGTAACTATTTACTGTCTGCTGCTGCTATGCACCAGTCTAATCTTAGAATGAGAGAGTTTTAGGCCACAGTCCACCGCGCTGACCATGGTGTGCATTGGCAGACTTCAAAAATCGTTGTAATCTTTTTAAACTATTTCATCAAGCGTCAAGAATTTCCGTAACGAAAAAACCTAACACCCCTACTCCGCTACTACATGGTAATGTAGCACGGCCGAGCGTTCGATTAACTTTGCTTGCTTCGATCGCTCGAAAATTGGACGCATATGTTAGCATCTGTTTTCTGTTTGTAGGAAAGTTTAGAGTATCAAAGAAAAAAACTTTTATTAATATCAAAGATAAAAATACTGCATAAATAATTATATTTGCATAACTTGATAAAAAATGCTATGCTTAATAATAATAGCTTTACCGCGGCAGTCCCCGAGTACCGCACTTTTTTTTTAAATTTAGATATGTAAGTTTCCTCATGATGTTTCTATTCACTGCATTGACGATTTTGTTCTTTTAATACGCACATCATTTTAGGTAAAATCAGTCATACCTTCGATTTGATCCTCAAACCTTCTCACATATAAGAATGCGTGAATCGAAAACTTCTTATCTCTTTCAATAAAAACTACGGGCAAGGATCAATTAAAACCAATTTAAACAAGTGGGGGTCTCATAAAATAAATTAAACGTAAAACTTACATAAAAGGGTCATTGTCCTTCAGGATGGAGCCGTTGATGCGTTCTTTGCCTATTCGCGGGCCCTGCACTGTACCGTATCTTTGGTAGCCGAGCAGCTCAATACCTTCTGCAAATAGACCATAAACAGTTTATCTCTACGTTTCTGTATATTCTGTATAATTACACAATGATATTTTTTTAAATATGACGTAATCAATTATTGTCTACTGGGCGACTTTCCGTGACACGACAATAGATGGCGTCACTTGTTTTCTACAACACGCATTTAGAGTTTTTTATTCATTTGACATCAGCATATTGGAAGTTTACATTTAAACAATATCGTTTATTTATAAGCTTGTATTTTATATTTAATTCTTATTTAGTAAAAAGTAGACTAAAGTAGTACTGATGCTCTTAGCATGCAGTCCACCTGATAGTAAGTCGTCACTGCCGCCCATGGACATCTTTAATCAACTTCATACAGAACATGGGTTCCATCTGAAGTCAATCACACATGCGTTGCTACTCCCAAGGACTATGATGGTCGCCTCGTGTGAAGGTGTGCCGGCAACCACACCCTTCTATCGAAACGTAAGAAATAGATGTGGCGGTGGTACTTCCCCGGTCGAACTACGCTGGTTCTACCACCTTAATATTTTACAGTCAAAAGCATAAAAAGTTCCCTTACCAGTGTTCGAAGCGATATCAGCCCAATGCAAATCATTAGGCTTGAAGAGCTCGTGCACGGCGCGCGGCGGCGAGTGCTGCGAGGGCGAGTGGGGGGATGGCGGCGAGCGGGGCGCGGGCGGGGAGAGGCGCGCGCGGCTCGGCGCGGACGGCGTGCGGGCGAGCGGCGCGTGCGCACCCACTGGGGGGAAGCTGTCGCTGAAAGAATATCGATGGTTAGGTTGGGTTAGGTTAGCGAACATGCAGTCCATGTGGTAGCGTGGTCGGTGTCGGGCATGGACATCTGTGATAAATGTAGTTAAGACGAGTCTTACTTGAGATTGATTTGCATTCATACTACTGAGGATTAAGTAGACTAGGAGCAGAATTTCTTTAAAGGAGAATACATTAATTCTGGTTTGAAATGGATGTGGGAGGTGTGTACCATCACCACATGACATCTATAACCAACATGATAAGGAACAATCACAGATGCGTTTCTACCCTTGAAGTATAAGATAGTCGCCTCATATTGTAGTCAGGAAGCAACCACACCTTCCATCAAAATTCAAGTACCACATTACTCCAAAACCATACTTGTTCTGTGTAATAATTATCCAAAGAGTTATATATATTATTATTTATAGGGTATATAAAGTGAATGCAACTTACACAAAATCAGGTGGCGTGGCGCTGTCCGCCCATTCCGTGGGCGGGCTGCCGGAGCCGCCGCTCGGCACCGAGTCCAGCGAGTCGGGGGTCGCGCTGCGCGACCGCGGCTCGCTGCCGCTGGAGTTCTGGGGACAAATACGCAGTTTTATAAACGATCCTCCGTTACATTTTAGGAGTAGTCAACGTTCCACCGAGCGCTGA
Source organism: Spicauda simplicius (assembly GCA_949699795.1). Classification (NCBI taxonomy): domain Eukaryota; kingdom Metazoa; phylum Arthropoda; class Insecta; order Lepidoptera; family Hesperiidae; genus Spicauda; species Spicauda simplicius. The sequence continues at coordinate 22,489,641 of OX453058.1, read as the reverse complement.
AGGTCCAAGGCTTGTTTACAAAGTTGCAGGTTTCTTATTAGTGTACGGAATACTGGTGGTCCATGACAACACAATAGTGGTTAACAGAGTTTTGCCAGCGCTTTTTACTTGATATTGACACCTGTTTTTTAACCGAGTACGTCAGAAAGATGGTAAAGTTTATGTATCTACTTTAAATTAAACCGCCAAATACTGGCATGACCTAAAATGTTTTTAATGGTCAAAAATATTTAAGATCAACATTTTTATAACCCCGCTACAAGGGATATTGGCAAAAAATAACCACACCGCACTGACTAGCACTGTGAATCATACAAAGGTAATATTTACGTGACATCCTAGCAATGGTATTCGGTTTAAATGGACAAATCTTTTCGAGAAGAGCAGGAAATGGTCAGATAAATTGATATATTTATGGTATACCAAATATATTTAATAACTTAATGCTGTTCGCACAGGAATCAATAAATGTAAATTAGATAATTTTCAAGGTAGTTCGACCGGGGAAGTACCACACCTATTTCTAGCGTGAAGCATTTCTTGCGTTTTGAAAGAAGGGTGTGGTTGCCGGCACTCTTTCGCATGAGGCAACCATCATAGTCCTCGGGAGTAGCAACGCATCTGTGATTGACTTCAAATGGAACCCATGTTCTGTATGTAGTCGATTACAGATTTCCATGGGCGGCAGTGACCACTTACCATCAGGTGGACTGCATGCTCGTTTGCTACTTCAGTCAGATAAAAAAAGATAAACCGAAGATCAACAGAGAAAATAGGACTTTGACGTTGCATCGTGACTTGGTAATTATGCAATAAGTTGCTAAATTTACTGTACCTAAAGTAATGTTTCCCTTTCGCCGTGGAAACTCCACATAACAATGTTAATCCACACTCACTTTTTTCGCTATAAACTTCAGACTCGATTCTCTCGCCAATTTCACAACACGTGAAAGTAAATCTAACATTTCCACGACTTCTGATCTGTTGTAAAACACACCACGGTGGATTAATACTAAACGGGCGCAAACAGAAACACTAAGCCAGCGTAATTGACACACACATAAGATAATTGTTCGTTAACGAGCGAGTTTCGTTGGCGTTTTTGTCGAACGAGTAGAAAGCGTCATTATCGTCGGTCCGGCGTGAGAAGACGGGTGCTTAAGTATGTATGTTGTAATCGAACTGTTAATGACTCTACTGACTATATTTTTTTATAGGACGGGATTTTTTTTCGCGATACTTTTATCATAGATGATTACGCCAAATAGCATAATAAATCAAAACGAAAAATAATACCTATGCGTTTTGATTGTTGAATATAAACAGATCATTGATCGATAAGGAAGATTGATAAGATCATACTTCTTTGTTTTATTAAGACAAAAATAGAAAAATGTAAATACAATAACCTTTATAAAAACAGTATATTTTTTCTAAAAATACATTTTGATACGCCCCACAGATTAACAATTTATTTTTATTTACAGAACCAAAAGTGTACGTACATACATACAGACGAACAAATTTGCCATTATTATATAACTTGCGATCCAAACCGGTTGTTCGTGAACACACAGAATTTTATGTCGAAACGTTTTCTTATCACTGGTTTCCAATGTTATATGCTTCTTGTATACAAAAACAAGAAAGCATTATTTACACTATGCATTGAACCTTGAACGTGACTAATAGTTTTAAAACGGAAAATAGCATTGTACAACCCAATTAACTATTTTATTCTAGGTTATTTTAGGTTGAACTGTTACAAATCCAGAAAAGTTTTCATGCACGTACAAATTATCAAACTTTTTCTACATAGCTGACCCGACCCTACGTCTCTGCGGTAAAAGCAATGAGAGTAAGATTTTTATTTGTTATCGACTACAAAACAGAGGATCTTTTATGTTCGGTTGTGTGTATTTTTTCGGATATCTCGATTTCAAATGTCCCTATGTTTACAACGAAAAAAGAACAAACCCGCTTAGTTTTTTTCTGCATCTTCTAAGTTGATCATTTACCGATTGGTAGCGTAAAAGAATATTGTAACAGAGAAGTTGAGAGTGTCCCCATAACACTTTACAAAACAAAGCCATTTCATTTTAATTATCTATATCTGAATACATGTCTCCTAGAAAGTCTAAAATGTTTTCTTTTTACTTTTCAATTTAGTTTCTCGCGTCCGTCGCACGCTTACATATGAAGTCCAATGAGGTTCCTATCGTTTACAACAACACTAAAACCAACCCTGATTAGCTACTACAAAGTATTACAACTATCACACACTGGTTCAATAAACATAATCCGACGCAACGTGTACTTACACGATGTTATCACAGGCAGGCGTTGCGGAAACGCGCGATACTAATCCGGTGGGCATGTGTGTCAGTAAAGCTGCAGGTCCAGCAGCTGCCACTATGCAGATTAGCTGACATTACGCACGAGCATTGACATCTGTATCCCGTTTGAAAGAAAGAGTATAATAGTACGAAACAGGAGTGATTTTCAATAGATTTTAAGCTATTGTTTTAACTATTGCATAGCTGTTTTTAAGCTATTGCATAGCTTTTATCGACTTTGAGCGCGGCGACCGAATCGAGAAATCCCGTAACGAAAAAACCTAACACCTCCCACTCCGCGCTCAATAAACATAATCCGACGCAACGTGTACTTACACGATGTTACCTATCACAAAAGAAGGCGGTGCGGAAACGCGCGATGCTAATCCGGTAGGCATGTGTGTCAGTAAAGCTGCAGGACCAGCCGCGTCCACTATGCAGATTAGCTGATGTTGCTTACGAGCATTGACATCTTTATCCCGTTTAAAACATAAAGGACGATAGTACGAAATAGGAGTGAATAGATTTGTAGTTTTTTGTAAAATTTGTGGTGGTGTAGACTTTTGATTTTCTATTCATCCATTCGCATAACGCTGGTTAATTCACATTAGCAGTCTACAGCTGGTCATCGGCCTTACCATAACTTGCGCCATTTCGGCGGATCCTAAAATATATGACCGTAGCCATATCATATCATTTGACTGTAATCTGTATGGTCACTAGTGTCACTACTTATTTATATTATTTGCAATTCTCTACAAGACGTGAGAAAATCGTGTAGAATTTCTCATTATGATTTTCTACTTCAAATGTACTCAAACGTATATGATCCTTACGAATTCGAATATCATCTTAGTGATGTAAGAAAACTATGATTACAGTAATAGTAGTAGGTACATCTAATCATTGATTTAAATAAAGAATCAAAATATACCAGAATCAATATCATTATATGCTTGGTAGCATCTAAATTAATCTGGAGCAAAACCTTTAAAACGCCATTCGAAAAACAAAACGAGTAAAAACAAATTATTATGACTTACAGTTCTAATATCTCACAATATACGCGATAAAGACCCGTAGTACCGTAATCTTGTTACAATAATAACACAATCATAAATAATATACTTTTACTGTATACTTTTTTTTCTTTATAACAAGTTTTTTCGCCCGGCTCTATTCACGTTGAGTCGTGCATCACGTCTGCTGTTTTTGAATATTGCTCAGAAAACATATTTTTTTTATCATATAAAGACACTATTATGTCTTATATTTAGTCAGAAAGTTGATACAATTTTTATTTAAGTTGAATTAAATCTGTGTAACAGTTTTCTACTATTTAAGTACATATATTTATTATTTTCTAAAAACGGTCGAATTGCGGTCGTTCTATAACATTTCTCTTTATAGTATAAGTTTTAATTTAAATTTTAGTCTACTATCGTTGTACCTATGTGCTGTAGTTATCTCGAATAAACTTATTTTTCTTTCTTTCTTTCTTTTCAAAACCAGCTCGTTCAATCGCAAAACCTAATTTCATGTTCTCAATTTAAGTTCAGAAAAGTCCAGTTATTTTGCAAATACAGACAGACAGATTAACTTTATTTCTTTGTACAACTTGTTTACCTATCCGCTAGTAAATGCGTAGCGGAAATCAACCGTTGTAGAATCCGGTGTGGCAGCATCTGTGCCAGGCGAGCGCGACGTCTGCGCACACGCAACTGGTTTGCTTTTATCGGTAAACTGGCTAATTTTCACAAACATTTCAATTTGATAGAAAATAAACATATACAAATGTAATATATCTTTATATTAATACGTGAAACAAAAATTTGTACTTAATTCGTTTTTAAAATACTTGCCGCAGTCGGAGGAGTATGAAATTACGCACGGTTATAGTTGATGTACCTTGAGAAAGATTGCGCAATGATATATTTTTTTCAAATAATGCATAAAACATACATAAAATCAACTAAAAGCACATTACACACACTACCTTTGCATTTGACACAAACACATACATAATATACAAAATAGAACATTCCATGTCTTACTATGAAAACACATAACGTCATATATGTCAGATATCTTTGTCATAATACCCGCTATTGCTTTTAAATGCAGCTTAGCTAATAAACTTCTTTTTACCTTTAACGGATGCGTTCAAAATAAATTGCAAATTATAACAATTTATTTAAATTAGAGAAATATTGGTGCTACTTTGGACAATATTAAGTTTAGTTTGTTAATTTAAATTACGGTCGGATTTCCTACCGTTGTGACGGATGATTAGTGTAGTTAAAATAAAAAAACATGAAGATTAAAAATAAATAACCAAATACCACGTTTATTATTATAACTGAAATTTAATAATGTTATATCACTATGCTAATGTATAAAATAAAGTCGCTTCCCCGCTCTCTGTCCCTATGTATGCTTAGATCTTTAAAACTACAGTTTATTTATAAGATAGAGTGACTCAAGAGGAAGTTTTTATGTATGATACATGTATAATATAGTAGAAAAACATTGATATTTTAGATTTTTGACTTTTAGGCGGAACGAAGTTCGCCGAGTCAACTAGTTCTCAAGTGAATCGTAATCGATTCTTGATGAGACCTAACTCCGAAAACCGTATAAGTATCTGTCCCTTGCCACACATTAATAACTAAAATACAACAGGTCCAACACTATTGTTTAAGTAGAATCTTTAATTTTGTATTATGTTATGTTTATTGTCACACCGATATCTCCTGAGTCAAACCATGGCGGATTTTACCGCCATCAAATTCTTATAAAACATTATTCACATTCATAGAGCGCATAAAAATATTAAACATATCAGTATATGCAAAATTAGTTATATTTTTTTTATCCAAAAATATTTTGGCTATGATTTTTCAAAGATTTCGCTAAGCTCAATACAACTATTTAATTACACCAGCACGAGTCAATTAGGTCAATTGCAACATAATCATAATTTCATAATTATACAAAATTACAAACTAGTGTGTCGCCCTTACTCTACCCGCCCATTCTATAAAATACCCGCGGATATTAAAATATGTTCTTATTGGAGCCCATTATAAAAATCAATAAGAATAACAAGTCAATTATTATAGGTATATAATAATCATTGACTTGTTAGATTATAAATTAAATTATCCTTAAATATAAAACCGGTATAAAGCCATGATATTACCTACACAAGAAGAACTTCATCGTTGAAAGGTACCCAAAAGATCAAAATGCTATGCCTATTACCCTATTCAATTTAATATCCTTATTTAACTCTCATTGACAGACAGACATAGAGAGATTTGAGATGTATGTATAACCATGAAACTGCAGACAAAAGTCGAGATTTCGATTGCCTTGATGAAGTTACGCACGATCGCGTGCGCCCATTATTAATCCACACGCCGCGCGCCACTGCCAGTATGCCATAGAATTTATAACCATTAGACATACCACCACGCATATTATATGTATATGCTACAATGTGTGTGTGTGTGTGTGTGTGTGTGTGTGTGTGTGTGTGTGTGTGTAATAATACATTATATTTACACACACGCATGCGCACGAATAAGTTGTCGTCAACCCATTATTATTCCACTGCTGGGCACGGGTCTTCTCTCAGAATGAGAGAGTTTTAGGCCATAGTCTACCGCGCTGGCCAAGTGCGAATTGGTGGACGAATAAGTTATCATCATGTATATAGGAAGTATGATAGTACATGTAACATAGCAGTAATTTAATATTTAAAAAAGCTGACCCGGCGAACTTCGGTCCGCCTAAAAGTCAAAAATCTAAAATTATCATGTTCCTCCACTATATTATGCATGAATGAAATATAAAAACTTTCTTCTTGGTCCATTTTGTCTATTAAAAAAACTGCATAAAAAATCGTAGCGTAGTTTTAAAGATCTAAGTACCAAGTTAAGTTCATCCACTGTATATTTAAATATACCTGAAAATACCAGATAACTATCATGGTTTCCGTGCAAACGTTAAAATCTTGCCATCATGTTGGAAAATTAAGTCCACCCAAAAAGTATTAAAAAAATAACCTTTAATTAATATGTACTAGCAATTAGGTACTGCATAGCGTCTAAAGCGAACCCTTTAACATATTTTTTTAAAATGAAAAAGGGGATAGCCTAGTTTGTAAAGGGTTATGAGTGCCATTCTATATATAATAACATATGTAAACTGAAGAAAGTTTATAGTTCGTTTATTTCTATTCTCTGAAACTTTTTCTGTATTTCAGCTTATTTTTATTTTATTTATTTATTTAAAAAGAGCAGCCAACAAGACAATACATTACACTTACAATTAAAAACTACATTAGGCTTAAATTAAATGCTGTCTTAATAACAGGCCACCACGGCATGCATCGCGGTCGAGTTTAAATACTTAAGATTATATTAGAACACTTAATTGTACGTATTACAATAATAATTACGTATAGTATATGTATATGTAAATGTGGTATGTATGTATAGTATATTAAACAATATATAACTTAATAACTTAATATAAAACAAACAGCTACACGCCATTTCTATGCGGCTACATCTCTTTGGACGTTTCATAGCCTACAACGATAAATAATTCCCATTCCTGGCGCTGTAATAAAATTATTATTCCGGTGCAGGCTGCATAGGAGTTAGTTCCTCGTAAATACATGATTTGATTTAAACGCTTACCGATTTTCTTAGAACTGCTGGTCGCATGTCATTCAACTTTATTTGATGGATTAAGAATGAACAAACATATCCTTAAGTTTTCCATACACTGTTTATTTTTTTTATATGTTGGAAATTTTATGGCAATATTTTTTCAATTACATACCTGCATTTATCGATGTGAAATAGCATTGAAATTTTTGCCTTACTTATGCTTTTTTTTTTATAGAATGGTAGAGAAGGTGCAAAATTGATCTTAATTCATGTAAAACGTATTTCGCAAGATAACAGAAAAGCAGTGATAATTAATTTCTAATACGCACATAAACCAGTGGTGCGTGCCTGGGTTTGAACCTCGGACCTCCCGATTGAGAGGGCAAGTTTCAACCATTAAGATACCACAGCTCAATTTGCCTTCATTATTACAATTACAAGAATACCTTATGTATTTACGTATTTATGTATTTAAGTTAGGTTAAGCCTACTGCGTTAATTTAGATTACATTATAATCTATGTGTGTTCCAAATTTCAGCAAAATCTGACCAGCATTGTTGCGCGAAAATATAACAGACACACATACATCCTCACATACTTTCGCGTTTATATGTAATACTTATTAATACAATTTGTATTCTATATGAAACGCACACGGTCGGGAACTAACGTACACGATGAACTGACCCCAATACTTGGATAATTTCGTTTTGCTTAATAGGCGACATCCTCCTCTATTTATGACTATTAAACATGGTTTATTATTCTAAAATATGGCTTGGACTATATTCACACATTTAATTGTATTAAAATTTTATCTTTGCTAAGTTCTCTATGATTTTAAACGTTACCACTTCTTCAAACATAGTTTAACTTAGTTTTTAGGTGTAGTGAATGCATACATTACGTATTATAAATGCATACATTGCTTTCTTTTGCTTTTTTTCTAGTCTGAATAAAAAATAATAATGCATGGATACTTACGAGTATCTATTTTATGCTTTACTGTAATACATTATCGTAGAAACTAACTTCAAAATATTGGTGAGATGCACATAAAAATAGATGCATAACATTCATTATTGTCGTCAACCATTGTTCCACTGCTGAGCACGGGTCTTCTCTTAGAATGAGAGAGTTTTAGGCCATAGTCCATTGCGCTGGCCAAGTGCGAATTGGTGGACATTCATAATTAAAAATCTAAACTAATTATACTAGGTTGAAATGTAGAAATGTGAAATGTTTATTCGAGAATCGAATGTTACAATAATCGCTACATTACAGTACAATTTAAAAAATATAATTTCATTATCGCTGAAATATTTATATCATGTTCATATGGTAGCAACCGGACGGCAAGTGGTAGCCGCATCCAATTTATATGATAAATCAATGTACCTTCAATTACATAGATATCCATCGATATCAAGCAATTAAAAGCAGCCGCCTCGATAAAAATCATGACAGGATTTCTATTTTAAAATGCGATCTCCATTAATATTATCCAATCCATGCATTAATTAAATTTTTATTATAAAAATATTTGAATTACTTTTGAGCAAAATGACATGAAATCAAAACTTTATTGTACTATTTTAAAAAGAAAATAAATTATGGCGAAACTGAAAACTATTTATAGAGTCCTAATTACGTAAAACATTTCCAATGCCCTGTGCAAAAAAGAACATGATCAACATGATGTAGTGTTCTCACTTTCCCGCTGTATTTCATATTTGGAACATCAATTTGAATCTGTTCATGGATAACATCCGTTGCATCCATCTTAGCTGCGTTCTCAAATTAACAACCGTTGCGTTCAACACTGAGCATCGTGTCCTTGTGATATACTTAATTTGCATCAATATCTTTATTTTGCTTAAATGGAATAATTTAGTTATTTTAGGTAACACGCTTATTTTTTTTAGCCAAGTGGTTTTTTAAATATTTTTATCACATGATAATAAACCTTACTCAGTACATGTAATGTCTCTATTACATAATCGTATATAATTTGCGATAACGATAATATAATATTATATAATATACTATTATATCATATACTATTATATTAATAATATTAGACGACAAACAAAACTAGCAAATAGTAATACATTAATGTAGTCTAATGCAATAGGTATTCTACTCGTGAATCTTAGGATTTATCAGCTGAGATAGAGTTTTCCTTGATTTTGATTAATAAAATGCTAGAAATCTAATGTAAATCTGTAAAAACAGAATAAATATTTTTAAGTTTGGTAGATATTTAATTAAAATTAATTCATATTGATATGGAGCGAGAGAAAGTTTGTAAACGAGGCTGTATGAAGAGCGAATGCATGTTGCAAAAAATGCAGAATTAAGATTCATATCGCGAAGTCAGAGCGTGAAATATTTATGATGAAACATACATTTGCATATAATATTATTAAGATCATTATAATTTAGTTTAGTAGCTGTACAGATTAAACGAAATTAATTAATTATGTTTGTAATAAATTACAGTCTTTAATAATTATATTTCATTTAATTTGAAAATAGAAACAGATTAAAAATATGTAAAATAGACAAAAAATGACAATGTATCTAATCTTTAACTGTAAACAGTGAGACGAAGGATGTAAAACAACAGCAATTTTATTAAATAATAATATTCCTCAGGCTAGATTGTTATCAATATATCAATCTTATCAAACGTAAATAAAAATGTACCAGAGTTTCTAAATACGACTTCATCAACGCCAGCCCCTTACAATTGTTCATCTTCTCGCACACTTTGTGACGCACAGTTTCACAGATCATATTGGCACTTTCAGTTCACTACTACACAAGCAACTGCACTGAACACCCACTCGCCGCACTGTGTACAAAACACCCAATTCAGTTTTGAAATTCGCCGGATGCTCAGCAATTCGTGTCGGCGCGTACGTCCGTTTTGTATAAATCCACCGTTCATGAAACGCCACTTAGTCGATTAATACGCTAATTATTTAATAAGTACTTAACAATATTTCGATAGAAATTTATAACCCGTGACGATCATTTTATATTGAACGCGACGAAAACATTTCGTCAACAGATTTATTGTCTGTGGCGTAAGCCGCGCTTTTTCGTTTAGTTTTAAATATTGCATTATTTAAATTTGGATAAAATCAGCCAATAATACAAACGCGCTCGCTCGCAGAGTAACATTACAAAACTGAGTTCCTAAAGTCCCTTATACCTTAATTGCATATTTATCTAATGACCAACGATGTTACTTATCGCGTAGCCCTAATATGGCACCCATTCCCCACAAAAAGCATTAACCAGTTTTGAAAGAGTCGTAACGATTTCCACTAACTCTGAGCGGAATGTTCAGAAACAATCACGTTAATAGTTTTATTTACGATATTAGAGTTTTTATAATAGAAAACACGCAACGCAAGTGTGACTTAATTAAACCCTGACGATTAATTATAATATCAAATTATTTAACTCTCAATGTATTATATTTAAAATAAATAAAAAAATGTGATAAAACCTAGGATAAGGTCCTTGTCAGTGTCATTATATAAATTCTTTAATCATTAAGTATACGTATTTTACGCTACAAAATCTATGTTTTTTTTTTCATTCTATTTCTTAATTGATTATCGCATATAGGTACTGTAGTGGGATCCGTGGCTATGCGTGGCTATGCTGTAGTGTAACTTCAGCATCGTTGAAGCGAGTGTATCATACTTCATACTAATATTATAAAGGCGAAAGTTTGTGAGTGTGTATGTTTGTTACTTCTTCACGTCTAAACGGTTAAAGCGATTTTCATAAAATTTGGTAGGGAGTTAGCTGACACTCTGGATTAACATATAGGCTACTTTTTACTGTGGAAAATATCTTATTCCCACAGGACAATCGATACATCGATTGTTGAAACGCGGGCGAAGCCGCAGGGATCAGCTAGTTAGGAATATTCAGGGAGAGTCACTCTATTTACCCACGCAGTGGTTATCGATGTACGCAACCGAAATATAATCATCGATGGTCCAAGATTATGACAATATGGCACATAATGTGCAAACCAAAACAGTAAATAACTAGAAAAGCTCGCAGAATGTCAAGAGGAAGGTAATCCGATCCGCTCGTGTGTTGTACGCATGATCGACCCCTTGTTAAATAAACGTGTATGTAATTATTATAAAGTAAATACCTACTTGTAGCGTCTATCTATCTATAGATGTTAGAGAAGAGGGGTACAACCCATTATTGTCCCACTGCTGGGCACGGGTCTTCTCTCAGAACAAGAGAGTTTAAGCCATAGTTCACCGTCACAGTCCACCAATTCGCCAATTGCGAATTAGAGACTTAGAGAAGAGATAATTAATCAATTTACCATGGTATACGACATCATTCATATTATATGAATCAGTCAATAGGCTTGTGATGGTTTTGTAATAAATACGTACACTGATATGGAATTAAACAAATATCGATATGTTGGACGACAATGGTGACCATTCGATAACAATCCGTTGGATTTTGCGACACATATATATAAGGGAAAACTGTCCTGACTATCGACATATCAACGCACAGTTGAAACTACTATACCTAGAAACTTGAAATTTGGTAAAGTGGTTCATTTGATGTGGTTCATAAATGAGCACTATGAAAGGATTTTTGAAAATTCGCCGCCTAAGGAGGTGAAAAATGTGGGCTGGCAGCTAATAGGATAGGTCTGTATGAACTAACTTAGTAAAACTTAGTATTTATCTTTTGGGTTTGATATATCTATTGGAAAAATTTTTTTCATCATTTTCGGAAAACTAACGCCTTAGAGCAGTGGTTTTCAGCCTTTTTAATAACGGAACCCTTTTGGGAAGCAAAATACTTAATGGAACCCTAAAATAAAACAATTGTTTTTATAAGTGTATTTTTTTATTAATCAGCATAATAAAAGTACAATGTAACAGTTACTAATTATTATTTACTTCACCACTTGGCAAAGACAATAATAGAAAACATGAAAAAAGAAAAAATCAAACTAGTGGGAGGTATGAAACTTTCTTTTTCTAAATTCTTGTGGAACCCCAACAGAGGTATCACGGAACCCTAGGGTTCCGCGGAACACACTTAGAGTAAAATAGAGGTTAAAAATATTTTCGGAAAATCTTCCAATTTGATGCCACCTCAAGTACTTGGCTTTGGGGTTAACTATATTGATGTCTGTTGACAAATCGGGAGGGGGGGGGAGAGATGTCCAACAGTAGACCTTACAACTTTCACAAGTCTAATGGATGGATTAAGGGTCGTGCAAACGAAGTTGCATGGGTCTGCTAGTGTCCAATAAAATAGGTAAATTAGATCTATTTTATTTTTTTTCATAAATTCCAAGACCTCCGATGCATCATCCTTCTTATCACCTTAATTCCATAATTGTATCAGTCTCTTCATAAAATGTTTTTTTTTTTTTTATAAAAGAAGTATTACAATTAAGGTGACTTTAAATATTGATATACTGGAGAGGCAAGATACTGGAGCTAACTTTCATTACCATGTAATAATACACAATAACATAATTGTAATTATATTTAAAAAAAGATATAAATAATAAAAAAGAAAAACCCGCTGAGGTTCTTGCCGGATCTTCTCAGTTGAGGTCGTATTCGGATCCAGTGGAAGTATAAGAAAAAAATGTAAATGACAATTTGTACGTGCCCCCGTAGGCCTATACAAAATAAAGACATTTCATTTTATTCTATCATTGAGAATTGTATCGAGTTAAAATGGGTGGTCTAAAATGCAAATGGCACCCAAACGTATTCTTACAAATAAGATAAGTAGGTAGTGCTCTCGGAGCCTAATTGCTTATATTTACAGAAGAAGCTATCGCGGCACTAATCATAACAAGAAATGCCCAACAGAGCTAAGTTGGCTATCAGCAAATCCGTTTTTAGACATTCAGACAATTTTTGACAGATATGGAGTACCTCCGTAGACTACGTACTCTTTGCAAACTAATTGATGAAGCTACGATAGCAACAATCATATTCATTATGGACTATAAAAGGTTTCACATAATTATCATTGAATATAGCCTTATGTGGAATAGTAATAGTAAATTGGTTTCCGATAGTCTATTCTTGTTAATAAGATTAATACTCAAGCCGCCTCAGCTGCTAATATCTTGAAAATGAAAGCAATTTACCCGTCATTACCTTTGACATGTTGTGAAAAAAAACATTCTGACTTTGAGTATTTTTAAGCAGAAATAATTCACTAAATTAAAATAGAATTAAATGGTACAAATTACTCTTAAATTATACTTTTCCCTATGCTCTGACAGACAAACTAATATATATTGTTTTTGTTGAAATCAGTAAGTCTAAAGACGTGAAATTGTGTATATCAAATCTTGTATAACGTTGTCGAATACTAAGAAAAAATAGTTCAAATTTAGGCAACTAAATGACATGAATGCCGATTGTAATACATCTCATTTCTAAAACACCTTTCCTCATGTATTTACTGTCCTAAATGTGAAGTGTTAGACGACACCTGAAAGCATAATGTAGCCGTTATAATATAAAAATATCACACAGAAACTGTGCTTAACGTACCGTACGCTCATATTAACTTCGTATCATCATCAACCTCAAATCATAAACGCGTCTATCGAATGACAACCACATCGCTCTGGATTTAATCGATTATCCCATTGTGCTCAAATCGGTGCTACGATTGACCACAATACTGCATCGTGTTAGTCTACTAATGTCCAGCTATACGAGAGTCTACAGTAATGAGCTACTTTCCAGTCGTCACATGCGGTATGCTTTATCGCTTGTGTTTTCTACAGATATCTTATATATAAAATTCTCGTGTCACAATGTTAGTCTCCATACTCCTCCGAAACGGCTTGACCGATTCCTCTGAAATTTGATAGTCATATTGGGTAGGTCTGAGAATCGGCTAACATCTATTTTTCACACCCCTAAATAATAAGGGTGGTCCACCCCTCAATTTTTTTTTTTTTTTTATATGGCAAAACAACGTTTGTCGGGACAGCTAGTATATATATAGAATGAAATTAAATGTCTTTACAAATTGTCAGTTACAATTCTTATTCTACCACCTGATCGGAACACGACTTTAACTGAGAAGCTCCTGCGGGTTTCTTTTTTAGGGTAGTAGTTTATATTTCTGACTTGATCTGGAGATAATCGAGAAAATGCTTATTTCAGACGATGACATTATGAACACAAAAACACAGAAAACTATGAACTACAAACAATATTTATCATTGAATTTGCTAATCTTTTTTTCACACAAATAAATATTGATTGAAAAACCGAAACGATACCATCATTATATAATTAAAGCGATTCAAAATCAAATAATAAGTTCCATGTATTATACTGTCAACCTATACCTGAGTTAGCCAAATTCGACAGAACTTTATACCTACCTAACTTATTTTAATTAAAGAGCTCTCCTTCAAAGCCGCCGATGCATTAGCGACTCCTCTGGTGTTGCGAATGTTCATAAGCGACGGTGACTACTTTCCATCAGGTAACCCGTCTGCCTTATCGTTAGGTTAAAGTATAAAAAAATAAAAAATATATCTCTTTCTTATCATGTCGTTTGTCCGTGGTCGATAATCACCACCTAACAGGTGGACGGCACACTCCATTACATAAATATTTTACTTCAGAAAGATGCAGTGACGCAGAGTGCAGCCGCGAGCCGCATATCGTAACTACGATAACTGGTCCACATGTTTACTGTGAAAGCAAGCGACGCGAAATCGTCGGAGCCTTAATGACTGTCCAAGTCCAATCTAGGAGGGATTAAGATCATCTACGCGAAAGAAAGTGTCTGAGAAAAGTGGACGTGTTACCAATGCTTGTGTAGCTTTCAGTGAGTTTGAGAATATTCGAGATATTTTGTAGAGAGATTCCGATAAAAGCATTCCGATTAAGGTGAGTAGTAATTTAATGCGTGGATAAAAGACAAGGGATAAATCATAATCAATTAAAACTGACGAACTTCCGTTGGCAACGATGACCATTTGACACAAGTAGCCATTGTTTATTACTTCAATTATGAAAGAAAATCGTTGTTTTGTGTTTAATGGGTCCCACAAGAGCATCACTCTGGAAGTATGATATTCTATAATATTTTCCTTTGGCCCTAATGAAGTAGCACAGAAAAATTATATGGATACATTTTTTTACAGAAATTCACTTTGTTCATCAACATATCAAATCCAGTCGTCCGTCATCATCATTTTTCTCTAATGTCTTGCAATATTTTTTCCTATATATTTTTTATTAATAGTTCTTAGTATGACGTTTGTGTCTTTATTTCATTTAGACCTACGGGGGCACTTACGAATTGTCAGTTGCAATATTTTTTCTACTCGTAATTTCGATTGCGATCTTACATGGGGCATACAAGAAAACATAAAAAAATATATATTCCTGCTAGCTAAATCACATGTGATCAACGACGAACAATGTGTACTTGACATATTAGCTTAAAAAGAATTCAATAAGTATTAGAAATAATTTGGTCGAGAATCAGCATAAGTCTAATACTGGACCTGTAAAGAGACATAAAGGACATTCTATTCCACTGAATGACGTCACTGAAACATTAAACCGAATGGAATGAATCAAAGGCAAACTCGTTTGAATCAAACAGCGGCTACTGGCTAACGGTTTAGAAATTAAAAAACATGTGCTCTTAAACTTGACATCGGAAACCTGTTGGACTGATACTTGTATAGATCTCGACTGAGCTCACCACGTGCAGATTGCGTAACCACACCGGATTGGATCGTGAATGATTGTAATGAACGCTAACTAGCCTTTTACTTGTGGACAGTACAGTATTTATAGACATGCTGTCATTTTAGACGTGAAGACAAGTTTTGACCTATTCACTCATCATAATCGTCTTCATTCCACTGCTGGGCAAAGGCTAAGGTGTGCCACAATCTATCATTTGTGTAACCTATTAATTAAGGTTTTTTATCTATCACTACATAGTATAAAACAAAGTCGCTTTCCGCTGTCTGTCCCTAGGTAGGTATGCTTAGATTTTTAAAACGACGCTACGGATTTTAATTCAGTTTTTTTAATACATAGAGTGATTCAAGAGGAAGGTTTGTATGTATAATACATGTATAATATAGCGGAGAAATATAATGATCATTTTCGATTTTTGGCTTTTAGGCGGATCGAAGTTTGCCGGATCAGCTAGTTATTTTATAAAAACAAGTGTTCAAAACATATAGCAGATCAGAGTGCCTCGTATCACTGAAAATATTAGCAAAAAGTGTAGCAAAACCACCGCTAACGACTTCCAACGAAATGACGCATACAAAACCACTCAGAACGACCAGTCACCAGCCACCAGTCGACAGTGAAGTATTGCTAGGAGCCCTCGCGAACGTAAATAAGCACAGGCAAATAAAGAACCGCGTTGACCTGACTCATTGGAATGTCATTAGTACCAACCCAGTTAAGGAAAATACTTGTAAATATGATTTTAACACGTACTCTTCGAGACAAAGACTTGTGATGGTTAAACATGTGATTATTATAATATTGATATGCTATCTAGCTCTACCGATATGTTTACCTAATATGATGCTAGGTATACATCAATATTAAATTTAAAAAAAAACATTAAAAAAACAATAATTGGACCTACTTTTGCAAAAGGGAACCAACGAGTTTTCCCCCTTTTTATTAAAAATGTTGATTTTCAATAATAACATATTTGTATACATAAAACAAAATATGTATTTTGTGCGGGATTGTAAATAGATTTAATTTAAAATAACCTAAAATTATGCAGCATACAAATTTTGACAAAATGGCTTTTTCTCAAAACTGTCATTGTGTGGGTTAATTATGTTTTGCATAAGTAGGTCCAATTTAAAAAGGTTTATTGAATGCAACGCTTTGTGTACCTTACTGCTGGTAACGGAGCTATTTCTAAAACCGGAGACGAACCTTACCCAATATTCTGATGAAATTCGGTGGTGGATGGAAAAAATGACTAATTCAATTTGGATATTTTCAAACCGACCAAAAGTCCTCCAAGTAATGTTAACTATGCAATGGTATCAACTGAAACCAACATTTTGTAGCCAGCGTTCACGAAAACGTGTATGAGCTGAGTGGAGAAAAGACTCGTAAATGACTAATAGACCGCATTCATTCAAGCAAAACTACAAGTAAATGTGGTAATAATGTATACTACCTACTTATAATATACGAGACGTCGTTTCTCCGCTCCGCTAATGTCCGCTGTGATAAATATCGGCCCTTACCACACCCTTCTGAAGAAATTATATCGCAGTTGCTTGAATACAGACCGAGCTAATTATACAGGTAAATAATTGCCACTTGTCAATACCATAAGCGCTAACACTAATAAGCGTTTATACTGAAATATATTGTCGTTGGAAGGAATGACCGTTACAAATTGTATCACGTTTTAAATCTCAGAAGAAAGTGGGGACCGGTTTACGAGCGATTCTTAGCCGTACGCTTGAAGCACATTCTCGACTAATTATTATAATAGGCGCCTATAAAAGACGATAAGAATAGACATAAAGGTATGTAAGATTACAAAGAAACTGTAGGAACGACTGCATGTTTAATAAATTTGTTAGAAAATAAAAATCTATAGTATAGGAAATACAAACACAGAGCAGTAATCAAATGCAGTGCTTGATACTGACTGTTATTGATTATTTATCAAAGGACCTACTTTTAATACCTCTTACTACACTTTTGTCATTAGAAAAATACATCAACATGCCTTGTAAACGTTAAACTTGACCCTTCGAGGATATAACCATCTTCTAAATCAATGTATATAACAAAGCGTACACTAATTTCCATTGTCTCTAGACATAGCCCGCGACGTTTTGTAAAAATACTTCTCGTACTCGTGTATGATATTATCCTTATTTAACTCTTTTAATACTAATACCTACTTTTGAACTGTGGTGGTCCATGACAAGGTCCATTCAAGCACAAACACTCACCTCCAAATCCCTGAAGACATCTCTGATATCCGGCTTCTTGGCCCTGGACGCGGCCCTGCGCCGCCTCACAGTACGGTTGAGTCTCCTCACGCGGCGCCTCACGGCCGCGGCTTGTTCCCTAGGTAGAGGCCTCACGGCCTCACCCAGCTGCGCCTCGGTCACCTCTAGGCCAGCCTGGAACGGCGCCGCCAAAGACCCCAGCCCGGCAGCTTGTAGCCATTCTGTTTCCAATTCGCCTTCTGTGGGCAAGAGGAAATAGAATTTAGACATTTGACTATTTTGAGTTCACATATTGGTAATGATTCGTATAATTAATTGATAACAAAAAATGATAAAGACACACTCATATTAAGCCGGAAATGCATTGGCGACTTTGGTATTGCAAATATACGGAGACGGCCATCAGGTGGCCAGTCAGGCTTTATCGTTAGGTACAAGTACAAAAAAATACCTTACCTATTATATTTATTAAAAATTGTTTTTTGTCAATTCGTGTTCGTTCTTCACATATGTTTATAAGTAACTAATTGGGAAATGAATTATAAAGAACAAATTACAGAAGAAATGAAGAAAATATTGACAGTACTGGTTATTAGGTTCGAATAGTTTTTAAACTATTTGTAAAACATACATTTCCAGCGGATAGTAAAATATACGGAAAAATACTGTAATACAGGTAAGTACATATAATAAATGTATTTTAGATACATGGAATAGTGCATAGAGCAGTGATAGCCTAATGGTTGAAACTTGTCCTCTCGATCGGGAGGTCCGAGGTTCAAATCCAGGCACGCACCACTGATTCATGTGCGTATTAGAAATTAATTATCAGTGCTTTTCGGTGAAGGAAAACATCGTGAGGAAATCTACACACCCGAGAGTACTTAAAAAAAAAAGTTCTCGGAGGTGTGTGAAGTCCACCAATTCGCATTTGGCCAGCGCGGTTGACTATGGCCTAAACTCTCTCATTCTAAGATAAGACCCGTGCCCAGCAGTGGGACAATAATGGGTTGATGAGATGTACCCATGGAATTTGTATATTCCATGTATTTATTATATGTACACAATTACACATTGCCTAGATATTGCCGACATTATGAATACAATAAAAAGGATAAAGGCATCAACGCTATTGTATTTAAAGCGGTCATAACCGATCCAAAGTATGAAGAGGATGCGGAAATGACTTCATCTCGCCGATGATTCATAAAATACGAGTATTTCTTACCGCGAAACACTTGTAAGAAGCAAAAATTACAGATAAACGGCTAATTATTTTCAAATCTGCCGCCGCGTATCTTATAGTCATTAAAGTTCATGATAACACCATAAAAAATCCAGAATGGACTGTAAAAACTCGCTCCAAAAGTGTACGAACGATAAACAAAAAGCGATAATTGTTTCGCCCTTCGACTTGTTCGCAGATGTACGAACATCAGTTTTTGTAAACTCTTCCGTGTCTGCAATACTCGTTTAAGATTCATCTCACGCACGTATATCATATATCGTATATTATGAACGAATAAATCAGTGTCCCGAGTACCAAAGTTCTGTTGTTGCAGCAAAATGTGACAAGATTAAAATCATTAAAGCTGGCGCAACAGTCATTTGTTACTTTATTCATTATTGACAAGATCGATTATAACAAAATTGATTAACATAGGTATTGAATCAATGTATTAATATTTCCTTGCTTTTATCTAAAATGAACGATCTTGCTTCATAAAAGATAGTTTAGGCGAATATTGGTGCAAGGAAAAGGAATTCACTTTCACATGAGGCGACAGTCCTCGGAAGTAGCACCGCATCTTTGATTGATTTCAAATGGAGCCCATGTTCTGTACGAAGTTGAGTACAGATGTCCATGAGCGGCAGTGACCACTTACCACCAGATGGCGGCGGCTCATTTGCTACTTCAGTCAGAAAAAAAAATCACAAGTAAAAAGCTTTGAGAACTGGTTCATACTTTCTATACACTTTAAAAATATTTAAATATCTAGGTGCATCAGCTACGGCGTGTGATATTTCTAGTGCATCTGTGTCTTGTATATTCTACGAGAAACTTTGTATTTTATGAGATTAGGATATGTCCATAATGTCATGAACACAAACAGATAGTGATACGAGTACTATGGGTGCATGCAAAAACAAGTCAATTAACGTCCATACATAGAACAGAAATCTAAATTATGTAAGTACTTTGAAATCTGTCTGGAAGAAGATTCAATTAAAAACCACATGTCACTGGACAAGGCATAATGACCTCAGCGCCATGCGCCATCCGGGTCGTCAAACTTTTAAATACGTGAGTGTTTATGGATATTTCATTATTATAACGAGCATGCGGTCTCTGGTCACATACCTGATGGTATATGGCAAATGCCGTCCAGATAAGATCAGCCTTACCCAAGATAAGCCATTAATGCGTTACTTTTCCTGAAGACTAAATTGAAACGCCTCGGATAAACATATCTCCATAATAAACCAAATTAGACCCTTTATTCAATTTATCTGCACTTTCTTCAGCGGTGAACTTGGTACACTTTTATTACTTCACCTCACGTATCTTAGCCTAAAAACAGTAAGTATACTTTTGCACGATTCTGTGTTCTGGTTAGATGGGTGTAATGGGAAAGAACTTACAAAGATAATTAACTGCGAATACTAAGTTCTCCATAGCAATAAATAATATACAGCCAACCTCAAGCAGGAGCCAGGACTCAATGATTTAAGATAAATCACAAACAGTCGTTATGAGGCTGAGTACACGATCATATGCTACTTCTAAATTAAAAAGAGTATCTTGTCTAAAAACTTAAAGAGATTATTTCTACTCCGTGAGTTGGGATTTTTATAAGTATAAGATTGAAGTGGCAATGCATGCAATCCACCTGATAATGAATACCAAATTTCGCCCCTGGACATTAAGCAACTTCATTGAGAACAAAGGTTCTATCTCAAGTCAATCAGATGACTTCCGAAAACTAAGATGGTCGCCTCATTTAAAGTGGACCGGCAACCACTCTCATTAGCAAGTCTATAACAATTAAAACAAGGATAAGCAGGACGCTATGTTTCGCGACTGAGAACGCTAAATATATCCGCTGACTCAGTGGTTAACTGGGGTCGAACAGTTTGTAGGAATGGGGATCATTCAAACAAAAAGTGTTCTGAAATTAATGACGCGTACAGTACAACTGTTTAGTTCTTCATTTTGTTAGATATTTTTACCCATAATACTAAATGTTATGATATTGTTTGAAGGTTACATCAGAATATCTATCGTTTGTTACATTTGGGGTAATCACAATTTGTTCTTCATCACAAAGTGTTCTTATTACGACTACATCAATTTTTCTATCGTGTTTGTTTTTTTACGCATTTCTGTTATTTTGTTTCCGTTTTAGAAAATACACATCTGTTTATTAGTAGTATGTAGAACCGTAGATTAATAATAAAGGAAGCTATTTTATTAAATCAGGATTTACTTGAATGCCGCGTTGTGTATCGTGGCAATAAAGAAATTGAAGTCTTTATTTAGTACTGTTATAAATCAGAAATTAAAACGACGGCGGTGCTTCCGCTGTCAAGCCAGCATTTATTTTAGAGTTTGTTTAAATAAATTAAATAAAAAATAAGTAGAACTAATAGCATTTTGAACGGAGAGTGGTATATTTCTGGTGCGGGCAGGATGTTATTTGTTTGCTCCCGATCTATTTATAGTTAACGAAACATCCGACTTGTACGGTGCAGTGTCTGCGCTGAAACGGCGCCAACGCACCTATAGTTGAGAGAAATCCTTATGCTCTTTGTTTGTTCTAGTGCTAAAAAATTTGAACGGCACTTTAGTGGTAAAATCATAATATGTTACTGTGTTCTTATACGCTGAACTCAAAAACTAAATGTATTTTGCGAGTATTATGGTGCGGTATGGTTCATTTCAGTTTATAATCAGCTATACTTTTGAGTCCGATAGATGGCGCTGTTATACAGATTTATTTTTTGTTCGGGCAGCGCCTTCTCTTAGTCACGCCAGACTTTAGAACAGTGTTATAAAATATTACAACTCACATAATATTTTGATGTCTTAAAAATTAATTTTTAATATTTAGCAAATAAATAAGTATATTTCTGGCATACTATTTAAATTGTTTCTATTACAGTGAATATTACGAAGTTGTTTCTACTACAGTCCATTTTGTAACACCTACATATTCCTAAAACATGTATAGTAATGATTACTATGAAAAGTGTATTATTTAGATGTAATAAGAATATTCCATCCATCCATCCATCAGCCCTTTGATGTCCACTGCTGGACATAGGCCTCCCCTAAATGGCGCCACTCCAACCGGTCCTGTGCCCTCTGAATCCAACGGTTTCCCGCTGTCTTCTTCAGGTCATCGGTCCACCTGGTAGGGGGGCGACCTGTACTCCTTTTGCCTAAACGTGGTCGCCACTCGAGGACCTTTCGTCCCCATCGGTTATCCGTCCTTCGAGCGATATGGCCGGCCCACTGCCACTTCAGCTTGCTGATTTTGAGAGCTATGTCGGTAACCTTCGTTCGTCTACGGATTTCATCGTTACGAATCATGTCTCGTAGCGAAATTCCGAGCATAGCCCTCTCCATAGCACGCTGAGCGACTCTGAGCCTTCGAATGAGGCCTTTAGTGAAGGACCACGTTTCGGCGCCATAGGTCATCACTGGCAACACACATTGCTCGAACAATTTCGACTTCAGGCACTGAGGAATTGTGGACGAAAAGATACTACGAAATTTCCCGAACGCAGCCCAGCCGAGTTGGATTCTTCGAGTGACCTCCCTCTCAAAGTTGGACTTACCCATCCGGATCGTTTGTCCCAGGTAAATGTACTCGTCGACAACTTCGAGAGGAGTGCCGTCAACAACTACCGGTACGGGTGTGACATGGACATTAGACATGATTTTCGTCTTGTCCAT
The DNA here is from genome assembly GCA_949699795.1 of Spicauda simplicius. NCBI lineage: Eukaryota > Metazoa > Arthropoda > Insecta > Lepidoptera > Hesperiidae > Spicauda > Spicauda simplicius. The sequence goes on along the minus strand of OX453058.1, from coordinate 22,466,618 downwards.
GTTCATCTTAAGACCCACCCGTTGTGAGGCACTGTTGAGGTCGCCTAGCATTGTGCTGAGGTCCGTCAGCGAACCTGCCAAGATGACTATATCGTCGGCAAATCGAAGGTGTGTGACGTGTTCGCCATTGATGTTGATGCCAAGACCTTTCCACTCCATCAGCTTGAACACATCTTCCAACGCAGCGGTGAACAGTTTCGGCGATATGACATCGCCTTGCCTGACTCCCCGCTGCAATTGGATGGGGTTCGTGCTTTGGTCATGTACTCGGACTGACATGGTGGCGGCTGTGTATACACACTTCAACACCTCGATGTACCTATAGTCAATCTGGCATCGCTGAAGGGACTCCAGCACCGCCCAGTGCTCGATAGAATCGAAGGCTTTCTCATAGTCCACATAAGCAACACATAACGGCAGATTATACTCCTCGGTCTTCTGTATAATCTGCCGAAGCGTGTGTATGTGGTCCATGGTGCTGTAGCCTTTTCGGAATCCGGCTTGTTCGGGAGGCTGGAAGTCGTCAAGCCTGCGTGCAATACGGTTAGTGAGGACTCTCGAAAACAACTTATACACGTGGCTCAGAAGCGCAATGGGCCTGTAGTTCTTCAGGAGGGTTTTATCGCCCTTTTTGAAGAACAGCACCACTACGCTTCTGCTCCACGCTTCCGGGGTTGTCCCGCTAGTAATGACGGAATCGAAGAACTTTTGGAGCGCCACTAGTACGGGTTTACCGCCAGCTTTTAGCAGCTCTGTTGTGATTCCGTCATCCCCCGGTGCCTTGTGGTTTTTCAGCTGTTTGAGAGCCTCTCTAATCTCGTACAGGCTGACGTCCGGGAGGTCCTCAGTATAATGTCGGGTCAGTTTGGCACGTTTGTCGTCCGCCTTGTTACGGGCGGGAGCTCGTGCGGAAGCATACAACTGTCCGTAGTATTTCTCAATTTCTCTCAGAACATCGGGCTGAGACGAAACTACGGTGCCCGATTCGGTCTTCAACCTCGTCAGCAGGCTCTGCCCAATGCACAGATCCCTGGCGAACACTCTTGAGCCCCGGTTTCGCTCAATAGCGTCTTTTACGCGTCGGGTGTTGTGAGCACGCCAATCGCGTCGCCTACTCTGAGAGATCTGTTTATTGAGCAGTCTGTATCTCGACATTGAGGTTGGAGACTGCACACATAGTTCTCGCCTCTCCCTCATAAGACCGAGAGTATGCTCTGAGAGAACCTGAGAGCCACCACTGGAGTGGGTCTTAAAATACTTAGACCCCACGTCGTGGACAGTTGTTACTACCTTGGTGTTAATTTCGTCCACAGAAACGCAAGAATCGAGACACGCGAAACGGTTTCGGAGCTGTAGCTGGAACTCTTCGGAGCCCTGGATTTGGACAGGTGTTGGTCGGAGCGTAGACTTCATCAGGCGTGACCGTTCCAGCTTTACATTGATATTTAATGTGCCTCTTACCATCCGGTGATCACTTCCGGTTTTCACCCTGTTGATCACAGAGACATCATTAAATATGTGCCGTTTGTCTGCCAAAATGAAGTCTATCTCGTTCTTAGTGGAACCATCAGGACTTATCCAAGTCCACTTTCGCTGTGCCTTCTTCTTGAAGAAAGAGTTCATCATAAAGAAGTCTTCCCTCTCCAAGAAGTTGGCAAGCAAGTGACCTCGGTGGTTCCGTTGTCCAATTCCAAAGGGCCCCACCCTCCGTTCGTCACCATTTCGCACGCCTAGTCTTGCATTAAAATCCCCCATGACAACGGTAAAATGGGTTTTTGAGGTATGTATGGCTCTACTTATGTCCTCATACATAACCTCAACCTCATCGTCTGGGTGTGTCGAAGTCGGCGCATATACCTGTATGACCTTCAGCGAATACCGTTTAGATATTCTGAGTATAAGGTACGCTACCCTTGACGACACACTGTCGACTGTTACAACGTTGTTCACGAGGGATTTGTGGACGAGGAACCCGACACCACCCTGGGACAGGTGATCGCCCTCCCGGTGATAGAGCAAGTTTCCAGATTTGAGGATTATCGTGTCCTCCCCCTGTCTTCGGACTTCAGACAATCCCAAAACACTCCAGTTTAACTTGTCTATTTCTTCTTCCAGCTCCTGTATCTTCTCGTCGGTCCTCAGTGTCCTGGTGTTGTATGTTGCCAGGTGCAGAAGTCGTCGGTTGTGGTAGCCGGATCTCTTCCGGAGATTCTTAGCACCCCCTGCCCCGCCGTTACCTTGGCCGCTACCATAGCCCGGAATAGCGGGGCCGCCGGGGACTGGGGGCCGTGGCTTTTCTGCACCTGTCATAAGGGGGTTTTGCCAGTAGTCACCGCGCCTGGCAAGCGTGTTGGTGACCGCAGTAAATGTTGGAATTTCACAGGAGATGCTGCTGCCCATCTCCTGGATGTTTTATCCCTTAGTCGCCTCGTACGACATCCACGGGAAGAGAGGGAGTGGTGCTATTCTAAAAGGCCGACACCACACAGCCAAAAAAATAATAAGAATATTACATACTGTAAATTCTATGAAATGATCGAATGATAGCTATTGGTTTGAAAACATATTTTTAATTTTATTAATGGTTAGGTAAGTTAGCTAACGATAATTTAGTTCACCTGGTGACAAGGGATTACCACCCATGGACTACGAATGGTCCTAATTCTAATATCTCAAAGCTTAAAATGGTTGGGCATGTCTCATGTGACTCAGTAGACAGTACCTTCTTACAATTAAATAATTTATTCAAATTACCATTGATTAACGCACATGAGAAATTTGAAAATATCATAAACCAAATAATCTATAATTAAAACGTTTCAACCTCAGCTTTTAAAAACAGCAATTTGATTTCTACATTAACAATAGCGTAGGTACTGTAAATAACGATACAATACACACGTAAACACAAACTCACCGATAACGTATTTGGCGTGAAATCGGCATAGTGCTCCCATAACACACATGTGGTCAGGTTTCTAAACAAATCCACGATTCTTTATTCAAATTGCAACAACCATATTCATTGACCATTCAGCCTGTTTGAAAACTAGTGACAGTGACCTGTACAACCGTTGCTGAACAAATGAACCGTTGTAATCGCTCTAATTCGATTGTTTAAACTCGGAACTGACTAAACCGAATGTGGGTGAATATTTCATACATTTTCCATACTAAATACCTACAGATATCTTTGTGACAACATTCTGATTCAAACAAGCCGTGGGTTGTCATTCACTGAGAAGCATTTTTGAACATTGCCAAACCACGCACTTAGCATCACAAATATGTAAATAATCGAAAAAAGCGGGTGGAATTGCTGTCTCTTCTCTAGCAACGTGCTAGACAAGGACGCACGTATGTCGATTCGTTAATGGTGCGAAGTGACAACTCGATGCGCGGGCGCGTGACGTTTCTTCGAGTATCGCACGTCGAGGCGCGCGGCCGACTGCGCGTGGGCATGCGAGTTTGCGTCCGAGTTTATTATGGTCTTGTATTTATAGACTCGATTGAAATTTACTTTTCCATGGATTGAGATGATAGCTATAAAATACGAATGCTTATGGTTGGTATACGAACATTTTCAAATCCCATCACGATTTTCTTAGCATTTTCATCTATGTTATCCATCCTATTATACGAATATTAAAAATCTCCAAGGCTGATAGCTACCTACTCAGCGACAATATTATATTTATTTTCCTATTGCTTACATATGAATGTTATCCGGTTTCAAATACTTTAAATCATCTTTTAAATTTAGCTAGATTATTTTCCTTGTTTTTATTTTTAGGTAGATGAATCCGGAAGATTTCCTCAAGTTCTTAGATTCTTCATTGATCAATGAATATAAAACAGTAAATATAAAATAAAATCCTATGTACTTAATAGATGAGATCCTATTCGATTAATAAGAAAGCATTTATTGAATTTGTAAGGACAAAGGCTGAAATTGCTAAAAAGTTTGTTTAAATTCTTTCGTAAATAAATTATCAAACAAACGTCGTGAACTACCTATATCAAGTTCCTATCAAGTATCAATATAAAAAATGAAATAGAATATTTTATAAACTTACTTTTTAAAAAATGAATGTGCATCTAATATAAAAATAGTTAAGACCAGCATTAGGTATTTGTGTCAATGCACGGGACGTCTAGACGGGTTAATTTTATATCGACTCGTAATAAACGCCGCGTAAATTACGCGTAACGCCGTGACGCAAGCTATGTCGTGTCCGTGCGTAATTACGGAAAAGTGTAAACTCCAATAACTGTAATGTGTAAAACTGTAATAACTATAACGCAATGTGGCCATGACCTACTATTTTTTGTTGTCTATAAGTGTAATATTTTTGGGTACACAATTATTAACAAGAGTTATTGGATATAAATGAAAAAGTGTGTATATCAAAGTATGCATGTACACAAAGAGATAAGCTATTGAGAGAGAGACACTTAAAATTAATTTAAAATGATTCATAATTGTCATATCTATATATTTATAAATCGGAAATGATACTGTTATTGTAACGTGACGCAATCGTAACCACTTCCGTTACAAATCGCAGCGCCAAATTTATTTTTCCCGTAATAGTACGCCCAAAAAGTTTGACTTCTAGTATTCCTAATAATTATTATAATATTCCAACAAATGGCTGGTATATAATCAAATAAGTAAAATGTGGGCTACCCTTAAATTCGAATTCCATCAGCGTTTTGAGGTGCACAACTGGACATAGGCTCGTATATAATTATGGTTCTTTGCCAAAAATTACCGCTCCAGACATGTGTGTAAGTAAACGCATAAGGGTTGATTGATAATGGGTAGATGCTATTGCCCATCTGCTGGATTTCTGCCCTTTAGCCGTTACCTACAACATTCACAGGAAGATGTGAAGTGCTATTTAAGAAGAACATACGGCAATATTTCAAATACTTCGCAACTTCAGCGATATGTTTAAAATCAGGATGACGAATGCAGGGTTACAAGTTTCTATATACATATTTTAAATAAAAGTATAAGTCGATTATAAGTCACAATCACAACTTAGGTCATGCCGGATAATTTACTTCTAAGTTTACCCTTGAATCGCTTTCACTTATTACTTTTTTGATAATATCACTTGAAAAACTTACCGCTATCTGAAGGATACAAGAACTGCGCCACTCGAAATCTCAATATCACAACCATTTTTTTCAAAAGACGTATTATTTTCATTTATTTCACCAATAAACACACTTGATAGATGAAATTATCACTTCACTTAGAAATAACTCTTCGTAAATTAAACAGTTTGTCGTAAAGTACGAGTAAGAACTGATATAAATCAGAAGGAACACTCTAACGAAACTATCGAAAAGAAAAACATCGTTAGCCATTAAGATAACAGATAAAAATTAGCAGCGATTTCGGTAATGGGTTCTTAGTCTAGAGATAACGCATACCAACTAGACAATACGTTTCCGTAAATAAATAGTTCGTCGATATCTTTGGGTAATGTCAACAAAAGTAAACAATGATATAGAGAAATAAACACACGCTCCTTACACTGCAACTACTTAGTTTTCTTTGTGCTGTGAAAAACACAAACAAAGAAAAAATATGATTATAAACTTTAAGATCAATACCCAACATAAGAAGCCTGTTGTCAATTTCTTCTTTTTAAATCAAATATATTCAATAAAAAATGGAAAACTGCGAGGAAACTGTTAGATATTAGGACCTTCTTATAATTTCATGATAATTTGATGCATGTTGAGCAATATTTCTGTAATAAATTGTATATCTTTAGTCCATACTTCACTTAGTACCTACTAGAAGGAATCGAGTTGGTCGTGCAAATATTGATGTATCTTAAATCAATATACATTTAATTAAACGAATCTAATATAAGGAATAACGAAATGTATCGAATTAATGTAAGGAAATTATGGAACGTAATAAATTAATAAATGAAAATATGAAAAAATATATAAAAATACATACTTGCAGCAGTCGATGTTGAGATGAGCAACTGCATTGTTTGACCCCATTCAACACTTTAAACCTAAAAGCCTTGGAAAGGTGCTTAGCAAACAAGCGGGCGACGGTAACGACGGCGGTCGAATAACAATATTGTTCTTATTTCTTCCAACCTTGTGTCAGATAAATCATGATGAACTGATATCGTTCAATTGTGTCGTTTTAAATAGATGCTATCAGTTGCCGTGACGATGCGGATGACTTTTTATCAGCTCTCTCATGTGGAGATGACCGATGAATCGACTTCAGATTCGAAATCACCTATTTCGCAACAATTTTCATTGACTAACAACATACTTGACTAAGTGCTTGCGCACTTCTAGTAACACGTAATTGGACCAAAGAATTATGTAAAAAGAAATTGGCTATGAAAATAACCCTATAACCGAAACCAACGAACTACTGGATATCAGTAATGATATTTATCTAGGGTCTGGAAGCTTGTAAAAGCCCTCTAGTGTTTTGACATTCAAAAGGCTCGATAGCATCTTTAACTAATTAGAAGCAGAGACAAAAGGGGAACAATGCAGGCCTACGAAGGCCTACGCAGCGAAAAGGATACACCGTTAGAATATCGCGGTCGAATTCGCTCGCAAACGGGGGTATCGTGTTAAGTATGTTTGTACCTGAGGAGAATCGATTACGCTTAGCCGATTTCGCTAGCAACTCGATTTGAATGTCGATAAGAGGATACAGATTAGAAGACTGTATACGTGTGTCAAGTACGTCTAGATTGAATCTTATTCAAAATGAGTTGAGTGGTTTAGAATAAGTTATAATAATGGTTTTGATATATATTTATAGTTCTATGAAGTGATGAAACAAACTAAATAGGCATAAATAAACAAAATTAACTTAATAGAATTTTATGCATTACGTTTCATAAAAGACAAGAAATAGAAGAGACAAAACTTTCGGAAGACTAATTAAATGCGAACAATATAAATGCCACCACCACTTCGCACTTGGACCCGGTGGACCATGGTCTAAACCTCTCTCATTCTGAGAGAAGACCCGTGCCCAGCAGTGGGACAATAATGGGTTGTACCCCCAATATTTATTCAAAAGAAAAAATATTTCTCCTCTCGTCGTCCTGTTTCGAAATACATAATTCACGATAGTAATTACATAGTAATCTCGATAATCACGAGTCGGCGAACGTATCAGAGGTGGACACATTCCGCCGCGGTGTAGTCATCGAAAGACAATTGTTTACAGATTAAAAACCCACCCACTAATGGCCAAGGCGAGCGGAATTAATTTCATCCATAAGTACATACCTACATTCATACACGATTCAGCTTTAAACATCTCATACGTGGCGTGGAATTCGTGTCGGATTCGTTTTAATTATTGGCAATTTAAGGATTTTTCCAGTTACAACTATTGCAATAAACATTCGCAGTTAAACTCTTCTGACAAACACTTAATATTTATTCATATATCACATATTTGAAGTACGAATTATGAACCCTCGTTAAAGTTTTTTTTCAGTTCTTGTAGGGTGCCGGGAGATATAAACTTGGCGACCTTTTTTTGAGGGGACAAACTTAGAATTAGCTATTATAGATTTGGCCATATTTTTTGCAAAAAGCACTGCAATTCAATATTCGCAAAACTAATCGCAATAGAATATTCGATATATTACTATATTGCATGTTCTGGAGATAAATTATACCTTAAAAAACTACGGATCACATTCCAAATTAAAGCAGCCTAGTAGTGTAAACTCGTTCTTGACAAGAGAATCGTGCCTAGTTCTGGGATAGCTATAAGTGAATGATACTATTGAAGAAAATGAGGAAAATTGCAGAATGTTAACAAATTCGTAGCACGCGTTATAGTCATGAATGGTTTGTCATCGACAATATTGTATTGAAATAAAAACTATAATGATTGTATTCTGAGCACATACTGTCGCATGCATACTTACGCATACGCAATGCGTGCCTGCTTGTCACTAGGCAGACTGACAATGCATTAACTTTTTTATCTGTGCGTCGTTTTGTGACGTATTCTTTTTTATCTGATTGTCAAACTTTTTTATCTATGGCAGTATGTAACTAGGTCGAAAAAGGAAGCTGTATCAAAATTATTACACAAATCAGATATTTATATCGTAGCCACTTATGTTCTGAATCAGTCATATGAAGAAAAAATACCACTAAAAAAATATTACACATCGCCCAAAACGCTTTAATTTTTCGCTAAAATTTATTATACTTTATTTCTTAGAATTTAAAACATTATTTAAACAAACTGCATTCACTTTGACTGCGATAATCTCATAGGATTGAAACAACGTATACAAAACAATTTAAAAAGAAATACATATCTAATCTTCAATCATATACCTACATCGACATCAACAAATCATATACCTACTACTTTCTAAGTTGCGCACACAATACATACCGATTGACCGACTGAAACTGACCTTATACATAATGATGATAACTATTTAAATTTAAAAGTGAAAGAATGTACCTAGGTTCTTTCCATTTACGTTTTAATCATGACATCTATCTAACTACAAATTCTTGCGCTAACCATGAACTACATTTGAAAGTTGCTATTCATTGTTCAAAATTCGGCCATCTACATTAGCACGTAGCGTATAAGATAATTTAAAGGTTGGCTAAAAGCAAGTACGGTATACATAAGTGAAAGTATATACATGTTTAATTAAATCGAAATTTATATTTTAAAATGTGATAATTGTAGCTAAAAGCGAACGCGTAAAATGTGGTTAAACTATCAAAGCGTAAAAAACTTGACATGATACAACTTTTGAAATTTAATTTCTTTTTACTAAGAAAATAGTGCAAAAAGGATATTACATAATTTATGTTTACATGTCTTAATGCATTTATTAAATTTAAGTATTCTTAAAAGTTACATTTTATTTGGCTATTTACAGGCTTATGCTGTTATCAATAAAAAATTGAAAAAGATCGTTATCTTCCTTAAAGTGACGACATTATTATTTCCAGTAGGTACTCGGCAAACTACTTCTTTTTAATATTTACGAAACCAACCTCTAATGTCAGTTTCAACCATCTGAGTTATTTTCTCCTCATTTTATGCATTTTCGGGTTTTCTCCAAATATACCGAAAAATCGCATAAATATAGCTAACATTAGGAATACTTAGAAATGTTTAATCCAAATGAACCTAAAATTAATTCAGAAGTGATACAGATAATATAGATAGCGTGAGTGCTTGTTATCGGGGCCACCTAAATAATATAATCTTTTTGGCTAATTAAAGATAATGCATCGATAGCGTTAAGATAACGATTGTAATGTCGAGTGTAGTTTATCGAATGATTAACAGGTTTGTCCATTGAGTAATATTTAGTTGCGCAATCGACATGGATTGAGGTCCACTGCTGGACGTAGGCTTCCTTGATACTAGAAGCGCGGAACATTTTGAAGCCCCTAGAAGCGCGGATGTTTTAGGTTAAAAAAAGGGTTTTGCATTTAAGTGGTTGAAGTCTCGTACATATAATAGGATCATATTTCATGAAAAGTCATAAAGCTCTCGATTATACGCATAATAAAATATTAACTAGAGCGGGAAGAACATCGAATTGGATCAAATTCCGGGCGCCCGCACTTCTAGTGTTAAGTTGGTTATTTTGTCAATAGTCACGGCACTTACATGCGTGTTAACTGTAGTGGGTGTTGACGTTAAAAAGTAAGATTCTGCTGCCCATCTGGATTCTATCCTGTTGCCTACAACATCCTCAAGAAGAAAGATGACATTCAAGATTCAACGCCATACGAGACTTGAATTTGAACTCTTCATACCAACTGTGTGTAAATCACCTGTCACACTATCGCACCTATTTAGAGATCAAAACAACGATGGTCAACAGAAACTTTCTGGTTTGGATGTATTATATTAGTAAGACCTAGGTATTTGAGATGACACAAGTGATTCTTTAGAGAAAGCAAAATATTTATCAAGTGTTTCTGAAATGGTACCCACACTTAGGTATAGGTGTGCCCTATCCAACCACTCACCTGACCTTAAATTGAATCTCTGAACTCATGCGCATTTAAACATTTTCAAGACATCGTCACTTAGCAAAACAACTTATCTTCATAAAATATTTATACTCTCTTTCAGCAATGTAGTATTGATTTATGCAAATTCCATGTAAATATATAATAAAAGGCGGAAACCCGTAAGTCGTTCACCCTGGCTCTCCATGCCCGTGGGAAGTGCGCGCGTTCCGTGACGCCGCTTCACCCTTGACTTCACCGTGTGTAAACAGGAGGTATGTTTATAAACCTCTATAGACTACGCTTCTGTTGAAAAGCTTTCGTAGTTAGCTATTTATAGACGTGTCTCTTCGTTATAGCACCCATGACACAAGTTTTATTTATTGTCTGTAAATTTCTTACTGTCTTTTGACACAAGTTTTACTTATTGTCTGTAAGTTTCTTACGGTCTTTACATTTATTTACATTATTTTTGTGTAACATCAATTAGTTAGGATAGTTTGTTATATTTCAGATTTCGTTACGAACTTATTAAACCAAGAATAAAGTCAAAAATAGAGGCCAAAACCAAATCTGAAATGATTCTTCGAAATGGACAATATTATTTTATAAAATTTACACGAAGAGGGAGAGATCATGTTAATTCTCCACCACTAGTACGTAATGGCAAAAACCCATGTATCACAGTAAAACGATAGTAAACGATTGCATTGAAAACAACAACTGGGAAAAACGGAAATCCCATTCTTTTATCTAATCTTTAACAAAACGTATCAATCATGAGCAAATCACAAACACTCAATAGTGCCGTGGTCTCCAAGCGAATGATTTATTCAATTACTTTCTGTCAATTTACCGAGAAAACCGAAGAAAGTTATCGCGGTTTCATTATCAATCGGAAAACAATGGTTCATAACATCCCGAGGTCTAGCTAATGCCTAAGTAAAAGGAATACCACATGTATGACTTGTACCTTTAAGGTTAATTTGCGATACAAGCGATGTGGCCTAGGTACTAGTTTCACTACGACTGAATAAGCGAAATTATCTAGCAAGCGAGGTAACAGCGATTATTTATGATCCAAAATGTTTATCTTAATACATACAATCATATTATATAGCTCTGGTCCGAGCGAATGCACTTACGTTACCTTCATGTCATTGTATTTAAACAAAACCTTTTTAGTGAATAATCGCAAACCAATATTTGCACAAAAGATTACAACCTTGAAAGTAACTTATCAACTCCATCGTCCTTGCTAATAGATAATAAATGCAATTACAAATACAAAAGAAAAATAGCTTTTAAAATTGGTGTTAATTCCACCTTTGGCATTTTGACAAACAATAATCTAATGGAACCCAAAACACTACAACTCAAAGAACTTGTCGAGATAATGTCAATATTCTGATAGAATGAATAGCAAACCAATCTTATTACATAGATAAATACTGAATGCTTAAGTGTTCTATGAATGAATGGCAAATTTTTTTGTAAGTTCTGATTGGAAATCTATTTCGTTAAGATTTTATCTATACAAATATAAATTAGTCACGACGACAACTACATAAAACGTTATAAATTTTGCCCATTGATCTGTGTACACCGAGATCTCATTTTTATATTAAATTCATTCGTATATCGCTCCATCGCAGTCGGTGTGACATACAGGCGTAAGAGAATGGGTCCCACTCCCACGAGAAAGTGCTTATTTGCGGTGTCGTCTTGTCACGTCGTGCACGTGAGAAACCGACGAGCTGTCTACAAATATTTTGTCTATACCAATTTCTACGTATTAAATTACACCGTATTATAATTATCTGTCTATAAAAAATTCAATAGTGCATATAAGGAAAGGCATCAATTGAAGAAATGTAGTAAAGCTCTATGCGTTCAACTTCTTAGCACTACATCAATGCAGCTAAACCAGAGATTCGTAAAATGCATTCAAGATGCATTGAATTCAATGTGGTACCAATAAAACAAGAAAAAATAAAATAGATCAATACCAACGTGAAGCATTTCTTGCGTTTCGATGAAAGGGTGTTGTTGCCGACACTCTTTTATATGAGGCGACCATCTTAGTCATCAGGAGTAGCAACGGATCTGTGATTGACTTCAGATAGAACCCATGTTCTATTTGAAGTTGCTCACAGATCATCATGGGCGGCCGTGAGCACTTACCATCAGGTGGACGGCATGCTCGTTTGCTACTTCAATCAGATAAAAACTTTGTCTTTGTTCGACTTACCATTGTATCACTAAACATCTATTCTATTTATAATTTGACGACCCGCGTGGCGGAGCGGTTACCATACCGGTCTGATGCGCAGTAGATGCCGCGTTCAATTCCCGGCCAGACAGGTATCTGAATGATGAGTTTAGATTAATGTTCTGGGTCTGGGTGTTGGTGTATTTGTCTTCTGTGTGTCCATGTTACCCACGACACAGGAGATAATCCTAGTGTGGGGCTATGAGTGTAGAAAGCGTGTGTGTGTTACTGATAAATGTTCACGAGCGGCAACGACCACTTACCATCAGATGGATTGCATGTCCATTTGCTACTTCAATTCTATAATGTTAACAGTCAACACTTTCAATAAATTTCACTAACAGAAGAGAAAATAAGAATAGATCCATGACTCGACTTCCGCGTTAGATACTAAATAAAATACACAAATCATTCTAATACTTTTGGTATATACTTATTTATATAATTACAATACATAAGAAACTATAACATGCATTACCACTTAGAAAGTTGTCCATGAAGGAAATAAAACGGTTTCATATATTATGCGAAATCTTTACTTTAACATTATTTTAACATATTAACATACGACTGAATGTATAATTAGTGGTGTACGGTCAAAATATTTACAATTTTAATGATCATATTTCTAGAATAGTGAAAATGACTTTTGATTTCAATTAGCTGATTTATTATTTCCATTTCCAATAACGCTAGTGAAGAGGTGCTTTCTTTTGGTGACATTTATTAAATTTCTCCTTGACAAACTACTAATAAAAAATTTTTAAACAAAAAATACAACCGACTTCCATGCCACATAAAAGTAAAAAATAATTTAAATACATGTTGGTTTAGAGCAAACACAGTACTTAGTACATAGTCCCGAAGTCGGCGCTCATATAAGATACATGTAGTTTCGTCATGATCCAGCAAAATATGGTGGCGGCCTTATCATTAAAATAGCGATCTCTTCCAGACTACCTTAGTTCAACCGCTAAGAGAAGAAAAACATTTTAAATAGACGAACAACTTTTTTTGAGATGTTGAAGTATAAAATTATCAAATAATTGTAGTAATTGTAATTTATTAAATTACACTTTCACATGAGGCGACCATCATAGTCCTCGGGACTAGCAACGCATCTGTGATTGACTTCAATTGGAACCCATGTTCTGTATACAGCTGATTACAGATTTCCATGGGCAGCAGTGACCACTTACCATCAGGTGGACTGCATGCAACAAAATAAACACAAAAAAAAACTGGATACCAAATGGACGTACCGCGTCGGTCGGTTTTAGTCTCTGTAAAACTAAGTTGAAATGTTTATAAAAAAACGTATCAAAAACAAAATAATCGTTTAACCTTATTGAGATCTTCAGAGATAAACTTATGACATGGGTTCGGATTGTTTAACAAACAAATTGTTAATACTCGTATCGTAACAACATAACAATAACAACCGTTAATCCTGTTGTTCATTTGTTATTGAATGACACTAAGAGATAACAGAATTGTTATCGAAAGTCGATACAATACGCATTGTTTGTTAGTGAAAGATGAGGCATTGGAATTGTATTGATTTTTAAGTCGCGACAACTTTCATTATTTGAATTTATTAACAGATCGTAATATAACCTCAATAAATACCATACAGACCAGAGCAGAAGACCATTTAGATCATTTGACAGTACTAGCAACTATATCGACAGAAGACAACCCTAACTATAATTGGAGTCTTTTTTTTTATCGAGGGGGGAACCTTCAAAAGGTATCCGCTACCGTTGGAGCAACGCTGGTTTTTTATGAAATTTTTACCACACTTGAACCCCCCCCCCCCCCCCGTGGCCATCCTCAGCGCTACGTGGAGGACTCGGAGATCTCTAACGGAACACAACCGGAGTCCGTGGAGCGCAATGCCTCTTTTGGGCCCTTTCCCGGTGACCGATTGGCGACCACACATGCCATCCTCCTTCCCGGGGTCACTTGGCTGGACAGTGCTAGCTCCCACTCTTGCCGCCAGCAATCCCGGAAGCTCCTTTCAGTCGCCTCTTACGACAGGCAGAGGATACCGTAACCCTATTCTGGTCCCGGAATTACAGGGACAAGAATTGGAGTCCTATCTGCGATGGGCAAGTGCGTTGGCCTAAGGACTAGTCTCTTCAAAAAACAACCCTTAACATTGGTGATATTATGGCAAAAATAGCTATTTCCGTGTCATCACAGTACCACGGTGTCTTTATGCCAAAAGTGCCACCAGCATCATTTTGGCATAAAGACACGAAGGTGTTGCTTTTAAAATATTATTGTATATTCATAATTTTTGTTCGATCTTTAATTATCTTAATAGACTATACTACAGTTTCTTATGTTTATAATAATGGAAATACCAATGAGCGTGATAACGGTAACTTTGTTATGATAGGTAGAAATAAAAATATTCTCCGAAGTACATCTCGTGAGAGAAAGGTGGGTTAAGAAGTTTCGATGAATCGATTTAGGCACAAGATAACTGTTAAAGGTTAAATTTAAATATGAACACCTATAACGATATCCTTAAGTCATATTTGAATTTGCATCTACATGATTCGCATTTGTGATAGGAAACCATAAGGTATACTGCTTTTTAAAAAGGCATATAATTATTAACTACTAGGTACTAGGCTCGTGATAGCCTAATGGTTGAAACTTGCCCTCTCGATCGGGAGGTCCGAGGTTCAAACCCAGGCACGCACCACTGATTTATGTGCGTATTATAAATTAATTATCACTGCTTTTCGGTGAAGGAAAACATCGTGAAGAAACCTGCACACCCGAGAGTTCTTAAAAAAAAAAAAAAGTTCTCGGAGGTTTGTGAACTCCACCAATTCGCACTTGGCCAGCGCGGGGGACTATGGCCTAAACTCTCTCATTCTGAGAGAAGACCCGTGCCCAGCAGTGGGACAATAATGGGTTGATGGGACTGGATGGGACTAGGCTCGTGCTTACCTATTATCTGCAGATTTTTGTAGACAGAGAGGTTAGAATATCTAATTAATAATCTTAAATATTTAATCGAAAAATGTAAACAAAATAAATAATACTTGTTTCTATGCTTTTTAACGTTTTTGTCTGCCTGTCTCTATCTCACTTAGTTTTTAATTCATAAAAACCCATGTACAATATGTGTTCAAAATATTACAATTTAATGTTATATAATATTTTTTTTCTTACGATGGTTAAACCGCGGGACGCAGCTTGTATCATATATATTAATTACCTCTTATGATATGCGTAATGTGTCTCTACTACGCACATATGAAAAATCTAATAAGTCCTCCGGAAATTTACAATTACCGAGAAGACAAATTATTATTTAATAGCTGTTTTTATCGGCATATTAATTTGAATATAATAGCTATATTATCCACGCTTCAAATTATATCATATCCATATTCTAATTAATAAACAATTTTAGTTTTCTTATGATGATAGATACCTATATACCTATTCTATGTCTTTTATATATTGTACACTGATAGCAAGTAGTAACTAGTAAAATAAAGACTTCTGTTGCTCCGAAATAAGTATCATATTTAACCCAAATATCATAAGTTTACATTTTTTACCAAATTTAAATTATGTATAAACATCTTACGTAAAATAAGAGAATTGACATTTAAAGTTATTATATGTGTATGATATTTATGTAATACTTTTTTGCATCCTTATTCTCTTCTATTATAAATATACCTAATATACGTAATCTGTATGTATAAAGAGTAAAAAAATAATGAGTTAAATAAAAGTAAACTAACAGGAATTGTAGCTCCAAATATATACGAGATTATCGAACCTTTTAACAGGAAGTACCGTAAGCCTAATCTTACCATTTTGGTCACTTATGATTCAGTTCCTAAATTAGATCAAGCTAATTAACTACAACTTGTGTTGCCCAAAAATAACCTCTCACACAATAAGCTAAGACCGTATGATTAAAATAATTTAGGTCTCGCAAGCAGCCCACACAGCCGCAAATGTCAAAGTATGCGTCGGCGGTCATACAATTTGGACAATTACATTAATTTGTTTAGTAGGTCGGTTGAATATCCATTAATTTAATGCTATAGAACACGCCATACATTATTCTAAGCGAGGCGTACACGCACATTGTCTTTTTTATTATACTAAACCGGTTAAGGAATATATTATCAAAGATACTATACAAAGGATTACAACAAACGTTAGTTATAAATCTTAGTTGTATTTTTTGATGAGAAGAGTGATAGCCTGATTGTTGAAACTCAGCCTCTCAATCGAGAGTCCGTGAAAGAAAGAAATTATTTATCAATACTTTATGGCGAAGGAAAACATCGTGAGGAAACCTTTACACCAAAAGTTCTTTAAAAAAAATTAAAGGTGTATGAAGCCTACCAATTTGCTTATGGCCAGTGCGGTGGACTATGGCCTAAAGCTCTCTCATTGTTAGACAAGACCATTACCCAGCAGTAAGACAATAATGGGTTGAGGATAAAGTATTTTTTGTCAATGAAATGGAAGTAGCAAACGTGCATTCCATCGTAGTAAGATAACATTTCAAGTATAAATTGTTTATACATGATCAGAGTACATAATTTTAACCCCAAAACAGTTGATTATGCCTATTTTTTGTCGATGAACGCTCATTATATAAAACATCTCCATAACATAGTTAAAACAACTAAAGATTTTAACGCTTCTATTTAAATTTCTTTGTGTCTAAATTTCGATTCAGTGCAATGTCATGAATTAAATGTATCTAAATTCTAAACATACGGAATAAATAAACTTTAGTACAATGTGACATTATATATTGCTAGTTTAGAGTACAATGGCCTCGGAAGTTCCCTGGCTTATCATGTCGTCCGTGATGTCACGTCTGTAAGTTTAACATATAAGGTAAGGTCAGTGATGAGGTTGCACGGTTAACATGTACATAAAGAAAAAGATACTAACATACAATCAAATTTATTTTAAGATATGCCATTATCCAATTCCAAATACTATGAAAATAAACAAAAAGTATTATTTTGTCAAATTATTGCCATTATTATTTTGTCAAATTTCTTTTATTTTTAACACATAACTCTCCTCAGTTTATCTAACGATGCATGAACTAGGCTTGGTTAAGTTACACAATCAATTATAATGGCTTTTCCTGGCATTGAATGGCACTTTACTGGGACACATTTGAGCTAGTTTATATCCAGGAGAAAAAATTAGAAAACAAATAAAACTACTTTACACTTACAACCCCGCACTAATTATTATGAACATAAACAAAGACAAACAACTTGCAAGCCCAAAGCAGAATCAAATTCGTCACCGAGAAGCCCATCCGGCTTTAAACCTGAAATCCTGTATTGGACAGAGTATTATATGACCACAATTATGTCACGGAACATTTTTATAAGTAAACATAGGTACGTACACGAGGCAAAACTGCGCAGTGAATCCATATTTAGGTAAAAACACGAGAACATTCTCGAAAGCGTCGAACGCACGTGCACTCCTCTGTACTTATGTCAACGCAAGGGTCTTGACAAACATGTTTGATGGTCAATAACACTTCACCAGCACTTCATCGTCAAGAATACAAAACTACAAAACAAGCATTGTATTCGCTAGCTGTAAAGGTGTGTACAGTTTAATTGTACACGGTTTGTCGTCGCCTTTTAAGCCAACCCTACAAATGAATATATAATACCTACAAATAAGCTGTATGAATAACAAGATGTACAAACAAAGTACTTACATTAATTCAAATACAGTTTTTTTTTTATTATAGAAGTAACCAACGGCTTATTCCCGTTGGCTCCCATTCCCATTCTCACCCGTCCCACTAGACCCCGAAAACGATTAATTCTATTTATAGTTTGTTAGTACTTTTACCTTTTTTTTCCACGAGTAAAGTCGACAGGAAAAGTGCTTTAAAGTATAATAATGTAATCTCCGAAACAGCTAATCCGATTTGGGTGCTGTTTTCGCTAATATATTGAACAAAACTTCACTTAACATTTAGTGTACGAGCGTGCTGTCAGTGACTCCTGCAATAAACTCCAGATAAGATTAATCACACTCGAGATCGGTTACTGATGAGTTGCTACCTTCGCGAGTCAACATGCAATGATTTAGATAAGTATGTTTCCTTTACTACTTCCTTCAAATCAGGACACAGTAGCGAGTAATCCTGCTGTTATTAGGCAGAAATAGGTAGAAGTGCTCACTGAGCCCAAAAATAAAACTTTCGTTTGTACTTACAAGAAAATAAGTGAAATTTATTATCATTAGTCACAATTACCACGGCAATGAAATGAATACACGTGTATTCAAAGTGCAGAGCAGTGCAAAGAGAGCAGTGACAGCCTAATGGTTGAAACTTGCTCTCTTAATCGAGAGGTCAAAGGTTCAAACCCAGGCACGCACCACTGATTTATGTGCGTATTAGAAATTAATTATCACTGATTTTCGGTGAAAAAAATATCGTGAGGAAATCTACACAACCGAGAGTTCATTAAAAAAGTTCTCGGAGGTGTGCGAAGTCCACCAATTCTATGGACTATGGTTTAAAAATTATCTCATTCCGAGAGAAGACACGTGCCCAGCAATGAGTCAATAATGGGTTGACGATAGAATATTAGTAGTAAAAGATTTTAGTTGATTACTTTTTTTGTAGATACTATATATAAGTTTACAAGTCTGTTACATGCATACTTTAGTCAATACTCATCAATGTACTACTTCTTTTTCCTTATACATTTGAACTTTAAATAATACAGGTACCTATATTAGGAGACCGCATCCTAAAATATGTTTCACACCTCAACTTTTATCCTTGAAGCCTTAAAATTGCTTAGCACCTGCACGGTTTACCTCCAAAACCAACTCAACAAAGTATACAATTTTATTGAAACCGCATAACCATTAAATGCTTTTAGACATAAACTTACACTTCAGTTAAAGTGACACTGCCTATCTAAACGCTAAAACGCTAATATTATCGTAAAGTGGCAACGTAAAAGGAAAAAGGCTAAATAGGACGAATTTGCAAATAGTAAACATTCAAGTCGTCTATGTCCTTAAATCTCTATTTGCTCGAAGAAGGCAGAGACGACAGCATGTCTTGTAAACAACATTCCGACGTCGACGTGTTGTGGTCTTAAGTCCTATTCGGCTGGAACATGAGATAAGCTTACTATTTTTATTTAATGCTAGCTACTACCAGAAATAATGTTTAATAACATGAACTTTTGATCAAGAACATGGATTTTAATTTTAAAAAATCAATTCTCGAATAAAGGACCTTCGATTTTATTGTGTTGTCAAACACATACATAGAGCAGACAGATAAAATTTTAAAAATAATCGAATTTTCTATAATTATTTATTCTCAGTTCCCCATAGTATATATTTTTGCAGGACAAGAATTAAAAGACTATGTTGTCTGTCTAAACGTTGCTCCCAATATCTCAACGTATGAGTGAGCACGTATCGAAAATATAGATTAGGGTAAAATACTGGGAACCGAGATATCAAACATTATTTGAAACTATCCCACCATTTATTACCGTCCAAGTGTAGTAGAATGTATAATTCATGAATGCAACGCAAACGCTATCTCGATCGCTCCGTCATTGTAGCGCCTACTCGATAGAAGCCGTTGATAACGTACTGAACAAGACGAATATAAGTTTTGTTTGGATTTATTGTCCTGGGCATTGTTATGTTCCCAAATTGATATGATGTAGTAGATTTTACACATACAATTAAAGCTCTTTCGTTAAAGAATCCGTGAATGAAGAACGGCTCGGAAAAGCCGCCGGGACGTGCCAACAATACTCAAGAAATTTACCTTCTCAAAGAACAGGAGGCGTCGAATCTTATTACTTGTGCATACCACATCCGCGATTAAAAAATATTGCCGCTAATATTGGAAAATATTCATACTTCTTTAATCTGCGAATACTGAAACCCCTAATATGAAAACCATTAATATGAGAAGTTTTTGCTCTGCGGTAAAATTTCAAAAGCCGCTAGGGTTGCCACCCGTACTTTATTATAAAGTATTGTACTTTATTTCGAACACTTGTACTTTATACTTTATGAGAAAAATAAAATATGCGAAAATACTTTATTTTGCATGATCTGAGTTTTAAAAAGTTTGATTTTAAGCAGTTTTGTGTGAAACAACAGAATTTTTGTTTCATTTCTACTTTTCCATAGGTACCTTATTTAGAAAGTAGTTGTATATGTTTATATTTGGTGACTGTTTTTCCCCTTCTTTTCACCGACCACCACCACGCGCTATTCTACAAATATCCTGGAGCCAAAAATATGGAACAAGATAAATTGTACTTTATTTTGAAGCTACGTACTTTTTTCTTTATACCTTTTATACCCAAAGTACTTTAATCGCTGAAAAAATGGTGGAAACCCTAAAAGCCGCATACATGTCGGTTTTCCTTCAAAAGTTAGTTAAGGAAATAATAGTGGACGTATTTCAAAAGTAATAGATAAGATTTTACAGAAACTGATATTCGTACAAACCGATTCGTGAATAAAATTATATTTCATAAACAGTATATTCATACGAGCGGAATATACTGTTTATGAAATGACAGTGCTCGGACATCCTATTTAAACGTAATCAAGCATTCACTATCTACTAATTTTCAACTTTGCTTACATTGCACTGTTTCTGTCTGCACTTTGGTTCTGAAGATCTATTGGTGTGTATTACCTACTACTAGATAGTTTGTGTTGTTCTCAAGCAAGTATTTAATGCTTGTGTAAGGTAACTAATCGTACTTTACTATGTAGTACAGTTGAATAGCACCATGCCGTTTGGGGTCTTTTTTGAATAGCACCTATTTCTCTCTCCCCGTAAATGTCGCAGAAGGAGACTAAGGAACAAAACGCAGGTTTTGGACAGAAGCGTCTTCCTGTGTATCATGTAACACCCATTGCGGTCTCCAAAATGTGTGCCAGATGCCGCGACTTTTAGCAAAAATCCTCTTAAAGTTAATGGATCGGTGGAGCTATATTAAGACAACCACCCAATCATAAAACTAATCAACAGAACTATAATTGAATATCAAGGCAAAGCCAATATATCGTGGAGTGCCTTAGAAATTAATGTAGCGTGTTAATAAGCCTTCGGCTGTTACACCAATTAACGGGTTTAATTGAACCTTCGTAGAACACGTTATTTGTATTACAAGGTTAAATTCTAAAGTAGAAGTTACTGCCCAATGTCAATGCGCTGCAGAAAATCTTGCTCTGTATTTTCTTCAAAATATCAAAACCTACAACCTCCAATAATGTAGAGCGAGCCTACTCGGATACAAACAGCAAACAAAGTGCCCTTCATGCAAGTTTATTACGTTTCCTAAAACAATGATTGTTTATGATATATATTTATTGTCGCCCATCAGTACAAGGTTCGTTGAAAGCTATCGCCGAGAGTGATGAAGTAAACGCGCACTGTACATTGCAATGTCACATACTTACGTACATTTACAAAAACGTAAACAATGATCGTTTTGATGAAATAGGAAAAACTGGTACTAGGGATACAGGTCAGGATAGTCCGGGATCAAACTAGGGCTACGGCATCCCCTGCCTGTCGTAAGAGGCGACTAAAAGGGGCTTCCGGGGTTACAGGCGGCTAGAGTGGGAGCTGGAATCGTTCGGTCAGGCGATCCAGGGAAGGACGGCGGTATGTTTGGTCGCATTCCGTCGTACGGACGGAGCAGTAAGCCCAGCCGTCCATCTGGGAAGAGCCCGATGGGACAACGCGCTCATAGGATTCCGGTTGCGGTCGTTTCGAGATCAAGGAGTCCTCTTTATAGCGCTGAGGTTTTAGTGCGATAAAAATCCCAAATAACCCTGCGTCGCTCCCACGGCGGTACCTTTTGAAGGTTTCCCCCTCGAGAACAAAAAAAAAGGGATACAGGTCAGAAGACCGCCTCTGTTTGTAGGACTTGTGTAGTGTAATCAAAATTCAAGTTCAACTATAGTGAGTAAGCTAATTTCTAATGAATGTTAATTCTGATGCAATGGATATGAAAAATAGTAACATATTTCATTTTTCAACTAAATTAGTTTTAAACGCAACACGTCTGCCTTCAATTTATATCAAGGCGGTATGGACGTAGTAAAACAATGTTAATTTTTATCCTAAGATTTTGTTAATTTGTGAAGGAAAAGACAACAAACTTCGACTTTGACGACCCGCGTGGCGAATCGGTTACCATACCGGTCTGACGCACAATGGGTCCCGGATTCAATTCCCGGCCAGACAGGTGATGAGTTTAGATTCGTGTTTTGGGTCTGGGTGTTTGTGTATTCGTCTTGTATGTATCCATGGTACCCACGACACAGGAGAATATCCTACTGTGGGGCTATGAGTATAGAAAGCGAGATTTTTTTTAAACTTCGAAATATTGTAATTCTGTAATATATAATTCTGAAATTTTAGATACTAAATACCAGAAGCACCATCGTCACACCTACATATTTTTGCCTAATAACAGTTTTCTGTTTAATGTCAAAGAGTGGGGTAAAGGGAGATATACTTATCCAAAGCATTCAAACTCATTTCTTAGCATAAAGACTCTGAGCTCATCTGGGTTTGAGATCAAACCTCGATAGACGGTTGAGGCTGGTAGGTGGCCACTTATCAACTACTCGATTGCTACTACCATATTATGAAATAATAAATTAATGCCTCAACAATCCTTATTTAATAACAACGAAACTATCATATAATCCTACATAGGAGGCCTCTTGTTTGACTATTTTTGGACCATGACCGGTTTGTCTTTTTTTCAAGCGTTGGATTATCAAATAAATTAATATCTTTTGACGACTAAAATTGGTTCTACTATGGCGCTGTGTACAAAAAGTGTCAAGAATTTAAAACCACTAAATAAACTCTTATTGATCATAGTAAAGCTAAAATTTAAACAAGTTACACCGTCTACAAACTACTGTAACCACCCTCTTTGTAACTATGATATTAATGCTAAAGTCCATGGTTTCACGTAAAAGTATCATAATGTATATTGTAGCGTAATGTAAAACCACAAGTCCACAAAACCCTCATTAAATAATTTCTCAAATTCTAACAGGTCGTCTCGTATTATCAGAGCTTTGTATTCCGAAATAATCATCTTCTAGCTTTATAATAACAGGAAGCAGTGATTTAAAAACTATAATCGAGGCGCCATTAAAAACTCTTTACAATGAACTTAAAATGATTAAAATACGTATTATTTTACTAATATTCCAAAGTTGTTAGCAACTGAAAATTAATTCGTGCAGTATAATTGCATGAATGTACATTCTTGTGTCATTTAATTTAATTTCGAGTGTAATGACGAATGAAGGGAGCGGTAGAGTTCATCATATTATGAGACCGTTACATTCCAAACGTCTTCCGTATCTTTCGACCGTTGACAAAAACATTTTATTGAATTGTTGTTGTGCTGTAAATGAAAGTTTTACAAATTGAACGCATTTTTTGTGTTCCTATCTTAAATTTGTGATTTACTTTTTACTTATATTTATCGTTTTTTTAACATACTCGTTTTTTGTCGATTGGTTTTCAGTGCGGTGACTAATAACCGTTTATTTGCCGTTCATATAAATAAGTGTAACTAAATAATTAAATATAAACTGTAATTTATTAAAACAGATCAGTATCTAGCTATTGATTGAACCTGAACTTATAATATAAAATTTGTAATCTGTTGATTTAAAAAATGTAAAAAAACTTAACGTACCGGCCTCTGTCTCTCATTATACATTCTTGCTAATAAATTCTCAAGAGATTAAATTATTTAAAATATATTAAAGTATCGCCAATTAACATGATATTTTTATCTTCAAACCATAAAGACGAACCAATGTGAAACAAATCTATTAACAACTAGTTGAATCCCGCAGCTATGCCCGCGTTAACAAAAATCGATTGTCCTCACGATATTTTCCTACAGTAAAAAGTAGCCTATATGTTAATCCAGAGTATCAGCTAACTCCCTACCAAATTTTATGAAAATCGCTCCAGCCGTTTACACGTGAAGAAGTAACAAACATACACACTCACAAACTTTCGCCTTTATAATATTAGTATGAAGTATGATTACTGATATATGTCTGTGGAAATACTCCCTCACTTCATTACACTTTTTGAATAACTACCAGCAGCCCATTCACAGCTTCCACGGTGACTATTACCAACTTTTACTTCGTCAAAAATGTAGCAGTACTTAAGACGTGTATTTATTACCGCTATCAAATCATATGAGACAAGACCTCTAATTTTCCTTTCACTGCAATGATTTTAGTATTTTTATTACACTTTCTATTTAATACACTACGCGATGGTCATATTACGTGTTTTAATAGACATCAACTGCCGACGGTTAATAACCAAACTTAATTTCTACTACTCGGTTCTTGTTTTCTTTTTATTTATATAGTTTTACTTAATCAATAAGTAAAAGGAAAGTTTACATGATCTTCTACTTTTTTTCTAATAATTATAGGTTTTTATTATGGTTTAATGTTAGAAAATTGCAAATAAACAAGCATGTTTGTGTTTCAATAATAGGAAATTTTCAATTTTTGATCGCCTTTGCAATTTCTATCCAAATCAAAAATGATTGGTATCGATACACGAAATTGATTCAAGAGTAAGTTCGTTAGCGTGTAAGTGCATGACCATCAATTTCAGTTATTGCTTCATGCGGTAACGTGCGGTTGCGCAAGCGCAGCCCATTGATCATTTTGTATGAATAGACGCCGAAAATGTACGAAACAATTCGGGTATACGCAATAAAATAGCTCGGAAACGAATAATTTATTTCATTATTACAACCTCGTTTACAACTTTATTAATTCTTCGCCTGACATGCTGAATCCACAGCTAAAATGAAAAAAAAGAAAAGAAAGAAAACATTTTTATTCACGATATAGCAACACACTGATAGTGAAAATTGCACTATTTTTTGCATAAATGATGTCGTGACTTTTACTTGAATGTTTAATTATTACCCTAACGGAATTATTGACATAAATCGTCACTTTCACACCATAATTTCCTCTATCCCATCATAAAAGTACATGAACAAAACCACTTGATTATACAAAGAACCTAGATATTGACAGTGGTCATGACTCTAAGATATTTGTTTATCTGTGTGTGCCCATAACACCCAAAATAGAAAAAATCCGAGGGGATTTTTGGATAAGAAGTTTTATGATCCATCCATCCATCAGCCTTTTGATGTCCACTGCTGAACATAGGCCTCCCCTAAATGGCGCTACTCCAACCGGTTCTGTGCCCACTGAATCCAACGGTTTCCCGCTGTCTTCTTCAGGTCATCGGTCCATCTGGTAAGGGAGCGACCTGTTCTCCTTTTGCCTAAACGTGGTCGGCACTCGAGGACCTTTTTTCCCCATCGGTTATCGGTCCTACGAGCGATGTGGCCGGCCCATTGCCACTACAGCCTGCTAATTTTATGATGATAAAACTCCATAAATAAAAAACACTCCAATGTACATAGAACCTAGATAGTGCACCTCACGTGAATTATCTACTTTAATTATCATTCTTATTGCTCAATGATAACAGTGTTACGCAAGTGACTGATATCAAGACATCTGGGAGATATGAAACTATCGAGCTTGCAATTTTCTTCTAATTTAATGTTCACCGTGTAAAGTAAACTTTCACAAAAAACAACTCTGCTAATGCAAATGACAAAAAACGTCAAACCTAATTACGGTTAATTATTTCGTTGTAGAATTCGTTTGGCTGTTAAGAACACTACACCTATTACTATTGTGAAATAGTTCTTGTATTCTTTAAACAGGGTGTGATTGTCGCTCATTTGTACACACTACACCTATTTCTAGGCTTTCTATGTGCTTGTATTCCTGAGATAGGGTGTGATTATTGCTCATTTTCTTATGACCCGATCATCTTAGTACGCGAGAAAATCAAAGCGTCTGTGATTGGCATTTTATAAAACCTCTTTTCTAAATTAAATTGCTTATTATATTTATGGTCCATGACTGCATGATCTTTTTCCTACTTCAATCTAGAAAAAAATATATAATATTGGCAAAATGGTTGAAATACGACTATACTGATTAATTAGTTTATTCTATTTGCATTCAGATTTAATGTTTTGTAATGTAATGTTTTAATAAATAAAATAAAAAATACTCAAAATACAAATATTGAGCTTTAACGACAACCCAATCATGTGCAGATTGTTGTTAAGGCGCATTTGTCTTTAATGTATCGTATATTTGTCTTTAATTACGTTTTATGTTATGTCCACCAATTCGCAATTGGCCAGCGCGGTGAACTATGACCTATAACACTCATTCTGAGAGAAGACCCGTGCTCAGCAGTGGGACAATAATGGGTTGACGACACGTTTTATCTAAGAAATCAAGAGTTGTAAAATCTAAATCGTTTCACAATAGACTACCGCAAATTACAGCCAGGCCCATATGACGTCAGCATTCGAAACCATTGCAAAATTGACCATCATTGATACTGATTATGTGATGTACACAGCGCTACAACTCAAGGTTATCTGGGTCGAGGAATATGCTAACGGCTATGCTAACGGCTATGCTAACGGCTATGCTTAAGGCCATAGCAATAAGGGAAGGTTACGGCAAGAGAGGAATTTAATCATAAGAAAGCCTTATCTAATGATTTACGGATTATACAAGGTAGCACCTTGTATTGCCTAAAAATCATTATCATCAAAAATGAAGTAGGACTTCAGGCATAAATTACATCAATTAATCGAAAAGACTTGAGACTTGGTTTTATCAACCGGATATATAAATCGATACTAACTCGCAAAATAATATTACATGAAAATCAACTTTGACTCAATTCGTATATTTACTACGTGCGACAATGATCAACACAAAATGGGACAAGAAAAATTACGTTACGCACAAGGCAATATAAGTGTAATGTTTGATATGACATGTAATAGGTACTGAGTAAGTGGAACCGGAAGGATTGGCAGCCATTGTTTACGTTTCACACACTGACGCAACGGTGGAGTGAAAATCCATCATCGCCTTTCTGTATAATATGTGATGTTTACTACTTGCGACGTTTCACTGGCATTGTTCTGTGCATATTTGTTCTATTGTTCTTCGGTTTTAATGGTGATTTGATTTTTATTGGTTCGTAAAGTTTTTAGAATTTTATAAGATTTGATTATGTTTTTTTTCTACCCTTTAACAGACGCGATGCGAGGACGCGTTCTTGTCTGAAGGGTGTAGTAGATTGAAGGAGTTAGTCTTATTTTTTACACCCATACTACAATGTCCTCCTGTAGGTACCATGGACACACACAAAACGAATACACAAACACCCAGCCCAGAACATGAATCTAAACTCATTATTCAGATACCTGTCTGGCCGGGAATTGAACCCGGGAACCATAGCGCGTCAGACCGGTACGGCAACCGCTCCGCCACGCGGGTCGTCAATTTAACTTAGGAATTATGTAGCATTCTCATGGTAAAAGAGTTTTTGAAATCGGTTCAGTAGTTTTTAAGTTAATTCATAAGAAACTTACAAATATATAACGAAGTGAGCGTGTGAAATGTGTCGTCAGGAAGGTCTGTGTCTTTATTACTGTCCATTCTTGAAGATTTCAAGTAAAACACAGGAATAAACTTCTTCGATTTATTCAAATTTGATGAGGTCTGATCGCTTCGACGGTTAAACAAGAATCTTTTTCTAGCGACAGGCTCATGCCTTTTTATAACAATGTTGGGTGAGGTGACAATAACAAATTTATGGAGAGTAAACTAAATTACAATTCTAAAAATTACTAAATATTGCTAATTTTATAAAGAAACAATTTTCGATTTTTAAACTAACTAAAATAATTATTTTCGGCGACGCGTTTTTCATAAATACGCGGTGTCGCGTCGACATATACAAAGTTTATAATATAAGAATAGAAGAATAGATGTGAAGGTTTGTGAGCATGTACCTATATTTGTTAATTCCGATTCACTGAAATTTGGCACAACGATAATGTGATCTGGATTAACACAAAAGATACTCATAAAGTAAACGTAACCTAGCACTGCGCAAAATGGATCTTTAATCCACGGGAAAAGCTAGTTATACATATTTAAAGGTTAACTTCGACCTAGTGTTTTATTAACCACCCAAACACATGTCTCCAATTATTCGTATTGCAATTAATAAACAATGGAGCGATTGTCTAATTCCAATAAGTATACGCAACACCGGCCTTGCATTAACTTTTATTTTTAGAAACTGTCGAAGGCATTTTGCACCTTTAATGGCCATCGGTAATACCCGATACAATTTGTCCTCCATAATTATAAAGTTCTTGACCATAATGGACTCACATTACATGAGCGATAAATGAGAATGTAAATTGATTTCTTGTGTGCAGCTGCCTCGGGTATAGTTTTTTATCATTTAACTAACTTTTTACGAAATACACTAAACTATTAGTTACTAATATCATAAACTTTACCTACTAAATATATACATGACACCTGATGGAAAATAGTCACATATGATTAACATTATATTTAACAAGTATTTTACTTCTGGAATTAATTATCTCTTAATAAATAGTAATTTTCAACAGGGTGACCTTTTTATGTTTAATTTACACAGTAAGTTGTATAGTACAAACATGACATAGTTATGACATGGGGCTCTTTAAAACAGGTGCGAAAGGAGCTCTTCTTCAAAGCCGGCGATGCATGGGCGACTCCTCTGGTGTTGCAAGTGTCCATAGGCGACGGTGACTACTTTCCATCAGGAAGTCTGTCGTCCTTATCGTTAGGTTTAAGTATAAAAATATATATATAATCCACCTGACGATAAATAACCAGTAATAGACCGGGTCGTCCCTGTAGCCTCGGGGTCAGAATAGGGCTACGGTATCCCCTGCCTGTCGTAAGAGGCGACTAAAAGGGGCTTCCGGGATTGCAGACGGCTAGAGTGGGAGCTCGAATCGTTCGGTTAGGCAATCCCGGGAAGGACGGCGGTATGTGTGGTCGCATACCGTCGTAAAGACTAGACGGAGCGGTAGACCCAGCCGCACATCTGGGAGGAGCCCGATGGGGCAGAGCGCTCGGAGGATTCCGGTTGAGGTCGTTTCGAGATCCCGGAGTCCTCCTTTTCAGCGCCGAGGACGGCCACTGGGGCGGTTTTAGTGCTGTAAAAATCCCACATAACCCTGCGTCCCTCTCACGGCGTCGGGTACCTTTGGAGGGTTTCCCCCTCGAAAACAAAAAAAAAGGGTAGACCGGGTGCGGTTGAAACAGGGGACGGTTAAAACAACTCAAATATTATCGAAACTACGCAAGGTAGATGACAGAGATAAAGGAAGAAGAATATTTCAACCAAAAGTGAGTATTTCTGGTGAACTTCGTCGTAAAGTCTAATATATAAAATTCTCGTGTCACAGTTTTTGTTGCCATACTCCTCCGAAACGGCTTGACTGATTTTTACCAAATTTTATATGCTTATTCAGTAGGTCTGAGAATCGGCCAACATCTATTTTTCATACCCCTTAAGGGTTGTCCACCCTTAACTTTTTTAATTTTTTTATATGGCAAAACAACGTTTGTCGGGACAGCTAGTATTATATAATCGTTACATTTTGTAGATTATAATAAGACTTTTTATTTTTGTACAAGCTGTGTTACCTTGTGGTAGTGGCAGTTTTAAGTTTTATTTCTGAAATAGGGTCATACCGTCCTCATAGGACGGTTGAAACGATTTTCACGAAGGGGGGGATTTGGGTTGCTCCTGAGGACTAAGTCGGAATGTCTCGTATAAGTTTCTCCTCCTTCTCCCTCCTTTGTAACCCGAAGGTTAACTCATGTTAGCCATGATGTTAGCCAGATGCGTTGCTACCCCGTAGGACGCTTAAAACGCCTCGAAAAAGTATACCTCACCTTACGACACCCTACAAGAACATAGCAGTTATAAGAAATATACCTGTCGATAGTGCCTTTGGTGTTGATGTAGTCAGGGTTTTACCCTTAAATACTAAACAAACTTTGCTAATGAATTAACAAACCCGTATATGCTGAGACGTATTGCAATAACAGACAAACACATGCTTGTAAATATCATTACAAGTTACGATATTTGTCATTTGCATCTCATATCACAAAGGCTTTGTTCACTGTATGTAGATCTTATCGCTATTGTAAAAGTTGTTCACAGTTGTCTTACAAGAGTAGTAACTACATAGACTAATGCAAGACTGTTAGGTATTACATAAGTCTAATAGATCCAATGTAAAGTCTATTAAAATGATTGGTGTCATTGCAATCAGCCAACAATCGAATATCGGAAACGAAGAAATAGAGTTTGCGAATGGAAATCCTCAATCAACGGTATATAAGCATACAGACATACACACTTTTATATGAGGCGACCATCATAGTCCTCGGGAATAGCAACGCATCTGTGATTGACTTCAGATAGAACCTATGTTCTGTATGAAGTTGCTTACTGATGTCCATGAGCGGCGGTGACCATTTACCATCAGATGGACTGCATGCTCGTTTGCTACTTTAGTCAGATAAAAAAAATACAGTCTACCTGACGGTGACACCTGCAGTCAATGCCAGATAAATCATACCTGGTTCGGCGATTCGATAAATACGATTTCTTTCTTTCTTTCTTTCTTCTTTCTATAAATGCAGTATTACCAGCAGACTAAGGAACGGTACAGCTTGTATAGGTGTCACGTCGCACTCTTTAAATAACAGAAAAACGCCAGCGCTTATACTATAGTTCTAAGACAATTATGTGTAGGTATCTGAAATGAAATGAAATGTCTTTATTTTGCATAGGCCAGCGGGGGCACTTACAAATTGTCAGTTACATTTTTTTTCTTACACTACCACCGGATCGGAATACGACCTCAACTGAGAAGATCCGGCAAGAAACTCAGCGGGTTTGTCTTTTTTTCTTATTTATATTCATCTCTTGACAATTGTAAATTGTATGTATTGTATATTGTATTCATTCCATTTTTATCTATTTTATGTTATGTTTGTATTTTGTATGCCTCAATGGGTAAAATATAGAGAGACTAAAATTTGTAATATTCTGCATGCAAGAGCTTTGTACCTATATTCATGCAAATAAATGATAGATTGATTGATCGACTATTCAGTCCTTCACGAATTAACCTTAAATTTTCGAATTTACGCAAAAAAGCGTCACATATGCACATACTTCTCACGTCCTTAAAGTAATTTCAACGTATTCCGGTAAAAAAGAATATTTTGAAATATGATCTCCCGTTAAAAGAAAAACAAATTTTACGGCACCATATGTATCCACTCTTTAAACTAACAGGCTACGAAGCTAATCAAACATTTTAATTTAGTAAAGACATCCACAAAACCAACATTATCGCAGATGCGGAACCGGGAGAATGCGACCATAATATTAGCTGAATATACCGATGCCAAGCATAACTGTTATTGAAGATTTGTATCAGACTAATGCACTGCGTACTACATTCCGAAAACGGCCACGGCACGGCCAAGCCCATTAATTTATATGAGTCTAAAAACCTTACATTAATTGACATTGGAATTAGATTTATTAATGTTAGAAACCGATTAACATTCTATTAAATAGGAATGGACAAGTATGAGGTCATTTTTCCGATAAATATAAATAAACCCTAGTTTACGTACATATGTAAATCAAGCTTGCGATTTTTTTAATATTGTTTATGGCCTTGAATGTACTCTTTATGACGTATCACTAGGGTATTTCTATATCGATGACCACATTGAATAAAACAAAGTCGCTTCGCGCTGTCTTTCCCTATATATATGCTTAGATTTTTCCAACTATGCTACGGATTTTAACGCATTTTTTTAATAAATAGAGTGATTCAAGAGGAAGGTTTTTATGTATTAAACATGTATAATATAGTGAAGGCAAACTGATAATTTTAGATTTTTGACTTTTAGGCGGAACGAAATTCGCCGGATCAACTAGTTTTATTTATATTTTTTTTGTTCTCAGCAAAAAACGCTTTTATATTTAGTAATGTTGTCTATCTATGGTTTAATCGTAAATAATAGATAAATAATTTTATTTGTTTCACCATAGACAATTTATGCACTTTAATATTGAAATTGTCTATGGTGTTACTAATATGACAAATACCTGTTTCATGTGTATATTTTCTGGATATGATCTATCTTACGAGCTGCTTCCTATGAACTATGCTATTTCATACTACTGCTACTACATACACTTCCATATACTTAATTTCTAAACAATTGTTCAGGTAAAAGTTGTGTATATGCTTTCTACCTTCACTCCGTCCTTCAAAACGGTATCGCGGCCACGACCTTGTAGCCACATAGTAACAGATGCAGTCAACACGGCACGACGGAACTTTTACGAATTTAAAAAACATTAAACGACCTACCTGAACCCGCTATGCGGAACGATCGCCATGAATATCTGATAAGATGAGGATATTGGGTTCAACTCGAGCCGTACAGATATCAAATTAATGTATTCCTTTTATTTTTCTGTGTCTGGGTGTTATTGAGTTTATTTTTGCATGTATCATACCTACAGGAAAATTCCTAGCACGAAGCTATAGCGTTTAACACTTCTACAGACATATAAACCAAAAGTTGACTGACGCTGTTATGTCTGCTGTTACTAAGTCGATGTAGTACGAACTGAGACGAACTTTAAAGGGTTTTCACAATACTTCAAGAGCTCATCAGAACATATGAGCGACAGGCAATCCCGTTACGAATCCCATTCCGACGTAACGGCCCAGCGCCGCTCCACTGCAGCCGGTATCAACTGTGGTCAGCCTTACTTAATGCTTTGTGTAACTTGTACATAATGTATTGTTGCAATTGCGTTACTTTGCGCTTCACTAGAGCCTACGATTCTATTGTTTTATGATAAAGATTTAAGAGTTGTAGAGTATTGAGAGATTTTAAGAGATTTAAGTGTGTAGTTGTATGGATTTTGTGGATGTTATGTTTTATTTTATTTATTTTTGATCACCTACATAGTTTACACCAATTATAATATAAAAGTAACACAATTATACAATATGGAAAAGCTAAGTGCAACTACATTTATAGGCGAAGACTGCTTGCAAAAAGGAGCGAGTAACAAGTAAGACAAATGATAATAACAATAGTAATAAAGAAAAGAAAAAAATAAATGTTGACCTTACTAAAATGGATTATCTGCCAAAAGCAAAAAGAGTAAGTGTTTAAATGTGTACACGTGTAAAATGTAACACTTAAAACAAAAATATTATTAAAAAATATACATATAACGCGATAATAATAAAATACCATTATTATACGTGGTTTTAGCATAACCGTTTCCGTTACAAGAATCGTAACGCTTATACATTTTCCTCTCATGTGCCTAAAGATATTTCGGCTCAAAAGAGAACAAGGAGTCTTTCATAGACTCGTTACTACTTTTAAGAACTATTTCATTTAGATATTCTAAAAAGGCTTAAAAATTTAAATGTCACCCTATCAAATCATAGAGATACTTCATCAATAGGGATACTTTGAAATTCTCATCTTTTATAATAAATAAAAACGTATCTTATTTTTAAATACATGAAAAAAAACGCGAGAGGCAAAACGACGTACCTACTATAAATAAATTTTCGTTCGTTTAATATTTAAATTGACTTTGCGATCTATCACAGACTCGTTACTACTTTTAAGAACTATTTCATTTAAATAATCTAATAAGGCTTAAAAAATGAAATGTCACCCTTTAAAATCATAGAGATACTTCATCAATAGAGATACTTTGAAATTCTCATCTTTTATAATAAATAAAAACGTATCTTATTTTTAAATGTTACATGAAAAAAATCGAGAGGCAAAACGACGTACTTTAAATTTTCGTTCGTTTAATATTTAAATTGACTTTGCGAATTACGCCAAAATCATATAGCATAACACAAATTCACGTATAAACCTAATGACGTAAGCTAATTGTTTAAAAAAAGCTGTCGAACAGGAAGTTCTATAATATTACCTTCTTTATATTTTCTTGCTGTTTTTCGCCGTATCGTTTCGTTCGTGTTCTGTGAATTTTTTATTAGGATATTTGTATTTGAGCTGCGAGTCAACTAAATCTAGACAAAGATCTACACTTTAAATTCATTGATATCATAGTCTCATTTTCGTTTACGTGCTATTCTCATAATACTCAAATCATTTTCACTACATAGAATAAAACAAAGTCGTCCCTATGTATGCATAGATCTTTAGAACTACGCTATGGATTTTAATGCATTTTTTAATACATAGAGTGATTCAAGAGGAAAGATTTTATGTATAATACATGTATAAAATAGTAGAGAAACACGTATAGTTTTAGATTTATGACTTTTAAGCAGAACGAAGTTCGCCGAGCCAACTAGTACCTAGTCTATATTTCTAGCCGTAACACTTTAAAACAAAAAAATATCTTGTCATCTGTTGCGAAACTAAGATTACTATACTATACTACTATACTAAGATTATTTTTATTCAGACTATGAACACATTTTATAATAAGTATATTAAATATAAAAAGTATGCCAAATGGATATAATTTCGTAAAATAAGAAAAGGCGAAATAACCAAGAATATTTTCCACAAAACAATGTTATTTAAATTTAACTATCCAACATTAATTTTAAAACTGAAGTAGATTGATTTTAGACTTAATTTATCTCAATTCAACACCATAAGGTCTTTATCTTTCAGAAAACATTAAGGTTGAGAGAGTCAAGCTCAGAGATTGCAACTTGCGTCCGACTCATTAGGCATTAAGCATTGGGCAGGTTTATCTAACTTGGCAACGGTTTCCGGTTCGAGTCCCGGATGCGAGCTGCGATAAACATTCGTGCCCTACATGCTTACTTTATACGGCACAATAATAATGCGAATCCAGTTTGTATTGATTGTGGCAACGCCTTTAACTAACTGTTAACTAAATGAAACACGATCAACCAAGTGCCTATCAAAAAAATAAGGAAAAATAAAACGAATAAAACGACTTGATACCCAGGTAAAACCTTGACTGAAAATATTCAAATATGAGTTTAGAGTATTACATACTAACTGAACCACGCAGCTTCGCTCGCGTTGAAAAATTCGATTTATAGATTGTCCAGTGGAAATAAGATATTGTTCGACAATAAACAGTAGCCTATATATTAATCCAGAGTGTCAGCTAACTCCCTACCAAATTTTATGAAAATCGCTCCAGCCGTTTAGACGTGAAAAAGTAACAAGCATACACACTCACAAACTTTCGCCTTTACGTATAAATAAGTATGAAGTATGATGATTAAATTTAATACCTTTTACTTAGTACATTAAAGATACCTAATGTTTCCAGGAGAAAGATAACTTATATGAACTTCTGGGCCCGCTCAGCAGCCTCAATTCTTATATAGGGAAAACTCCGGGATCTTTAATAGAACGCAACTTTTCTTGAGCAGGCTGCCCGTTTGGACTCTTCCTGACTATCTAGCTATCTGCGGTTTTAAATTTACAGATGCGAAATTAAATTATTTAATACAAAAGCCCTGTTCTTTGTGAAGTTGCTTACAGACGTTAACGGTAGCAGTGTCCACTTACCATTAGGATGGTTCCTTGCTCGTTTACACTTCAATCTTATAAAGAATGTATGATAATTATAGTTATGTTATCATTACTCCCAAAGATAAACTTCGCAATCTTTTATGTCAACACTTTGGAATTTGCAAGTTAAGCACCGATTAATTTTGAATTCAACGAACTTACATTAATTAAGTACGTGCTTTAATGTTTATTTATTTTATAGTCATAAAGCGAAGCCGCTGTCCAAATATTGCAAAAACAAAATGAATTGGATAATAAAGCACAACATAAAACAACTTAAGAGGCCGTTAACAGCTTTCGAAAGATAACGAAATTCTTTTAAATTGCACTCGTTATAAAATGATCATAACCAACATTAAAATATCTGTTCTCATACAAACACGTGATACGTATATATACGTATCATCTATTTGTATGTTTACGTATATATACATTACGGTATATATACGTAAATAACACATTTTTTACTTATAATACGTATCGAAATAAAACCGGTCACATTTTTTTAAATCTTTAAGATAACATTAAGTTTAGATTAAGTTAGCAAGTGTATAAATCATTGCCCTTGCGAAATCAAGCAGAGTTAGCGATTAGTGCAAGAAAGCAATCGATTTAACAAGCGACCGATTGCGATTGTATCAGTACTTTCATGCGTCAGCCTTGGGCCGCATTCCTCGTGACAGGTTTCGTTGAGAAAACCGGACATTTCGCCGAAGAATTGCCACCATTACGCGTCGAACGCCCATGGACTTACCTCGTTCGAAACAAAGAGAAATGCGTAAATCCCGATCGGATACCGCAAGCTCTAACTGTGGCTTGACTACAAAGTATGCCTTATGTACTTGACGGAAACAATGTTAATCCTACTTAATGTAGAAAAGTTGAGTACCTGGTACCTGGGTACCTAAGGACGGTAGGGTGCGAAATATACAGTAGAGTACTATGGGTTCACGCCATCCGGGAACGAATGTCTGCCTAAAAACAGCCGTTACACGCTGTTGTTAGTCTGTAGAGTGACATACTAACCCGAGGCGTTTCAACTTAGGCCTTAGATATAACAACGTGGGGTACAACCCATTAAAACAACGTATCTGTGACTAACTCAAGTAAGAGTGATTTGAAGGTGGTAGAACCAGTGTAGATCGACCGTGGAAGTACTACCTCCTCATCTATTTCCAACGTGAAGCATTTCTTGCGTTTCGATGGAAGGGTGTGGTTTCCGTCCGGCACGCTTTAATATGAGGCGACCGTCATATTTTTCGGGAGTAGCAACGCATCTGTGATTGACTTCAGATAGAACCCATCTATTTGAAGTTGCTCACCGATGTCCATTGGCGGCAGTGACCACTTACCATCAGGTGGACTGCATGCTTGTTTCCTACTTTAATATTATAAAGAAAATAATCTCATTTCAGTTACTTATCGATCTAAGCCATCAGCATACGAACAGATACGACACATCCGTCTGGTATGTTCTATGAGTAACTATATTATATATAAACAATGTTTTATAACTGTTTCTCAAACCTCGTGTACAGTTACATTTATTGCAGCAACGTAACACTGTAATTGGAAATAAGGCATCTCAACAAATTCTCACTAGATTATTAAAAAGAACTATTTCATTTCATAATATCAAAAAAAATCTTTGTCTCTTATTGTGTTATGGGAAAAAATATTCTCTATATCTAAAAAATTGAGCGCAAGTGACGCAATATATTAAGTATATATTTTTTTATTTTACGTACGTATTTTTATATGTATATTATATTTACTTATTTTTACTCTCATACACAACTCATAGAGGTCGATTAAAAATTTTAATATTTGTTTTAATATGCTCCTAATAGATATATATGTTTTAATATGAAATTTTGTTTGGCTTTCTGGCTACAAAAGAAATTATCTGTTCCAACGTTTTAAGAAAATCGATATACTAAGGATCTGAAATAGTGGTTGATTGTTTATATTAGTTACAGTCTACGCATACGTAGCCGCAGGTAAAAGCTAGTATGTTTATATTCCCCAATATATCTAAAGGCGTATCTAACTCTATAACCTTTAGAAACATGAACCCTTTCACCCTCACATTATGTAACAGTTACACACTCATAAATGTTAGTAGGACGAAGCAATAGGAAACCAATTGATACGGTTCTTGCAACAGTTCCTTAAAATAATCTCGTCGCTACATCACACTGGATGTGCCGTAATATTGATGTGCTAATATTATCTAATAGAATACGAACATTAATATCTCCTAAATACTCTTAAATACGTTGTTACTAAGAAGACTTATAATGTCTCACACTATTTTATTCTTACGTAGTCTGATATATTTATACTGACATATATATATTTATATCTATTACTAAGACTTCTTGACGACCCGCGTGGCGCAGCGGTTACCATACCGATCTGGCGCGCAATGGGTTCGTTCGATTCCCGACCAGACAGGTATCTGAATGATGAGCTTAGGTTCCTGTTCTGGGTCTGGGTGTTTGTGAATTCGTCTTTTTGTGTGTCCATGGCACCCACGACACAGGGGAAATCCTAGTGTGGGGCTATGAGTGTAGAAAGCGTTTTTAAGACTCCGCTGTCCGTATGTCAGTCACCGTGCTGTATCAATTGCATGGTGGTGGCTAGACAGTTTTTACAATTTACAGATGATTTATTTCTGATATATACATACAAGAAAAGTGATGTTTTGCCGTTTTTTTAGATTACGACGCAGAACCCATTGTGTGAACTAACGCTAATATAATATAATATTATCTAATAGGATACGAACATTAATATCTCCTAAATACTCCTAAATGCGTTGTTACTAAGAAGACTTATAATGTCTCACACTATTTTATTCTTACGTAGTCTGATATTATTTTCAAACCGCGCAACCTACATATTTAGATTACACTAGCTGAACCCCGCAGCTTCGCCCGCATTAAAAAATCGATGTATTGATTGTCCTGTGGAAATAAGATATTCTTTCCACAGTAAAAAGTAGCCTATATGTTAATCCAGAGTGTCAGCTAACTCCCTACCAAATTTTATGAAAATCTCTTCAGTCGTTTAGACGTGAAGAAGTAACAAACATACACAATCACAAACTTTCGCCTTTATAATATTACTATGAATATGAATTATGATTCTAACTACTGAATTCATATTTATCTGTAAAAAGGGCACTTACTAGCTGTTAAATTAGTTGGGATTTGTAGCAAAGTGAACTCATGACCGACCGAAGGTTCGGTTTCGCTTAAGATTAGGCCAACAATAGATAATGGTCAATGTTTTGTGAACCTTATGGTTTAGTTCGACTGTACTCGAGCATTTACTTTCTACAATTGTTGTTATGTTAAATTTTTAAAAACTAGTTTCTCTGTAACTTATTTCTTAATTAATATGTTGCTCTAATTTCCTTAACCTGAATATTGCACCCTACTTTTTTTTTTTATTTTCCCCTAAACCACAACTCCGCACTGTGAACCTCACGCCTGGAAGAAATCGCTGTTGAGCGATAAGGTCGCATTTTGTATTTTTATATTGTGATTTCACTGTATTATTTTTCTTTTTTCTGGGTACAATAAAGTATATTACTTCTACAATAAAGTATATTATTATATTACTTCTTAGAAGTTTCGCGTTGTCTTAAATTTTAATATGTAAAATTTGGTTATATTTATTAATTCAGAAATTGATAGCTAGTCGGTCTTCTTCGGTCAGTCACTGATATTTATGAATTTTCGGCAAAATATAATAATTCGAATAATTATACGATTATTTTTCATCTCTACCACAGAAGAATAGTAACAAGTTTTGTATTCGAATTGCGGTAAATAATACGGACACTCGCATACGTTTAAGAATAGAAATGGACATGACAATGACGAATTATATTTAAAAAACTATGTGACCTAAGTAAAATAAAAAGTGTCGGCATTATACACAGTTAATTTCCGAGAATCATAGAACGTAGAGCAAACTGGTTTGGTGTAATTCCCAGAAACTCATATCCTTGCGTTGCGTTTTACTATCGTTACAATTTTTGTGTAGTTTCCTAATAGCTTCTTAGTAATTAGGGTTATGACCATTATATCAAGGTAATAGAATGTGTATGGTCCAACTAGTGTCAACCAGCAATTTCAGTTTTTTTTTATCTGACCGAAGTAGCAAACGAGCATGCAGTCCACCTGATGGCAACTACATACAGAACATGGGTTGTATCTTAGTCAATCACAGATGCGTTGCTACTCTCGAAGACTATGTGAGGTCGCCTCATATGTGCCGGCAACCACACCCTTCCATCGAAACGCAAGAAATGCTTCACGCTAGAAATAGATGTGGCGGTGGTACTTCCCCGGTCGAACTACACTGGTTCTACTTCTAAGTATTTCTAAAGTAAAATTTTGAGCCACGTATGATAAAACCCGTTTTTGTGTACATTGGCATTGCGTCTTCAAATCTACGACATAACTTTAGCAAGTAAACATGGCCAAAGTGAAGACAGATATTTATATAGTGAAGAAATAAAACAGTTCGTAGACAAATATATACTTACTTATTACCCACACAAGCAGAATGTAAATGTAGACTATGTTAAGTAATAACATGTTGTGCTCATAAGTTTGCAACCGTTATACAGCAAATGTTATATGCGCAAAAGACATATGCCATTACAATGGTAGATGGAGGCTAATATTTCTGGAGTACAGAATTTGGAAACAATAAAAGAATCAATCATTAGGCCTTATTGGCGTCAGATAATCAGATAAAAAAACATCAAAAAAAATAATAAAAATAATAATTAATTCTATTGACTTTATTATATACTTGCCCTCGTAATACTGCCCTTCAAAGACAAACCGTCTAACTTATATTATTTTATAGTAATATTTTTTTATATCCAAAAAAATTCTAAAGATATGTTTTGATTAACATCCCATCTACCGACCCAACACGATCTAATACACTCAAATTGAACATGTGATGTTCATATGAAACCTTGATTTTATATACCATAGTAGGTATATAAAAATCGCAAAAGATCACGACAAATGACTTAGGCACATTCGTAATGGACTTATTGCATACACTTGATACTATTTCAAACCACTGATCTATTGCTCGTCTAATTTCGACACTTGACGCATCGATACGTGATCTATTAACAAATCTATAATTAATTGCTTACATAATAACCGGCTAAGTGCGTGTCGAACCCGCGCGAAGGGTTCGGTATCATGTCTATGTATATCTATATGATCTATAAAAAACGACAAAAACATCTTTTTTTGGGAGCCCACTTAAAAAGATGGTATATTCTGTTTTTAATTATTTTTGTAGCGAAAATAGAAATTCATCATCTGTAAAAAATTCTACTGTCTAGCTATCATGGCCCACGAGATACAGCTTGATGACACACAGACGGACAGACGAACAACAGACGAACGACAGATGGACAGCGGAGTATTAGTGCAAGATGGTAGAACCAGTGCAGTTCGACCGGAGAAGTACTATTGCCACACCTATTTCTAGCGTGAGGCATTACTTGCGTTTCGATGATTGCGAGGCGACCATCTTAGTCCTCGCGAATAGCAACGCATCTGTGATTGACTTCAGAAGGAGCCCATGTTCTGTATGTAGTTGATTACAGATGTCCAGATGACCACTTACCATCAGGTGAACTGCATGCTCGTTTGCTACTTCAGTCAGATAAAAAAAATAGTAATAGGGTTCCGATTTTACGCTTTGGGTAAGGAACCCTAATAATCGCCGATGAAGTAATATGTTATTCTATCAACCTTGCGTTTGTAAATTGTAATACGATTAATTAGAATAGGCACAGTCTGCAATAACAAGCGTAATGAAACAAGTGCTATTTGATTTGAAGGACTAAACAAGTAATTTATATTTTAGGTCGTAGTAATATATTTTTATTGCTAATTACTTTAAACGGCAACAAAACAAAACAAAACGACCTTCATACATAACGTGCTACATTAAAATTATGTACATACTTCATAGTTCTTATATGAAATGTGTTTTGTGTGCTTATGCTTTTATGGCAAATACTTATAAAACAAAACGAGGAATAGTCAGAAATAAGGGGAAATCAGATTAGGTTCCTACTTGACATCGACCTCGGACGCGTTGCTACCCTTGTGGACTAAATTGAGAAGCTTCGGATTAGTGTACCTTACTGCACTTTCAAACCAGAACACAGCGCTTAAGACTTTTGTTATAGCGTACATTAATATGTGTAGCAAAAAGTTGTGATCCGTTTTTAAGATACTTGCCGCAGCCGGCGGAGTATGAAATTACACACGGTTATAGCTTATGTAGAGAAGGATAACGCAATGCTAATATTTTTTTCAAATAATGCATGAAACATACATAAAATCAACTAAAAAAACAATATACACAAACACACTACCTTGCATTTGACACGAACACATAGCGTCAAAATTGTCAGATGTCTATCAAAATATCCGTTATTGCTTCTAAATGCAGCTTAGCTAATTAAACCTCTTTTTACCTTTGATGTAAAAACTTGCTACTTTGGACAACATGAAGTTTAGATTTTTAATTACGGTCGTAATTCGACCGTAGTAGCGTATAAATAGGTGTGGCGGTAGTTCAACTGAAATCGAACCATGAAGGATTCCAGCTTTAAATCGCGTCAGTAAACACCTAGCATAATATGAACTCCTTTTTAAGTGACTTTCACTTACCTTCATAATGATTGTCTTCATCCTCGTTGTGGTGCGCGGTGGAGATCTGTCGGTAGAGGTCTTCATACTCGGCCCAGTAGGCTGCGAGGGCAGCAGGGTCGGGGGCTCGTGGCGGCAGCGGCAGTGCCATCCGGACCTCAGGTGACTCCTGGAAATAGGGAACTCATCAATACTGGCTCTAAACCTTTTTCACTCTAAGCCGCGTCCAGCAACAAGGCAGAGATCAATATATATTATACTGCTGTTGTGTTTTCAATTGAATCTACGCTTTTTTCCGTAAGAATTTGAATCTTCGCCAAAACTTCTTTACAACTTTTCTCGACCGCTCTTTTCACTTTATGGGTTGACTACTAACGACACAACGAAAAGTCATAGAAATGAGTTTATAAATAAAAACACAGAACAGAAAATTACATTATTCTAAAATTACAGGAGATGAAACCCAGAATAACTACATTAAAAATATAAAAAAAAGTTAAGTTAAAATTAAAAGTATGACCAATCCGCCATGCGCCGTCGAGATA
This sequence comes from Spicauda simplicius, assembly GCA_949699795.1. NCBI lineage: Eukaryota > Metazoa > Arthropoda > Insecta > Lepidoptera > Hesperiidae > Spicauda > Spicauda simplicius. The sequence goes on along the minus strand of OX453058.1, from coordinate 22,423,329 downwards.
ACTAGAATGGAACACATGCAAAATTCAAAAAGCAATTTTATCAAATTTTATAATTAAGTGCGTAGCGGTTCAAAGTGCTAATTAGGCTTCAATTTAGCTACTACATTGGCACCCAAAAACAAATGGCGACCTGGTTGCAACGCGGAAATGGCGAATCAAGAACCGTAAGGTAATTTCTTATTTTCACTCGGTAAGTGTTTTTGCCAAAAGCCTTTTAGTGCCATTCTGTGTTAGCAAACCGTGTTAGTAGAATCCTCAAAGTAACTTTAGAAAATACGCACTTCAATTAGTTGGTAGTAAGTATGCATCGCACGCTTCGTAACTCAATATTGTAGAAATTATGCGTATTCAGAGTATGAATGATTGCAATTCGAATTATATACAGCTTGTATCCGAATTATATAGTACGAGTACTTCCACACATATGCGCATTCAAAAAAGAAATTCTCAAATTCTTCACGTTATTATTCTTTCACTCTATTACTTTACATATACAGCTATAATCTCTGACGTTTTTTTATTACCTATCAATTAATGAATTATGGCTTACAGTTAAAGTAATTATCATCTATATAAAAATCCAAAAGGTCCTGAAGGTTAGAGAGGTCTACCGACGTCAACCCATTATTGTCCCACTGCTGGGCACGGGTCTTCTCTTGGAATGAGAGAGTTACAGGCCATAGCCCACCGCGCTGGCCAAGTGCGAATTGGTGGTAGAGAGTTCTACCAATGCGTACTAATTTGACGTACCTCTAACCTTTCCATCTTATCTTTAACATATATAGGGAAAACAGTGTCCAATAGTGTCAAAGTAAGTAATAAGTTATTGAATGTAGATAGCACCTGTGTGGAAGTCGATTGGCGACAAAGTATTCTATTTGGTAAGCAGCTTAATACATTTCCAAGTCCAAATTCTGTGTTGTACCTTTTTCTGATAGAATCCCATGTGGTTTAACCATGTGACACGACTGCAACACTGTTTTCTGCCTTATAACAGCGATGTCAGCCGCTGCTATGTTTTGCGCTGGAGGGTATTGCAAAACATACATTTAGATATGCGTAACCGAGGCGTTCCAACTTAATCCTTAGGAATGTTAATGTATCTATGTCTAACCTAAGTCTCTGAAATCCTCATAAATGAAGATATTTACGTATGTCTATGGGTGGCAGCTGGCAGTCACCACCAGGTAACCACCAAGCTCGTTTGGTACTTCTTTAATACAAATACATCCGTTTTTAGACCATAAGCACTGGACCAAATAAGAAACAAAAGGTAATCTCTGCAAGATTTCGGTTAACCATTTATGCCAACGGTAGATAAGGATGGAGATAATGGTAACCATAAACAAAGCATAGTACTCGACCGTTGATTTACGAAATATGTCATTTGGTAGACATTAGGGTTGCCAGTCGACACTACAGTTTTAATACGTTTTTAACCATAGATAAGATAAAAAAAAAAAATATTTTAGTTATGCCCTAATAAATGTATACTTTAGTCCAGAATATTTTATATATTTAAAATGAAAAAAAGGGTAACTATTTTCACAACACAAAATACGAACTATTTTTGATGATTAAATACATCTACCAACCGATCATTAACCAACTTCTCTGAATTAAAATTAATTATCTGTGAATATTTGAGATGTTACATTAAATTAACATTATAAACAATGCATCTAAAAATGGAAACAATAACCTTTACGACAGTATTTTGTAAACAATTAAAGAATAAAACTCATTTCTGTGACATTTATGTCTATTATCATAATTTAAATGCATTTTTATGTCACAATTTGCATTAAAATGCAACCTAATATCTTCATTCTATACTAATATTATTCCCACGGCTTCACTTGCTTCGGTCAGTGTACCACGGGAATAAGTATCCTATGTCTTAATTTAGGTCAGCGTTACTCAACCTTTTTATTATAGGGGCCACAAACATGTTTCAGCGGAGTGATCCCGTTGATCCCGAGCAAGCAATGTCGTAGCATGGGAATTTATGCCGCCCGGGCCGTTACAAAAAAAATGTCGTAAACCCTCTTTACTCTAAATTATCAACCAAAAAAAAGGTTGCCAAATCTTATATTAAATTCAGCTGGGCCCTTTTGGATAAAGGGCCCAGCGGGCAACATGTGGGCCGTAGGTTGAGTGTAGGTGATCTAGATCATAAGCTACGTGTGCTAACATTCAGCAAAATCCGATCAGTATATTTGAGAGTAACAGACACATATACACCCTCACAAACTTTCGAATTAATAATATTAATAAAATTATGATGATTTATGTAATGGTTGTTAAAGTGATACAACCCTAGAAGCCTTCATACTTAAAACAAGGGACAATACCATTGCGACATTGCGACATGTAGCGCTGTAATTGCAAGTAAACAGCGTCCTAGATAAGAAAGCGAGCGGATAAAGCTGCTTGGTTCAAGTAACCTGCTTGTCCATTCATATGTTGATGTAATCCTTAATAAGTCGTGACCTAATCTTTTTACAATATTCTAGTAGCAAACGAGCATACAGTCCACCTTATGGTAAGTGCTCGCTGCCGTCTGTCGCCATATGAAAGTTTTTTTTTTTTATATGTCGTGAATATGCATTAAAATATATTTTTTGCAATTCTCCTAATTTACTACGGATAACATTATTTGTGGGATTATTCCATTGATTTACCTGATGATAGAACCACTTTAGTTTGACCGGGGAGGCTCCACCGCCACATCTATTTCTAACGTGAAGCATTTCTTGCGTTTCGATGGAAGGGTGTAGTTGCCGGTACGCTTTTATATGAGGCGACCATCCTAGACCTCGGGAGTAGCAACGCGTCTGTGATTGACTTCAGATAGAAACCATGTTATATTTGAAGTGGCTTACAGATGTTGCAGGGCGGCAGTGACGACTTACCATCAGGTGGACTGCACGCTCGTTTGCTACTTCATTATTATAAAAAAAAAGAAATTCCATCAAAGATCCATCCTAAGTAAATTAACAATATGACTATTCTAAATTTTATCAAAAAGATAAGGAATGTCCTCTTAAGGCCGCCACACCTATCGGGTGTCACACCATCGGCAAGACGAGGTCGAAAACCGACCACGGACCGCATTCCGAGTAATTTGCAAGTTTAATAATTTCACTTCACGGTCGCGTGGTCTTATCCAGAAATATATTGTGTGTATATTTTAGTTTAGTGAGCTTTCTTTGCTTCCTTGGTATAAATACTACATTTTTTTATTAATTTAATTGGAGGATAGACGGCGATACATTTTATATAGAATAATAACTTAAAGGACTCTTTCCTGCTTTCATCACGATGAAACATACATTCGACGAATCTGTATTATACTTGTAATTTGAAAACATCGATATACGTTGTATCAGTGCCATACGTGAAGGGTACATAAACGTATTACTTGACCACAACAATTAGGCGCATAAAACAAAAGTGGTTCAATACCCCGCATCTCGCTTCTTACCCCGCGCATCCCTACCCGCACCCTAGTGACGTGCAGTCGTGTATCGTGTAGGTGTTTACGTTAGCCAGCACGTGTTTAATGTTATTTCGTTAAATGTTAATTTAATGAGTGATTGTTGATTTTGTTAAAGTTATTATTAAATTAGTTGATTATTCGTCAATAAACCTCAAAATGGGTAGGAAAAAGACTATTCGTGGAGGAGAAAGGACTCTTTAACAAGAGAAGAGTATTGGGCTCAGTGCTCCTGTCTTCAAAGTCGAAAATCGAATGTGTGCTGCAACAGGCATCAGTCTCGTACACACAAAAAAAAGAAAGAAAATATTCCATGCCTGCGAATATATTAAACACATGAAAGTGCTTTAATAAATACTCGACTATTGAAAATATACCACTATGGTGTATGTTTTTATAATGGTATACCTACATACTCTTGGTATTTGGTAATAGAATATACTTTTTTTTTTTTTTTATATTAAGACCGAACGATAAGGCTGACGGGCCACCTGATGGAAAGCAGTCACCGTCGCCTATGGACATTTGCAACACCAGAAGTGTCGCCAATGCATCGCCGGCTTTGGAGGAGAGCTCTTTTTACACCTTTCTTGAAGAAACCCATGTTGTAGCGCTCCGGGAATACCTCAGGAGGAAGTTCATTCCACATCTTGCACGTCCGCGGTAGGAACGAGCGCGCAAACCGAACCGTGGAGGACCGCCACGAGTCCAGTTGATGCGGATGGAACCTCATCCGTCGGCGAGTGGTGCGATAAAGGAAGGGTGATTTGGGCACCAGATCAAACAGTTCCTCGGAACACTCACCATTATAAAGCCGGTAGAACACGCAAAGGGAACCTATGTCCCTCCGCAAGCTTAAGGGTTCTAACCGATCGGCGATCCTTGGGTCGTTGACGATTCGGACCGCTCGCTTCTGTACGGAGTCAAGTGGGGTAAGTTGGTACTGTGGCGCTCCAGCCCAGAGATGCGAGCAGTACTCCATGTGGGGCCTTACTTTTGCCTTATAAAGCAGAAGAAGATGCCCCCCAGTGAAGTACTGCTTGGCTCTGTTAAGAACGCCCAGTTTTTTAGACGCCAACTTGGCTTTGCCTTCCAAATGACTCCGGTACTGCACATCACACGAGATGTCAACTCCCAGGATCCCCAAGCTTTTATTAATGGTGAGCGGAATTTCCTGAAACCTTTCTTCCACGAGTGTCCGAGAGGCGTTCGCACGGCCTGTGTATGCAACATCCCCCGTGCTGTCATCTGCATAGCAATGCATGTTGCTGATTTGTTGCAACATGTCATTGATATGCAGAATAAACAGTGTGGGAGAGAGGACGGAACCTTGAGGTACACCAGCATTAATGGGTTTCGTGTCTGAGCAGCACCCGTCGACTACGACCTTGATGTACCGCTCAGACAAGAAGCTAGCCGTCCACGTGCACAGCCTCTCGGGGAGGCCGTAAGATGGAAGCTTCGCGAGAAGGGCCCTGTGCCAGACCCGGTCGAAAGCCTTGGCAATATCTAGGCTTACTGCCAATGCCTCTCCATTGCTGTCAATGGCTTGCGCCCAGCGGTGTGTGAGATATACCAGAAGATCACCAGTTGAACGGCCCTTGCGAAAACCGTATTGGTGGTCGCTGATCAACTGGTGGTCCTCGAGGTACCTGAGGAGCTGTGTGTTTATAACACGCTCCATTACCTTTGAGAGCAAGGAGGTTATTGCTATTGGCCTATAATTGGCCGGGTCACTTTGGTCACCTTTTTTGGGTACAGGGTGAACAAGGGCTACCTTCCACGAAGACGGTACTTGTCCTGTGGTGTAAGAAAGCGAGAATAAGCGCGTTAAGATGGGAGTCAACTCGGGAGCGCACGTCCTCAACACCACTGCGGGAATTCCGTCTGGCCCACTCGACTTCTTGACATCAAGGGACAGTAGAGCTCGCCTTACGGCCTTTTGGGTGAAGCGTATATTAGGCATAGAGCTCCCACACCGCGGGATGGTAGGCGGTGTGGCTCCCCCGTCATCGAGAGTCGAGTTTGAGGCAAAGTGGGTGCCCAGAAGATCGGCTTTTCCCTTTGCCGTATGGGCCAGAGAGTTGTCGAGATTCCGAAGGGGTGGAAGTGAGGATCGGCAGAAATTACCCTCGACAGCTTTGGCCAGCGACCAGAAGGCACGACTCCCGGAGGGGTAACCTAGTAGTCGCTCGCCAATTCTGCCGACGTGCCTAGACTTCGCCTTAGCCATATGCTTCTTTGCTGACCTGGAAGCAGCATTGAAAGCAGTTCGAAGCTCGGGGTACTTCGGATCCTTGCACGCGTGCGCAGACGCCCAGGCTTGATATGCATCTTGCTTATACTTCGTATCGGGATGGGAAATCCCTAGTTCTAATGACGTTTCAACTGTCGTGCGCCTAATTATTTTGGTCGAGTAGTACTCGTTACACACGTAGGTACGTTACACAGCAGACCAATGTGCATTACTGATGAGTATCTCCTTAACAAAGAGCTCTTCAGTATCCCACAAAGAGAATCTAAAAAGAGTAGACTAAGCCGTCTACTGCTCTATTCTTGCTAATGTTCCTTGGAAAGAAAGACCATATCGAACAAAGTGAACGAGAAGATTCGAGCTCAAAATTTCCGCAAATTGAGTAAACACGATACACCCGCATTTACAATCTCAATAAGAATTACATAAGAAAATACAATAATTATTACTTCAAATATGTACAGTAAGTTATATCTGTTTTAGTCCGATTCTGAGTATCGATATTCGTAATATTATACAGCGGTATTCTTTATAAATAATACTTAAATATTATGCCATATATGAATCAGCCATTGACGTAAAAGACAATGGCTGAAGTGCTTTCAAACTATTTGCACAGTGGTCCAATTCTCATTATTATCTCCAATTCCCAAACAATTAATCAGTCTGTAGTTTCAATTATGAATCATTATTGTGATTTAGTTGTAGAAAACAAAACAAAATTTTAAATATGAGACGGAAATAGATTTTACATGAAATTATTCAAACGTCACATGACCGGATGTGATGCCGAGGCCTTAACGGAGTTATAATTTATTTGCGTATTAAAATAAGCAATAAAAATAAATATTAAAATTAGAATGTCAGATTTTAATATTTATTATTGGGCTCAAGACATATTAAATAAAATTTGGACGACAAGAATGTTATCTATGATCTATGGTTTACAAAATTGTTGTCTCTGGCTGAAATTTATCTAAAAATCTCTACAATACGTTTAAAAAAATAAGGTATCGCAAATAGGGAATATGACGCAAAATATAAAACAAACATTTGTTAGAGACCTTCAAACAGCGTAAACACAGCGTCGTTTAAATAATTTAACCGGTAAATGTTTGAATAGCAAATAAGGTAATGGCTAGTGAGTAAAACAACTACAATTGTTCATTAATTTTGTAAACAAAATAAAAAAGAACATTTATATTGTATAACTTCCTGCAAAATTGTTATGCATATTAGAATGTTGTTCTAATATATAATAACATAAGTAACAAACGAACATTTTTCATGCGATTAAAGTGTAAACAAGCATACGGGGCACCATCAGGTCTATCAAGGCTACCGTATCCCCTGCCTGTCGTAAGAGGTGACTAAAAGGGGCTTCCGGGGTTGCAGGCGGCTAGAGTGGGAGCTTGAACCGTCCAGCCAGGCGATCCCGGGAAGGACGGCGGTATGTGGGGTCGCATACCGGCTACCGGGGGGGTTTAAGTGCGGTATAAATCCCACTTAACCCTGCGTCGCTCCCATGGCGTCGGATACCTTTTGAAGATTTCTCCCTCGAGAACAAAATAGGGCACCTGTTAGGAAGGTGCCGCTGCCGCCATGTTTATACATGGCGGCAGCGGCAACGTCATAGGGCTCTACCAAAAGATGCGTGCTACTCCTGAGGACTAAGATGGTTGCCTCGAATGCCATCTACCGGAATGGTATGGCCCTTACCGTCGTTGGTCTGAACCTCGGACGTCCCGATCGAGTGGGCAAGTTTCAACCATTAGACTGCCACAGCTACTTTGCTGCCGTTGTTATTATTATTGATTTATTCCTTAGAATAAATAATTATTGTTAGCAATTTCAGAAACGTGATTCAGTTTCAATTTATCAAAAACATTTACTTAAAGCATCGTATAACGTACATAGTCATGAAAGTTTAAGATACAAACCAAACCAAATATTTAACGTAATATTTATTACTAAGATATATTTATTTGAGCATCTATTTCGCAAGCACAAAAGGTAAATCAAATAGATATTTTCTAAAAATTACGTAATAAAAGAAATCTCTTGTTTAACAAGTGGCGCCGGAGAAGATTATCGCGAGATGGTCAGAATACACAGAATACACATGATGTCAGAGCGGTTGATTCATTGAATCTTTACTATACTTGGCCGTTTAGCGCGATTTGGATATGATTTCATTGTCCGACCATCTCAATATATCATTACATAAGTTAGTTTATAAATTATTCTAGTGGTTTGAAAATCGATCTGTCAATCTGGGAGTCTGAGGTTTAAATCTTAGGCACATAACTGTAATATTTTGTCGAGCTTAATAAATATTTAACATCATATACTGTAGGAGTAAAGAAAAACACGACGAAAAGCATTTGCGCCCGAAAGTTCATGAAAAATCCCGCAGGTCTATGAGGCCTAATAATCTGCAGCAGGACTAAACTAAAATTATAGTTATAGTTACAAAAAAATTGTCGAAGGTGCCGTGCCAGGTTAAGCCAGCGCGGGGTCTGTAGCAAATTCTGACAGGAGGCCCATAGGTTGCCTTAAGTGAGGGTATTAAATAAAACAAAACTGTTGCAAGTAATCTTTCTGGATTTAATCTAGGAAAATTTAGAGATTACACTTTCTATATCTACTTATTTCAGTTTAAGATTTTCAGGATAGCAAAGATAGTAAAATATAATAGTGTTGGGCCGCGGGGCTCTTCTAGTCGCGGGGCCCGTAGCATTTGCAACCCTTGCTATGTGGCTAATCCAGCACCGCGAAGGTGTGTAGTCTGCTTGAACATTCGGCCTAAATCTTTCTATTAAGTCCGTTTGTGTCTGAAGTTCGTTCCCAGAATCTTTTTTTTACTTATATACACTTTATTTATCTAATATATAAAATTCTCGTGTCACAGTTTTTGTTGCCATACTCCTCCGAAACGGCTTGACCGATTTTGATGAAACTTTTTGTGCTTATCCGGTATCTATGAGAATCGGCCAACATCTATTTTTCATACCCCTTAAGGGTTGTCCACCCTTATTTTTTTTTATATGGCAAAACAACGTTTGTCGGGTCAGCTAGTTCATAAAATATATACTATTCTAGATACGAGTCGATACACGTGTGTGTACATAAGACAATATTACTTAAGCGTTTACAGAAAGACTTGGACTCCATTTACACATCCAGTTTTTTATATTTGATATGTAATTACTGTACCTATGCGTTTCGTTATCAGCCCCTTATCAGCAATTACCCGGTCGTAGTCCTGTACATTGTGTAAGCAATTACGTAAAAATAGGTGCACGTGCTATGTTTTTCCTAAGAATAATTTCATAATTTCACTAAGTGTAATTTCTCAATAGAGGTAGAGCCCCGTCTCAGATCGTGAGCTGCGTCTTATTTCATACTTTAACTCGCACTTAGGTTGTTTTTTTCTATTTTTTAGTTCGTAAACCTACTCGTTTGCAACTCTTTCACGCAAACTCTACAGATCGCATTTTGCAGAAAGTTGGCACACGGATAGTTTGGGACCTGGATTAAATAAAATTAATTAATTACATTGAATACTCATTACCATTGTAAACGTGGTCAAAATGGGCGGAGTCGTGGGAACAAGCTAGTGTAACATTTTTTAATCACTAGCTGTACGAGATCACAATAAATATACACCAGAAACCTTCGCAAGCTCATGAATATCAACTTTGCTATAGATCATCACATGATCAAATGAATAGTTTATGATTCTATAGAGGACATACAGACAAACATTCATTTTTATATATAACAAGAAAGAAGAAAATGAACCCCAGAGATCCAAAATTGCTGGCTTAATGATTGTCATCAATGAACGTAGATGTCTAATATGAATTGAGAGCATATCAAGGCGGTAAGATCACTTGATCACTAATCTCGACAACCCACTATTGTCCCACTGCTGGGCACGGGTCTTCTCTCAGAGAGAGTTATAGGCCATAGTCCACCGCGCTGGCCTAGTGCGAATTGGTGGACTGATCACTAATACATGAACCTAACAATGTACAGGTTAACATAGTAACTAGATTAAGTAACGGGATGGTATGATAGTTACTCGAATGCCAGCGTGACCAGCACAGCTGCGTCTAATTGACGTAGGATGGCGTAACTTCCAAATAGAGCAAAATTGCACGATTATCCGAGTTCTACGTATAAGTTACATTTTTATGAGATGGATGTGGCTAACGAGCGTGCAATTGCATCCGTCTACGTGCCCTTAGGAGTTGAGTAACGGGGTTGGCTTTGCTTGGGTCTGTTCTTGGCTTATGCACCCTGTGTGTAGTCATAGTTTTGTTGAGGTCCACTGTCGACGAAAAAAATATCGACTAGTTTCTGAAACTGTTCCTCATCCTACGTTGAGGATGGGCCCGGAATAAAGTACTCTATTATTTGTCGACGAAAAAAAGATCCTCCTATTTAAAGATTTTTTTTGACTATGTTAAAAATAAAATGTTTAAAAAAAAGAACGAGACTATCCGAATGAAATTGACAAACTTATATGATCGATGCGGTAGTAGTGTAAGAAAAAATATTGTAACTGACTGCAAAATAAAGATATTTAAATAACTTTTTATTTTATTTTTTAAATTTCATTCTAACGGAGGCAGCCCTCACTCACATACAGCTATGTTAAACAACAAAATAAATTACTTGTTAAATATAAATTAAAAATAGATAATATAATTTTAGAAATACTTTCACTTAATTTCCCAAAATAATTAGATAGTACGTTTATGTAACATGTCATTAATTAGTTATGAAACTTATAGCATTACACAGATTAATTAATTAGTGCAAAATTAGTAAATTTTTGAGAGAGGCAAAAGCTAATTTCAGATTAATTAATAAAATGAAAGATGTAGCCAATGCGATGATGTTTATGCAAGAATTAATTGATGACTACGTAACTAGATCGGAAATGAGTAGATCATGTGCACATATAGGTACTATATTATGTAACTTGTATGTAAATGTAAGTACAAAATGGCGAATATATTTGCTCACCGTTGAGAATGACCGAGGTAATGAGATGACCTCAAATTAAATTTTAATTTTCAATGCACTAGTCGCCCGTCGCATCGGCCGAAATTCGACCGTAATTTAAATTAAAAAACTAAACTTCATATTGTCCAAATTAAAATCAAATGTCATCTGACATTCTTGACGTTGTGTCTTTTCATAGTAAGACATTGAATGTTCTATTTCATTTACTAAGTACATATGTGTTTGTGACAAATGCAAGGCAGTGTGTGTAATGTGTTTTTAGTTGATTTTTTGTATGAAAAATGCATTATTTGAAAAAAATATTAACATTCTGCACTCCTTCTCTACGTCCACTATAACCGTGCAAAATTTCATACTAATCCGTCCGCGGCATATTACTTAAAAATCCGTCACAAATTTTTGCTTCACGTATTAATATAATAATAATAATAAGGGAATACGATTTTTGGCTCATTTTAAAACTAAGCACGTAAAAACAATGTTAATAATAATAATTTAAGAGTCAGCGTTTTATTTTGCTTTTATTCAAATTACTATATTTCATATTTTAACTACTTTAATTTTTTTTTACTAATAGATGTAGAATAAAATCCGCGTTAAAGATATTCGAATTTATGTATCGTCTTTAAATAAATGGGAAATCAATTATATGCTGGTATTCAAATTTATTTGAAATACCAGCTTAGAATTGATTTCCCATATTAACATTATTTACAATTTATCCCAAAAAACCTGTAAAATGGCTGGTCACTAAGTCTCCATAAGATACGAAATAATTCTAACAAAAATAATTCTTCAAAAATAATTCTACAAGGGTTCATAGAATAAAATATGTTTAATTTGATTTAATAATGCATTATCTACGTATGTGAGCTTAACTTAAAGTAGCGCTAACTAATACTGTTCACCTCAACCTACAAGAAACAAATGGAAAACACGATAAGGCCATCATTACACTGCGTTATATAACGCTTATCATGTACATCTGAGATTGCGAAACATTAACATATTTATGAATTGTGTAAGAAACATGTTTCCTCGGCAAAATTGATTTTCACTTTCCAACTTCAAATGAGACCTATTTACTCAGGATTCCTCATTGTAAGGAAATCATTTCGTTATATTAGCATTGACGACCCGCGTGGCCGAGCGGTTACCGGGCTGACGTGCAGTGGGTCCCGGGATCGATTCCAGTCAGGTATCTGAATGATGAGTTTAGATTCTTTTTTGGGTCTGGGTGTTTGTGTATTCGTCTTTGTGTGTGTCCATGGCACCCACGACAGAGGAGAAAATACTACTGTGGGGCTATGAGTGTAGAAAGCGTTTTTTTAAAGTGCTAAGTGCTGTATTCTGGTTTGAAGGGCGTGTGTTTATTTTTGTGTTGTAAAGACGTTGACCTTCAATTACTAGGTCCTCAGTAAATTATTTAATTTATTATCGCTGATTTAAGATAAAGAAAAATATCATAGGAAAACATATACCCACATCTAAAATTTCTCTTAAAAATGTCAAAGGTGTGTCAAATCTACCGATTGGCGCTTGAACAGCACGGTGAAGTATGGCCTAAAACTTCTTTATGCACCTGCACCCAACAACAGGACGAATAAGGTTTGGCGATAGAAAAAAACACCTTATCAATCTTGTACCCAGAAACCTTCGTGTACCTGTCACATTGCGACATACAGCCTTATAGGTGGTCGCAGTCTATTTGCATGGAACAATAGATGGCGTAACTAATGTGTCCAAGCTCACTGACAATTGCATACAACTTATGGTGTTTAATGTCCATTCATCTATCAGCCTTCAAAGGACTACTGTATATACTCGTAAGCTTCCTCTGATGGAGGGTTTAAAAATAGTCTCCGCGCCTCAATGGATATCGATATTAGATACGAAGATGCTGCTGCCTTAACCTTTGTCTCTTAATTTTTTTCTACGACAAGAGAGTTATTATTAGAATATTCAACCACGCGGAACTGTGCTAGTAACTGTCGATGAAGTATTTTTAGATAAATACACTGACAATTAGTGATTTTTAAGAACAAGGTTTCGTGTTATCTATAGATATCCGTAATATGGTTTTCCAAAAAGTCCTAAGTATTTGAAATTTCCATTATAGATAACGGAAATGACTAAAATGTTACATACTTATCTCACTGCACCTAAAATATTTACAAGAGGACTACTCGAGAAACAGATCACGCGTTTATTACGTTTTGTTTGTTGTCCTCTATCTCAGAAATCTTCATTGGACAGAATAATCGCAGGTGACATATCGGACGTCGTTCGGATTTACTACGATTTGTTCTAAAAATAAACATGATCAAAGTTCGTTTCGGAACATGAGATCACGAGGCTTCTAATTGATGTTTGACAACCGAAACGATAGAGTGAAAAATAGATTTTAAAACTATATTTTTTAAATTACCAAAATTCGCTATGGACATGTTTTTAAAAATACGTCTTTACTTCTCTTTAGGACTTACACGACCACCAATTCGCACTTGGTCAGCACGGTGGACTATGGCCTGAAACTCGCTCATACTGAGAGAAGACCCGTGCTCAGCAGTGGGACAATAATGGGTTGGCACTACTATGAAATACAACAGATTTAGTGAATCAACCAACGAATAACATATTTTTCACAATTTATTGTTAAGATCATTAAATCAGCTTCAGCATGTAATACATATTAACTAAATTTAAGTAATATTACTGAATTTGTTTTAACGAATACCATAACTATAATAGAGGACATCCACGCTTAGAAAGACTAGCAGAAAATGGTGATAATGATGTCCACAAACTTCTTAGAAGTAATAAAAAACGGTCAAATTTATATACTCCGTTACCAAACCAAACCAACCAAATTTGAAAAGATTAACATAATTGAGCTAATGATTTATAATTAAGATCCATTCAACCCAGTTTTTTTAAGAATCAGATAGATAAAAACAGGCAAAGAGCTAAGTGGCAAAAAGCATCGCAGGGTCATTTACCACGACGCCCAAAAGTCATTACGAATTACTCATCAACAATTATTTAAAGAAATAAATATTCTTACTGTTGTATCCCAATTTATATATGAAAATTTGATGTATGTTAAGAAAAATATTAATATTTTAGCTAAACATTGTGATACGCATAACATAAATACAAGGAACAAGCACAATCTCTCTGCACATGTTACTCGTCTTCACAAAATTAATAATTCTTTTATGGGTCAATGTATACGCTTTTATAATAAACTTCCTGTTGAAATCAGAAATTCGTCAATGAATAAGTTCAAAGCATTGATTAAGACTAAACTTTGCCGTAAAGCATATTATAAAATTTCTGATTACATAGAAGACAAAACAGCTTGGGACTGAGCAATAATATGCATTACTATAGTATATATTTAATAAATGTCAAAGTGTAGCGTATCTTGCCAAACAGGGCTCTCTTTTACTGAACTGTAAGGCAAGATACTGGAGCTAACTTTCATTACCATGTAAAAAAAACATTATTGTAATAATATTAAAAAAATGAATATAAAAAAGACAAATCCGCTGAGTTTCTGCCGGATCTTCTCAGTTGAGGTCGTATTCCGATCCGGTGGTAGTGTAAGAAAAAAAATGTAACTGACAATTTGTAAGTGCCCCCGTAGGACTATACAAAATAAAGACATTTCATTTCATTTCAACATTATAATTATTTTAGACAACAAGGTGAATAAATAGATTAAGGAAGATTAGCAGAAGAGATACCCGAGACCACGTAAGGCTTCAGAGTTCAAGGCGAGATACAGAAGCCACGTTAAAAAAAAAGATAGATCGAATATGAGGAATGAACGTCATACTAATACAAAGTTATGTTAATAGCATGAATCTACTTATTTTCCTCGTTAGTCATTATTTTTATACGATTACGTCAGAAGGGGAATATTTTGCGAGCATTTTTACAAGAGATGCGCCGAATATTCGGTTGTTATTCGGTATTCGGCGTATTCGGCATCTTTTCATTATTTGTATTCGGCCGAATTATTCGGTTTCGGTGCCGAATACATTCGGTCCAAGTTTTTCTATTTTCTTCGCTACACGTCACGGTATATGTAAAATTAGATCACAAAACTTTTTACGTAAGATTTATGTTATAAGTCCAAGAAATCCTATGAAAAGTGAGTTGAATAAAACTAAAAAAATAAAGCAATTAAACTTCAAGTTAACATTTTTTAAACCTCAATCAAATTCTCATTTTTTTCTAAAACTAATAGGTACTTACCTTTACCTTTAAACTTGAAATCAACATTTTAATTGAACACTTTCGCAATTGATTGTTAACAAGATATGGTAAACCGAATAATTCGGTTGAATATCCGATTCGGCAAAAATTAAGCCGTAATAGTATTATAGTATTTGGTGATCGGTTATTCGGTGAAACCACAAAAATAGAGATGCGCCGAACCGCATCTCTATTTTTTACGTATGTATGACCATTTCTTTGGCACGCTTTCAAAGGGCTTGAGGAATTGTAAGACATATCATTGGTATCGTCTCCGTGGTCAGAGTGAACAAACTGTGATTTAAAAATAGGAAGAGACAATTATATGCCGTCCTACATTATCATAAAAATATTATGGGTATTACATGAAAACCATCACAAAAAATATTTATCCTACTCGTATACTTAACACTTTTGCGTTTCTATTTTAACGCATTCTAAAGAGCGTGAAATACAATAGAAGAATAAAATACAAATTGTATACTAAAGGTGGTTTAGATTATCAGAACCTATTCTTCGCATACATTTTCAAAAAACCAACAATGCATAGGTACTTATATTAGTAAATAGTAATAATGTCACTTCAAGGATGTGACAATATCTATAACATTTAAATGCAAATTAATTATTTACACATATACCTTATACTATTTACTTCTACATAAATAAAATACCGTCCACTTGTCTCGTTTCATAGAATTCTTTGTGCATAGATGGATAATGCGTGAACCAAGATATATCACAAAACAGGAGAAATTGCATCGCCGGGCGTGAGTAATGTAGCGATACATGCGTGACAATGTTCCCGCTTAGAGAGGGACAATCCCACTTTCGAGTTGCTACCGATCTCTTCAGAGGACAAACAAGTTCTACTATCGCATATAGATCAAATTAAAAACAGCCTTGCTTCAAAAGTAAAGATTATTTATTTATAATTACACGGTTGACTGATAACCAATTATACTAATTATTATAATGTAATAATAGATAAATTAAATAATAAATAGATAAAATATATTAATAATTAATAGATAAATTAAATAATTATAATTTATTACATTACACTTTACAATTAATTACTTAGGCATACATCACGCATTCATTTCACAATACTGTAGACATTCCGATAAAATCGTCTTCTATTCATCTGTAAAAATAACAAAGTGAGGCGCACTGTAAAGGATACTGTTAAATGCTTTAAGAGTTCTAGGTATGTGATTGAAAGTATGCGATCGTACGGCAATTTGGAACAGCGAAGAATTGTGTCTACTGCTTCGACGGTAGTTGTTAGGACCGAATATTCTACACAATTCACTAAGTATGTCAGGAGCATCGATCATTCCCCTCAAAATTTTGCATTGTTAACATTTGGGTCTAAGAACTTCTAACTTCCAAAGAATTGTAACCAAGGCAAACCGTATATCCTCTTGTACAAATTTAAAAAAGATAAATGATATAAGATTGATTTGTTACAAACTGTTGACATACACAAATATAAAACAATCTTCCTACCTATATGTTTTATACATTGTTATTCCTCTACTATTGTTGTTCTTGATAAGGTCTTGAAATATATCTGTTTTTCTACAAAATTTCACAAGCGTCCCGTCCTAAATAGAATAATGGTCACGATACATGCGGCCATTTGGAGACAACACGCAATCATGAAAACGAATATGGGTAAGTGGAGCAACTCGAGTGGATTACGATGAAAGCTTGTACCATAACAGCTGTAGTAGATTTTCCAACTAGCTTTCCCAACGCTTATCATAGTCCACTTCCGTTAATCAATAGACAGAAATAACTTTGTATTTACAGATCATATTACTCCCTGATGATCTTAAGAAACCGATGAGCAAAGCAAGCTTCAAAAGGAAACTTCGCGGTTATTTAATAGATAAAAGTAGTTAATGTTATTGAAGACAATTATTTCTCTGTGTTTATGGACGTATTTATTATTATATTGTATGTATATATGTATTATATTTATGTATTATTATATGTATTTATGTATGTAGTATATATATGTGAACCTTTACCCGTATATAACTATATGTTTAAATATTTTCTGTCTTATTATTCTTTTTTGTTATACCGCCTTCGATGTTTTTCTTACATCTTGAGGTTGACTGGCAGAGAATGCTTATAGCATTAAGTCCACCTTTGTACATTATTGATAAGGTACATAAACAATAAATAAATAAATCATAAAAGTATTAAAAATAAACCAATATATATCATATCAAGACTTTCACAAATATGGATATGGGGAAGCCATTTAATATTGAGTCGAAGGAGATAACACATTAAACAAGGTGCTTGATGAGAAGCGAGTGCGATAATTTAACGCCAGTAAAAAAATAAACCATAAGGATACTGAGAAAGAAACCAATCATTCATACCGCTAACAGTAATTTAACCACCGCATCGGAGAAACATTTTAACGATTTTGCGGTTTTCTGATGTCAAAGATATTATTCACATTCCTTGACTCACACCGGCTAGTTTTTACTGTAGCATAATCAACTGCGGGTTTTTAATTTTCTGTCATGCCATTATCATTTACAAATTAATCGGTCTTATCTATCGTATCGTGTCAGTGCCTAGTCGTAATAAGTAATTGGAGAGACAAAACTAGTTATATTTAATAATCCATGACATAATCGACACATGTTATTGTAATGGACTATTAACAAACACATGTCGAGAGTATCGAATTTACAATAACTATTCGGTAGCGATTAAATTATAGTGAATCCAATCGTGCCTCGGCTATTGTTAGACATTATTAAGGTAAATTTAATATTAATTAATACAGAAATACATAATCGTATGATGTGCGTAGTGACGAAGGCATTAAATTTTTGTCGCCCTTAAATTACCTAAACATTAATTCGATCTTTTAAAGCAATTGTAGTAGAAAAACATTGAAATAGACAAATTAAAAGTAATTGTTCGATGAAAGTAAAGTATAACGAATTTGATTCAAATTTTCTAGTAGATAGTAGAATATAACGACTAAATCGAATTAAATTCAATGATGCATGTAAAATTCTTAACGCAACATAAGCGAAACGTGACAACTCACTTTCATCTATGATCGCAGATATGCGTTATTACAATACGT
Organism: Spicauda simplicius; assembly: GCA_949699795.1. NCBI lineage: Eukaryota > Metazoa > Arthropoda > Insecta > Lepidoptera > Hesperiidae > Spicauda > Spicauda simplicius. Next base: position 22,405,149 of record OX453058.1, on the reverse strand, counting down.
TGTAGCAAAAATGACTTACATAAATACATGATGTTATCCAATTTAGATAATTCAACTCAAAAGTAATAGAAAAAATACTGACACAGCTGATAAAAATTTGAGCTATCAGCAATCCATAATATAAGGGTAAGGAAAAATATTTCGAAATTCTGAATGGAGTTGGAAGTTTTTATATCAAATTTATTCTTTATTTGCGTTGGATATAAATTCAATACAAGAAAAGTTCGCTCTCTTTGTTACACAAATTTAGATAAAACATTCTCCTTGACATTGTTTAAGGTAAATTGTTATTGCCGTATGTGTTTCTTATCTGAGTTCTATGTACATAATGCTGTGAAGGTTACCGGATAAATAAAGCATTAACACTTGAATGGAGGACGATGTTTAATCTACGATTACCTCAGAATACCTGACGTGATTCTTACTACATTTATTTGATCAGCAAACAGTGTCTAATGGCATTTATATCGTTGTCTCCATCAAAATATATCCGCCACTTTATCGCTTATTGCATTAACTCTCATTTAGATATCTAATCACTGTTTAAATATCTAATCATGTGTTATCAGCTAGAAGCAATGAAATGATGATTGGTTAAAGCGTGTGAAATTACGCTCAATGATAAAATCTTGTACGTAAACAAAGAGGACACAGACCGCATGCAGATAATTATATACTTTGCAACAATATGATTTACCATTGACTTAACGAACAACAAGTACTCAAACATAATATCACTAAAGGATAAACAATAATAAGCAACAGAAAGAAGCGGACATAACACTAACCAACTTCAGCATCTGTGATCCCAAAGAACGCTCACACGAACCGCCAGTACAGAACAAGCCTCGTACAAACAAAAGCCTAATCAAGTCCTAATTGAACCATCAAGCGTCCACAGCACACACACTCACTTTTACCAAACTAATTATTGCAGGGGACCATTCGGAACACGAGACGAGAGTTTGTTTTTATCGCCACGCGTCCGGCGAACTGGAGGATGTTATGTACGTAACGACGCACTGTTTCACAACACTATACAATTCGTTATTCGAAATTTAAAACAGGAACTCGTTTGTTTTCAACTTTTTAAAAATCACATGGACTTCGTCAAGTTTATTTCCCGTGAAGGAGTAGCGCGACAAGTATCAACGTCGACAGTTAACGCGGCACTGACGGTTGCGGGCGAGATATCGAGAATGAATCGAGGAGGCTCGCCGGCGTCGTGCCTCTCGCTCGTGCAGCCTCTGCTCCGATGCCCCCGACAGCCGACACTTCTTTGTTGCGACCTCACGCGCAGTCAACCTGCTGCCTTTTTTCAGTGACCCCAGATGCATTTCGAATCCCATGATCAAGTTTGATATTACGAATGTATCCGGATCGAGGACCATTTATGTAACCAATTTATAAGAATACGTAGGTATAATAACATACTTGATATTACACAAGCAATACTAGTTCATGATGTAGAATTCTAGAAACCAAGAAAAAAATCAACAAAAGCATGTTAACGTGACATTTTTAAAAAACGAGCACATATGTTAGAAATTGAAGTAATTGTTGTAAATGGAACCGCAATAACACTTGAATTAACAAATGAATCACGATAAAGCATAAAATTAAATCGAAATGGAACCAAAACATTTGCAAATAATATCTACTGTTATCGAACTGTTACGAGTTGCAGGCGGGCAAACAAATAGTGTCGTCATGATAACCTCAAAATAACTTTACAAAAAGAAATCTGAAAGTAAGGCTATACTTATGTTATTTAGGTCTATTTAGCAAACAACGGCCATTAACCTTCATTGTCGAAGATTAAGTGACCATCACCTTCAACGATTTATGCATGAAGGATTTCGGGTGGAATAATAAATATGGATATTACGTGCACCTCAAAATATTTAAGCGTGTGATGTATGTATCATATGTACATTTGATGGTTGAAAAAGACATATAAGTATGTTTGATTAAATACAATTGTGTAAAAAATTGCAAATAAAATTAAATTAAACATTCATACGATTAATTTTAGAGATGACAAATCTTGTGAAATGTATATTTAATTTCTCGGAAATTTGTGATTTATACTTCGATATGGAAAATGTTCAAATTCAATTAATATATTTTGCTATCAATGTATTACTTATAAATGCCTTTGAAAATATTGAGAGGAACTAAACAAAAGCTAAAACAATGTTTTATATAGGAAAATTGTTTTTAAAGTCTACTTTTGTTTTATTTAAACATTCATTTCGGTGGAACTGAGTAGCACAGAGTCCACAATTTTTATCCAGTTTCTTGTAATATTTGTTACCTCTATCACTTAAAAATCGAGTGGATCAAAACTTATTAATTATTAAATAAAATTACTTATTATTAAAATGTTAATAGTCTCTTAAGCATTGCAAAGCTATTTAACTATTGCTATTTATTATCCTTAAAAATTGATGGTCAAATGACCCTATAGTCGACCCCAAGAAAAAGTTGTGATAACAATAACTGAATTAAGAACGCCACTAATATATCGAGAAGTCGAAATAAGTATACCTACATTAAGGCTTCTAATTAAATTAAAAGCGAGAAATATATTCTATAGTAAGTATAGTAGTAGTCATTCATTGACTCGGACAGTACTTGACGTTTTAAAGCACATATTAAAACCAATCATGTGAATAAATTATAATGAAAGCTAATAAAACATAATAATGTACTTTATGATTGAGATGACAGAAAGGAAATAGTAATGTTTCACATTTGGCACAGAGCAAAACATTTCTCGGTAGCAATGAATCAATATAAAGTATATTATTGAGTGAATTTAGTTTCAGATATATTCACATTAGGCGTTTAATGAATTCTATTTCAACACTATTGCATATTTTAACAAAACATTATTAAAGAGGACTTATCTTCCTTTTATCTAATATATAAAATCCTTATGTCATAATTTTAATGTTTAAACTCCTCCGAATCGGTTTGAGCGATTTTGATGAAATTTTATATCTATGTTCGGTACCTAAGTATGTGCGCTAAAAATCCCACACAACCCTTTATCGCTTCCACAGCATCGGGTACCTTTTGTGGGTTTCTAAGTAATCTTCCTAAACCATAGATTGCCACTTGGTCTTGTAATTACTTTTTATGGTGTGGTTTAGGATTAGATTTAAATGGCACGTTGGAACATAAAAGAAAACACAAAACTTAGCGAGCAGAGAACAAAACCGTCCTGCGAGCGGACGTACCCAGTTCTTATAAATTATATATATTTATTATCCTAATAAAAAATACGCTTAAAATTTTTTTTATTAATTTTAAAACCTATATTCTAATCTTTCTTTATCGAAAAGAAGTTCTCCGGGTTAGCTAGTTATAGTTTTAGTCTCATAATAATAATAGTAAATATGAACATGATTTTCCAATACAAACAGTAGCGTACGATATTTACAGATTTTAAAGTAACACAGTCTAAGAGACCTTGAAAATCTAGTCTTTTTATCAAAAATTGCATCAGGTTTACATAATACAGCCTTGAAAATTACCGACTGAGAAAGCGCCCAGTGTAACGTTTCAAGGAGAGGGAACATTGGCTTCGGTTCGAGCGGGTTTTTGTTCAATCACCAAGTCATTAAACTTCCCTGGTGCAGTAATTGATTCTGGGAATGAACAAGTTTGATCGACAATCTCAAGTGTCGTATACAGATTGTAGTTTTAAACCTTTCGAGACATGTTATGTCATGGCACACGTTCCTCTACTTTTTGTCACTGCTCATCAGGATCACTTTCTCTGAAACCCAACTTTCAACTTTGATGCCTTTGAAGAAATATTTGGATTGTAGTAAATACTAAAGCCTCACATTTTTATATGAGAATAATGCCTCCTTATTAATCAGTATCATCCAATCGAACGAAATATCCATATGACAAATGACAAATTTGTATTGTAAGACGAAACCAACGATATATGAATAGTCGCGATCGCGAAGAGAACACTAAAAAGTATGACGCGGCGAGTCACTGCGTATTTATATAATAATATAGATAATAATATTGTGACTGGTTGACTCACACGTGAGGCTTTATTATTAAACCCACAATTAAGGTCGACATTGTTTTTTGTCTATTGTCATGAGCTCCCGCAATGTCACAAGTTTAGGAGGGAAGAATTGAACCTTTCTGAAGAATACATTTGATCTGGGTTATACGTATAAAAATCTTTTCAGTTTTAATTTTTAAACAAATTCAGTAGACTCAATGTAGTAAGTTTAAGACTTATCTATAATAATATCATATAAAAGGAGTTGAAAACTACCACATACTTACTTTGACAGTTTTTCCTAAAATGTCCGAAGATTACACATAAATACTGCACATTCGCTTTCAGCTTCTTATTAACCAGCATTATTATGCATACATAATTATAATTAAATAAGAAAACGTATACGTCTTGAAAACAACGTTATACAATTTGGAAAATTGTTAAGTAAAAAATAGACATCTCTTTATTTTTTTATATTTTGTCTGTATTTCTAAATTAAATTAATTAGATGAAACACAAATGGGCAATATTTGGCTCAAACCCATCATTTTGTCGCATTCCTTCCATCCATCATTCTTGCGACAAGCTTTAACACCATATAATATTGTACAATGCGATAAAATGGTGGGTTTGAGTGCTACAAAAAATATTTTATTCTTTTCAGTGCAATGAAATAAAAGCTTGTTCTTAAAAATATTGTTTAAAATTATTTTATTTTCGTATTTTATGTATAGTTGTACCTGGACAAAATACTCTTCTATTTAATAGATACCTAACTATAGGGGGTGGGTTGCACTAAAATACGTTATCTTCATCTTTCATTTTTAAGGGGGGGGGGGGGACCTTAGGACCTAAACATGCATTGTCATACAAACTAAGCGTGTATACCACATTTCTATTCAATCAGTGAATGATAACTGCTCCAAAATTCATTTGCAGGGTGCAAACATACATATGTTGCAAGTTAATAGAAAGCTTGTAAAAAAGCAGCGGAATTCAAAACAAAGTTTTCAATTATATACTTTTTTGGACAAAATTTAATTTTCGTATTGTAACCGCACATTTCAAAATTCATCAATTTTAGTTAAATATATTTTAATGCAAAACAGCAATATGTTTTTGTTTACCTTTTAAAGTGTTCTGTAAAACTGTTCTTTAATAATTTTGTCTACCAAAAATTGGGTTTTCAATATTGAGAAATTATATACAATTGAAAATTTAATCAACCGTGATTGCTACGTTTGTAAAATTATTATTATAATTTGTAAACTTAAACAGACATTAAGTACCGAAATTTGACGATTTTATGACTAAATCTTGATCGAAATACCAGAATATAAATAATAAAATTTAATCATTATTTTTTTAGTAACTTAACAACTTCCAACTTTTATCATTTTAAGATTACAAAAAGTTTAATAAGCGTTTAATAGATTTCCGTTAATTGTGTTCAAAAGTGCCTGAAAATCGACCTCGTTTGAACCCGGTTTAGCGAAAGAATTGACATTGTAAAAAGTAGACGCCGTGGCAACGCATCCGTTGACCTTAGACTGGACGGTTACACGTATCTTGACCGTGTAATACCTATTTATGTATCAGATACATCTAGGTGCAAGAAGGATTACACGTTGGTATATCATATATGGTTGGACCGTTTAGGTACCACCGACATTTTTAAGAAGAATTAACTAATGAGCAACTTCATGCAGAACAAACATTCGCTCTAAAATCAACCCTAAATGCGTTACTACAGGACTAAGACGTGTTATCTTATAAAATAACGGCACACTTTCACATGAGGCGACCATCATAGTCCTCGGGAGTAGCAACGCGTCTGTGATTGACTTCAGATGGAACCCACGTTCTGTATGAAGTTGATTACAGATGTCCATGGGCGGCAGTGACCACTTACCATCAGGTGGACTGCATGAACGTTTGCTACTTCAGTCCAATAAAAATAAAAAATAAAATAAAATAAATAGTCATCTGGCTTTATATTACTTCATGCGGAACAAAGATTCGCTCTGAAGTCAAACCCAAATGCGTTACTACAGGACTAAGACAGTCATCTCATTAAATAGTGATCTGGCTTTATATTTCATTTCTAGCGATCAGTAATTCTTGCGTTTCAATTGGTCTGTGGTCGACGACGAGACAGTTTTATGTGAAGCAACTATGTTGACTTAGACTTTGTTGGTCCAAAGTTTCACAAAACTGTTAATTATTGTGCACAAATACACACGAAACACATGTGAACTAAAACCTAAAAATACAAATTATCTTTGAACTACACTGAACTCACATTTTGACAAGATAAATGATGCAACAAAAACAAGTCATCAGTCGCTTCCGCTGAACATTTGTGAAACTAAAGTGTGTGGCAGTTGTACACAAATAGGGATATTGTCAGTGTGTATTTCTTCTATATTACAGTGTTAAACGTAAAACACGCTTTCTATATTCATAGCCCCACACTAGCATTTTCTCCTATGTTGTGGGTATCATGGACACACACAAGACGAATATACACACACCCAGACCTTGAACATAAATCTAGACTTATCATTCAGATACCTGTCTGGCCGGGAATCGAACCCGGGACGCATTGCGCGTCAGACAGGTATGGTATACGCGGCCCGTCGTATACGATGTTGTTAAATACGATATGGTTCTTACAGGAACACAAGTACGTATATTGTTATTTTTATTAATGGAATCAGTGTGATTATACAGAGGAGTTATCTCCGCCATGTTTATTGTTAACGTGAAGCAGTTCTGCATTTCCTTGGGTGTGGATACCCATTGGCTTACTTATATGGCGACCATACTTTGCAATAATAGGGTTACAGTTTATCATATACATTTCATTTCTAATATACACATCATTTTGAAAAATAACAGTTTCCTGTCTCGGATCGAATCTCACACCAACCGACTGAGAGGCAGTCTTTACCCCTTTTTTTTTTTTTTTTTTTGTTTTCGAGGGGGAAACCTTCCAAAGGTACCCGACGCCGTGGGAGCGACGCAGGGTTATGTGGGATTTTTACCGCACTAAAACCCCCCCGGTGGCCGTCCTTTGCGCTGAAAAGGAGGACTCCGGGATCTCGAAACGACTTCAACCGGAATCCTCGAGCGCGCTGCCCCATCGGGCTCCTCCCAGATGGGCGGCTGGGCCCACCGCTCCGTCTAATCTTTACAACGGTATGCGACCACACATACCGCCGTCCTTCCCGGGATTGCCTGACCGAACGGTTCGAGCTCCCACTCTAGCCGTCTGCAACCCCGGAAGCCCCTTTTAGTCGCCTCTTACGACAGGCAGAGGATACCGTAGCCCTATTCTGACCCCGAGGCTACAGGGACAGTCTTTACCCCTAGGCTTCTGTATTGCTTATAGACATTAGTCAACAATCCAAAATAAAATTGAAATATGCTAAAGATGTTAACACTTATAATGCTTGGAGTAAGTACAAAAATATTTGATTTATATTAGTTTAAAAACTTATCACCTCTTTCAAACCAGAACATAAATTACAGCAATGTTATGACATGAAAGATAGGAGTGGGTGTAGTGTTTTATTCGGAGAACCGCGTACAATTCTTCCCCATACAGAACTCCCACACGCATTGTATTAAACTTTCATATTGTACCTAACACTGTTGATCAAACCCGTCTGGAAGTGGCCCGGTAATACCAGCTATGCCTATTCTATTTCAGTTGCAACAATGATGTTGACGAAGTGACTTCCTTCAATTCTCTGGCTTCCTTTAATTGTCCTATGACGCCTTGACACTTCCACGTCAGTTCAGACAGAGTAACATAGTGTAGAGTGCGTCTACTCGGGTATGAACAGTATGCGCAGGTAAGAACACTGTCTCTCTGTGAGATATAGACCAACCGTTGTAATAGTTAAAACCGGTAGTCAGTCTCAGTGGTCTAAATTGGAATCTAATTAATCCGACATATAATTGAAACTTTATATTCATTAAGTTGTAAAAAGAATTGTCCTTAATTAAAAAATATATATAAGTATACATATACTTTATTTTTATGACATAATTATGACGTTCGTCGATGGAAATCACCTTTTCTAAGAGAAAATATTTATTTTTATATATAGACTTCTAAACTATTATTTTGTTTAATTTAATACATTTGCAACACTTATCCTACAAAAAATTTATCCTCATGCGCCTCTGTGCGCAATAATTTATAAACAATACCAAAATATTTCGATTCAGAGAGAATATATGTTTTTTAAAAAAGAAACAGCTGACTTCGGTTTTAGAATAGTACCTAAACATCGTAAATCGGTCGAAATGTGTTGTGAGAACGAGAAGTATGTATAGTTAACATAGGTACATATTTCTCAACTGAGCTAACATCGTTTCAACGGCTAAAATTGGCGGCATGGGCACTCTATGTTATTTATTACTCAATGGTTTAAAGTTTGAACTAAATTAAGACAACATTCTATGTCATTGTCGCTATTGTTGTATAGGCATATTGTTTATTCGTTTATCTATTGTTAAGCTATTGATTATTTCAACAATTCTTTACTATTTAGAAGGACATTACATTGCACCACCCGCTGAGATTGAACTCCCAACTATTTGGTAACAAAAACTTTATAATGTATACTTATAATTTAACACAGAGTGAAATAGAAGTCTTGATTTAAATCATTAAATGTCATTCCAAATCTTTTATTTACGTTAATTTATACTTCCTATAGTCTGTAAAATGACCAAAACAAATTCTAAGTTAAATTTATTTCAACACGTTCAAACGAAAATTCATTGTATTCATTTATAAATTACTTTTAAACGCTTTTATTTTATAACATTTTATAACATTTATTTTATAACCTTTTATAAAGTTAAAAGTTGTTAACAATGATACAATAAGCAATTTCAAGATCATTTCTCGCATTAGAAATATATACGTAGTTTAATTTTTACCGTAACATTCGTAATAACTCTTAACATTCTTAGTAGTTACGTGAAATGAGCTAATCCCTTTCCAGCTTTGGAGAAACGGTTTCCGCCATCACCGCTTGTGAAAATAATTGCTGCTTTAAGTAAGGTAACCAGGGAGAAATATTGCTGTATTAATCATTGGAGCCAAGAAAACGGGACCGATGACGAACACCGATATAAAATAATTAAATTAAAAATAATAATAAGAGTGTCATGATAATAAACTAGTCACCTGTCGCAACGGTCGAAATTCGACCGTAATTTAATAAATAAACTTCATATTGCCTAAAGTAGCACGAATATTTCTCAAATTCAAATAAATTGTAATAATTTTCAATTATTTTGAACGGTCAAAGGTAAAAAGAGGTTTAATTAGCTAAGCAGCATTTAAAAGCAATTGACAAAGACATCTGACATTTTTGACGTTGTGTTTAATAGTAAGACATTGAATAATCTATTTCGTTTATTATGTATGTGTTTGTATCAAATATAAGGTAGCGTGTGTAATGTGTTTTAGTTAATTTTATGTATGTTTTATGCATTATTTAAAAAAAAAATTAGCATTGCGCAATAGCAAAAAATTATAACCGTGCATAATTTCATACTCCTCCGTCTGCGTCAAGTATTTTAAAAACGAATCACAAGTTTTTGCTTCACGTATTAATATATGATAATGAATAAGTAGAAGTACATATATATAAGTAGAATGGAATATATTTAGTAGTTATTGCACAAATGGATATAAGTATATTGTGCGTAAGTTTATAACTTACCAAATCAAACTCACGTTTGTGGCGATAGTCTTAGTCCGTCCGAGTCCGAGAGTAGCAACGCATATGTGATTGACTTGAAACAGCACCCTTGTTCTGTATGAAATAACGGACAGATGTCCATGGACGTCAGTTGCCACTTACTACCCGGTGAACTGAATTATCACTGATTTTCGGTGAAAAAAAATCGTGAAAAACCTACACATCCGAGAGTTTTTCTTTATAAAAAACGGGTCTTGGAAGTGTGTGAAGACCACCAAATCGCACTTGGCCAGCGCGGTGAACTATGGTCTAAAACGCAGAATGAGATTCTGAGCGAAGACCCGCGCCCAGCAGTGGGACATTAATGGGTTGTACTCCGAACTGCATGATGATGTGTTGCTTTCATCTTATAACAAAAAAAACTAAAAAATGTCTCCCAAAAAAACGAATATTTTTAACTTAAATATTACTCACAAAATAAATGCCAAATTCTTATCAAATATTGAAACGGAAACAGAACGATCAGATAAGATAATGCACTGATCATAGGGTAAAAGATATAAAGATATGTAAACATTTTTACATACATTGTACATTACTACCATCTTGGCCTCCTTATCATATCGTGAAAACTTATCTAGGTACGGTTTTCCCAAATTCATAGTCTAGATAAATAGTATAATATAGTTTAGTGTAGATAGTATCATAATATTAGATTAGTTTTAAGGAAGATAAGCGTAGAAGAAAACTTAGGAAATAGTTCACAAACTACATTTTTACTAAAATAGGTAAAACATAATATTACGTCTATTTATACAAAGAACCTATAAATGAGGTAAAGAAAATTGAAATATTTGTTGTACTTGGACCTAGTTATTTTTTTAACTATATTTTTACTATGGGCTTTTAACCATTAGTAACCGCAACAAAGCGTTTGATGCAGTGGGTATTGATATTACGTAGCAAGTCAGAAGACATTGCTCTCCATCTCCTAGACATTGACTATTAATCGCTTCCTACTACATTGACTGGAAGAGAGATTGACACATAAGACCGACATCACACTCAATAACAAGTGAAATGAAAATTTAAAAATTCGCTAAAACAACTAAAGTATAAATAAGAAAACAGAAAAAGTAATGACAGGAGAGCACACGTAGAACCACACAAAACTTGTAACTTTCTATCTGAAAGTAAATCGGTTCCAATTATTTTTAATTACCTCCTCTGATAATGCCGCAATGTGATAGCCTGCAAAAACAGAAACCACTGTCCAGTGTCGCATCTATCATGTTTTGTGTTTATTATTGTAGCGGGTATAAGTATCATCGGTAACGCTTTCTGACCAAAACTCTCCTTGTAAGTAAACGCAACGCCTGTTTTTTACTCGACCGCAAGGAAATTCGCGTCTGATAGCGAGATAGATGTGGATTTGAAATTATATGAATATCAGTTATAATTAAATATGTAATCGCATCCTATATGCTAATATAATATCGAGCATATTAAATAGTCGTGAATATTGTCACGCAAATTTCTCTTGTTTTTTTTTTTTATTTTACATAGTTGAATTAGCAATGGGACAGACAGAAACGTTCAATTGTGGTATTTATATAATTTATTGGGACCATTCAAACGTATTTGACTAATCATAATTTACATATTTGAATATAATCACAATTAATATACCCAAAGACATTCTCATTGTGTTATTAGTGGTGATCGACTAGTTTTTCGGCCGAAACCAAAACTGAATATTCGGCTTTCGTCCTAGTCTCTTAGGAAATTGCACACAAATCTCTACAATCACAGACTTATAAATGTACTTTCCTCTATTAATTTATGTTTTCACTCAATAAAGGTACGTGAAATATAATATTATAATTACTCCTTAAAATAAAAAAATAATGAGTACGATATTTCTGCGAAGCAAATGGCCGAATACAGCCGAATGTAGTCCGAGAGCTCAAAAACGTCTCGTATATTTCGGCTTAGCTAATAATTTTGAGCCATTTTAATTTAACACCGAAACTCCGACCGAAAATTATTTTTTGACCCAAACCAAACCTCGCTCGATTACAAATACTAGCCAGTGTAAAAAACAATTTATTTCATGTTAACGCTGTGTGATAATGCTCCTTGCGAGATTAAGTCATCGAATAGAAATACCTATATTTTATATACCTATCGATGGTTTTTCTATATCGATAGCTTAAGTGTCGAAACGAAATTTCTGACCTTTTTGCAACATTTCGAATATTTGTCGCGTATGTTTTCTCTGCAAAATTCTGGCAGTAGAACATATTTGCAAATCGGCAGTCATATTTAAGATACCGACAGAAAGGATAAAGGGACAAAGAAAAAAATCTGTTAAAATGAAGATTTAAAAATATTACTTATTGTAGGCCTACATATCGCTTAGACATTCCATTAAGATAATTCATCTAAGTCGCTTGTTTGGAGTTGTCTCTATATAATTTCTGTAAAAAAATTACGGATAAATCATTTTATTTCACTGATAACGAACCCTTAACCCGTACTAGGAAGTAATCTAGTTTGAAAGTTATCCCTAGTGGCCACTAAGCGTCGCGTCACACATTTCTCTAATTGGGAAATTTCTCTGGAGATACCGCGTTATCGCTCGCGATGCGATCAAATTAATAGTCATGCAGTCTAATGCAATAATTAATCTGTGTTGAGTGGAATGAAACGATTTATTTTCGAGATTTTTACGACTTGGAAAGTATACGATAAATTCTCACCAAGTAAATGGAGATATATTTACGTAATTTATGTTTAAAGCTCGTGTAGTTAACGCATTCTGTATGTACGAAACTGGTCTATAAAAATGGATAATATTTATCATATTGGATTTGGTGCTAAAAGAATAGACTTAGAAGGAATCCTTGGTGAGCCCATTGCAACTGCAACATATTCAAAGTTTTTGGAAAACGACGTTCGCAGACCTTACTTTTGGAATTTTGTAAAAAAGCCCTAGTAAATCGAGGAAATAAAAGCACTACTGTAAGATAATAAGTAGCACTAGGAAAATATAAAAGAACCTTTTTAAAAAAGGAATATTAAGACTAATTGTTGTAATTATAAAATTGTGAATTAAAAAAAAAACAGAATGATATATATTAATACTAAGGATTGCTAAGTAGAGAGTAGTAGTAGTAGACAATCAACACCAGCAGGATTCGGTAGTTAAAAGAGAAAAAAAAACAAAAAATATTTATCATATTTTCACTAAATTGCTTCACAGTAGCAATAAAAGTAGCCAAAGTCAATATTTCGTTGCCTCGCTGTTCATAATTGATTAGTACGCTATACTTATTATGAAATTCGATTATATGATTGGTAAGGCACCAATTTGTTTTATTTACGAAACAATGTTATCTATTTATTAGGGTTCCGTACCCAATGGTTCTACCACCTCCAAAAGCATCAAGTTCAACCATCAATCCAATTATACAACATGAAATCTGTTACTCACTGTCCATTGTCCGCGTTTCAGCCAAATTACAATATGAACTATGTACAATGATATGTGGGTCACAGCACCGGGTACAAACATCGGCACGTTAACGAGAGCCGTGCTTCTCGTTAATTGTATCATTGGTATCATTGTGTGAATTGCCCCGATCGAAGCATAGAATCAAATAGAAATGGCACTCCGATAAAAGGGCTAGTAATACTTTTGAATAGCAATATAAAAATATGGACACCCATGGACATCTGAAAGCAATTTCATATAGAACAGATATTTTATATTCCGGAATCAATCACATCGGAGTCTAAGATAAATAAGAGGTTAATTATAATTATTTTGTTAAATTCCTAAAGAAATCCCATATCATCCAAAACTCCATGTTAGGAACAATGTGAATCGTTTATGAAACTCCGAATTTAAAGCTACCATAGTACCTTTATACCTATAGAGCAGTGATAGCCTAATGGTTGAAACTTGCCCTCTCGATCGGGAGGTCCGAGGTTCAAACCCAGGCACGCACCACTGATTCATGTGCGTATTATAAATTAATTATCACTGCTTTTTCGGTGAAGGAAAACATCGTGAGGAAACCTACACACCCGAGAGTTCTTAAAAAAAAAAAAAGTTCTCGGAGGTGTGTGAAGTCCACCAATTCGCACTTGGCCAGCGCGGTGGACTATGGCCTAAACTCTCTCATACTGAGAGAAGACCCGTGCCCAGCAGTGGGACAATAATGGGTTGACGACGATAGTACCTTTGGCGTATACTTGGTGTAGTTTATATATGCCAATGTTATGTAGTGTAAATTGTATCTGAGATTATTGGGGAGGTAATTAAGAACTACATTCGTTAAATATAAATGTAGTTAATTGCAAAAGTAAATAATCGATAATGCTAATTTCGAGAAATGTTCTCATAGAAGTGACTTATAATGACTTATTTGAGAAAAAAGATATTTAAACCTAATTTCAGATTCAAAATTTAATCAAACATACATTATATTATTAGCTTTTTATTAGCTTCACCTGTATGTTTGTAACCGACTTCTTTGGGCGCGATTTTGACCCACTTTAAACGGCCTGATTTCGTTCAAACTTTGTAGATTTATTGAGGACCGATGACAATACACTAATTTGATAAAATTATTCCATTTTTTAATTTGACTAAAAAGTAGAAAATAAATAATAGTTTAAAAAAACTAAAAAACACTTTTTTTATAGAAAACCGAACTAAAAAATAGAAAATAAATTTAAATGAATTTAAATTAAGAAAATGGTGTTAAAAATTTCAATGAATATAAATTAATAATAGTGTGAATTAAAAAAAATATTTTATTTTAAAAACAGCGTGGGGTGCTTTTTAAGATAATAATATTATCGAAATGATAATCACTCTACTCATATCTGTCAATAAAATATCTATAACCATTGACATCATGCACCCCACGCTTTTTTTTATATAAAATATTTTTTTTTATTCACACTATTATTAATTTATATTCATTGAAATTTTTAACATCATTTTCTTAATTTAAATTCATTTAAATTGATTTTCTATTTTTTAGTTCGGTTTTCTATAAAAAGCGTGTTTTTTAGTTTTTTTAAACTATTATTTATTTTATAAGTCGATTGGAAGTTCTGTCAGATTTCCATTCTATGGTAATACCGTTGCGTCGCCTTGACCGGCCGCACCGGTGGTCAGCTTGCGCAAAGTTCACAAGTTCGCTACGATACCACTCAATTTGTTAGTATCCGTAATGACATATTCTCTCTAAGGGCTTTATTTGCATGTGGCTTTCGTACCGCGTTATTGTTTGAAGATCACTTTTCTCTTTGAGTGATAAACCCTCAGTGCGCGTTTATTACGTTTCGACAAAACAATCATCATTACATTTACGCTTATCATTGCGAAATACATTGCAAGATATGGCTGAAATCAAAAATATTGTTTGTTTCAAGCAAATGTAATAACCTCGTTGTTGAAAGCTAAAGTAGTAGTAGTAAACAAACATGCTGCCCACCTGATATGGAAGTGTCTCCCTTAACGCACAAAATTGTGATGCCAATTAAATGCACAATAATCAGGGTAAATAAATAGTATAATATCACTAGTTTAAACGATAAATGAAAGTATTACTAGGGACTCTACATAAGTGAGATGGAATAAAGTGCACTCTATATATTACGATTACTAGATATTTTCCAATATGGATCATTTTAACGTAGACTTATATAAGACCAAAGTAGAAAAATACAACTCGCAGTGGTTAATAAAACAAAACAATTAATAACAAATGAAAAATTAAGCGGCTAAACCGCTACATCAGTAAACATCCCATCTTTAAACAAACAACAGTTAGTATCTAATTGTCAATTTTTTCAGTGCTGTGAAATTTTTTATTTGCTTATTGTTATTGTCTTTTGAAATTGTGCGGTCTTCAGAGTTCGGTAGTACATATACTGGTGTATATACTTTGAGTATATTTCAGTTTTGTAACGAGTTTCCATTTAATTATATTTGTCCTGCACCTAGCGTTGCCACCATTTCATTATAATAAAGTATTGTATTATTTGCTTAATTGTACTCTGTTCTATGTTCTAGTATTTGTAATTGTATTCTTTACTATGTTCTCCACAGAAATAAATTAAACTATATTAAATTATATTTTATTTTATTTTAACTTTAAAGTTTTTTCACTTCTTCAAACATTTAGTCTTTCTTTAATTAGTATCCATCTTAATATATATAAATTACGTGTCACTTTATTTGTCCGCAATGGACTCTTAAACCTCTGAACCGATTATAATCAAATTTACACAACATGTGTATTTTGATCCAACTTGAAAGATAGGATAGTTTATATGTTAATTTATAGGTTTAATTGCAAATATTTTTTTTACCTTCAGCTGTTAGCTTCATATAATCCTAATAACAGATGGCGGTGTAATATTATCTGTTAACTTGATAAAGTAAGTAATGGCGCTTTGTTAAAATTACAACCGTTTCACATAAGCTACAATTTAATATCATGACCAAAGATAAGTATAAGTTACTAACTTCGATCAGTAATATTGTCGATCAAAGGTTACTAAAGTACCTAATACATTAATCTCAGTATATTCTGCGTTGATACGCAACCTTACCGCCAAATAATGTATATGAGACATTAGATGGCGCTCTTTACGATACAGTCATCTACATGAACCGAATGTATTGATGGCGCTTTGTTAAAATTTCATATCAGCAAACGTTTCATCTGAGCGACAATTTAATATTATAACCAGATATAAATATATCCTTATAAGTTACTAAAGTAATACAAAGCTATCTCGGTATATTCTGCGATGATACGCCACCTTGCCGCCAAACCGAAATAGTAATATGTCTGAGATATTAGATGGCGCTGTTTACGGTCATCTACATGAACCGAATGTATCGATAAATCAATACCGTTTCAGTTAGTTTTTTTTATTTTAATTTCGTATTTCCTTAAACTAAAATTGACAAATAATTTTAAAAGCAATCTAAGAGAATAAGGAAAATATTTTATTAATAAATAAACCTACCCATACAATTTTAATTTATTACTGACAACAATGCATGTATTAAGATTATAATAATATTGATGCGTTCACCTGACATTCATTTCCCTAAAAACAAAGTGTAAAATTATATCATTCAAACAGTTGACTCAATATTACATAAAGTTATTTTTTATTCATAGTTTACTGCAAACATTTTTTCTTTATTTATAGAAAACATTTATTTTGATGAAGTATTTTTGAACGCAAATTACATTTAAATTAGTACTGATGTGACCGTTAGGTGGCGCTACCTAACCTATTTTGTTTTTGTTTGTCGATGTACATATTTTAGGAAAGACAAACGTGGGTAACGTGGGTTTTTATGTTGTGGTGATCGCAATACAGTTAAATCTCGATATTCTTGGTTTTTCAATTTTTGTAGTTATCATAGACGGCTACGTGTTACTTAAACTGAAGTATAGTATAGTGAACAATAAAACTATTCCTGCTTTTTAATTAATAGTGCTTCATTGTTCGACACTTTAATTTAAATAAATAAAGACAGGTTAACTAAAAATATTGTACACCGAGAAGTGCTGAATTAAATTGAATGTCAATTTTTTTAATAAAAAATTATAAATGTCAATGTTGAAAATTTAATACCATCTGCCCTTCTTACCTTATTTATAAGTTTATATGTTACATGTTGTCTACTAACAACTTTGTAGTATATTAATTTCTTACAAATACGAAATAATACAATTTAAAATTTGTTTAAGTAACATTTCTTTAACCACAGCAACGCGTGGTCGGGTTTGCTAGTTTACTCTATAGAAAGTTATTACAATTTTAAGTTATGTTACTTTTTTAACCCAAGAAAACCGCAGAGCTATTCTAATATTGTAATAGAATAATGAGTGAATATCTCACGCATTCAGTTTTCAGAGGCCGCCAACGAATGAGGCTGCTGCTCCTCTGAACCGCTCGAGGATCAGAACTTGGAATCACTAAGTAGCTACCCTGCAACAATACAAAACTGAATTTTAAATTACAATAGTTCGTTCTAGGATACTCCCGCGGCTTCGTCCACTTCGATCGTCCCCGGTAATGATTGTCCTATGTGTTAATCTAGGCCATGATTCCAATTAATTATGGTTAATCAATTAATTTAATTATGGTTGGTCCGTCGCCCTGCGGATGGGAGCCTTGAAGGTAAGGCGCGCCTTTGTGTTTTCTGGCGCACCTTCCTGTTGGATGGGAGCTCCATGCTCCACGCGAGGGGGTTGCGGAAGCGACCAGGCACCGGCAGGTTCGCGGATGAGTTTTAAAGCGCGCCCGTGTTCCCGCTAAACGGTGCGGAGGTGAAAACACAGTGGGGGTTTAGCCGGTAAGAGTCCGGCATAACTCAGCTGCTGCCCTGGGCGGCTGGGTATCCATGAGGATTACCCACTTAAAAAAAAAAAGGTCATGATTCCACCAATTCGAACTTGGCCAGCGCGGTGAACTATGGCCTATAACTCTCATTCTGAGGGAAGAACCATGCCCTGCAGTGGGACAATAATGGGTTGACGACCGAATATAGGTCATGAACTACTCATATGCCAGCTTCAGCAAAAATAATATCTAACGAAGTGAATGGTGACATCAAGATGGTCGAGGTCTTCATTATTTTCCTTTCTTGAAAATTTCAAGTAAACACCAGAGTAAACTTCTTCGATTTATTCACATTTGAGGAGGTCCGATCGCTTCGACGGTTCAACAAAAAATCTTTTCTACCGGCGTTCGCTTGCCTTTTTATAACAATGTTTGGTGGTGTGACAATAACAAATTTATGGAGGGTAAACTAAATTACAATTCTAAAAATCATTAAATGTTGCTAATACAATAAACAAACAATTTTCGGTCTTTAAACTAACAAAAGTAATTATTATCGGCGATGTGTTTTTCATAATTACGTGGTGTCGCGCCGACATACCCAATTTCAATTTTAATGCTGATAACTTCATGTTGCATATTCTGTAATTAGTGAGTTTTTCCTGTCACCCGACGATATAAAAAAGAAATTCAGTATAGGATACAAACGAATAAGAGAATAGACTAAACAATCATCAAAAACATCTATTGCTTCCAGTAGCGGAAGCAGTCACTAACATTTTTCAACGTCTACATTTCGAAGGGCGTTCAAACTTATCATCTTGTGGTACTCTGATCCAGGAAGCACTTGACACACTTCAGCATCACGCATGGCACATTAATCAGGCACAGAGAAGCGAGGTCGGCTGGTGTCAGTGCACTGGGAAGTTGATTGTAGCTTGACAGTACTACCACGTTGTACATATTGACAACCCGCGCGACGCAGCGGTTACCGGTGTGACGCGCAATGGGTCCCAGATTCGATTCCCGGCCAGACAGGTATCTGAATGATGAGTTTTGATTCCTGTTCTGGGTCTGGGTATTTATTCGTCTTGTGTGTGTTCATGGTACCCACGACACAGGAGAAAATCCTACTGTGGGGCTATGAGTGTAGAAAGCGTGTGTATGTGTTTTTTTTAATATAATACAAACAGATCAAACATATAGTTTAGGTGTTTATGGTTCAAGCCACATACTTATAAATATTAGTGATGAAAATCCGTTATCCAATAGGCATCCGCAAGTGCTGAATTCAGTATGTTCTTAAACATGAGATTCAAAAAGACGATTTTACACTTTTTTATAAGATTGAAATAGCTAACGACCAAGTGGAGCATTTGATGCTAAGTGGCTACCGAAAAAAGAGATTCTATCTTCAAACAGATGCATGCCACAGCCTAGGAGTAAAATGATCGCTTCGTATGAAAATTAGCCGGAATCCGCACCCTTCCACCAAAACCCAAGAACTGGTTCACACTATTAATATGTATGTAGGTTATTCTATCCCGGTTGATCCATATTCGCCCTGTCAGCTTATATCTTTAATTTATAAGAATGAAGTAGCAAAAGATCATGGCCACCTAATGGTAAGTGGTCACTGCCGCCCATGGACTCCTGTAAACAACTTCATATAGAACACGAAGTTCTATCTAAAGTCAATTACAGATGCGATGACACTCCCGAGGACTATGATGAACGCCTCATGTGAAAGTGTGCCGGCAACAACACCCTTTCATCGAAACGCAAGAAATGCTTCACGCTAGAATTAGGTGCGGCGGTGGAACTTCCCCGGGCGAACTACACTGGTTCTACCACCTACAAAATGTCATAGAAAATATCAATATAAAAAATATTACTCGTTCGTCAAACTTTCAGAAACACTTTTTCCCTTGAAAACAACGTTAAACTATCTAAAATTGGTTCTCCCGTAATGCAATAACGATTGCCTTGTTGGCCCTCCGACCTCCAACACGTTACAACAATAACGATCCCCATGTACGGCTGCCACCGAGTGGCGCCCCATCTCGCGATAATGGACACTCGACGCCCGCACCGAATGCTTAAACTGTGAAAGTGTTGTGAAAGCGCTACATAGAGTAAGTTGGTATAGAGCCAGCTATTATAAATTTATTGCTCTGATATTCATAGCACTTTTGCTTGCTGTTTTTGTATATATGTAATAATTAATTGTCATGATGTGTGACTTGCACAGATGACATACAAATTATTGAAAGAGCTGCTTTATCAGTATTTTAACATACTTCAATCTCTACATACTTGATCAAGTCATCTTATAAACAAATAAAAACTTTTTAACAAAAATTATCTACCAACTTCCGTATCACAAATAAGTAAAAAAAAATTTTTAATAAAAATTGGTTTAGAACATACTCAGTACTTAGTGCATAGTCCCGAAGTCGCAACATATTTCGCTGGATGACGGTGACGAAACTATGTCCTATATAAAAAAAATGGTACCACATGACTCGCACTACCTGTCAAATAAAAAAAAATCATCCAAATCGATTCACCCAGTCCGGAGTAATCAGGTAACAAATAAAAAAAAATACAATCGAATTGAGAATCTCCTCCTTTCTGGAAATCGGTTAAAAAGTAACCAAACAAGTCCATCTCTTTTAGAGCTAAGATGATACAGACAGACTAGACGCAAAATCAACTTATAATTCCTTTCTGTTACGAGGATTTAAAATTACATTATTATGAAAAAAATATACAAAGAGGTTATATTGTAACTATTATATAAAATGATAATACCTTTTAATTATTGGTTATTAAGACAATTTAATGGAATTATCGTATGACATAATAACACATAACTACACTTGCACATAGAGATAATGAGCGTAATGGGAAATTATCGTGACAGATATCAACTATGTGTTTACATAACCTGATTGGAGAGAAGATAATATACGTTACTAGTACCTACGTATTATTAAACGGATCTCTCTTGGAGTACCAATAATATATATTTTCACATCACAATTATTTATTTATCAGATTCTTTCATTATTTTTCAAACGACCCACTATTGACAACTTATTCCTTTTTATTTTTAAGGTTTTTATTATCAAAATACTTTAAATAAGTTTTTATATAAATATTATCGTACATGTATATTTTATTAATTTTGGTATTTTGAGAACTCTAACGTTTTTTGAGTGCATGTGTATGTGTATTTTTGTTTGTATCTATGTATGTCCATTTCTTTGGCACGCGCTATGGCTTTTTTTACGAGGGGGAAACCTATAACAGGTACCCGACGACGTGGGAGTGACGCCTGGTTATGTGGGATTCTTATACCTCACTAAAGGTGGCCGTCCTCGGCGCTGCACAGAGGACTCCGGGATCGCTAAGGAACGCGACCGGAATCCACTGAGCGCGTTGTCCCATCAGGCTCCGCCCAGGTTAGCGGCTGGGCCCACCGCATCATCCGGTTTTAACGATGATATACCACACATACCGGGATCGCCTTGCTGGACGGTTCGACCACTCTAGCCGTCCGCAACCCCGGAAGAACCTTTTAGTCGTCTCTTACGACAGGCAGGGAACGCCGTAGCCCAATTCTAATCCCGAAACTACAGGGACGAAGGGAGACATACTTAACCGAGGAGTTCAAACATGGTTCTCGAGGGGCAGCAGCGCAAATAACCCTAAAATAATTTTCTACCCCGTTAATCTAATTTTAAATTTTAGTAGTCGAGTTTTTTGTTTGCATAATTACTCCTTGTTATCGAGTACGTAACCGTCGAAAGCAATTACACCAATAAATAATTAAAATTCTAAAAAATTGACGCAAACCAATCTCATAGGAATCATGTGCTAGAACATTTTATAATATTGAAGCAGTAAACTCGAATTTATATATTTTTCATGAAAATTTGAAATCCAAATAACCCATTAATATGCGTGGTGATAAAACTCTGGATTTTTTGGGTTCTATTCTACTTATCATAACAAATCAGGATGAAAGGAAGTTTCATTATGAAGTCTGATGACTTGATTAATCCAGACGAAGCAAAGATGCCTTTCAAACATGCCAAAACAAACAACTTTTATGACATGTGCAATAAAGTGCGCGTGCACGCACTATTGGTCACCCATCCAAAACCCGACCGCGACTGCTTAACTTTATAGATAGAATATAGTGATGCTAAGGAAGTAGTCGCGAAGCTGTCGCTGCCGGACGAGACACTTTCCGATGCAAATGACTAACTGTACCCAGTGTTTGCGATACCAATTCGGCACACTCGTGTTTTGATTCAATGAACGGCCAACTGTTTGTATTGATACTTCTATTCATTTGTGTGTTTACCCACTTTGAATGTATGTGATTAATCACTGGTAATGAGTGGCTCAATGACCCCTAGGCTCGTACTGAACGAACTTACGGGTGTAACGTATCATTCTTGCTCTAAAATTAAGTACTTCATAAGGCCTTCATAATTATGTAGTTAGGCCGTCACTTGTTGAAACTAGAATTTGTAAGGAATTTAATATTTTGATAGCAATTAAATAATTGTCGGCAATTATATAGGTAAATAATTATCGCCTCCACTCTCGTGCTTCAATCTTTGTGTCCCCCAAAAGGGTTCTACAGGTGGTAGAACCAGGGTGGTTCGACCGGCGAAGTACCACCGCTACACCTATTTCTAGCGTGAAGCATTTCTTGCGTTTCGATGGAAGGGTGCGGTTGCCGGCACACTTTTGTATGAGGCGACCATCATAGTCCTCGGGAGTAGCAACGCATTTGTGATTGACTTCAGACAGAACCCATGTTCTGTATGAAGTCGCTTACAGATGTCTATGGGCTGCAGTGACCACTTACTATCAGGTGGACTGCATGCTCGTTTGCTACTTCGATCAGATAAAAAAAACCTTCTGGACTAATTAGTCTCGTTATTAAAAAAATCTACCTTTTCATCTCTGAAGTGCTTCATAACTGTCTAAACTAGTAGTTAAACCAAGTTCCTCTGTAATTGAACAACAGTTTCTATATTTAATTTGCGTTCTGTACGACAGAAAACAGCAAAAACAATTTAAAATTCACACCACGAACGCACACGTTCGACACGATTGTTTCTGGACCATTTAGCCGCAGCCTTCGACAACTGTACGGCAATTTCAATAATAAATTTGCGGAACAAACCGCCGCATTATTTTTATTCGGTTGCCGATTGGCGTCTTTATTCCGAGCCAAGCGTTACGCTGACAATAGAAGTCTTGACGGTAATGGGCTACCATTCTTCTCGTAATTCAGCTATTTAATGTGGTATGAAGAACAATATAACATATAACATTTTAGTAATATGACGGCCATTAACATATGAATCTTGAATAGAATTGTAACAATGACGGAATTCCTAAATTTCAGTGGTATTTTCCTCTCAGGCTGAAGATAGCTAACGCCATCACACTAAGTCTAAATTAACCGTGATGACTAAATACCTTTGAAAAGTGGCTTTAAAAAGAACTTTTCGGCATGTAGGTTTCCGTGCAACGTTTTCATAAGTTTAAATCAAATAAGATGCGATATGATATGTTGACCCATAACTTCTAAATTGCTACTAATACCTTCAAAAAGCAATAGTATAGTCAATAGCTAATTCCTTACGAATCAATCGGTGTAATTAATCAATTGTTAATTTTAATTTGAAGACAATTTAAAGATGATTTTTAGAGCATGATAATTAAAGAATTCCCTCGTGCATTATTTCGGAGGAAACAACAAAACATTTACTATAGCCGCAGTAATTTAGCGCTGCTGTGTTTTCGTTCAAACGACAGAGTAAATAATAATAGTAAATCCATATAAATGTGAAAGTGTGTTTGTTTGTTCCTCTTTCACGTCGCCACATAGCTATTATATGATATGGTTTATATGCTGGGATATAGTTAGGAGGGCGGAGAGTGACGTAGGCTACTTTTTACCACAATCTCTCATTACCGTGAGAATATCGATGTTTTGTTAGTTGACACATATTTAGTAGTACCAGACGTTGTTAATAGATGGCGTTAGTAAAATTCATTTGCAAGCTCTCAAAGGCAAAGGGAATTGCGTGCGGGCGAAGCCGCGGGTAAGAGCTAGTAATTAAATAAAAATCAGAATTGTTAATAATTAAACAATAAATCATACCAACATATCAGATTGAGAGTAAAATCCAAACACAACAGAGAAGTGTTTAATATGTACGGAAATGTGTACCGACCTTGTTGAGGCTTAAACAAAGCCTACTACTAAAATATTTTGACAGCTACAAACAAGCTGACATTTGTACGCAACAAAGCTATTGATTAAGTTTATGAATTATTCATATCTCCTTTCTTTAAGTAATTTGCTGATTAATATCGAACTTGTTAAGTTACGATTATATTTTTGAATTGTTCAAATGTTTATAAGTTAGTTAAAATTCGTTTATATTTATATACTGTAGAAATAGCAAACAAACATACAAATAAAATCGGGGGTCTATGTGAAGTCAATCACAGACGCATTGCTTCTCCAGAGGACTAAGAAGAGATCATGTCACAGTAAGTCGGCAACTGCATAATTATTTTTTATATTATAATATCCGTACTAACTGAGACTTAACTACTTTATGAGAATTTGTGAGGCGACTGACAATTCATGAAATATTTAAAAGTGCCTACTGAAAGCCAAATATTTGACATCATATTATATATCTAAATATCTATATTATAAAATTACACATCACAGCGTTATATGAAAGACTAGTTTATTTTCGGGGCTCTGCCCGTTTCAGACTCAATTATCTAGGTAATGAGAATCCGATGTGTTCAACTCGATAACGGTAAAAGCAGTGATAGCAGATGATTGAAACTTGGCTTCTCAATCGGGAGGACCGAGGTTCAAACCCAGGCACGCACCACTGATTTATTTGCGTATTAGAAATTAATTATCACTGCTTTTCTGTGAAGTAAAATATTGTGAAGAAACCTACACACCCGAGATTTTTTTAAGAAAAAAAAAGTTCTCGGAGGTGTGTGAAATCCTCCAATTCGCACTTGGTCAGCACGGTGGACTATGGCCTGAAACTCTAATTCTGCGAGAAGGACCGTGCCCAGCTGTGGAACATCAATCGGTTGACGATATAAACTCGGTAACAAACTATCACGGTGCCAAATTACAGAGAATTCCGATCAGTAGATTTTGCGTAAAAGAGCAACAAACACAAATACATCGTCACAAACTTTCCTAATTACTTTACTATTAACTTACTTTATTTACTTCATTATGGACAACAACGTATCGTTTAAACGTATAGTCGCTACTACTATGTAAGTAGTAGGAAATACTGTATTTCAACAAATTACATCACAAGCGACAATATCCACAAGATACACATAGACAAAGAGTGCTCTGCATGCGTTTCGCGTACAGACACAATTAGCTTTTCAAATGTCACGTCGTTACCAAACCTGGCCGTCGAAATTCTGCACGCGTTTGGGGAAGTTTCGTAAGGACGAGCCAATTCGGCTCTTGTCGCATTATAATTACTTTGCTATTCATTATTTAAAGGTGGACTGCTGATGGAGGTAATTTTGTTTTGGTAGAAGAATCCTTCGTGAATCCAGGAACACTACCGTTTTGCTATAAGATTAATGCTTTTGTATTCTGGTTGTAAGGGTTTGGCAATGGAGAAAGACTCATTTAAAACGCGACGTTCCAATGTAAGTACCTACTTCTTAAGGGTGTATTCCATATGGGAATTCATTGATCCGGTACTTATATCCCTTGATAAAATTCGTAAATCTTTACTCATACAAAGTAATAACAAGAGATGCAACAGAATGTTCTGCCTGGATCTGATAGAGATTCTTCTAATACGCTACCTACTAAATACACTTCTTGAAAAATCTTGGTGATGTTCTCATAAAATATTCTACTTGAGATCCATCACAGATGTGTTTGCGAGTCTTTAGTACTAATCGAAACGCGTCTGTATAAGTACGTAACTTCACAACATCAGAATAAAATGGTACAACTATAAAAAAACCTCTAGCCGTAGAGTAAAATACGGCTACGGTATCCCCTGCCTGTGGTAAGAGGCGACTAAAAGGCGGCCTCTGGGGTTGCGGACGGCTAGAGTGCGAGCGTGAACCGTCCATCAAGAAACCCCGGGAAGGACGGCGGTATGTGCGGCTGCATCTCGCCGTAAGCACCGGAAGGGACGTGGTACACGGCCCCCAAGAGATGAGCCCGTGAGGGGCGCCGCGCTAGTCTCTCCTTAAGGCTTCGGTGTACCTTTTGAAGGTCTCCTCTCCGTCACAAAAAAAAACAAATAAGGTAGAAAAAAGTGAGGCAATGGTGTTGCCGGAGCGTAATCACAAAGGGTTCAATCACCATTAAACAAGTTTACGTCATGAGTCAGTACCTACTTAGTGCCGTTTATAGGGTACTTAGGGTAGAGTTACTGTATTTGTATGGGTTTCAACCACCACTGAGTATTAGTATAATACAACATTACAACATAAAAAGATATACAAACACACTTAGTTATTCGTAATACAAGTTTAAACATTACGCCAACTTAGCAAGAATTTGGCAAATGTCGTGAAATCAGTTCGCACATTTGACGAAATCGCGAAGGAAAATGTCGACACCACCCAATTAGCGTAACCACTATTGTTTTCACAGACAAATGGTTAATTTATAACTAAAATAGATATATGTGACGTAATCCAATACGTTGCCAACTGGAAGCTTATAAATATTTCATTATAGAAGTTAAACTTTGCTTTTACAAAACAAAAAGCAGTCTTCCTGATGGAAAATGGTCACAGTCCCCCATGTATATTTAATCAAACTCAGATTAGACTAGATTAGATTACAGTCGTACCCGAGGTCGGACGATCCGTCGCTGTTCCTGACGATTAACTTGAAATACCACAGACAAATAGGTATGTCTCCCTTACACTTTTAGAGATGAGGATCGTATGGCTATGGGCGCTTTCAGAGGAGCACAAAACACTCTTATACTGTTAAGGAAATGTATTTTTTGAAAACGTATTTCATTTTCAACTTCATTTGTCTGATTTTTAACCAATTTCCTCTGCGACATTTATACTTCAAATGGTGCTTCAAAAGACTTCATTTATTACTCCTATATGATTAAAAAAATCTTTACCCTAATAATTTGCACCGCTTTTTCTTTGCAGCGAAAAAGCAAAACGAATCACCATAATTGCAGATTTAAAAAACAAACAAAAGTAATGAATTGATCTGAGAAGGAAAAGATTTATATCAAATTTCCGGCAGGTCCTACATAATATTTGTATCGTAGCAAAAAATTAGGTAATAAAATAACCTATTAGTGAGTTACGTGTCATACATTTATCTCTAATTACAACGATGGGAAGAGCGGAAGAGCATAATTAATAGGCAGCGACGCGTGCGTCGAAATGCAGCGTCTTGTTACGTCATTGTAACGTAACGTAGGCAATGTTACGTGCGGTGGCAGTACAAGGGCTGTACCAAACGCGGTTGGCCGCAACGAGAATACGATTTTTATGTAAGGAAACAAGCATACAGTACACCTGATGGTATTTGTCTCTGCCGACCAAGGACGACTGTAACTTATATGCATCAGGAATTTTATTTAAAGATTTATGGAACACATGATTCGATGTTAAGATATGTGATCTGGTTTAAAATAATAATTATGGCTGGAAATAATGTCCACTGAATACCTGTTTACCGTTTTCAT
Source organism: Spicauda simplicius (assembly GCA_949699795.1). NCBI lineage: Eukaryota > Metazoa > Arthropoda > Insecta > Lepidoptera > Hesperiidae > Spicauda > Spicauda simplicius. The sequence goes on along the minus strand of OX453058.1, from coordinate 22,377,202 downwards.
TGAAGGAACAAAAATTTAAACAAAAGGTTAAATTTTACAAAATATACCTACTACGTAACAGATTTTTATTTTTCAAGAATATTTGCACAACTACGAGCTAGATTTCTTCCACTTCCATATGATGTACTATTTACAATACTAGAAAACTTTTCAGCGTGTTAGAATAAAGGTCTTTTTCAATGCGACCCGACTTGACGACCCGCGTGGCGCAGCGCTTACCATACCGGTCTGACGCGCAATTGGTCCCAGGTTCGATTCCCGGCCAGACAGGTATCTGAATGATGAGTTTAGATTCCTGTTCTGGGTATGGGTGTTTGTGTATTCGTCTTGTGTGTGTCCATGGTACCCACGACACAGGAGAAAATCCTATTGTGGGGCTATGAGTGTAGAAAGCGTGTGAGTGTAGAAAGCCAATACTAAACGATTTAATACATATTTTTTTGTACCAGTAGTTTTACATTCAAAAGCTACCTATTTTAAAGCTTTGTCAATGTGTCAACCCTACCCTCAAAACCTAACTTAACACACTAGCAGACGAAGTAGTTAAAATGTGCAAGTCGTCTGCGGTTCGTTGACATTAGATATTTCGCAACCTGTGATGTCCCAGCGAAATTCCCTCCCTTTCTCTCGATCTTACTTCACTTCCACGTTTCAGGAAATAGTAGTAACTAATAAAGAATATAAAAAAATGTGTGCATCTACTAGCGTACACTCGTAAGAAGTGAAACTTCTTTGTGACGTTATTTTTCAAAAAATAATTTACTATATGCAACTTTACAGAAATTGGTTAAATAAAGTTAAATTAGATAAAGTTTAATAAAAGGCTTTTATTAAACTTTATCTAATAATCTAATCTATAATAATCTATCTAATATCACGCGTGGTAGGGATAAGAAAAAGATAGCGCGTAACGGAAAAAAAAGATGGCGCGTAACAGAAAAAGATGGCGCGTAACGAAAAAATGGTACACTAAATTTTTTTCCAACCCCGATAAAGAAGTTTCACTTCAATAATAGGAAATAGTATATATTATTATGTAGTAAAGGTTGAGCAAAGATATTTTGAAGTGGGTACAGTTTGTTACTGAGTTTATATTTTACTTAACGCATTATTGTCCCCCTGCTGGGCACGAGTCTTCTCTCAGAATGAGAGAGTTTAGGCCATAGTCCACCGCGCTGGCCAAGTGCGAATTGGTGCCAAGTGGTGGTTTGAAGGTATGTAAAGGTGTAACCCATTTATTACTAACGTACTTATTCTTAGTATATATTAAAAATCAATAATCCGATTACATTTGGAGCACAATTTTGTATGCACATAATAAGGAATGTCAAAATAAAATCAAACGCTATACTTAATTAATTATTGCACTTTAATTTATACATTAAAAATATCTTCCGGATCTTTTATGGCTTATATTGTACACGTATTATATCAGATTTAATAACATATAGTCGTAGTAAAATATATAACAGTTATGTTAAATATTCATATTTCCAAACGTTATATCAATAACAGTATCGGAACGTTATTTTTACAAAACTTAACCCATCCCTAACCGCACTGTACAAATTACATCAAACAAGGCCTCACTGTAACGATATACAATAGTAGAAAACAATTCCTGTAGGCTAAATGACACTTGCAACCTGCACGACAGAGCAACATCGTGGGAGAAAGTGAAGATGTCACGAGGCACGACCCCGACTGATGAAGAATGGGAAAGGAATATCCCATGATGCGCTTTAATGAGATGCTCGTTAAAGCACGGTGCATCTATGTTATCGATTGTCTATTGTGAGTTTCGTTTTGTGCAACACAGGATGTGTTTCCGTCAGAAGTGAGACGTAGTCGAGCTTTGGATATATCACACACGAAAGTTACTCAAAATTTCGTAAAACGTAATGTAACGTCTATCTAATCAACAAGTATCGATTGTTCTAGAAAACGTCGTATTACGTCATTTTATAGCATTTTAAGAAACTCCTCAGAACGCAAACATCTTTTCAATTTCCACAAAAATGAAAATATAGCGATAGCCTTAGATCTATAGCCTTAGGTATATTGCCTTAGGTTTTTTTAATTCACGCGGATAGTTGTGTAAAATTGACTAATAGGATTGCGGTTTTTCATTAATCTTTGTAAAAAAACCTTTTTTGACACGGAGACAGGCGAGCTTCAAATGCGTGCTAAAATCGCAACCGTGATTTTTTTTATTATAGTTAGACCTAAAGATAAGGCTGCCGGGCCACCTGATGGAAAGCAGTCACCGTCGTCTATGGACATTTGCAACACCAGAGGAGTCGCCAATGCATCGCCGGCTTTGGAGGAGATCTCTTATTATTTTCATCTTACTTGCATTGCCTATTTTCGCTTCGTAACTTAACTTTGGCCTGTGGCGAGGCCATAGCTTCTCTACCTCACTCACCTCTAGCGGAAAACTATCAGAAAAACTCATTATTTCATAAGTGTTATCATGTAAGATGCATTTTGAATATCCAATTAAAACCTTTTTGAAGAACCGACTCTTAAGCCATATTTGTAATAAATAATAGCGATTACTGTATTATTTTTCGTAGAATTTGGAAAAGGAAAAATACCAAAATTTTCCGTCTTAATTGTCAATATTTATCAAAATACATGTGCACCTACACATGTCTCTACTATCATCTTAAACGCTTTTAAACGATAAGACTACCTTTAATGTAGTTTTTATCTTCTGTTTAGTTAATATTTGTTTCTAATTTGTATGCATTATATTTTATTGCGTTGTGTATCACGATTAAATGGAATTCACCGCCACACCTATGTCTGCTATTAAGCAGCGCCATTCAGTGTACTTCGGAGAAAAAACGTGAGGTAAAGTTATTATTATTAATGTATTACAAAACCTATACGGATATATTTTTATTTTATATAATATGTACGTGGTAAACGCACATGCAGTCCACCTTTTGGTAAGTGGCCACTGCCGTCGATAGACACCTGTAATCAACCCCAAAAACGATCAAATTGTTATCTCAGATTAGCCAGAGATGCGCTGCTACTTCTGAGAACCTTGGTATAAGTACCTATATCTTCTTCTCACTTACAACGCCCATTAGACCAGAACACGGCAGCGCTTAACACTGCTGTTATTCGACAAAAACAGTTGTGGCGGTGGTACTTCCGGTGTCGAAATCCAACGAGTTCTGCCACCTTTAAATCTTATCTAAGAAGTGTATGCAGTAAACAAGGATAGAAATTATCAATGCCACAGACGCGATGATAAAATGATTAGTTTTTCTCGAACGGTCGTCAAGATCAGATAAAATCTAAAAACAAGCGGAAAGTCACCAATATTTTTTGTTTCCTGAAAGTTATCTTTTTAGGAAACGCGTCAAACTTGAACCAAAATACGTCCGAGCTATTTTTATCCTATTATCAATATTGTTATTTTTATTTATTTACGAAAGTTAACATTCACGGCAATATATTGATCATATGACAATAATCTCCAAATCTCTCTTATTTCTAATAGATTGTGATCTATATTGATCTATGTTGACGACCCGCGTGGCGGAGCGGTTCTCATGCCGGTCTGACGCGCAATGGGTCCCAGGTTCGATCCCCGGCCAGACAGGTGTCTGAATGATGAGTTTAGATCCATGTTCTGGGTCTGGGTATTTGTGTATTCGTCTTGTGTGTGTCCATGGTACCCACGACACAGGAGAAAATCCTAGTGTGGGGCTATGAGTGTAGAAAGCGAAAAGCGTATATTACTTGACTGCGTCAAAGGCTTTTCTGGGCATGCATTTTAGTACCCCTGTAGTTTCGGGACCAGAAGAAGAGTTACGGTGTCCTCTTCTTATCATATTAGGCGACTAATAGGGAGCCTCCAAGATTGTGGGCACTAGAACCGTCTGGGCAGCGATGGAAAGGCCAACGACATAGTGGTGGTAAACTTCTACACAACCAGGGTAAACTGGGAAACGCGCTCAAAGGACTCCAGTTGCGTTCCTTTAGAAATCCCGGGGTCTCCTTCGCACTGCCGAGGTCGACCACTGACGGATTTTAGTGAGTAAGAATCCTATATAATTCGGCGTCGCTTCCACAGCTACGGACTTCGAATGTTAAAAACAATGTAATACTGTGTTATATAGTTATTTTCTTTAATTAGTGGCAACACTGTTCTTTTTCTTTGTTTGTCTGTCTTCTGTTAAAAATCTGTTCTCTTTCGTTTTTTTGCAACTGATGGCGTGTACGCTAAAAGTTAATAAAGTAATTGTGCGGAATCCTAGTGTTTTATTTATATTTTAACATCGAATGTAACCCTTTTAACAAAAACAAAACTTAAAAAAAAAAACAAAAACATAAATAGCTAATCTTCACAAACTTACAGAAAAAATGCAAATATCAACTCGAAAAACAATCCACGGTCAGTGCCAAATTAAATAAACAAACCCACTGATAACATCCTTAGCAATTTTACACATTATTATAAATTAAACACGAAAAGGTGAAGGCTTGCTCTAATATTTGCAGTCATTTACAGTTTTGAGATAAGGTTAATAAGCCTTAAATGGAGGTCAATACCGTATTCCTCATTCGTGATGGTGCAGCGTGCGTGCATAATCTGAACAAATTCTCAAAACGGGTCTTTCCTCGTGCATATCTCATTTACTTAAACTATTAAGGTCGTTGAGACTAATTTTAAAGGGGACGAGGTCAGGCTTAAATGAGATCGATTCATTTTTAACTTAATAATATAACATAGTACTTAACTGTAGGGCATTCGAGAGAATAATGTTTTGGATTTTCATTCGCATTTTTTTTATAAAAAAAATAATATATGAATACATAAGTACAATACATTCGGTTTTCAATAGAATGTATATTTCTATACATTTTATAGAAAACCGAATGTAAAGTACTAGTGGCCACTGCGTCGAAGGGTATATTTCCTTAAGTAGAACTTTAATCGTTTAATTTAAAATTTAAACAAATTGTTACTATTCTAATTAAGTTTCGTGATAAAAAATTGGGCAATATAAGAAAAAAACCATAATAAAAGGTTTATACTTGATAAAGATCTTGATTTTAATAATATTGATACTGAATGTATCTACATTCTCGAAAGAAAAATGCAAAAGCTTAACTAAAAGGAGAAGTAGTCCTTGCGCTCTTACAAAATCATACAATCACACACACACACATACGCACACACACACACGCACGCACGCACACAAACACATTTATGTTTATAATACTTAATAATGTTGTTTATTCTTATCTTAGTAGTGAAACATTGTATTGTGTATATAATTGATTAAATTATTTACTTGCCCTGGTGATGAGCAGGGTTTCCAGTAATACGGGAATCCAATTCAGTACAGGGGCCCTTGCATCTTGTTTTGAAACTGTTATTTAATAAATAAAACATTTTTTTATAACACAATCCCTTATAAAAATGTACGTAAATATATGTTAAGAAATTCTTCCACATTTCTTTGTCATAAGACAAATGACGATCATCATCATTGCACGAAATAGCACTAATATAAACATAATTTAGGCATGTTATTATTAGATATGTTATTACCAACAATAAATTAACTGAAATGCAGTGAGTGGTCAAGGAAAAATTGGACTGGAAAGATCACGCTTTTGCAACACAATCAACATGCCTGCGATTACAGTAACTGCCGAAAACCCGTGTAACATGGCGGCCGAATTACGACCATATAATTAAATAATGCAATTATTGTAGCGTGGAATTGAAATGGAATATTTACACTAGTTAATTGAGTATGCAATTACATCTAACGTTGGTATAATTACTTTAGGCGTTACTTTTTTTCTTTTTCATGGATAAGTGGCAATCTGGTATGTTACTTAAAATAAAAAATCCATTTCTTGATAGAAACAAATACGCATTGTACACTCATTGGCCCAAAATAGGATTTTCTCCTGTGTCGAGGGCACCATGGATACACACAAGACGAATAGACAAACACCCAGACCCAGAACACGAATCTAAACTCATCATTTAGCTGTCTGGCCGGGAATCGAACCCGGGACCCATTGCGCGTCAGACCGGTATGGTAACCGTTCCGCCACGCAGGTCTTCAACGTACTTACCTAATGTAAACTGAGTGCTATCCTGTCTAACGCGATGACTTCAAATATTAATGTCACCAAATAAAAATAAGGGTAAATAACCCGTCAAGATTTAAACCTGGAAAAAGTAGCATCGCATCTGCGTCTAATGTCACGTAAGACTAGATTCTTTTCCGGGGTTTATTACAGACCGATGTCCACGAGTGACAGTAACCACTGACTTTGCTCGAATGCAATCACTACATAGTATAAAATAGTCTCTTTCTGCTGTCTGTCCCTATGCATGCTTAGATCTTTAAACCGACAGATTTTAATGCAGTTTTTTTTTAATAGATAGAGTGATTCAAGAGGAAGGTTTTTATGTATAAAACATGTATAATATAGCGGAAGAACACACATAATTTTAGACTTATCACTTGTAGGCGGAACGGAGTTCGCCGAGTCAGCAAGTTTTGGCTAATTAAAAGTGAGAACAACCCAAAATGATCAATGAACAACAGGATTCCACTGTTTGTAAACACGAGCTTACGAGATTTGCAAGTTAAAAGTCAACGCGCAATTCCCAGGTGCGGAATGCGCAACCATTTGTAATGTTAATACAGAAGTCAATCAACGACATTCTTCAATCTACATACCTACTTGACATACCAGAATCTTTACATACCGGAAAACATTTTTCCTTGATGGCTTTTTTAACAAAATTATGTGTATCTTATTTTTATTATTTTTTGGTCAGACGGCGTGTCTACTTTTTCTTGACACAATGTGTTAGTATGGTATAATATTTTGTGTTATAAAATAACTATATATGTAAGCTTTGTATTTTGTGTATTATGTACGCGGCCTAGACTTTACACATATGTGTACGCCGCCTTAAAGTTTGACGTTGTGACATTGACTTTAGATATAAGAGAGCTATGAGGGATAGTGGAATACAAGCCTGCTCGTAAACTGATTTATATAGCTACTGTGGGTTTGAGATCCCATGAGAGTAAATCCCATAAATTTATTTAGTTTATTAATAGTGTCGATCTACTAAAATATTGGAAGTAAAAACCTTTAATTGTCGATTTTTCTATTTTTAGGTTAGTAGGTATATTGTGTGTGTAACCCTTTGATCTAAAATTACAGTGCATTTGATTGTTGTAAGTTTAAAATAACATTAAATATTTCTATTTTTAGATAAATCAAATTGTGCGTTTTTGCTCCCGTATCATCCAACATATTATATATATACTTGCGATTCATCGAAATGACGCTATTGTGAATGTGAAAAGGACAAATTAGTGACATGAAAATTCCTTGTATTTTTTCTAATACAGTAATATGAAATATGAGTCCTTTACGTATTATCAGTTGCTTTATCAGCGAAGAAAAGCATCGCAAAACTTCCTAAATAATCATTAAAGCAAGGTTGAAGTCCTGACCCGCACTTGCGTTGGGTGGTGGGCTAAGATCTTATGCTTATTCTGAGACGTAACCCGTACCTAGCAGTTATACAGTAATAAATTGATGTAGCAATGTAATGTAGCAAGGAAACGCAAATAAAGTTGAACGTCAAGCTGTATGTTTTTCTAAATAAAAGTGATCAAAGTTGAAAACATGTGTCACAGAATGTTCTACAATCTACAAAAACCCGTAAATAATTATTTATTCGTGTAAGTAGGTATTACCGACGTCCAGAAATAGACTTATATACCTAATATAACATATACCTACTTTATAATACATGGCACGGAACAAAACATTCCATTCCTTTTTATAACGTCAACCAACATGGTTAGACGACAAATTGATCACCATTTGCATAACAATGTCATCCACTGAATAAACATATCATCCACACAACACATATAAATATGCAAGGTCAGTTGGGGTAATATCGGCACGTGTAAACATGATTGAAACTACAGGCCAATGATTTTTTTTAATTGCCAGCATCATACACTGTCAGAGCCGTAGTATATAGTAGTAGTAGTAGTATATAGTATGCTTATTGATTTTTTTTTATTATAACACAAAAACTCCACAGACTGATCGTCCGTGCCTTTTGTCACAATAGTTCTTCTTTTTTAACATAGTGTTTATTTCTTAGCTCCACGTTAGGCCATCGCTGTCACCATCACACTGTCGTGTGCGGTGGTGGCAACGCTGGCAATTAAAGAAATCTTACAATTACGCTTAATACCTATTTATGACCATTTATTTATTGGTGCATTTTACATAGATGTATTAGTGTTATGATTTTGTTTTTCACATATAATTCTAAGCTTTTGTATATAATTCTAAGGCCACACACTCTTATTTATTTATTTATTTAGATTTAAGATTTAGGTGTGTCGTTATAACTTTAAGAGGCTGTGTCTGCAATCGGAAGACGGTAAAAATGGTTACCGACCTTTTTGCCGCTCTTACCATTTTGCCGCCCCTAAACTTGCCGCTCGGGAAGCAAGATGACCTTTAATGCATTTTCTTCAGGAAAGACACGTTATGTGATATGAAAAGATGATTGCCTAACCCCCAAACGTGCTAGCTCTGCCCACTAAGCCACTGTGCCCGTAGCCTCAGTTTATTACGTTTCCTCAAAACGATACAAAAAGGTGGTAGAACGAGTGTAGGCCGACCGGGGAGGTACCACCGCCACGCCTATTTCTAACGTGGAGCATTCCTTGCGTTTCGATGGATGAAAGGGTTGCCGGAACACTTTATAGGAAGCGAGCATCCTAGTCCTCGGGAGTAGCAACGCATCTGTAATTTACTTTAGATAAAACCTATGTTCTATATGAAGTTACTTACAAATGTAAATGAGCGGCAGTGACCACTTACCATCAGGTGGACTGCGTGCTCGTTAGTTATTAAAAAAAAAAAAAAATGATTTACGCTCCCGCCTTTAGGCAAACTCGTTCTAAGAGCTCTGCACAGCATATCTTGACATAATCTTACATAATATGATATGCATGTTATGTGTTACCAATTAAAAAAAGGTTTAGTCTGCAATTTCAATCACACGATTTTCCCTCAGTGTCGATATTACCCCATGTTACTTTACTGACTTGTGCATCCAACTAAGTCATCTTACCAATAGGTATATGGCAATTAATGGGTGATTAACGTTATAGCGTAGTACCTTATATTGTACCCATTATTTATAGATCCTGTTCTGAACCATTACTGCTATTGATGGCGGCTATTATTGCCTTATATTTCTTTCTTAACAGTCCAATAAAATTACAATGCTATAAGCTATAGAGGATCGAAAGGTTACCTGCAGCATACACACGACTGTCAGTGAGAGTCATTTATAAAAATGGACGCATGCATTTCTCTGGAGCACTTTTCTGGTATTAATCCCCCCGGTGGGGTTGATCTGGACAATATTAGCACTGCCCCACTCCAGTTATAGATGTATTCTGTTCAACTTAACAACCAATACAATCAATATTAATGTATTTATTTTATATTACTGATGTACGAAATATTCATTGATATTAAAAAAATAATAATGAACGATGTAAACGTTTGCCATATTGTAGGACAAAATAATTAAGAATACTAAATCAATTGATAAATTTTAAATTAATAACTTGATAACTATTACAAAATAAATTATTTACTTAAACAAAATCTTATATTCTAATATCGCACGGTGACACTGAAAGGGATCTAATTATGATTGAATTTGGAGACTTTCATAAAGCACGAGCTTATTAAAGGAACATAATATTTTTGTTTGTCCATTTCTAGCAAAATTCTGGGAAATCGCCAATATTCAATACGCTAGTAAGACAACAGACAACAACAGACTACGTTATTAGGAGTAATTTCACGTATATGATTTTAGACTAATATTGTCGCGGAATTGGCAGTTTTTGATTTTTTTTCGAATTATTTTTGCATCATTGGCAAAAAGAATTCGAAAAGAATTCAAAAACCGCATATCGTGAGTACCCGTTGAGTATTAAAACAATTTCAAGTATTTATTTAAATCAATTTGCGGAATATTGGAGTTCGGTTCCTTAGGTTCTCTGTGCGGTATGTCCACAGATTAAATAACATGAAGTTATTTTGTACGTACTTACAATACTTAGACAAATACATTTATTATACCGCGGATCAAAAGCTTCACAATATGCAAACAAGTCGTTTATAATCTGTAATTGACACGTAGTTACTCACGAATAATGTGACCATTTATTTTTATCATCACAGGATATGTGCAGAATTATATTAATTTTTGATCGATTCTTACAATTCAAGTCAATACCAGATTTAATTACCCAGATAAAGACAAAAAATAAAGATAATTACTTTTTTCAACCCAATTTAGGCAGCTAGAACATCACATGCAACATTAATGATATAAGTAGTTCATATTTGTCACGATTTAGAAACATAGCTGCAGAGATAGAGCTATAAATATAGACAGACTTTTTGCCTTTACTGCAGGCAGCAGGTCTTACCAAAAAATGGGACAGTCCCGCCAAAATCGGGAAGTATGGTCACGTTAATCATAGTGCATTACGTAAGCTCTGCCATATCAGCAGGAATCTTAAGTCAGATCACGGATTACACTAATAAATATGCGGGAAGTGTTTACTGCTCAGATTAGAGTAGTCTTATTAAATAGAGCTAGTCTACGGGTATGATCAGTACGCACATGTCAGAACATCCTTACTATATGAGGTATTTCGCAATCATAAACAATGTAGGGTAAACCCAGTGTCCATTTGACTAGAGAGGTACCAACTTCACATCTATTTATAACGAGAAACAATTCGTGCGTTTCGATAGAACGGTGTGGATGTCGGCTGAGTACGAGTCAGGAGTGCCAACACATCTGTAATCTCTGTTCTATGTGGAGTTTGTTCCAAGTGCCTATAAGCTTATCCGGTATTAGAATGGCGCTACGGTATCCCCTGCCTGGCGTAAGAGGCGACTAAAAGGGGCTTAAGGGGTTGCGGGCGCTAAGAGTGGGAGCTCGAACCGTCCAGCCAAGTGACCCCGTGTAGGACGACGGCATGTGTGGCCACATGATGTTGTAAACACCAGGAGGCGCAGTATGTACAATGCTCACTGGGAAGATCCCAAAGGGGGCATCGCGCTCGGAGGACTCCGGTTATGTTCCATTCCAGATCCCGGAGTCCTCCACGCAGCGCTGAGGACGACCACCGGGGGGTTTGGTAAAAATCCCACATAACCCGGCGTTACTCCCACGGCGTCGGGTATAAACGGCACTGACCACTTACTGTCAGCAGAACTGCTTGCTCATTTGCTGCAATTAAAGTAGAATGTTATATTTTTGCAAAAGCTACTAAGATCCCAATATGGCGATGGCAAAGACGCAGTCTATCCTAATTATTGTTCTGTGGTTTATCGTTCATCATAGCACAATATGCGCAAATAGCTTACATTGTTGGCTGGCGATTCCTGATCCTGATATGCGCTGGCTTCTCGAAGATCCTTGTTTATAAGCGGTAAAATATACAGATTTAACCATAAAATGCTGGTACAATTGAGTAACATACAAGAATAAGGCTATTTTGGCCTTTTTATAACTATATTTCTTTTCATACAGCACACAGAGAACGAACTCAAAATGCCAGCAAATTATATTAAATACTCAGGGTACAACTAATAATTAAAATCCTCGCGAATTAAAGATAGACAATTTCATGCAATGCTTTACGAAACTTAGCAAAATGCAAACACAGATAGTACAGTCTGAAACGTATAAGAAAAATGTTATGTATCTTACTTTTCTTGTGTTCTCCATAATATCTATATACATTTAATACGTGAATCAAAAACTATTTTTACATTTTTACATACTTACCGTAGACGGATGAGTACGGAATTACGCACGGTTATAGTTGATGTAGAGACGGACTATGCTATATTTTTTTTTCAAAAATGAAACACATAAAATCAACTAAAAACACATTACACACACTACCTTGCATTTGACACAAATACATAAATAATAAACGAAATTTAACATTCAATGTCTTACAGAAAACACGTGTAGTCAAAAATGTCAGATGTCTTTTTCAAAATACCCGCTATTACTTTTAAATGCAGTTTAGCTAATAAAACCTCTTTTTACCTTTAACGGGTGCGTTCAAAAGAACTTAAAATTTATTTGGATTTGAGATATATTCGTGTTACTTTGGACAATATGAAGTTTAGTTTTTTAATTTAATTTATGGTCGAATTTCGACCGATGCGACAGGTGACTAGTTCTGCATAATATTTGAAATCTATTTATCCGAATTTCAATAGTTAGGTGTATGATTACCCAAGCCTTACTGTTCGCAGTGTCGTGGAAATAATGGATGTTACTTGGTGATTGTATCATCTTGAAATCTCGAATGATTCACAATTCGATGTCCAATATTAAATATGATAATGATAGAAATTCTCTTTCACTAAAACAAACAGCGCCTATGCATGTTTACCACACCCTTTACTTGTCACGATTATTCTAAGATATCGATGTAGTTGTATGTAGTTTGGAGAAATTAAAGATAGAGTCAAGAGGAAGGCTTTTATGTATATAAGATTATATCATATATGTATAATGTATAATCTTGTAAAAAGGTATATAGGATTCTAGGCTGGGTTTTATAGATATCTGATGTAGAAGCCCAAAGTAGTCGGTTTGGCTCACGCTGAGTAAGTACTATATTTAAGACTTAGGATTGATAACATAGTGTTTACCTACATTTTATATTCGCAGCAGTTATCGTAATAACTTTTGTCAAAGTGAAGGATTTTAATGACGTAAATTTAAAAATAATATTAGATACCTCACGACTCGGTAAATATATATATTTTTTTAATATTTTTAAATAGAGATGTGTACTTTTAATTTCTCTTTAAGAGCGATTTGAAACATATAGACTTAGAAAAGTTCTAATATAAGAAGTTTCTATTTTACTCAATCTAAATCCTAAAAATATTCATTTTACAAATATAAACAATGTACACACGCAGGTTACATATATTTCTATTATATTATTTATGGTTAATAAATACACAATACGAATAAAATTATACACATAATAACTTTAGTCCAATGTAATATTACGGTACAAAAAATATATGAACTATCAACAAAGGCAATAAATGCTTGTTACAACAGTATCCATGTAGTATTATTAATTGAGTAGCAGCTGCAACAAACTGCTCTCTTAATTGACCCGTGAGCGAAGCCTATTTCTGTCTCTTCAATTTGATAAAGAAGAAAAATGAATTGTTAACTCGCTAAGAGCATATATTACATCAATATTGATGAAACGTGTTTAAAAGGTCAAATGGAAATGTAACGCTTACTTTATCATGCCATTTTTATATTAAAGAGAGCAAACGAGCATACAGTCTACTTGACGATATGTATTTATAGCCGCCTATGGATGTTTTGTCAAAAAAAAGTGTTGTTCCTGTTTTCGCTCACATTTCGAATCCGAAAAAAATCGTAAACGCGCAATGTACAATGTAAGGTAGGTACAATGTAAAGTATAAGCGTAAAAAAGTACCTACAATAAAATTGTTTTGAGGACACATAACAAACTTGCATTAAATACTGAATGTATCGTGATCAACCCCTTTTTTATTTTCGAGGGGGAAACCTTCCGAAGGTACCCGACGCCGTGGGAGCGACGCAGGGTTATGTGGGATTTTTACAGCACTAAAACCCCCCCGGTGACCGTCCTCGGCGCTGAATAGGAGGACTCCGGGATCTCGAAACGACTTCAACCGGAATCCTCCGAGCGCGCTGCCCCATCGGGCTCCTCCCAGATGGGCGGCTGGGCCCACCGCTCCGTCTAATCTTTCCGACGGTATGCGACCACACATACCGCCGTCCTTCCCGGGATTGCCTGACCGAACGATTCGAGCTCCCACTCTAGCCGTCTGCAACCCCGGAAGCCCCTTTTAGTCGCCTCTTACAACAGGCAGGGGATACCGTAGCCCTATTCTGACCCCGAGACTACAGGGACCGTGATCAACCCCTGGAGAAGAAGTTAGAACGCCTCAGGTAAACCTAAGTCTTGTCAAAACCTTCAAAACAGAACATAGCAGTGCATAATATTGCGAATATAAGGTAATTGTAAATGTTTGTGCCTCCGGAATCAAACTACAAAGAACTAACTTAATTAAATTAGCATAGTAACCAATATTAGAAATTCAAAGTTACGTACCTACTTATGTAATTTTAAATCAGATTTAAATGCATGTCTGCATTTTTCCATGTATTTCTTTTAGAAATAACAATTTGCTGTTCAATCCGTGCGTTTCTAAATGTATAGATAGTTACATACATACAGTAAGTGTTCGACACCGCCTGTATTTTGTAGTGTCGAAAATTACGGAGTGACTCGATGAGATGACATCACCCTGCTTAGAGATTGGATGTATGTATATGTGTATATGTATGTAGCGTGCGATTTTGTACAATGACTATGATGAACTCTGGTTATAATGTTTGTTAATTTTTAAATAATTTATTTTTGTAGCTTCGATTAGCTTTTATTTAAACTGACATCAGAAATTTATTGTATCTCATGGTGTGATGCCTTTTGGATACAAAGGACTTTTGGCAAATTATTGGTTCTTTTTGTGACGTAGTGTATTAGTAGGTACGTCTCGTAGGGTCATGGCCCCGAGCAGCAGGTTTTGGGGGTTAGCGGCAAAATCTGTTTTCTTATTCAATAAGTCCACAAATTAATAAGTTGTTAGAGCTTTGAAACTAAACTAGCCCTCTCAGGCGGCATGTTTACGGGAGGCACAGTTAGGGACACCTTATTTGGCCGTTAAATTACGGGACACAATGTCTGTGTGTATTAATTAACTTTGTCCATAATTATTCTGAGTGAAAAGGAGCTTTCAACAGTAATTGTATTATGACAATGTTATAAATACAACAGTATACAAATTATGTAATCCTAAAATCTTTTTCGAAGTAATTAATATAATCAGTTTGTAGAAACTATACTTAAAAAAATATTTCACTGATTGCGTAACAATTAATTAAGCCGAGCCGAGTTGCAATTATAAATCGCGCGAAAAACGAGAAAATAATCTCAAAAATGTCCGTACATTCACGCGTTGTACAACAAGTGAGAAAAATCTAAATTAACTGTTACGTAATCAATTACGTGCCAATTACATAACAAATACGTATTTCGGTAACAGCAAACGTCAATTACTCGATTCGTACGTGATTATTATTCGGATGGACAAAAACGAGCATGCTGTATATGGCTTGGGGCGTTTCGAATAATTCGGTTCATTGCCCGCTTGCGATTTGATGTTTTCGGCTTTGCTATAATTATGCCGATGGTCGTAAGGATTTTATATGTAACGTAATACGTAACGCTGACAAGACTAAAAGGTAAAGTTTAAAAACGTTGAAGGTGGTAGAACCGGTGTAATGCGACCGTGGAAGTGCTACTCCCACACCCATGATGTAAAGGTGTGGTTGCTTGCACACTTTTATATGAGGCGACCATCATAGTCCTCGGGAGTAGCAACGCATCTGTAATTGACTTCAAATAGAACTTATGTTCTGTATGAAGTTGATTACAGGTGTCCATGAGCGATAGTGACCCCTTACCATCAGGTGGACTGCATGCTCGTTTGCTACAGTCAGATAAAAAAAACGTTGAAGTGATTCCTTGCGCGATAGTTAAAACAGTTTAAATTTGTGTGAAGTCCACCTATTCGCACTTGGCCAGCGCGGTGGACTATGGCTCTTATTCTGAGAGAAGAAAACGTACCCAGCAGTGGGACAATAATGGGTTGACGAGATCCCGGGCCTTGAGGCCTACACAACAATGGTCAAATTGCAGAAACACAGATTTCAAAGGAAACATACCAATTAAAGTTTGAGCAAGCTTTTTTTCGCCGACTGGAATTCCTAAGTGGGTGGCAAATTTATATTTGGATTCCGGGCGCCATGTAACTATACTATGCTTTTAATGAAATAATCGAGTAAAAATTTATTTATTTTATTTGGAAAACATACGGAGGATCCTTAAATCCGTCTTCAAGGATCAGTAGCTATTAGTGTTGCCCAAATTCAGTCTTGGACTTGCAGTCTTGGTCTTGTTCTTGCGTTTTTGCAAGACCAAGACCAAGACTGTCCGTGCAAGACTTGAGGAAGAACAAGACATAGCCTGCAAGACTCTTGCGTCTTGCAGCTAGGACTTAGCGCTATTTCACTGAGTAGTTAGGTGTAACAGTTCGGTGTATAGGTAGGTACGCTTAGGAATTCTATGAGACGCAAAAAACTGTATCAAAGAATATGAAAAACTGGACCTATGCGCATTACGACTAATACCATAAACATAGCGAATAAAAAAATATCTATTAAAATCAAACTGAGTGCATGCATAGTTATGTTTTAACCATCGGCACTTTAATAATGCGGCATCAAAGGTTTTGTACTTACTTCTCAAAGAAATTTGCCGCTTTTCGGAAGTACATGGTTATGATACACGCGCCGGCGGCTTCTTTTGAAATCTAAAACAATCGTTGCCGCCACGCCGAAATCATAACATTTGACACTATTTGATTGCCGCCATAGGGCGTAGGTATACTCATGCAAAATAATTTCGAATTTTAAGAGTACCTACAGGTGTTCCAAAGTATAAATAAGTTTCAGAGTGCTTAGAATGAAAATGAATACATTATACTGATCACGCAAGTAGTATTATGATTGGGATAAAATGGTAAGGATAGGTAGTAGATGTCATATTAATTCATTCTAGTAAGTATATATTATAATATTGATAACTTATATGGTTTTAAACTAATTACTTAGGTACTATTATTTCTTATAAGTTGAGGGTTCAATCTCTTTCTAGACAGATAAGTATTGTTCTTTAAAATACAGTCAAGTTATTGTAATTAATTTGTTTTTTACATGTTTTAGCAAATGTAAGCTTATAAATCATAAATGTTTATTAAGAAACAGTTACTTCCATGGAAAACGACATATAGGTCAGTTGATTTTTCGAATTTCTTATCAAATCTTCAGTTATTGATTAATCTGCTTGATCTTTACTATGGCTATGTTAATTCTAGCTCACAATGTTCCAATTCTAATACGTTTTTCTAAGATTTAAAGTAAACTTTAATAAATAGTAATAGACTAATAGGTAATTGCAAGACTTGCAAGACTCTTGCTGCAAGACCAAGACCAAGACCAAGACTGGGAGCGCAAGACCAAGACCAAGACCAAGATCAGGTGTATTGGCGCAAGACCAAGACCAAGACTGGCTAAGTCTCGTCTTGTTCTTGCATTTGGGCAACACTAGTAGCTATGACTTCCGTAAACTAACGGGCATTTGTTCACATGATGGCTTCTCTATAATAAAGGTATATTGTAGAGTAACGGTAAGATATGCGGAAAAGCGTCCGTATAGACTAATGCAGATATGGTCAGCTTGAAGCAAGATGAGTTTTAAATGATTCTGGCCCTAACTGTAAGCCATACTTCGCATCTTTCCTGATTCCCAGGCGTGGATTGAGACATTACATGGTTATATTAATCGCTTCATTCATTGTAGCAGTAAGTAAAGATGAAGAGAATCATCTGCGGAAAATATAATACGAATTAATCCCAACAGACTATTTTACATTGTAATAAGTCTCAATGTACACTATATGATAAGTAAAGGTGATGCCTAAGATGCTGCACGCTTGACAAGAAGAACATTTATTCACTTTTGTTTTAAAAAAATTGATCTACTCGGTTTTTGTAGACATAAGTAAATACGAGTATACTCCAACAGAAACAGATGCACATATGCACATAAACTCGTATGATAATGATAAAAATACATCAAACTTCACTATACTTATTTTAAACACGGGCCCAGCGCTGCATGAGGTCATGATCTTGCGTCTGGTAAAACCACAGAACCATCTTGTAGCTGTTAATTTTAATTATAGGTCTTGTAACTTTTTGCAATTAATCAATTCTTACTACTTAAGTAAATATTATGAATTTAGCGTAATACATAGCATAATAATCAAAAGGAGATCTATAAGAGTGAATGTAATCGTGCGTATGCAAAAAGTACCTACTTGTAGAATTAGGTGCGATAAACGATATCCTTAACTTTAGTACATTTATTTATAATTATTTAATTAACATTATCGTAGCGAGGGCTCTTGGCGCCTTGGTTACGCTTGACGATTGACTTTCCACCCCCGAGTTTCAAATTCGGAAATAACTTTGTTTTGTAGTTTATTCTAAAGACTCGACATATTCTTGACACATACGACATTAGTCTTGTATGATGGTATTTTACTCATTGTAAAAGACGTTACAATAAGTCAATTTCAGGTGATTGTCAACTATATCAGTATTTTTATATAAACATTTGATTTAAGTATTTTTTGTCAAATATATGTGACGGAGAGTCAGATGTTGAGGACACATGGCGTCACAATGTTCTTAGTCAGTTAAATTGATCATAACTAAAGTAATCCCTTTGTACCGCTTTTGATGTCCGAGGACTAGGCTCGTCTTTTCTCCTTTTTCGACATATGCAAGAAAATTCCAAACAGTTTGTTCGACTTATTCTAACTGCAAAACCAAACATTGTAATGTATTTAACATTAATGTTTTATGGAAAATTATTGCATTATTTAACACCAGCTCTAACGAGATATGCAGACGGTCACGTGTTGTTTACTGGCTTCACCTTGGCGTCTGCATATGCAAATGCTTACCATAATCCGATTGTTTTCCAGATTGTTCGGTTTAAATTAATCATCCAGTCAGTGATTAGTCTATTAGTGATGAGAATTTTAAGCAGATGTAATTCAGTGATTTGAATCCATGATTTTCTGAAGATTATCAGATGACTCACTTGTTTTGATTTCTTATTCATCTTATTACTTAATATTATAAAAGCCAAAATTTGAGAGGGTGTATTCCACTTTGATCACCCAGGTGATATCAACTAGGTGATCGAAGGCGACTCATTGGTGTCCTTTGATCACCTGAGACATAATCACCTGGGTGATCATAGGCGACTTCAAGAAAATATATTATTTCAGTATCCTTTAATCACCTGTATAAAAAATCTGATGTGGGTGCCTAAAATGTCGTTATTCATATGTATTCTTATTAGACTTCAGTATCGTTTATTTTTGATTTCTAAGGGAATTTATTACGGTATCCACGTTTATTGACATAGGAATAGTATGATGATGGAATTTTAGGTTAGAGATTATGGGGAGTTATGGGGTGGATCACAGCGTCCATATTTCTTAAATATTATTTTATAATAAAGCATTTGCCGACCTGAGCATAGTGCAATTAGGAATGAATAATTAGTATCTAGGCTAACATGTCATGATAAAAAATCCCAACCTTAACTCTTCTACCCTAATGATGCAGGGGTGCCGCCTACCTAAACCATGGGAGACAGCCATATACTGCATATGTATTATTATATGATAAGGTTCTTGAGCAGAGAAATGGTAAAAAAAATAACCTTGAACCCCCCTAAGCTGATGATACGGGGAAACTGAATACCTCATCCATACGAGTTACCTAGTAGAGCTAGCTGCTCACATGTATATAAGTTTTCTGAGCAGAGACATATTTTTTGGGATTAACTTCCGTTCCGTTCCGTTCCGTTTGGTGTACCTATTTCGACGTATTGATTAAGACAAGATCGTTGTTATGTTTTAGTTTTGGAGGAAGCTAAAAACATCGGTTAAGTTCGAGTCGGACTACGAAATCCTAAAATAACTAAAAGTACACATTAACTCCCTGGGTGAACCTATATATACGTTCTACCAGTTTGACGTACAAACCAATACCACAACATATACAACAAAAACATTTCATATTTTAATTGTATGAATGTTAATATTTTAACTTTTCGGGCCGTCCCCCTGGCTACGCCCATGGATCAAGATCATGATATTTCAAATACCCGCAACTTAATTTTCAAGAAAAATTCAAAGAAAAATCATTGAAACGATTTTTGCATTAAATACGAGTATTATCGATAATAGCTTAGTTTTTTTTTTTGATGTTCCAACCTAACCTAACCAATCCTATAAAAGATTAGTATATTAAATAAGTATATATTTATTCTGTTGAGATTTTTCTTCGATTTTCGTATTCAAAATGGTGTTTGCGCCCATAGTTATTTTGCATAAATTTTATTAACGTTACTTACCCTAACTCATAAAAGTTTGGGTAATAATAATAGTTATACTAGCTGATACGGCAAACGTTGTTTTGCCATATAAAAATTAAAAAAAAAAATGTTAAGGGTGGACTATTACTAAGGGATATGAAAAATAGATGTTGGCCGATTCTCTGACCTACTCAATATGCATGCTCACAAAATTTCATGAGAATCGGTCAAGCCGTTTCGGAGGAGTACGGGAACGAAAATTTTGACACGTAAATTTTAAATTTAAATATAAGTATTTGAAATATCCAACTTATACTGTCATTTTCTAACCACTACTTTACATCAACATCAATCTCACCGAACCTAGCTCCTTCACTTTCACAACAACCACCAACAACAAAACCACCACCTCTATCTCTACAACCACCAACAACATCTTACCACATATATCGCACCACAACCATCCACCCACTCTACCATTTCACCATACATAATGATCCCAGTACTACCGGCTCCACCCCCACCGGAATACCACTAACAACATCACCTCTACCACCTCTACCATCACGATCTTCACCCCACCACTGCTACTATCTTTTTGGTATGATTGAATAAAAAACATCTATCCATGCATCCGTGTCACAAACTCTTACCATTTTAAAATTAGTAAGACATAGGTAAGCAACATTTTAGCTGCCCATTTTTGGTAGGTTTTTATATAGGTGATCAAAGGATACTGAAATAATATATTTTCTTGAAATCGCCTATGATCACCCAGGTGATTATGTCTCAGGTGATCAAAGGACACCAATGAGTCGCCTTTGATCACCTAGGTGATATCACCCGGGTGATCAAAGTGGAATACACCTTTGAGAGGTATGTACTCTTTCACGCAAAAACGACTTCTCGTACGACGACACGTAGATTACGGCTAGATCAACACGTAGGGTGGTATACGTGACAAAAGTCGCGGCATGAACCTTGTTCATCGTAGTTTGCTTTAGGGACTAAGAAAGCCGTTTTTAGTAAACTTACATTTGTGAATGTTTGAAATGCCTAAAATACTCATAACCGCAATCGGTTAAAATATCTTTAAACTAAGCCTATGGATATAGATAAGGGCTGTATCGGAACCAGGATTTTCATTTGAAAGGAGCTACCGAACCGGTAATAGGGTATAGTAATCGATACGGAGAAATTAAGTCCCACGTTACGCCAGTAGTTATACTTAGTAGAACTTATTTCTAGCGTGAAGCGTTTCTTGTGTTTCGTAATAGGGTGTTTATATTTGCTAGCGCATTGATATTTGAGGCGACCATTTTAATCCTCGTGAGTACCAAAGAATCTGTGATAGACTTCAGATAAAACCCACGCTCTATTTGAAGTTGCTTACAGTTGCCATGGACTGCAGTTACCCCTTACCATCGGGTGGACTGTATAGTCGTTTGCTACTTAAATCACATAAAAAATTGGACTAAATAAATAACACCGGATTAATCAGTGACCATGATTGGGCTACTGTATTCTGGTATGGTTTGGCTGGTTGGTGTCAGGCTTTCAAATTCAGTTCAATGGACTAACAACGCGTCAAATACTACCTTAATCCTTAGGCTCAGACAATCAATGCATTACTAACATGCATTAGTAACTATTCTAATGTATGCTAAAGATGTACTATGATGGCAAATAATAACATAGTAAAGTACCTATTAGGATAGCCCCAGAAGTATGGAATGACTTTAATATTTTCCCTTTTGCAAAATATAAGCATACGGAACAGTTACCACTGTAAATAAAATCTTCTGAATGGAAAAAACTATGTGTATTTCAATTTTACAGTAATTAAAAAAGCCGGCTAATAACGTAGTTACAATTGCGTTTTAATTTTATTTAGCGAGTGGACATTCGAACTATCAACCGTCAATTGTTTTTTCTCGAAAGTTCCATTTACAACTTTTCTCTTTTGTCTATACTGCTATTATATATCTATGGCAATCGATACATTGTTCACATAATTTAAAATAATAAAAATATTAATTATGGTAGACTTAAATATTCGAGTAAATGGGCAACATAAACCATATGCTTGTTTTTTTTTTGTTTTCGAGGATATGCTAAGAATAGGCTAACAAAAGATGACATAAAAAATTACGAATTCCTCTTCGGCGTCGCTCAACCGCGAATAAAACAAGCTTTTCAGGAAGCGCTCAGTTATTATACGAGCATTACAAAGAAGTTACGGAATACGCAGAACTTAGATATTCTCGACTTGTACGTATTACGTTTCCATGTCCGCCTGCGCCCCGTAACGATCGACTTTCTACGCTTCTGATGTAATTTTGAGACTCAACTTACGCATTAATAAAGTAAAAATACTACGATTGAAGAAAAAACGGTCTGAGATTATATCATCGGAACCACCACTCAAGTTGAACTCACCCTTTTGCAAAAAAATGTATATCTATATTCACAATGACCTCCTGTCGGAAGTCATAATTATCTGAGACTTCTGACATCTTTAATCTGTGCGATTTTTTGTCCAAAAAACTGCAGCCTGATCACTTAGTTGTTGGAGTCTAATAGTTTTAGTAGTTTCTGGTGACCATATTGCCTTTAAATTCATAACATCAGAAAACAATGGTTCAAATACTCAAATTTAAGGATATCTTGTACAATCCATACCTACCCTTAGTAGAAATTACATATTGACAATCTTACATCCGTACTTTTAGCAAATATCCATATACATGTATTTCATCGAAGTTACAACCTATTTTATTATTCAGTGCGTTTTCTCGTGTTATCGATGGTTTTATACATGTCGCACGTATTTGTAAATTTCCACAGATTAGAATTGTTTTTCTCAAAGTCTTAGCGATCACATGACCATGATCTTATCATTGAGCTGCTAACTAAAATTCTCATAGATATGCCGAAGTCACTTTACAATATAAGTGCCATGTTGGGTTTTTTGGGAAAAATAATTTATTCGGTTTTTTTTCTAAAGTGTTATGGTCACGGAAATGCATTTTATTGTTTTCTAGGGGGAAACCTTCAAAAAGTACCAAACGCCGAGGGAGCGACGCAGCGTTCTGTGGAATTCTTCAAGCACTAAAACCCCCCGGTGGTCCTACTCGGCCCTACGAAGAGGACTTTGGGATCTCCTAAGAACAAGAGTTCTCTGAGCGCGTTTCTCCAATGGGCTTCAGGTTGGCGGTTGGGCCCACCGCATTGTCTGGTCTTTACTATGATATGCGACCACACATACTGTCGTCCTTCCCGGGATCACCTGGCTGGATAGTTCGAGCTCCCACGATACCGTAGCTCTACTCCGATATCGAAACTACAGGGACGAGTCACGGAAATACCTATAATCGGTTTATAAAATATTCGTAGTCAGAATATTTAATTTTAATTTGTTCATCACTGCCTAATCGCTTAGATGAGATCATCGTGTATCACGCGATACGAGAAAGAGCTCTTTTTGCACCCAAAACACAAAGCTCAAAATGCAAGCGTTGGAAAAATATTGAGTCTTTTTAATACAGAGCTTAATTTTGCTTTTTAATTTTATATCTTAATTTTGCGTTTTAGTGAAAATCTTATTCTCAAATGTCGAATTTTTATTATAGACATTTATTTATCTTGTGTGTGTAGAACTCCGGCGATACCTAAGTAGATACAAGTAGTACTTACCTAAGTTACAAAATCATTACTTTACATCAGGTTTACAGTAACAGAAATAAAAATAACATTTATTTCGGGAACGTAATTATAATTTATAAATTATCTCTTAAAATCAAGATTATGAAAAATAAGCGAAATGCGCTATATTGAATGTTAATAACTGGAATATTAATGATTCGTATTAAATTATTAACATTGAATGTAATGCGTTGGTGACCTAGAAAAGGTAAAGTAGAGAATGAAATATATACCTAGTCGAGAAAATTTATGAACTGTCAAAATGACATGACAGCTGTCAAAACTGACGTTATCAAGAATAATGACCATAGACTTAGATTTTTTCGCTACGTTATGACAGTGGAGAGTTGAGGCATTACGCATATTCTATCTAATCTATGTAAATTAGTTCTGAATCTGTGAGAAATTATTACGTAAGACAAATCGTCGTGTAAAAGAATAATCTTGCTTGAAATAAAACTGTATTATAGGACGTATGTATAAGTAATTAAGGTACAAAATACGCTTGCTGTTTTATATTTATTAATAACTAAATTCGGCCACGGATAGTAGCTCGGTGCCATTGTTGTTCTTAGGCAATGTTTTCTATGACAATAGAAATTTTACCACGCACTCATTATAATATTTGCCTATGTGCAATCCAAGTTTTGGTTAGTACCTACTTACGTACTGTTAGGTAGATACGCATATTAAACCCACTTGGATAATAAACATGTATCTACCTTCAGTCTAATATTTTCAGACCTGCGAACCGAGCCATAATTGTTTACCTAAGTAAAATTTACCTACTGTTATATAGGACGACATACACGTTTTACCTACTGTTATATAGGACAGATAGTACGACATACACGTCACGTAACAAAATATAAATACTATATATATTTTCATCGCTAATTCAGTTGTCGCGACTTCAGTTAACCCAAAGAAAATAGATATTCAGAGTTGTGATTAATGAAATGGTTTAAAAAAATAAAGTCATCCGAAAAATAAAAATAATTTGAAAATATATTAATACAATACATATACCTATTTTTTTCTTAAAGATCTCAAACTTTGTTATTACGTCAGTCAAGTCAATGCGTTTCTTATTTTAATTTCGACAGAGGAAAGGCACTACGAAAAATCTGGAGTGAATCACAGTTGAGTTCCAACTCTTGAGAATTAAGATGGTCGTCTCATATTAATGACTGCCGGCAAAGGATGCTCTCCCATCGACACGCAAGAATTGCTTCATGCTAGATAATTTGATGATTTGGCTGGTATTTCTCCAGTTGAGAGAATATGGTACATCTCCTACCACCTTGCGATAACGTAGGAGTCATTTCATACATATATGTCAATATACGTATGTACATAAAATGTCTTCAACACTCGTGAAAGTTACGAACTTTCCTCAATCCGAATCCGCAAACGTTCTTAGAAATACTTCTCAACACGGCTAGATAAAACTAAGCATTACATCACCAACGCGTCAGAGAAACAAAGCGGAATGAAATCACACACTGGGTTATCAAACATGAAATCTCACCTTCAGCGAGTCTTCATCACACTGCAACATAATCACTTTTAACTAACACTAATTGGAAGTATAGTTGTCTTCAAAACCAACTGAGATGGACTGGATGCATCAGTGATAGATAGCGCGGCAGCTGACAGGTCTCAAGATAACCGAGATACGGTATCAGGTTGAAAATAAATGGATCTGCAATGTCATACGATCTCATGATTGAGCAGACCGAGGGCAAAGTACACAAACATTTCGCTTGTAATATCTCAAAGTTCGAATATAAAGGTGTGGTTCGGCTAATGACGTACCATCGCTAATCTTATTTCTGTCTTATTACAACTGTGTTATGGGCTGTTGTGTTCTGGCTACATTTTTTGCCTTCAGAGATAGCAACAGATTTGCGCAGGACTCCAAATCTACCAGGAGTTGGTTTCATACGTCTATGAATATTTGAGGCTAAATATCATCGAGTGGACTCCATGTATTTATGCCACTTCCATGGCAAAATAAAAAAAAATGAAATACCTTTGAAGAATAGGCTTATAATCGATCAAAATTCTACTACTTCTTACTCACCTACCTCCACCAGACCTGCCTCACGCTTAGCGCACACACTATCAAAAACAGAAAGAAATAATACTGACTACCCTCTAGCTAAGCTACGTTATATCCGTTTATGAAAAAAAAGATTACAGTTTCGATCTCCGAACAGCCAACCATTAAGATAAACAGATTAGATTTCCATTCTGAGCCTGGATTCTTTTTCATTCCCATTAAACACGTTATAGAAAAATATAGAGTTGAGTGATAACTTTAAAAAGCGGCAAATATCAAGTGTGGTGATAAAGCATTTACCTTTCAAAGTTTCATAAGAAAAACATCTACTTTGAAGTAATATATGAATATCTACAATCTGCGGTCGTATAAAAGAACGCAGTTATCGTAATTTTTGCAAAATTTTGCCATAATTCCATGTAGAGAAAAAATAATATTTTTTAATTGAAAGTCACTAACACAAAACTTATTTACGAGAATAGAATGCAATTTCAAACCGTATACATTTTTATTCCAACAGAGAAGAAGAGATTTGAGAAAATCATATCATTTTGCAAATAGATTTTTCATGACGGCAGCATAATCATAGCAAACATTAACAGAGGTGGCTGGTGAAACCGCATCGAGCCGGCATCACACGTGCCATCGTTTCCGTGTATGGCTCGTGGCTATTACACTCGCATCCTCGTAGAAAGCTATCGCCTCATATCTGATTGGAAAGGTAGCTTCGATAATTAGGTCAATGTGTATATTAGATTGATATTTTCAAAGCAAATAAGGTGTTAGTTAGAGTAGGGAGGTACCACCGCCACACCTATTTTGAGCATGAAGCAATTTTTGCGTTTCGGTGGAAGGATCTGGTTGCCGGTTTCACTTTTTTTGAGGCGACCATCTTGGAAGTAGTAATGCATCTTCGACGAAATTTAGAAAGAACGCCAGTTCTGTATGAAGTTTCTTGCAGATATCCATGGGCGGCAGTGGCTGCTTGCCATAAGGTGAACTGCGTGCTCGTTGCTACTTCAATGGGATAAAAAAGCTACTAGATTGCTAGACAAGAAACGAAAGGCTTAAAGGTGGCAAGGAATCATCTATTAATACAACAGATAACGCTTAACGCTTCATATAGGTACTGATCACTTAAAACCTTGTAATTCCTATAGTGTACCAATAAACTCGTCTCGAAGTACTTGATAAAAATATGAAGGCTTGTCTACGAAAAAACCTTCATACGTTTTTCCCACATTTGACGATGATATAAATAACAGTAAACGTAAGAGTAAGTAGTAAACAGCGTAAGGAAATCTTGTTAATGTAGGTATATGATTTATTGACTTGACTCAGAAGATCATTCGTCATTCAGTAAATCCGTTAAACCGTAAATAGAGCCCTTGAATTCTTGACAGTCCGGTATTGTGAAGATGCGGAATATAAATAAACAAAGTAAACAACTAACATTGTAAACGGTATTGCACATTTAAC
The DNA here is from genome assembly GCA_949699795.1 of Spicauda simplicius. NCBI lineage: Eukaryota > Metazoa > Arthropoda > Insecta > Lepidoptera > Hesperiidae > Spicauda > Spicauda simplicius. The sequence goes on along the minus strand of OX453058.1, from coordinate 22,349,689 downwards.
GACTTCACGCCGACTCTCCAAGTATCCCTACCATCGTTTATAAAGTTACTATAATATGGGATGACCATTATCGGATACCGCGGACAATTCGAGTCTATTCACTATCTAGCCCTAGTAATTATTATGGGCTCGCCTACCTGACCCACATTTTGTGCACCATGCCCGTGCACCAACGAGAAATGCAAATCGAACGCCGGCCCGCATTTTAAGTACCACCTGCAATGCTAAATAACGGAATTGCATCGCAGACCAGAACTAAACGCTGTAATCGAGCGCAAACTGCATCCTCTTAATAGCCATAATGTGCAGTTACGGGCCCACCCAGGTATTAAAGGTTTGCTGAGAGCTCAGCGGGCTTCTCTCATGTGATTAGGCAAACGTTCTTATAACTATGGCTATAATCGATACTCCTAGAAAACATCCTAAGTTGGTGTCACTTAATTGTATTAGCTATTACTAAGTTCAAAATAACACAACTTGGAGGATAAGGGATTAGACGGAAAGATGAAGCTATACTTTTTTATTCTTGCTTCTTAAATAACTGGCAGGTATGTATATAATTGGCGCAACCACTTTTAGGAGCAAAGTTAGATATACTTTTGAGACTCTCACTAACGTCTCCATTATGTACCTAATCATATAGTAAAAAATAAAGTTCTGTTTGTCTGTGTGTTAGAAATCATCAAACCAAAACTACTAAATTTAATTTAAGTAAGTAAAGATAATTTAAACATATCCTGAAATAACCATTAATTTTTATTTAATAAAATGCTAAATGGTCTACTTCATCTGAAAGGTTTATGCCCACGGGCTCTTCCCGAGATCTATGCCCAGATCCGGGTAAATTAGGTATGACGACTTGTACAACAATAGTTTATTAAGTTCCTCAATTCGCAAATAATTAATGAACAGCTGTTACAGCGCTAATTACCAACGTAAAAGGCATTTAACCTAAACATACATAAGGTTTGAAGTCAATGTCGTCCAAGCGTTACCTGTCCACACAAACGGCATGTAATATGTGGCATTTGAAAACATCCCTTTTATGGTATTGCCAGTATTTATAGCCGAGCAAGTGCTCATGACTTAAATACTTTATAGAACACTAGGAAGAAGGAAAACAACATGGGATTGCCGTAAGGCGGTGGTGTGAACTAGAGCGAGTAAATATAAAAGATTATGCACATTAACAGAATTACAGGTAGCTACTTACCACCAAAAAAACGGCTTAATTTGCCTTCGAACTATTTGGTTTTAGATAAATATATTATATACCCTATATTTATAGTAAAATTAAGCTTTAATCGGCTGTAGTAGAGTTCAGGACTCTATAAGATCTAAATCTTTCGCGTGAACAACCCAAGATCTATCTTACTAAATATTCGTAGTTAATTCGTTAGTTATGAAGCAAGTTGGTAATAAATGAACGATAAATCAAGCATATTAGCACTCTAAACGTAAATATATGGGCCGTCAGCCGTCTTGTAAGAAGCTTACTGCAGGCGACGACCTTGCTGAGCGTTGTGAGCGATGTGTGTACATGAACCATTGGGAATGGATGCGGCGAAATTGAACACGACGAATTAAATTGTATTTTTTAGGAATTCTTCGTATGGACTTTTACTAAATATAATAAGGAGTTTATAGATTTTACGCTTTGCAAAGTTTACTGTTTAAAGCAATAGTGAAAAATTTAACCAACTAATTTAACGGGGAGTCTGGGGCAAAGAGGCAATTAAGGTCGCCGGACTTGACATTTATCTGTTCCGAGAACTAGAAACGTTTTTATTGTACTTCCTAGGCCCACTGCAATGCGTATAGATAAGAAGCAGACACGAGAACTAAACTTGTTAATTAAAATTTGCCATATTTGTTTGAAAGATATGATTGATATAGCAAACAAGCATGCAGTACACCTAATGGTAATGCATTTTATATAAAACAGGGGTTCTATTTGAAGTCAATCAAGAATGTGTTGCTCCTTCTGAGGACTAAAATGCTCGCCTCGTATCGAAACCGGCAACCACACCCTTACACCTAAACGTTCGAACTGCTTCACATAAAGATTGTTTTTTTTTTAAGTGAAACTTCTTTAGGCGCATGAGGGTAAAATTTTTACAGATGAAACGTCACGCCGGTATGCAACGGAAGTGTCGGAAAAGAGAGAGAGAGTGATCGAGACCGATTGATAGAGAGTAAGACAGGGCGAACGTAGCATGAGCAACTAGCCGTGGAGTGAGAGTAGGGAGCAAGCGAGTGAGAAAGATTGAGAGAAAAAGTGAGACAGAGCGAACGTCGTATCACGCCTTTTTCCCTTCCTCTTAATCTTGGAAATTTAAAGTTTTAGATTTGTATAAATATAAACAAGATTTATAAATTAGTTCGCCAAAGAAGTTTCACGTTTTTTATAATTTAACCTAACGATAAGGCAGACGGGCTACCTGATGTAAAGTAGTCACCGTCGCCTATGGACATTCGCAACACCAGAGGAGTCGCCAATGCATCGCCGGCTGTAAAATCATACTCGTATTCCCATTTCGAAAAAATATAACACAATTACCTTATCCACGTGTTTCGTAGGTCGTGAACGGAAAAGGAGTGGTGTCGCCGCTCGCTTCCGCGCCGCCACTTCCCATAAACAGACGAGGAAGACGCTGCTGTGCTCTCGATCCCTATATGTACAGCTATACTTTTTACTATACAAGCATACAATACCTGATAGTACCTAGAAACACTGACTATTTGTTTATTGTGTGTGTGTGTGTGTATTCATTGTCTTATACATTGTCGTCAACCCATTATTGTTCATTGCTGGACACGGATCTTCTCTCAAAATGAGACAGTTTTAGGCGAAATGCGATTGATAGGTACATTTTATTGACACGATTAAAATATTGTGGATTATGCGCCTTAAAATTCTACTTACCTAAGTATATCTAATTAGTTTCAACATTTTAATAGTTAAGAGTTTATTTCTTTCATTTTATACTTTAAAAGTTTAAAATAATTTTAGTTGTCACGAATATAATTGAAATACAAATGCAATTAAGTAACATGAAACTCATTTCTTAAGTTTTTATTCCTTTTGTAGGTCTCGAACCTTTTTTTGTTCTTGAGGGGAAAACTTTCAATAAGTACCTACACGACGCCGGGGCTACGCAAGGTTATGTGAGATTTTTACCAGAATAAGAGTGGCTGTCCTCAGCGCTACAAAGAGGACTCCGTGATCTCCAAAAGAACGCAACCGGAATCCTCTGAGCGCGTTGCCCCATCGGGCTCCTCCCAGATGGGCGGCTGGGCCCACCGCTCTGTCTAGTCTTTACAATGGTATGCAACCACAAACCGCCGACCTTCCCGGGATCGCCCGGCTGGACGGTTCGAGCTCGCACTCTAGCCGCCCGCAACCCCGGAAACTCCTTTTAATCGCCTCTTACAGGAACAGATCTACGATCCTGGCCAGCTTCTGGCCACGATACTAATTTCAACTTGTCTTCATCAAATCTTGAAAAGTCAATTAGTCTAACCCAGGGCTGGTGCCGTAGTAACGCATTTGTAGCCGACCTCAAGTAATATCTGGACTCGTTTACACTCCACGCAACAATGACGCTCACAATCTGTAGATGGCACGCTCGTTTCATCCATCCATCAGCCCTTCGAGGTCCACAGCTGGGCAGACGCCTCCCTGGGCCTGAGGCTTGAGGTTTTTGCAAAAAGTCACCGCAACTTGCATGCGTGTTTCCACAATAAGTTTTGTAACATTAACACTGGAAGACAGTGCTGATTTTTACCCCTTGGGTACAACCTATTACTGTCTCACTGCTGGGCACAGGTCTTCTCTCAGAATGAGAGTTTTAGGCCATAGTCCACCGCGCTAGCCCCTTTTTGCCCCTTAGCCGCCGAAATCCTAGTGCTATTTAAGACCAACACCACGCATTACACCTATATCATAAAGAAATCATAAAACCATAATTATATACGTTGAATAACTAGTAACTACATCAACCAGTTTACCGTATGTAGGTACTTACAATACAACGCAAATGACACATTGCGTATACTTTCGTTTTCATCCGCCGCGGGGAGTGAAAGCGTAGTTATCAAACCTTGAGACTATTGACCTTTAAGGCCATCTGTCCAGTACATGAGGTAACAGGTGCGGCAACGAGCAAGGTATGTGTGTAGAGAAAGCTATATGTCGCAATCGTTACAAAATTGACGGCGAGATGTGATGTGACACTCAATTTGCATATTTGGAGCATCGATCATACATGATTACTCTTTAGCGTCACCATACATCATTGTACGGTGTCTTGATATGACTTTTGTTTATTATGTACATTGTAAATTAATATTCCCGCTGTTGTCGTTGCTTTTTATATGTATATATTTTCGAAATATCGAGATAGCAAGCGAAAATGTTGTCCAACTTTTTTATAATATAAAGCACAAAAGCTTGACCACAAGCATCCACCGAGATGGTCAGTGGTCACTGCCGCCCATTGACATCTGTTAATAACCTCAATAAGAACAGTGGATCCATCTATTATCAATTGCACATGCGTTGCAATTCCCGAGGACTAAGAAAGTAGAGGCTCGTAAGTTGGCAACCAAACTGAACCTTAAATACAGGCAGTATTTAAGGTTCAGTTTGGTTGCCAACGTACAACACAACGTACTAGAAGTAGGTGCGATGGTACCTCTCTGGGTCCAAGCATACTCTCGCCCTGTAGTCGGGGAGAATACGGCTAGGTATCCCCTGCCTGTCGGAAGAGGCGACTAAAAGGGGGCCTCTGAGGTTGCGGACGACTAGAGAGGGAGCTCGAACCGTCCAACAAGCAACCCCGAGAAGGGCGGCGATATGTATAGCTGCATCTCGCCGTAACCACCGGATGGTAAAGGGAGATGGTACACGTCCCCCAAGAAATGAGCCCGTGAGGGGCGCCGCGCTAGGGGACACCGGTGCGTGCCATTGGAGCCATCCTGGGGACCCTGAGTTCTCCAATAGAACGCACCGGTTCAAGTGTTTAGGAAGGCCGATGCGGTTTAAGTGTGTAAAAATCCCACATAACTCTAAGTCTCTCATAAGGCTTCGGCGTACCTTTTGAAAATTTACTCCCCGTGACAAAAAAAACGGTCAAAGCATATTCATCGACACTTGCAATCAACCCATTGCAAGCCGTAAATTTAAACGCCTATAACTTTCAAACCAGAATACAGTAGCTAAAACTGTTGTGTTATAGGCTAGAAATATATGTGGCAGTGATGCACAAACATAATAAACAACTATAGATATGATTTTAACATTATGATTTACATTTCAAAATTCTATATTATTGCCTCTCAAAGCGAGGTAACTTCCTAACTCTACAACTGACATCAATACACAAAAACACCCCATTTCCTACATAGAGTATTAAAAGAAACTTCTTTCTATGTATTTTTGCTAACTTTACATTCAACATCAATTAGTTTTTTTCTATGTATTTCTATCAAAATCAATAAAAATCATTATAGCTAGCGTGAACATCAAGGTGGCCAACTTCTGCCTAGCATCTTAGATGTATGTACACATAGGAATTTTATTTTTGTTACATTTAGGATATTATAGACAGTTTCAGCCACAGACTATGATGTCTTTTTCAAAGAGTAATAAAAAACGTATTCCAATTGCTACTTAACAATAAACTCACAGTGGCGTTTATTGCACCCCGTTGCAAAACAATGGGCGCACTATCGCGCCGGGGGCACTGGGCTATAGGAATAAGCAATTTGTATGGAAAACGACAATGTGCGTTCAGGGCACACAGAGTTATCGTAAAAAACGCACAGTCGCGTTCGGGGCAGTGAATGTGTCTAACCAATAGCTATGACTAGTATCGAGGTTTAGCTATTTCTAATGGGCAGTTGGCATTCTTTGAATATCAACGAATTTCACAATCATTGGTATCGAAAAGCATGTGTATGAAGCAGCTTATGATGGTGAATTACACAATCGAACAAAATATAATGTGTAATTGAAAAGAACGAACAAACACCAAAATTTTGCTTACAAATTTATTCTTGTTTTATAATATCCAGTATACACATAATGTTAAATTGTATAAGTATTGCAAGAGCAGGCCCAATTAATAAGTGCCCTATAGTTTACCAGATAATATCAAAGTCCTCCAAATATCAAACCAGCTAATATTACACTATAATTCTCAAACATTTGCACCTAAAAACTGAATACTTGTGTTAATTGAGTACAGAATCAAAATTCAAAAATTTTGTTATAAATAATTGCATACTACTCATTACATGATATTTTTTCCCATTCAAATTCTTTATCTGACTGAAGTAGAAAACGAGCATGCACACCACCTGATAGTAAGTGGTCACTGCCACCCATGGACATCTGTAATCAACTACATACAGAACATGGGTTTCATCTGAAGTCAATCACAGACGTGTTGTTACTCCCGAGGACTATGTTGGTCGCCTCATGTAAAAGTGTGTCGACTACCACACCCTTCCATCGAAACGCAAGAAATGCTTCACGCTAGAAATAGAGGGGTACTCCCCCGGTCGAACTACACTGGTTCTACTACCTTGAAAAATGAAATAAATAAATTAATACATTACAGAAGTAAACGTTTGCCCGATATTTTTACAAGTTATACAACCAAACGCATAACCTGTCTGAAAAAAGTTACAAATATAGTACATTTTCTCTTTACGCATGTATTCCAAATAAACTACTATTTGAATCTTTTTTTAACGGACCTGTTTTACAACATCAGAGCAATTCTCATAAAATTAAATAATACATATTTTATTGCAGGCACATCATTACACTCACTCTGCCGTTTGAACATGACCTCCGATCCGTACATCTATACAATACTCCTTAACTTTTGTGTCAGTAAAGTCGAGTTAGTCTTCCCCGTTAGTGTCCTTAGCTCCTGTTGTAGCGGTTCCCCCAGCCGCGGCGGTGGTCGTCCTTGTACTCGTCCATGTTGCGCTGCCGCTCCAACTCCTCAGGGTCCTCTTCCTCCACCAGGCGCTCCTGGTATCATAACCGTTTTTATTATACGCGGAAGAATAAAGTGCATTGCAAACCAATTGTTGATAAAAATAAATTAATTAAACTTAAAATAAATTGCATGAAAAATAATTGTGACATGATAAACGTCCGCTGGTTCCTGGCAGAAAACGCAAAACTTTAAATAAACGGCTTAGACGAATATTTATGCGCAGGAGTTTCTTATTTAACGTGAAATAACTTTTGCTATGAATGAAAAAAACTAGAAAGAAATTGTAACTTGTATATGTTGGATTTGTAATAGTTAACTGTATAGATACTGATACAATCTATGGTCTTAGAGCGAGTAAGAAAAAAATCGGGCATAAATTTATATAAATACACAAATAGTTTACTTCATACATTGCCAATACAAACCTAACAAATTTTAATAAGTATTAAAGTTTTGTTTTTATCTGACTGAAGTAGCAAACGAGCATGCAGTCTAGCTGATGGTAAGTTGTCACCGCCGCCCATGGACATCTGTAATCAACTCCATACAGAACATGGGTTTCATCTGAAGTCAATCACATATGCGTTGCTACTCCCGAGGACTAAGATGGTCGCCTCATATGAAAGTGTGCCGACAACCACACCCATCTATCGAAACGCAAGAAATGCTTCACGCTAGAAATAGGCGTGGCGGTGGTAGTTCCCCGGTCGAACTACACTGGTTCTACCACCTTAAAATGGTTATGCAATAGTGTACCAATAATGAAACCATTACCTTTCGTACTTGTTCATCGTCATCCGCATCGGCATCAGGATTCTCTATGGTTGTGTGCGGTATATTACTCGCTGATGGGGGAAATCTGACCACAGAAAATATATATAAATATAACAAACATTACGAAAATGGTTGTTACTTTTAATAGGTACAGTCACGAGCAATAAGATGTGACTATGGAAGATTGGCAAAAGTATCTGACCCAAGAAGGAGTTCAATAATATCTGACTACACGAACGCAGCAAAAATATCTGAAATTGAAAGGCAGCATAATGCAGTAGCGTCAAAATTATGTATATAGATGAACGTCAAATCACATAATTTTGACGCTACTGCATTATGCTGCCTTTCAATGTCAGATATTTTTGCTACGTTCGTGTAGTCAGATATTATTGAACTCCTTGGGTCAGATACTTTTGCTAATCTGTTTGTAGTCACATCTTATTGCTCGTTACTGTACGTTCAAACAACGGTTTGTGTTTGATTGCAGCTGTGTGGAGCGGTGCCTTGTTCTGATCTAAACTACGTGTTTTTTTTATGTGATTGAAATAGGAAACGAACATGCAGTGCATCTGATGGTAAGTGGTCACTGCCGCCTTTGGACATCTGTAAGCAACTGCATATAGAAGATGGGTTTGTCCTGAAATCAATAACAGATGCGTTGCTACTACCAAGGACTAAGATGGTCGCCTCATATAAGGGTGCCCGGCATCCACACCCTTCCCCCGACACGCAAGAATCGCTTCACGATAGAAACAGGTGGTCCGGTGGTGCCTCCCCGGTCAATCATTCCACCACCTTGAAAATACCCTTAGATTTAGTAGCCTAGTACATTGATGTTGAATTTTAGGATTCTCTTTTACTAATAAAAAAATGGGTTATTAGTGGAGCGTCTGGGGGCTTTTACCTCGGATTAGAGTTATTGTTTTGTAATAGTTCAATATAATACACTCTAAGATTTTTTCTCTAAAAAAACAAATTTTCACTGTTATAGAAGCACAATATTCACAGAACACGTGTTACTTGCAACTAAACTGGCCGAGAAATTCTATTGTACATATAATAGCAGCTGTCGCTCCGCTCTTCTCTCCACGTTTTTCTAATTATTCGAGATCCCTACTGCTATTATATTATTATACATAGGTATCTTTGAAAAATGTTCTTATATGTCTACTCAGGTAAGATTTAACATATAAATAAAAAAAATACTGTTTAAAGTGAAAATATATGGTCAAACATTGATTTTTAATAATAATTTGTTTAAACAATAAAAAAATGGAGTGCAAAAAAAAATTTGGGTAAACATTGCAATTTATAAACAACAATATCCCACATCGATCATATTAATCCATTCACTATAACGCTCTAGGCACTCACTATATGGCTCATCCTGGCTCATGGTAAAAAACTGTCATAACACAAGAAATCATTGTTTTGAGTTAAAAATGCAGTTTGATTCCATTTTTTCTCTTCTATCGATCGATAGAACCGCCATAATTTTAGTGTTACTAGTTCACAAAAGATGGCGTAAATGTCTGTAAGTGAGCATTAGCGTTCATTGAAGAAAAAAATTATAAAAACCCGATTATCTCAAAACTTGTTGTTATGACAGTTTTTCAGAGGAGGAGCGATATGTACTCACATGCCGTCCCGCACGCGCTTGTCGTAGAACTCCTCGACGGTCATGGCGGGCAGCGACGGGTAGCCGGCGCCGAACACCGCCTTCTGCAGCGCGTCGCGCGTTATTATCACCGGCTTCAGCGGCTTCACCGGCTTCAGCGGCTTCACCGGCTCGCGGGGCCTCTTCTCTGAAAGTTTATTGTTGTCAACAAGTTTTAAATGAAGCTGAAAGTTTAGTGAAAGTTAAATTACTCTAAAAGTTTCAAATTACTTGTAAAAATATTGTTTCTAAGTGAAACTTTTAAATTATTCTTAAAGTATTCCAATAGTTATTATTCTAATGTCCACCAATTCGCACTTGGCCAGCGCAGTGGACTATGGCCTAAAACTCTAATCTGAGAGAAGACCCGTGCCCAACAGAGGGACAATAATGGGTTGACGACGATTATACAAAGATTCAAATTATTGTGGCAATGTAGTTTTGATGTGAAAATTCCTTCGTTGTGATTTGAAATTCCATAAAAAGAAAATGCAATATGGTACAGAAACAAACACATAAATATATAGGATTAAGTCAACGAGAGAATGAGATAGAATACATTACACAGTATATTATATTCTCAATCTCCTCTTTATGCAATACTTTGTAGCGTAAAATAGGTATTATTATAAATTATTTTATAATTTATTGTTATTTTATATGGATTAATTTCTGCTTGAATTGCACACACACTTTTCTGTTATGATACTAGAAATTGCTATTCTATTCTTTAAAATTGTGATGCATACAATATGAACTGTGAACATATATTAAAACTCTAGCAATGCGTCTGTAATTTATTCTAGCTAAAATCTCCGTTCTGTATTAGGTTAATTACTACTGTCCATGGGAGGCAGATACTACTTATCATCTAGTACCACATGCTCACTTGGTTAATTCTTTTAAAAAATAAAACTAACACTACACAATGAATCATAAATAAGTCAAAGCATATTGTGAAACTAAAAGGACCATCAACGCTGCCAAGAGCTCAATGCTATATATTGTGGCTTAAGTTCTAACACCGCAAACTCAAAAAATTACCAATATGGGAACATGTTACATTTTCATAAAAAATAATATTTTAATATGTGTATATTAATATTTTAAACGCAATATATTATTTGGGAGATGTAGAAATTAAAATAACTATTTGAGACAGTTTATTTGCTCTCCTGAAAAGTTGCTAATTTTGAGATCCACCATGTAAGAACTTAAGCGACAATGTGCGAGATAAGAAATGTAAACTCCAAGTTAACCAACCTGAGCCATGCTTAGCCATATATTCTAATATAGGCTTCTCTTGTTCTATGCTGTTCAACTCATCAAGTGCCTGGTTGACGTAACTGTTCAACATTGTTGTGAAATATTCTCTCTTGGTCTCATCATCCACATTGGGTTCTGCCATAGCTTTAGATAGAGTACTTAGTTTTTTTTCCAGCTCCTTCATCTCCTTGTATCTCTTGATTTTTGCTTCCCTAGATTGTACCTGAACAAAATATTGTCAGTATAAAAATAAAATCTTAATTGGAGGATTTATGCTGAGGATTAAAACATAGTTCACAAAAGTTTATCATCAATCCATTGTCCTATTGCTGGGCTCTGGTTGTCTGTCGGAATGAGAGAGATTAAGGGCGCCTTGTTACCACTATCCAAACCCCTTCCCCGACCCCGCGAGACGTCTTTAAAAATAAGAAAAGCAAGGACTCCCAAATAGTGCTTGCATAATGTTTGATCAGCCCCTTAGTCACGTTTATGTATAGTAGCATTACGTCCAGAAATCAATAGGTCCTTCTACTAAGGCCACAACTTTGACCCATACTGGCTGAAGCCGATGGTGGATTTATTGGCCAAAAGCAGGCTAAGATGAAGTCGAAGCTTTGCTCAGACACTATTTATAAGATTACATGATATAAGCAAAACTATTTTCAAAAATTTCTAAGATTATATTACTTACCATTTGGGTTATTTTAGCTTTTTCATTGAGAGGTTTTTCAGCTGCCTGCTCTGGTTGGGGAATCTCCACATCTGTCACACCATAGTCTTTGCACCTTTGTAAGAAATCTCTGCAATTGCAAATATAATAGAATTGAAGCAAATGACACAATTTCTTTGTCTACTATATACAGGTATAAAATGCATTAAATAAATAGATACACTTTAAGATCTTTATAAGATATGCCATCTTAACCTAATTAAATAATAGTAATGTTATATTTATTTTTTTATTATTTATTGTCAAAAAGAATAGGAAAATCAATTACACTTATTGACACATACTTAAAATCAAATGAATTCAATATTGCATTACCACATTATACCCACTTAAAATATACTTCAGCTACAGTAATGTGCTCCTTCCTAGACTGGCCACATATCTTGAGCACCAGTGTACCGAGCAGGGCCGGCAGCAGCAGGTACTGCAGGTGCTCCGTTGGCAACTCCTCTAGACTCTCATTCTTACTGAACATACCGGATAGAGACACCAGGTTTGTTGCCTCCTCAAATTTGCTAATAGCTGTTTTTATAGTCCTCTGCAAAAGGAATGTTACATTTAATATTCCAACAAAACAATAGTTTCTATTTGTTTTATTACATTGACTAAAGTCCTATTTTTTTTTATCTAACTGAGGTAGCAAACGAGCATGCAGTCCACCTGATGATAAGTGGTGACTGCCACCCATGGATGTCTGTAATCATCTTCATACAGAACATGAGTTCCATCTGAAGTCAATCACAGATGCGTTGCTACTTCCGACTATGATGGTCGCCTCGTATGAAACTGTGCCGGCAACCACACTCTTCCATTGAAAGGCAAAAAATACTTCGAGATGTATTCAAAGGTGTATTTTGTGATTATAAAAATTATGTAGCAATAGAAAGGAGGGGAATCGATATGGTTTGATGGGGAAGGTACCACTGCTATACCTATTTTTAGTAAGCACAAAGAGGTTATTGTGTTTTGCGAACGGATACATAATCTGGTTAGTTCAGGTATCAGGTTATCATCTTAGTTCTTAGGATCGGCAATGTGTCTGTGAAAGCTTTCAACCCCCTTTTTCATATGAGCGGCAGTGAACATTCACCATCAGATGGACTATATTCTCTTTTACTATTTTAATACTTGAAACAAAATCGTAGCGGTCTCCGTCTAAACATTAATAAGTTCCAGAAAGAATTAGTAACTAGTGTTCGTTTTTATATTCACGACACAATTGTCTTTTCAAAACGAAAATTACTAGCAGATGATATTATTTAAGGGTGTATAAACTTACAAGCTATTCAGCAAGCCACAAATAGATAAAACGATACAAAACTATAACAAACCTGCTTCATTTCGCTACCGGTGTCTTCATTACTGTCTTCCAAAGATTTAAACATTTTCATAGCAAGATCGAACACATCTTTTAAAGAATCCTCTTCTTTCGAATGTGAAGCTTCGCTTTGTGCCATTTTATTAATTATATATCTAAAAGTGTTCTCTACTTTTCCTAAAAATCTAAGGAAAATTTTATGTATTACAACCAAATAGCGAGAAATTGACAATCTGATCTGACATTTGTGATTTGACAATGACAATGACAATGGATGACGTAGTAAGATGCGTTCAATAGGACGTGTTTCTTCCGGTTCATTCCCCGTGTTACTACCAATCTTACTACCAGTAGTAAGACTGGGAATTTTATTACCGTTGTTACTACTGCTGCTGCTAGTAGTAGCACGGGGAATAAAAAATTACCGTTCTTACTACTATCTTAAATCTCAATCGAAAAATCCATTTGGGCTCTGGGCTGTAGAGTAAACCCAAGAAATGGACATTTAAACACAGTCTTAAACTCGCAAAAAATACCCTCCTTACGACGCAGTCAGGTAATGTAGTTAAGATTAAACTTATTTTTATACGACTGAAGTAACGAACAAGCATAGAATCCACTTAATGGTAAGCAGTCACTGTAGTACCTGGACATCTCCAAGAAACTTAGAGATGTCAAACACATTGGTTCCTTCTGAAGTCAATCACTGATGCGTTGCTACTCTCGAACACTAAAATGTTTTTTTTTCTTTGGCTAACAACAATTTTATAAATTGTATTTTCTGAATTTATACGAACTAGACGTAGGGCGATATTTAACTATGTGTTTTCTTTTATATTACAACCAAACATGACATCATCATACAACTTCTATTAGAACAGGGATTCGATCTGAAGTCAATCACATATGCGTTTCTACTACCAAAAATTTAGATGGTCATCTCATTTAAACGTGAGCCGAAACTCAACATTCGCTTTACACTAAAAAATAAGTGTGGCGGTGGTATGGATGTACTTCCGTTTAGAACTTACCTAAGATCGAATAAAAATTGGTACATTCATTTATTTTGATGATGATAGATTTAAGAGAAACATATTAAAAAAGAAGTAATAGGCCATGAGAAAATTGACATTATTTGCCCTGTACATTTTTACTTAGGACTAGTGGTGGTAGGTGACAATACAGATGAATTGAGCACCTCTTTTTTTCATCCGAAAGTGGTATTTTTCGCCAAATCTCCATTAGTTACGATACAGTAATATCTACTTACGCACTTTCCGCAGGTACGTTGGAGTTTGATCTTAGAAATGCATTTTTTATGTTTTTTAACGTGTATTCTTAAATTAAGATGAAAAATTTTACTTTGAATTCCTTTACCCCGACGATTAGGGTTTGGTAGAACTATAGCGTTGGATGTCGCTGTAGTTCTACCAAATTTATTTAGATTTGGTTGTAACATAAAAGAACACACAAACTAGCGTTCTGCGAGCGGGTACGTATAGTTCATATAAATTCAGAAAATACAATTTTTATAAAAAGTGTTGTGATTGACTTCCGATGGAACCAAAGTTTTTGACATCTCCAAGTTACTTGGAGGGTATTTTTTGCGAGTATATGACTGTGTATAAATGTCCATTTCTTGGGTTTACTCTACAGTCCAGAGCCCAAATGGATTTTTCGATTGAGATTTAAGATAGTAGTAAGAACGGTAATTTTTTATTCCCCGTGCTACTACTAGCAGCACCAGTAGTAACAACGGTAATAAAATTCCCCGTCTTACTACTGGTAGTAAGATTGGTAGTAACACGGGGAATGAACCTTTCTTCCTTACGCTGTAAGTTTTAACCAAAAAGGTGCACTCCATTAAAGTTGTTTTATATGATTATAGAAATACTCAATATTCTTATATGAATATTTAAAAACCTCAAATTAAAAGATAGGTGGGCTGATCTAAAATACAAAAAACATTAGAAGCAATACACACGTTTTTATCATACAGTCACACTTAAATATATCATCAGGCCACAACCGAGGTAAGTTTCGAATTAAAAAAAAAAACATGCGTGCGTACAAAGTACACATGTCAGAAGTGAAACTTCTTTGGCGAACTAATTTATAAATCTTGTTTATATTTATACAAATCTAAAACTTTAAATTTCCAAGAATAAGAGGAAGGGAAAAAGGCGTGATACGACGTTCGCTCTGTCTCACTTTTTCTCTCGATCTTTCTCACTCGCTTGCTCCCTACTCTCACTCCACGGCTAGTTGCTCATGCTACGTTCGCCCTGTCTTACTCTCTCTCAATCGGTCTCGATCACTCTCTCTCTCTTTTCCGACACTTCCGTTGCATACCGGCGTGACGTTTCATCTGTAAAAATTTTACCCTCATGCGCCTAAAGAAGTTTCACTTCAAAAAGTTAGTAACATACCGTTTGCTACAGACTTTCATAAACTTTTGAAAAATACTAAACAATTATGCAATTTAGTGTACAGACGTTACACGCGACAATTAGGAAAAGAAACCATTCCAATTATATATACATTCCACTCAATGAATTTTCAACTAAACTTATAATAACAAACTTACACGTATTGTGTTCTTTTATTCTAGTAATTATCGGCTAATTGTATTCAAACCTCTCTCAACTGCGAATTAGCAATTATTGAAAGTGATTAACTTTAGATATATGCTTTATTCTGTATGATGTTGCTTACAGTTGACCATGGGCAGCAGTTGCCACTTACCAGCAAGTGGATTGCAAGCTTACATAATTGCTTGTCTTTTAAATAAAAAGCGCCTGTAGGGGAAAACAGGGCAATGGGAGTCAGCAGGCAATGGGAGTCACCCACATATCCACGAAACTATCCACGTAAGCATCGTGTTAAGCATTTTCATACATTCGTCGTGTTCCTCCTGGTAGTGTGTTATATGGTTCATGAATATAAATGCTCGCGCTTTAAAGAGACAGCAGATTTTTGATTTTGCGTTGTCCTGATGTAATTTTTCCTTACGGTAAAATAAGATGTAAGTGCCTAATTTCTTACAGTATACAAAAAAGAACTTTTCACGTATTTAGCTACACTATTGAAAGAAACATGTGCAGTTTAGATTGTGTCAGTATATTATATATATTTTCTTTTTATTTTTTTTTTGCCATAGCATAATTGAGGGCAATGAGAGTCAGGTAACCCCAAAGGAAATGGCCACAGATATCAAGGAATACCATTATAACACAGAGTTTAAAGAAAAAACAATCTGACTCACATCCATACTAACCAAGGAAAACTTGATGGAAAGAGAATAAAAAATAAAAATAAAAGTAAGCAAATATAAGAAAAGGAAAAAAAATGGGAAGAAAAGGACCAGAGAAGGGAGAAAAAGAATGAAGCGACGAGTACTTTGAATACCCGTTGTGGGCACTGACGATATATGCCAGGATACTGAGGAAGACGACGTAGAAGATGAGAAAATTTGGTATTCCCGATTGGCTAATTATTGAATGGTTTTGAAAGAAACAATGAGATGCGGTACAGATGTAGGTACCTACTTCATGTTAGGGGTTATGGGCTAATGCACTACTGCACGCATGCAATACTGCACTGGGGATACAGCCGAAGGTTATACATGAGACATATGATAAATTATCTTTGACTCCGATTGCCCACAGAGCCGACCACCATTGCCCGCATATCGGTGCAATGGGAGTCAAACCTGTTTTTTTTTTAAACTGTTATAACTTTCAGAGTTGATTACCAAATTGATTGAAATTGATGTCGATTGATAGCTAATTAAGTAAATTTTGTGTCAAGGCGGCTGCAATCAATATTTTGTTTCAATTTTAGCTTTTATTTGATTTCTCCCTTAAGTGACTCCCATTACCCCCTTTTCCCCTATATTAAGTTACAGGAAAATCCAGCATAGTTCTCGTAACTTTGTAATGCTTAATAAATGAAGTACTGTCCATAAAATAGGTACTATTGTTTTAACAATTTATCTATAACTCATTGTTTTTCTATTGTATCAATATCACGAATAAACTAACTGTGTTATGCCATTTTAATCCCGCGTGTAGTTATTCTACAAAATATATGTATGTAATACATATACCTAAAGAAAGGGAAAGATGAACACAATAATGCAAATAAGTATATTATTACATAAAAATAGGTTGACCTTGATTACAGTTTAATTTTATAATTATACTCTGAAACATAACTTGATATGGTGCAAACATTGAATTTGTAAAAGTTATTTATTTGTTTCGCGTGTACTCAACGCATATTTGTAGGTTGTAAGGTCGTAGGACTCTTCGTGGTTCTCCACCACTGCCACACCTCTTTTTCCACAATAAAAGTGTTAAGCGCTGCTGTGTTCTGCTTTGAAGAGGGTGATAAGGGTTACATTGAAGGTGGTAGAACCAGTGTAGTTCGACCGGGAAGGTACCACCGCCAAACCTATTTCTAGCCTGAAGCATTTCTTGTGTTTCGATGGAAGGGTGTGGTTGCCGGCACACTTTTATATGAGGCGACAATCAGTCCTCGGGGTTAGCAACGCATCTGTGATTGTCTTCCACCTGAATTTATACACGCATTCATGTTGTTTACAGACGTCCATGGGCGGCAGTGACCACTTACCATCAGGTGATTTGCATGCTCATTTGTTTGCTATTTCAGACAGATAAAAATATGCGAGGCATTTTTTATACGATTGAAGCAGCAAACAAGCCGAATAGAATCATCTGATAGTAAGTGGTTATTGCCGTCCATGGACATATCGTCATGATCGTAGAACAGTGTCGGATCTGCAAAAATCATATTTTCCGTAGCGGCCGTTTGAAGTTTTTGCAACGGTTTTTTGGTTATATACTTTTTAATTAAGAATCAAATGAGTTAAAAATTTACATGCGTCTTATAAAAAGGGTTGTTTTTAATTTACAATAGAAATAATACAAAATATATGTGTAGTTTTCCAGAAAATTCACATGGTTCGTTATACTTCGGAGTCTTAACAGTTGCATGATCTTAACCGACACTGTTCTTCGAAAATCTACGCTAAAAAAATGTCGGATCTTACTTTAGGCTCTTGTTCTACCATACGGTGAAATAATGTTGACGTATATGAAATATTTTTGAAAAATAAAAGAATCTTTCAGTATCTACTAAGTTTTATTGTTTTATACACTTTACCTAAGTGTATAAAACAACTGGGATAATATACTTTTATGTAATGTAAACTTTACAAGCTTTTATGAACTAAATAATATTCAGTTGTACCTACTTAAAAATACTAAGCTAAGCTATAAAGTATCTTTTACTTATTTGTAATTCTTATTTGCAAGTATTATTTTTTTTGTTTTTGAAGGGGAAACCTTCAAAATGTACCAGACGTCATGGAAACGACGCAGGGTTATGTGGATTTTTTACCGCACTAAAACCGCCGAGGCCACCCGAAGACGGCCACCCCCAGGTGGATACAGCTACAATGAGGATTCCCGGATGTACAAAAGAATACAGCCGGAGTTCTCTGAACGCGTTGCCCTATCGGGCTCCATCCAGGTGAGCGGTGGGGTCCATCGCTGCAACTGGTCTTTATAATGGTATACGACCACGTATTCCGCGGTCCTTTCCGGGGTCGTCTAACCAAACAGTTCGAGCACCCTCTCTAGCCACCCACAACCCCGAAAGCCCCTTTTAGTCGTCTCTTACGACAGACAGATACCGTAGCCCTATTCTGGTCCAGGGATTACAGGGATGTTGTAAGTATTACTTACATATACGTACTTACGTATGATATTCACGCATCATAAAGTTATATATTTAACTACATAACAATAAAAGTCACACAATAGAAACAATGGGATCATATTATTTAAAAACATCTAATAAAATAAAAATAATAAGTAGTAACAGTCCTTTTATTCGATAGGATTTACTTATTTCGATTCATTATCATTATTACAAACGTTTTGACAACGAATTTACCCTCGAATATTTCATGGTACCTAAGAAGCATTTATTAGGTACTACCCTCGAATAGCAAAGACTTGAACTTATAGATACTGATGGTATTTGGGTTGGGTAAGCTTTACATAAGCTTGGGATATTATAATTTTCTAGTCTCCTTTCTAGGAACTAGCATCATATAATCATCGCTTAAAGATTACTTATATCGAATCTTGTTACTCCACGTTTCCTCGACATGCACTTCTTTGAACGGCTGTCAAAGAAGTCTATGTAACTTTATGGTTGTCGGTGTTCTTGATCCAATATTACCATACCATTATAAATACCACTTTAAAATCAAAAACTATAGTTTACATCTATAACTTCATAGAAAACCCGTCGTTATCTTTGCCTATCAGACATTGAATTTCCAATCGTCTGCCATTCTAATTATTTTATGTTCGGCGGGTCGTTCTAAAACGCTATGGACCAAATCTCCTCCATTTTGGATGTGCACCTTCTTCAGAAATCTATGTGATAACACATAGATTTCTGAAGAAGGTGCACATGCAGTCACACGAATTTTTTGGCTGCATGAGCAAACATAAAAAAAAACTATTCGATTGCGATTCTGACCAGACTATATCCAATTTTTTTATACCCTTTTGTAAATAATATTTTTTTGTAAAGTCACACACGCTACTGGCTTCTTCATTTTTCCACTGCTTAGCAATACTTTCATTCCACTTAAATGAAATATTTTTGTTACTCTTGTATACCCTAGTATACATAACATTACCTTTCTTTGAGCAGTAGGTTGCTCTAATTTTTAGACGTTTTCTTTTAATTCCCACCCCACCTATTATTTTCGCGGAGACGTTTTTACCCCTATACCGGATGACAGGAGCTGGATATGACTGGCTTCGCTATCGCTTCTTGCTGGTGTTTGCATAGGTGTTCGCAAATTCTCGTTTGTTTGTTCTGGTGACTTATGGAGAGGTATCTAACGGAGTTTGAGGTGAGTTGATGTTTAAGGATTCAGCTTAAGATTGTCTACTGGAGGTAAGTTTGGAGTACTATTCATGACTCACTGGCAAAACATGATCTCTATTTAGAATTGAACTCGGTGAGTGTATGTTTAGGCTTAAATTTTCTTTATCTCATGGTTTTTAACGTATTCCACTAACATGTACGACGTCATCTTCAAAGGTGTACTTAGAAATTCTTTATTTTTTCAATAATATTATGAGGTGTTAGCGGTAATGGGGAATAATATTCTAAAAATAATATATATAATTTGTGTAAGTGAAATAAAACTGAAGATATATTCAGACTTCTTTGAGCATTCCATAAGAACACATTGTAGTTATGAAAATTATAACTAAAGTAAGAGCAAAATTGTTTTTAATTACAGAAAAAATATTTCATAACATGAAGTTAGCAGGTGCAAAAAGGTTATTAAAAAATATTTAAAATGTAGATTTTTTCCAGTAGAAAAAAGACGGATGTAAATTTCAGTTCTGAAAAAAAAGTTGGAAGTACATATACGACACTAAAGTTCAAAACCGTCTCCGTAGAACATCGTCGGCTGTGACCATCCATCTCTGGCATGTCCCTAGAAAAATGCTGTAAAATTACGTACACTACCAATTATCAATAATTGTTACAAAAAACAAAACAAAGGCACTAATTAATCTTTACTGTTACTGCGTCAAATATAATATAAAAAAATCAAATCAATAAATGATTAATAAACTTCCGTAGAAGAGTGGCGGATACTTAAATTCGACGTTTTTAAATACTTTTGTTATATTTTGGTACAAATTATTGAAATTGATAAAAGAAATAATTCTAACTAAATAATTCCTTAATCTGGAGTTCCTGGTATGCATTTCTCGTCATCGTCGTAATAATCTTAGGTAGATTTTTTCAGTTGTACTTTTTCTTTTTTTTAAGATTCTTCTTACAATAATCTAATCATAGTTCAGCCTTCTTGATTTTATTTTTGGAAAACCTTTTTAACATTTGCATAATAAATTGCAGATAACAAATAGTACAATATAAGGTAAACATAATTTTTTATAAGTTAATAACAAAAATCACGCAGAATGCGTGGGAGTCCGGCGGAAAGTGTCGAATGCGTAGGTCCGTCGGGCGCGGAAGGGGATGTTTCGGACGTTCAGCGCGTAATAAACAGTCGAACAAGCACACCCGCCATTTTTCTACGACCGCTAGTCAAATCCGTCGGTATTCCTGTTGTGTAATTCCAAAACTATGTGTAAAATAAATTTTTTTCAATCGTGGTATAATAATCCCTATTGTTTTCTATCGAATTAAAGCAAAATGTCATTTTTGGCATTTTGTCAAAACCGTCACTATTCTACGATCATGACGATATGTTAGCACCTTCATATAGACCAAGGGTTCTGAAGTCAATTACAAATGCTTCGGTACTCCCGAGGACTAAGATAGTCGCCTCATATAAAATAGTAAGCCAGCAACCACAGCTTTACACTGAAAGGCAGGAATTGCTTCAAGCTAGAAATAGATGTGGCGATGATACCGTTGAACCATTACCTAAGTACTGGTAGTAATTCGACTTTGACTTTTACTTGGACGAAGTTGATGACTTTGATGAATTCATTTAATTGTAACCACATATTCTGTTGATTGATGACATGATTTATCATTATAAAAAAAAAACAGAGCAGATAAATGATTATTTTAATAGTATTATTTTTATTCATTTAATAGTAACCACAAATTCTGTTAATCGATGACAGGATTTATCATTTCGTATAATTGAAATGAACCGAACAATCGATTAGGATGTTCGCGACAGAATCAATGATCTTAAATATGATCTTCATTTATTGATTCAGAAAGCCCGCAATTATTATCAACAATACTTACCGGTACGTGGGACTATTTAATGGCAGTAGCTACTGGGATCGAGCGAATAGTATAGTACTATAGTCTAGAATAAATAAGCCTTTAGGGATGTTCCGTTAAACACGTAATTTCTAATGCTTATCGTGTGTTCGGATCTTGATCAGACACTAGTATAATGCAATGTGATTTTACTAATAAATAATGTATTATTAAAGCATCCACATTGAAGAAAAAAATTAGAAAATATGTAATTTTGAAATAACCTTCGTTATCACATACTTATGACACCCGATATACCTACCCGTGTATTTGTATGCGCGATGCTAAAGGACTAATTTGGGTCAAATTTTAAATCCTTTCTGATTTGATTTTGATAGATTAAAGATGTCCAAGGACGATAGTCATCATTTACCATCAAAATTTAAATTCTTTCACGCAAAAACTACCGGTCGGATTGTGTTTGAATTTGTCACATACATACTTTATGACCTTTTTTTACCTGACTGAAGTAGCAAACGAGCATGCAGTCAACCTGATGGTAAGTAGTCACTGCCGCCCATGGATACCTATAATCAACTACATACAGAACATGGGTTCCATCTGAAGTCAATCACAGTTGCGTTGCTACTCTCGAGGACTATGATGGCCGCCTCATGTGAAAGTGTGCCGCAACCACACCCTTCTATCGAAACGCAAGAAATGCTTTACGCTACAAATAGGTGTGGAGGTGGTACTTCCCCGGTCAAACTACACTGCTTCTACTTCCTCCATAATCTAATGACCTAGATTTACACATAAAATACTCATTAACGTAGTCATATTTATACATAATGACCTCTAAACTCATAAGTAAACACGATTCCTTGCATCACGAACCACATGAACACACAAAGATACACAAACAAACTCAGAACAGAAATCTAAACCGGGAACCAGGAGCTATGTCACGCATATCTTATATCGATAAGTAACAACATAGTCACAACACTAGTGTACAGTCGAGCCCAGCGTTAGTCCGGAGGCGGCGACGGAGGGCGGTGCACGAGCCTTGCAATCATGTGAGTACCATGTGTTTACAGGTGCTAAACAAACAATGCTTGTTGACATATGCGCCTTAGTTCTATTGCCGTTAGTCATATGGAGGCTCGTTAGTTGAGCGGTAAAGTTATCTATTTTTATTGATTCTATTTATGGTTGACTATAAAAACAGTTGTAAAGTTTACATAGGCCGCGTTTGGAATAAAGTTGTGACAATAGACAACATTTAGGTACAAGTTGATTAAATGGACATTTGAATAGATAAACTTGATTAGGTACTTATAGTTTAAAAAACGAAAGTACTTTAAGACGCTTATTACCGTAAGCTAAACATAGGAAGACTTCCTCTATTTCCTTTCCAGTGAACTCCCAGACGGATTCCTTGCTTAACAACAACACAGGTCAACTACTAACAACCGTTTGTTTAAAAGCAAGTAGGTAAACAAGTATAGATATATCTATTTCTTGGTCACGATTAGGTACATTTTAAAAAGTTATGTACCCCTATAAATCTATTAAAAGTTATAATATAATTGAGTATGTTAACATAACAATACAAACCCAATCCCTGTTATTTTTAAGTACATGGATAATAATTCTCTAACTAATAATCAAAACTAAATTATAGATAGGTATATTACACAAACTTATTAAAAATTATTTATTCCTAAAATCATTCAGCTTAGATATAATAGATACGTATGTAGCAAAAATGAGCTTATTGATAGTATCGTCGGTCAGTAAAACTATGACTACTTAAAACGACGTACAGTTCCAAAATAAATAAGAGATAGTACGCAATTTTAACAAACTCCAGACAAAACGCTTAGTGCCGGTCTCCCGACCGACCGTGATGCAATTCTTTAAACAGACTAAGAATGACCATTTATAGAAAACAATTGAAGGTAAAATGGCAATGGCTACTGACCCTTAGCGGCATCAGTTGCAACTGTCGCAACACGGAACGGAAATGTGGCGTGTGACCTCGCGAAGCGTGCGCACCGTCACGAGTTCATCTGATTGCAATGACATGTGCATTGGTTCATGCATTAGGTACCTACTCTTAGCACTCTTACGCACTACCGGTTAACCGCCGCGGTTGGAAATTTTGGAGCGGTTTCATATTAAACTGGAAAAGCGGCTAGCCGCGCCCGCATGTAACCGCTAGTGCGTAATAGGGCTTATAATCCTTGCTTTGAGCATTGCTGAAGGATTCCCTTGATTTCGTTGCGACTAACATCTTGATAAAACTAATATCTTTTGCCGTTTCTAAAATAATTCAGTACATATGTTACTAACACAATTTCTACGATGCTACATTTACGACTACGTCAACAGCGCAGTTTGTTGAATCATATATTTTACTCAATGTCATTTAGCTAGCAGTTAACCTGAATAATAAGTACCCATGTCTTTTCGTGCCAATATATGCACTGCCTCCCAAGCCACCGCCCATAAGTTTTAACATTGCGATTTTGATTAAAGACCCATCACTATTCAAATAATTAATCTCTTAATCGATGACACAGTGATCACATCCGGACTATGGATGAAGCACAGTTGTTATATCTATAGACTAGCTATAACAGTCTAATGTAACACAAGTAGAGCGTGACACACCCAACAATGGCATAAAGCTAACTCTACCTTTAACCAGCCGCGTACGTTTGTACTTAATTTATAACATAATTGTAATAAAGAGTAGTACCTACTTCTGAAAGAAGTTATATTTAAAGTGGGATCCTCTATAGCTGAACTCAAGCTACAGGCACAACGCCACACGTATTTCGACCTTCAGACATCAGCGTTGAGGGGAGGGAAGATATGTCTAGTTATTCTAGATGTTCCAATTAGTCAGATGTAGCGACGTACATGTGAACAAGAGGCAAACCCAGCGGCGGCCTTACCCATTGCGAGGTTCCGAAGGGCATGTCTTTGCGAGGCCCTTTGTCCTTCATGAAAGCCTTTGCGAGGCCCTTTGTCCTTCATGAAAGTCTTTGCGAGGCCCTTTGTCCTTCGTGAAAAGTATGTGATACGAAAGTAGATCTGGTTGTTTGGTTTAGGTATTTGTCATTTTTGACGAGAATCGCTAAAGTAATACAAATAAATAAGTATTCATAAGTATGAGTTTTAAGATGTTTTTTATTGATTTACAAAATTGAGAAATAGGAGGATGATAAATTTAAAAAATGCTAACGGTGATTCCTACCACAGTACAACTGTTCCAACTGCTAAAATCTTTAATTAAAGCGCTTTAAATAAAATAAATCTATGTTTTTTAAACGTGCTTGGGTTTCGCACGGTTTGGGTTTGCTTTGGTTCGCCCCGTAAGGCCGCCACTGCCCATCACATTAAGGGATGACGACGAATGTTCATCCGGCAGAGGCTTCTTACCACTTCTGAATGCGTTTGTTTCTCCTATAACACTTATAAAAAATATCTATCCGGTCATGAATTATGTAAAAATAAGTCTACAATAAAAATAGTTTCGCAATAAACAGCTACTTACCACCTCCGCGTCGTAAACGTTTCCTATTTATGTAAATAATGTATTGACGTAGCATTAATTAAGTGTCTTATAACATGATTTATTGTTTTTCTATGTAGCTAAATGGAAAACGTTATTTTTCATCGCCTTATCGAAGAAACAAATAAAACTACTTATAATAACTTTCACCGCACGTGCACTAATTAATTAAATAACTACGGGAATAATCAAGTCAAACGTGAAATGAAATAAGTACCTATACCTAACATTGGCGTAATCAGGTTTCGCTTTTGGGGGTCAAAAAATCAAATCAGTGTGGCGGTGGTAACTTCCTAGGCGAAGCATATACATTCTACCACCTTGACAGCATGAGAACTACATTTTTTTTGGTGGCCCCTGGTTGCCGTCCTCGGCGCTAAAATGCAGGTTCTCGGGAATCTCGAAACGACTTCAACCGGAATCCTCCGAGCGCGCTGCCCCATCGAGCTCCTCCCAGATGGGCGGCTGGGCCCACCGCTCCGTCTAATCTTTACGACGGTATGCGACCACACATACCGCCGTCCTTCCCGGAATCACCTGACTGAACGGTTCGAGCTCCCACTTTAGCCGCCCGCAACCCCGGAAGCCCCTTTTAGTCGCCTCTTACGACAGGCAGGAGATGCCGTAGCCCTATTCTGGTGCCGGAACTACAGGGAGCAGCATGAGAACTACCTAATGGGAGCAGTTCATGAGAGCCAATCGAAAACACATATATCAATGTAATAGGCCGTATTTTAATATATTATGAATGTAAATTTTTTGACTTTACAGTCAGGAGCGAAGGGGTTGACCCCCAAAAACCCTCCCTCTGCCTACACCCATGATACACCTATCTTATTAATGTTATTATTTTTTGAGCTAGAAAGATTACCTAGTAGGTATAGAAAGTATCCATAGTGTCCATTAATTGTTTTTGGGGTTTATTGCAATTTATCATCTTCCCTTCATCAAGAGGGGACGAGATGCAATAAGATTTGTATATTAATCGCAAAATTACGAAAGACACATATTTGACTTTATTAGATCCAGTAGGTATGTTCTTACAAAACACCGTTTCTTCAAAAAAAAGTATTACGTTATATTTAGCCAATCCCTACCCTTACGTAAGATATGATGAGTATTATATGTCGCACTTAATTCATTTAATTTTAAGCATCAAGGTGTAAATGCACATAGGTACACGTTTAGAGAACATTCATTAATTACCATATACGAGTATGGTATACACGAATATGTTATGTTAATATGATGTCCTATGATATTGTCATTTCCGTTCTATTGTCTGTGAAAAGTAAAATCACTAATAAATATAATAGCATAATAATTTAGTATATTAAGAAGTTTAACATCACTGGCAGTCTAGTCATATCAGGACTATTCACCTGTTGACGGACAGCAATTTAAACCCTCAAAAAAACTCAAATTCTTTCGTGATAAACAACTTAACTTTCCAAATGGACGCGATCTCTGAGTATGAAAACATGATTCACAGCATCACGATTGTGAAGACAACCAATTAAACTAATGCAATCATTTGGCTCTTTCCTCATCCACAATTACTTTGTAGTAGTCAGCTAACGTTGCAAGGCGTAGATCCTCGTTGAAAATAATACCTACACGGTAGTAATGAGTATTACTTGTAGTAAATAAGTGAACTTGTGTGTTTTCGTGTCCTCTACACTTATTTGCAAATATAATCTAGTTCCATGGTAAACAGGTATGTTGTTCTAAACTTGTTAATATGAAAATACATGACGCACCTAATGACACATATACATAGTTTTGCATTAGTATTTGAATTTGCATTTTTTCGAAAAAGAAAAGCCATTAGAATAAGATAAAACAGAATAATCTATTGTTATTAATTTTAATGCTTCAAATTTTACATTTATTATTAAAAAGGGAATATGGCCAAAACCAAAAAAACTAATATTGCCTACCCACATATTATTTTTGTGTTCTTATCTTCTTTCCATGCAATGGGAGTGGCGTGGATTTTTTACCGCATTATAATCTTTTCGGTGGAGCTTCTCAGCGCTACATAGAGCACCCTGGGGTCTTAAACGGAGTCCATCAAATGCAGTGCGCCCCTTCAGGTGTCATGATAGTATTTGGCCACGTTCACATTGTCAGTAATAGCGACGATAATGGCTCGGCTGTTTTTAAAAGCTCCTTAATGCCGCCCACAACCCGAGAATCCCCTTTTAGTCATCTCTTACAAAAGGTGGTAGATACCGTACGGCTATTACCGACTCACGTTACAGGAACTGTCCATATTTGTTACCTACTGCTTGATACTGTGTATTGTCCGTCAGTCAGTTTGCCAATTGAAGGTAATTATTATATAAATTTAAATGACTAAAGGTAGTCAAGATCACTTTGTTGTGCAATTTATTGTCCAGTGTTACTGCATTAGCATAACAAAGGAGCTCTAAATAAAGAAAAATATAAGACACAAATTAACTATTATTCTTCAACAAGGAGAAACTAGAAGTATAAAGCAAAACATTATTTTATTCGCTCCTTTTTAATAATAAATTCTGAAATATCGTTTGTAATGAAGTTCTCCCGAAGCGGCAGCACAGTCTTAGGTATATAGATGACCTTTAGGTAATTATTCTAATCCTGTGAACCCTAGGAATTATCGTTACTTATGATTCTTCTTTATCACCCAATTGTCCAGTAGAGTAACAATGAAGAGCTACTTTAATTAATGTACTAATCACAATTAAGTGGGTCAGTTAGGTTACCACAGGGCTCAGGGTAGATCAGTTAGGTTTGACTCTTAAGTTCTCTCTTGATAATAATAGGACCATATGAAATGAAATGAAATGTCTTTATTTTTGTATAGGGCACATACAAATTGTCAGTTACAATTTTTTTTGTTACACTACCACCGGATCGGAACACGACCTCAATTGAGAAGATTTGCCCCGAAAGCCCCAAAATCACTACCATTTTAACAAAATAATCGCTTGTGTAAAACGTGTAAATACATGTCACCTATTTCTATTCTTGTACAAATATATTCAACCATCAGCACAGGTGGTAAACTGAACATACGCCTCTTCCTGTAATATAAACCATATTTAATTAATCAGGATGGGATAATAGAAACCAATAGATAACTAAACCAAAACATTGGAATAAGTCATACCTCTATATTACTTTATCATCATTGGGTAAAATCTGTTTAAAAGGTAGCGTTTATCGATCACCAATATCGTCACACTGTCACACAAATGAGTGTAAATGTGAACTGTGAAGTGCAGATAAGATTCGATTGGCGAATAATCTGGACCCCCAAATAATTCTGGATTACAATATTGATATCACGTATCGAGTGAGAGCTTACACCGCTTGTATGTATAATGACGTACGACTTATATTTTATACCTGTATTATCATGTTTGTATAGGTATGTCAT
The DNA here is from genome assembly GCA_949699795.1 of Spicauda simplicius. Classification (NCBI taxonomy): domain Eukaryota; kingdom Metazoa; phylum Arthropoda; class Insecta; order Lepidoptera; family Hesperiidae; genus Spicauda; species Spicauda simplicius. Next base: position 22,321,098 of record OX453058.1, on the reverse strand, counting down.
TTATAACAGTTTTTATTATTTTTTAATGGCATGCCGATTTTTTTTTCATTATTTTGCGCTCCCTACTTTCCGCTGTGTCTGTTGTTCAAACATCAGATAAATACATAAGTAATGACCCACAAATGTTATTTTATTTACATTTTCAAAAAAAAAATAGATTGTTTTAATGAGACACCCGTCCAATCTCAACCAACATAAACAGAGGCTTTGCGCGACTCCCGCTTTTAAAAAGGGTGGCTGGAAGTAAAGAGATCCAAATTGCGTAAAATCTTTGATTGTCAATTTTTAAATTTGTATTATAGGCAATGAAAATATTCTTTTTAGGGTTCAAGTATACTATATAGGCTACTTGCCTATTTAACCAATTGATCTACCGGCCAAAAATACATAATTCAAACATATATTGGAACTAGCAGACCACCACGACATCGTTCACGCAACAATTTAAGACATCCCCTATTACCCGTTTTGTAAAAGTCCCCAATATAGGAAATCCCAAAGTCAAATACCTACTAAGTTTAATTGAGCTTAACATCAAATTTCCGGGCGGATTTCCGAAAATACTTTCAACTTGTATTTCACTATCTTAGGCAGCTATTTTAGCAGTATGTTTTGATTTGGCGACCTCCTTTTTTTGGTCGACAAGTACGGTTGGCTACCTTTTTTTTGTTCCGGCATAAATCCCAACGCTACGCCATTGCTTGCGGCCCGGGATCACTCCGCTGAAACATGTTTGTGGCCCGTACATTAAAAAGGCTGAGTAGCGCTGCTCTTATGTGTTAATTTTCTGAAAATAGTTAAAACAAATACAATATATCATATTCGAAAGACAAATACTAAGTTTCATTTAGTTAGTTTATACAAACCCTTCTTTTTTTCCGAGGGGGAAACCTTCAAAAGGCACCTTACGCTTTGAAAGCGACGCAGGGCTAAGTGGGATTTTTATAATATATTATGTTGATATGTCAATAGTTAAGTTACTTTTTTCTTTTATATATATAGATTAGACATGTGTGACCACTTAGCCATAAACCTGCCATATACCGATGGAGCGCCACCTCGACTTAAACGCTTTAAAATAAACTACAATCTCTTAAACTAATTATATACCTAGAAAACCCTCAAACCGATCCCGTGTACGGTCCTTAACGAGCATGACCTAATCACAGTGAGTTACGATTCTGGAAAATTCTGGCGGGAAACGGCTCGCGCCGGCCAGCAGGATGCCGGCCATTACGCCGCGATTGTCCGGCGCTTCGGATTGCGAGCGTTGTCACTGCCCGGTCGCGTACATCAAACTTAGTTCGCTTTTCAAATGTACCCACGTTCACAGGCGTAATCTGGGGATTGGGCTTCAAAATATATAAATTGTTGTGGCAGTGGTAACTCCCTTATTAATGAGATCAGTTTATAGGAGCCAATCCTTATTTTTGTTCTCGAGGAGGAAACCTTCAAATAGTACCCTACCCCGTGGGAGCGATGCAGGTTTATTTGGGATTTTTACCGCACTAAAGGGTGGCTGTCCTCAGCGCTGTGTGGAGGACTCCGGGATCTCCAACGGAACGCAACCAGAGTCCTCCGAGCACGATGCCTCTCTTTCGGGCTCTTCTCTGGTGAGCAAATACGCTCAGTCAGAATTTTCGTGTGAGACAGAACCTGCCGAATATAAGCTTTGAAAAATAAAAATGTCTTCCGATAAAAGTAATAATAGAACAGTTTTCTTTTTCATTTACAAGGTTAATACTTCTGAAATTTAACTAGGTTTTTATTTAGGAAAGCAACGGGATTTAACCAAGCTAGTGCCCCTTTCTCATGCATCCACCAGAGGCTCTAGGTAATAGACCGAAACCGACAACAAAATGCAAAAACAACTGTCTTCCCTTTAAAAAAATATCTAAAAAGTAGTAGTTTATCTGAAACGACAGACGCCAATAGAGTAGTACCTATTCATTTTAATATTCATGAACTATTTGTAATGGCGCTGCTAACTTCAACCCAGTTTCAGTAAAAGGTATATCAGCACCTGAAACATTCTCAAGTGACTTATTGTGATTTATTCTAATGTATTTAATTACGTATTCGGTAAATATTTTGAATACATATAAATATTTGCCATAATAATACTGATTGAGATTATAATACGATCCTAACAGTGAATGTATTTTATATATTGACAGCGGGTGGTACTCGGTGAAAGTCATTTATTATCCTGGGAAGGATATATATTATGTGTTGATAAAGACCACTTTTCTCCCATCACACACTCAAAAATAAATGTTTGACTTCCTATTGCTGATATTTAATTTGATAATAAGAGATATTCATTTTTTTCATATAATTAGAGATGTGCATTTTTTTCATGTTATATTTACACCATGAATAATCCAGAAATTATTGCCAAAAAAGAGTGTTTTTTTTTTACTTTTTTGTTGTATGATTGATCTTTGAACCTTTTTTAGGAAGCTTTCCATAAACTAAAATAAATGGATACCCAAGCTTATAGTGAGTATAATCGCTGAGAGTCACAATTAAGATGGATCTAGAAACATTTCGAAAAAATATTATATTATAAAGATAGATAATGTAGGTACCTATAGCTTAAACTTTATATGAGAAATACACTTCTTTGTTTACAAAAGCATTCAATAACATTCAGTAATCAAAACATTTTTTGGAGCATGTGACGGGTGCAACAATTCAACCCACGTCTTTTAAACACATTTTTCTACCCAACACATTAAGTACATCAGGTAAATAATTATATCATATGTGATAATGACGAAGTAACACGTAAAAAGATGATGTAATTCATTTTTATGTCATATGTTGATAGCATATTGTACCTACCTACCTTCTAACATTGTACTTATAAGCAACTCTAAAAGAATTTCAAGATAATGAGGTAATGTTAGAGGTTTGTTATGCAATATTGTTGACAATAAACGAAATCAGGTCAACAGATACAAAAAGCGTTAAATAAAAGATGTAATTAAGTTGTTCCAATCAGACACTTTCGTTAATTACATTATTTTCACTGTTATTTTTTCGCAAACCAGTATATTGTTTATTCTTGTTCGGTAAACATTAGTTACAATTTTCATACTAATGCAAAGAAACTGCCAATCATGTTTTACTTTGCAAACTAGCGCGTGGACTTTACCTATTCTTGAGTCTGGCTGCGTAGCTCCGTGGATGACTCATACAATGCTCAGGCCTCTAGTCGAAATTGGCATTAATCTCCAGGGCTACATCATTTCGAAGTCCCGTGTTATTGTTTATTGTCATAATTAATGTTGCACGTTTACGCTGTGACTAATCAGTAGTCACGTCTCTATTACGTATCGATTAAAAAAACAAACAAGGACAAACTAATCTCCATGAGTTTTACAATCGGTCATCAGTCTCATCACGCATGATATTCTGTAACTAGCTGTACCCGCGGCTTTGCCCGCGTGCAAATCAACGTGACACAAAGTTTTACCCGCGCAAATCTCGACACCGTGGGAATTCTATGATTAAAAGTAGTAACTTTAAAATCGGTTTGGCCGCTTAACGATTACCTGGTCAAACACAGAGTGAAAAAACGAATTTAAAGTGTATATTTGTGGGTAGGAACGTATTGTTTTGTATTTTTTTGTTTAAATTAGACGAATTCTAATATTGTAAACCGCTTTTTTGAAACAATTTACATTCTTAGTGGTCTAATTCACAATATCGGGATACTTTTTTTCAATCACTCCTCCACATTTGAACCAACTGATTGACTTGAATTGAACTTTTCCGAATTGGAAAATACTATTTGAAGTAATTTTGGCGGATTCAAATTTCTAAGTAAGATTATACGTAAACCTACTTTTAATATTAATTTGTGTTCAGGAGTTCCGGAAGGCATTAAGGAATTCAAAAATTCTGTTGGATAATGTAATGCTTCCTCCATCTCAATGACTGTGTCTACCGAATAGTAGATCTGTGACGCTGCTTTAAATTTTGAAAAAAAAAATCATTTATTTTATCGACACGTTCATTGGGTATATAGCCGTCTTTTGGAACAAATTTATAGTGTTATTGGTTGTATCGACAATATCGGGATATACTTTTTCAACCAACTCCTCCACATTTAAACGAAGACGTATCGATATAAAGATTGATTTAACTTTTCCGGATAACAAAGCACTATTATCTACTTGAAGTCTACTATATACTTTAGGTATCCAAAGTGACACTTTTCATCATACTGTTCTCTCAGGAACGGGTTGTAATGTATTGTAATCAATAAGTACCAAACTCATACGGCTTAATTAGGTTGTGTACTTAGATTATCACGGTTGATGAATTGAAGTTTAATTTATTAATCACATTTCAGTTAAATGAACTGTCATTAAACTTATAATATATACCAAAAACAACCGTAAGCATTATGTGACTACCTTTTATAATTTAGGCTTGCACTATCCCGCATCATCAGGGAGGAGTTGAAGGTAAAAAAAAATATCCCGTGTCTTTGCTTAGTATTCTTATTACTTATACGTAAGCACTTGCGAGCCAACTTCTATAGCTTGGGCTTGCAGTACCCTGCATCATCAGGGCTGAGGAGCTTAAGGTCGAAATTGTCATCATGTATCTTTGCTTAGTAATTATATTACATACCCGAAAGCATTAAATGGCCAACTCCTATGGCTTAGGCTTGCAGAACCCTGCATCATCAGGCTTGAGGAGTTGAAGATCGAAATTTTCATCTTGTGTCTTTGCTTAGTAATTATATTACATACCCGAAAGCACTAAATAGCTAACTTCTATGGCTTAGGCTTGAAGTACCCCTGCATCATCAGGGTTGAGGAGTTAAAGGTCAAAATTTTCATCTTGTGTCTTTGCTTAGTAATTATATTACATACCCGAAAGCATTAAATGGCCAACTCCTATGGTTTAGGCTTGCAGTACCCTGCATCATCCGGCTTGAGGAGTTGAAGATCGAAATTTTCATCATGTGTCTTTGCGTAGTAATTATATTACATACCCGAAAGCACTAAATAGCTAACTTCTATGGCTTAGGCTTGAAGCACCCCTGCATCATCAGGGTTGAGGAGTTAAAGGTCAAAATTTTCATCATGTGTCTTTGCTTAGTAATTATATTAAATACCTGAAAGCACCAAATGCCCATCTCGTATAGTTTATTCTAGCAGTATCCTGCATCATCAGGGGTGAGGAGTTGAAGGTCGAAATTTTCATTTTGTGTCTTTGCTTAGTTATCATATTACATACCCGAAAGCACCAAATGGCCATCTCCTATGGCTTAGGCTTGAAGTAACCCTGCATCATCAGGGTTGAGGAGTTGAATGAAGGTCAATTTTTTTAGAAAATATCTGCTTAGTAATCAACCCAATTGGACTCCTACAGCTTAGGTTTGGCCGAGTATCGCAAATTTCGTTAATTTGCTTCAAAGAATTGGATCCTATGATCAGAACCGTATCAAACTCATCAGGGTACCCTTGAAGTACATTCTTTCAAATAAAAGAAAAATCATCAAAATCGGTTGGCGGGAAATTGGGTTATTCATCTATTTATCGCGCACATCGTTAATGCAAATATCAGACTTATGCGCTTTTCTTATGGATGCCACTGTCAAAAGTGAACTAAAAATAAATGGGACCCCATGACACGCACTACCTTTCAAATGAAAAAAAAAACATCCAAATCCGTTCACCCAGTGCGGAGGAATCGAGTAACAAATATAAAATTAAAAAAATACAGACGAATTGATAACCTTCTCCTTCTTGGAAGTCGGTTTAAAACCATGTTTTAACATAAAAATCAAAGCGAAATACTAAATTTTATTGAGGTGGCCTCAAAATTGACTGACTTTCATACAAACTTACATCTCCTATTTGGGTTAAAGTGGGGGGGGGGGGGGGGTGTCAGAAAATTCATTCTTAACTGACGCCTACGTCATAAAAGGAACCCCTAGTAAAAATCATATTCGTATCTTTAGCAGTTTAGGCTCTGCGATGTTTATTCAATAGATGAGTGAGAGAGCATCCTTTCGTTTTTACATATATAAGTATATATAGATATAGAGATATAGATTTGTATAGTATCAAATAACATAGGTACACACATAACCAATAAAAAATACATAACAAAGGAATACATTTTACAGACCATAACATGTTTAGTTTCAACCAATTCAACTATGCAGTTACTTATTAACACTTATCGAACACAGAATAAATACTGCGTAGTTTTAAATTGACATAACTTTTTTATTTATAAACCGATTTACATAAAATATACACTAAATGTTAAGTGAAGTTTCCCACTACATATCAGTGAAAATTATATTCAAATTGGATAAGCCGTTTCTGAGATTAGCGTTTTCAAACACACAGACAAACAGACAAACAGATAAACAGACAAACAGACAAACAGACAAGATTTCTAAAAACCATTATTTTGGGTTCTATATCGTATTAAAGACCTCTAGAAATGGTTTTCACCTAAATTTATTCCATGTACAGACAGCGACCTCTTACAGATTTATTATAGTATAGAATAGAAGATAGATAGATAGAAGAAGAAGATAATGCGTAGCTTAATAATGAATGGTGTAAAACTATGAATGAATAAATAAATATGGCTTCGTACTACCCGCGATAACGTAAGATCTGTACGGGTTTATTATCTCCTCAAAATAAGCATTTTGCTTCATATATTGCTTTGGTGCCTACGTTTCAGTTATAAGCCATAACTTGCAATGTACATACTTTGAAATGTCGAGGGAAAACAACAACAACGCTTGTTTTGAGCAAACATAATAAAATAGTAGTAATTGTTAAGTTAATTAAGTTAACTCAATTTTAATTAAAAATACAATGTAGTACATCTGAAGACTAAGTCATTTCTACTTGCGAAATATCACGTTCTACAGTCTATCGCGTATGTTGTATGTTCATGCAGCGGCGTAATTTTGGACCCAGTCGCTCACCTGAGTGGAGCCTGGTAACGCACTCAGAGGAACGAAGTTTTGGGAAGCCGACAAAAGTTGTAATATTACAACAATGCAATGCAATTTTAGGCGGAACGAAGTTCGCCGGGTCATCTCGTTAATTAATAAAAAAAACTCTCATGACAAAAAATCCAAACCTACAAACACAATGCGTGTGGACGCTGCTTGTTATACCCGCATATCTAATATGTCCCGAATTTGGCAGGACGTCCCGTTTTTTGACAGACCCAGTCCCGCTTTTCGGGAAGGAGTGGACTGGAAATGTAAACTTTAAGTCGAAGTGATGTTTGTCGACCGAAAAAAAAGGTCACCAAATCTTTACAAATTTACGTCAATCGGCAGTTTGTCGACCCAAAGGTCGCCAAATGTAGGTACATCCTCCGGCGGGGCAAAGCGGGGCTTGGGGGGGGGCGGGACAACGCTTGTTATTAACCAGTCACGGATGATCATTAATTCAGTAAAAAAAAACAGTACACAATTACGACACTTCGTAATTACATTTTAATAATAATTAAAATGAAAATTTTAATTACCGATATGATATCACTTATTATGATATTAAATTGTGTACGGAATTAATAAAACGCAATAAAATATATACATACATTTATAGCAACGAAGGACAGAGGGTACACTTTCTTATTCTAAACGGGTTCATTTCGTAAAAAACTTATTATAATACTGATATAAAGTAAAAGAGTGACTAAGGCTGAATTTCGCATTTTAGGAAGGCCTACGTCCAAGTTACTGTTACATCAAGTACGCAATAACACTGAATCCCCTTAAATATACAAAATATACGAATTCAAGCCTCAAACAATTATTTCTATAGGTAATTGATGCCTACCCAGTATAGAATATTTACGGCACTTGTTTAAAATCCTTCGAATTGATTTGGTTGCGGTCAACTTCAAATCGCCACCAATAACTATCTATTGGCTACATTGATGCTAATAATTTGCAATTGAAAGATCATGAAGAGGTCATATACCTTGATGTAATAGTTAGAAAAGGTCAGTATCCGTAATAAAAGAACTCAAAATGTCCTGAAGGTGAACAATTTTTGTAAGATTTAATACTGATTAGGAAGTAGGTATGCCCCATATTTTGAACACGCCAATAAACATATCCTTTTTTTTATTACGAGGGGGAAACCTTCAAAAGATGACGTAGGAGCGATTTGGGTTATGTTGGATTTTATTCTCAGATACCACGCATCGCTGAGGACGGCCTCCCAGTGGCCGTCCTCAGCGATGCGTGGAGGACTCCGGGATGTCCAACGCAACACGACCGGAGTCCTCCCGGCGTGATGCCTTCTTCCCCGGTGAGCAAATACGCTCACCGCACATTCTACTCCTTACGGCAGCATGCGACCACACATGCCCGGGTTCACTTGGCTGGACGGTTCGAGCTCCCACTCTAGCCGCGCGCTACCCCGGAAGCCCCTTACGGCAGGCAGGGGATACCGTAGACCTATTCTGGTCACTAGAATATAAGGAACTGCAGGGGCAGCCAATAACTATACCTATGTATTTAAAATTATAAGTCACTATATTGTTGTAAAATTACATAATTTTAGTACAAATCTTAACTACTTTTTTGACGAAACTATCTAATTAAAATCTGTTAATTAAAACATAAAATAACTAACAAAAAAATAACCAGACATCTTTAAACAGTTTCAGATTTACATCGAAGATGGCTGCCGAATCCATATTTTAAATACTTCGCAAAACCAATGAAAATGGCACGCTTCACGATTTTGTCCCTTTGCCTCCTCGCGTCACGCCTGTGCTTCGGTTTCAACGGAGACAGCTTTGAACTGGAGTGTCCAGACGAGTGCGACTGCCACTACTTCAGAATCAATTGGGTCACGGATTGTTCCGAGAGCAACTTGACTGAAATCCCTTACGACGAATTGAGCTTGAGTGTCTACATTCTGGATCTAAATGGGAACAATATAACGACTATTAATACCTTCCCGAGCGATATAAAGATGCGAAGACTTCAGATCGCGAACAATCAACTAAGGAGAGTGGAAAAAGACGCATTCAAAGGTTTAGAATATTTGATTGACGTGGATCTATCAGGAAACAATATCAGCTTCGTAGATCCGGAAGCTTTTTTGTAAGTAAAATATTACATATTTTGTTCTTGATTCGATTCATCTATCAGCCCTTAAAAATCAACTGCAGGACATAGGTCTTCCCTAATCTAAGCCTCGGTTCTGAGGCATCTGAATCCAACTGTTACCTGCCGTCTTTGTCGGCTCATCAGTCCACGTCGGCTCTATCCTCATACCCGGTATCCTCGTTTTGCCCTTTTACCCTTTATTGAAAGAATTACAATATTCTTATCATGTTAGAACAAAGTGCAGCATATTTGGAATACACGTTTGTTTTTTGAACGCAATTTTCAAAATGATAGCCCAATAAAAATGCATGAAACTATTGCAAACCGGTGACGTTTATATTTATTAAAATATGGAGGTATTCCACTTTACCTGCACTATTTCAAATATGCATATTATACTTTTCAAATAAGTAACGTATCTGTTACTACTTATAAGGCGAATAGTAAATAGTCCTTCTACCTGGAATTTATATGAATAAGCTGAAGTGGGTGCTTGCCATGACATCGCTAATTGGATTAACCACTGTTCGTAATCCCATTGAATTCACAGTAAGTTCTAAGTAGTAACTAGAACTAACTAGCTAACACTGCTAACAGGTGTTCATGGACTACTTAGTGAACAGAAACTTACATAAACAACGATGTAGACAGGTATGTACATATAGAGATTGTAGAAGTTAAATTATGATCTAGGACATATTTCTTCAGAACATCTTGTTATAGAAACTTGAAATTAATATCATGTACTCGTACATAACTTTACAGTTTTACACATCGATTTCAAAATCTATATCATTCAACTATTGTATGATTACTTGCTTAGGTATATTTTCCCACGATACATATTCATCGTGACGCAAAAAGTCACGCACTAAGTACATAAAAGACGTTTTGATGATAAAATTGCCGTTGAAGTGGTTGCGTTGTGGCCACCTGACACGACAATTGGGACTCGTGACATGATGAAGCCAATATTAGATAATGGTGCGCAAAGAATGCAGATTGAATTAGGCGCCCAGAGCACTTTCATCACGTGCTGCTGATTTTGCAAACAAAATAAATCCAACGCGCCTAATCCGACCTGAATTTGACCGTAGCGAAGTCGTCTTTGACAAACTCTTTAAGGGCTTCATTTATCTTCAAGCCTAGTTTATGTACCTGCAGGCAGTGGACATCGCAAATGCATGGTCCTGACAAAGAAAATAGTATTCTTGTATATAATTTGACGTCGTGACGTTTAACGTCGTAGTCCCAATGCTGAACACGGGACTAAATGGGTCATCTCTCAAAATGAGAGTTTAAGACTGCAGTCCACCACATTGGCCAAGTATGCATTGGTAGACTTCACACACCTTAAAAAACACACCGTTTTTTTCGCAACCTTAACACAACCATCGGTTTCCTTCACCGGAAACCAGTGATAAATAATTAATTTGTAATTAGGATAGAATCTTAGAAAATTCAGAGATGAGTACCTCAGATTCGAATGTCGGACCCTAAATTAAAACGCTGAGTTTCAACCATTAAGCTATCGCTGCTATATTATGGGTACTAAACGTTAGCACCAATCTTAGCACTAGAACGCGAACACGGGCTACAACTGTCAAAATATTTTATACAAATATATAAAATTCTTCTGTGCTTACGTATGTTCCTCTAAACGGCTGTAGTACAAGTAGTATTCACAATTTAGTCCAATTCAAATATTTTATTTTTAAAAATTAAATACGAAAGTTTGTGAGAATGTATGTGTATTTATTGCTCTTTCACGTTTATGACCTAGTAGATTAACGTGGTAGACGTAACAAAAACGGACGAAGCTGCGTGTATAACATCGTTTTAGAGACAAAAGTTTTGTCCACTATAACGTGTTGAGTGCCTGTACATGATAATTAAACCTTATGCTTAAATGTATACGATACTAAGTGCATTGTAAAAATACTTAATTGACTTAATATTTTACTTTTGTTTCAGGGATTCACGTGGTCTTCTTAACGTTGAACTTCAGGATAATCCATTAGATGTAGTTGAAGGGCCGTTCTTAATTTCCAGCACATTGCAGTATCTAGACATAAGCTCATGCAATTTAACTACGATAAATTCCCAATTTTTTGAAAACACTACCTCTTTGACGACAGTAGATCTATCGAATAATCCCCTCAAAACTATAGAAGAAGGAGTATTTGACGTTTTAACTGGTCTGGAGACGCTGAAATTAAACGACTGCAAGCTTACTGACATACCGGATAATCTTTTCACTTCTCTAGCAAACCTGAAAAACTTAGAACTAGCGGCCAACTTTTTAACTACCACAAACTGGCCGGAAGTATTAGGAAATCTCAACAGGTTGGAGTATCTGAACTTGAGGAAATCAGGCCTTACTTCACTATCTGAAGACACATTTTCAAATTGTACCAATCTCGTTACGCTTGTCTTGGCCGACAACGAGCTACGTGATCTAGACGTCGGAATAACTTTAGGCAGCAGTGTCAATCACTTAGAATTACTAGACTTATCCAATTGCAAAATACAAGGACCAATTTCGGGGGAAGCCTTTGCTAATGCTACTAGGTTAAAAGTTTTGCATCTTTCTGGTAACCCCTTGTTTGCTCCAGATCTACAAGAAGCATTGGCGCCATTACCTAAACTAGAGCGATTATTTTTGAGCAACTGCGGTTTAAGTAATCTTCCAGAGAACTTTAATGTTTTTGAAAATCTCGTCGAGTTAGATATATCTCATAATCCATTAGTAAATGTCTTTGTCCGGCTTCTCGCCCCACTTGACAATCTAGAGTATCTAAACATGGGGTACAGTAATCTTTCTTACATTGGACCAGACACATTTGCACATATGACATCAATGAAAAGATTAATACTCTCCGGCAACGACCTCTTGTCACTCGAGGCTGGTCTTTTTGGGAACCTTACACAACTTACTACATTGGAATTAGAGTTCTGCGGATTAAAACGGCCGCTAAACGCCAATGCGTTTTTCAAAAATCTTACCTATATGGATTTAAGAGAAATCAGGCTAGGAGGTAATCCACTTGTTATTCCACCTTCAGGGCCATTGTTCCCTAAACAACTTTCTCAGGTTACAATACTCGATTTAAGTAATTGCAACATTACTACTCTTAACGCAGATGCATTCAAAAATACGGAAAATTTAACAGATCTGAACCTCGCCGGCAATCAAATAAGATCCGACGAAGGCAGTCTCACCTTCTTGGAAGGGTTACATCAATTGGAAAAAATAAACCTAAGTAATAATAATTTAACTACAATTGATCCTCAATTATTCGTTAACAATCCTAAACTCCACTCTTTGAATTTAATCGGAAATCCATTTGTATGCGACTGTAAGATTGCGGAAATGTGGGACTGGGCAAATATGATTAAGGGTGACCTGGACGTCCTCATTGGCGCGAAAAGCGCTGAAAAGGACATTGTCGTAAAGGGTAACAAGAAGAAAAAGAACCTATATTGTCGATACAAGGAGTCGCAGCTACGTAACATTACTATAACTCCAAATAAAACTGTTCCGGGAAGGAGGCCGTTCGTGAAACCTAGAGAACTCACTTACGCGAATAGAACGTGGGCAAAATATGTTAGAGAATCTGGCTGCGAGCCAGTCGTTAAGATCCTAAGACCTGTAGCCTTAGTAGCAGACGTATATGAATTTACTAAGAGTAGTCGAATGTCAACGACAGCATTCTGTCTGGCTGTGGTTGCTTTGGCGCTGGGAATAGCTACCGTTGTGATGACCATCCGGCTGTTGAGAAGGAAACAAACTCCAAATATCGATACTGAAAATAATCGAAAACAAAGATAACCAGAATATATTTTAATGTACAGGCTTTTAACTTATGTTATTACAGCCTAATTAAGATAAAATGTATTTTTGTACCTATCCTGTAAGCATATTTTACAAACGTAAGGACATAATTTATGCAAAATTCTCTCTTCTTACATATTGACTGAGAGCACTTAGATAACTCGTTTTGTCTTGTCTTTATTTCATATAGTATTTTTATAAGTTGCTAGTCAAATTTATTTAGAGATTATTTTAAATAAATTAATGGGATTCTCATATTTTTGTAATATGTGTCACGTACCATAACCAAAATAATGTAAGTTATCTGAGTCAGTATTGAATTTAATAAAAAACAACCACTCTGAATTATTTGTGTTTAATTACAAATTACCTAGATGTATATGTATTTATTCGAAACGAAATTTATATCAGAAAATCGTTTTCTCTTGCATTTTATTCTATTTAAGTGTTATTTGCTCAAATGGTTTCCACATAAAATTTGCAAGTAAATAGTTTACGGAAATCAATGTCTCAATATTACAGAAATTATTTCAAAACCCTGTGTCAAGTGTCTATTTGTTTCACCGTAAATAATCTCGCGTAACTAACTAAATTTACTAAGAAGGTATTTTAATAACGATCATTTTTTCCCACAAACCATTTAAAAATACCTACGTAATAATTTAATACTTATTTCTTATGGAACTTATAAAAAAAGTCTATTTGTTTGTCTATTGTATTACTTTAACCAGATTACCACTCTGACCTTTATAAAAACAAGAGTTTCAAATATTTCTTCAGAGTTGGTTCACTAGAGTACAGTTAGTTCACAAGCACTACGCTTGCAGGGGCATGATAAATTGATGTCAATACTTTTTGCTTCTCTACCACGGTGGGTGACTTCAAAGATCGAGTTAGTTTATTTTATTTCTCGAACCAATAATCAAAATTGGTGCAAGAAACACCTTTCATCACGTAATATATCGACAGTGAAAGTTATATTACGCAAGTTTCAAAGGAAGTAAGTGGAACATTTTCTTTGGATTTAGATTAGACAACATTAGAAAAGTTTAATTAAATTATAAAAACGAATTTATTAAGGAACTACTATAACTTAACATCAAACATAATAAATAACACTATCAGCTAGCTGCCTTTCTCCCATTTGTGCTCGTTTGCTTTAAGTACCAATTTTCTTTGTATAATTTCTTCCTCATTCCCGGCTTTTCATTTTTTGGGTTGAGATTACTCGCCATCGCAGCTAATTCGCTATCAAGTAAACGAGGTAGCCCGGACGGCTCAAATCCATATTGAAATTGAGGTTCCACAAATTGTGTGTACGTTTTAAATCTCTGAAGTGGTCGTGTTGCATGTGCGGAATTATCTTTTGGCGCTTCCTTTGAGTAATCGTACTCGAACACTTTGGTAGGAGCCACTTGATACTTTGCGAAATATTGTTTTGGTTTTTGTGCAGAGCCATGGTAATCGTAAGCCGGAGCCGCTACGTACTTAGCACTTTCTTTCTCATCGCCTTCGCGTTCATTTTTCAAGTATTCTGGTTTTTGTTGCATATACGATTTATAATAATCCTCCTTTTGTCTATATCTACCTTGAATACTTTTGGGCTTACTGACAGCATAGTCTAAGTAGTAATTTTCTTTGGTTTTATCTCTCGCGTCTTTGTAGTTCGAACGGGTCGATTTTGGATAATCATCTCCTTCTACCTGATATTGTTGAAAAGGAGCATGTTCAACATCAAAATCAGAATGATATTGAGACTTTCCATAAGTTTCGGGATTATATATTTCCTTTTCTGTATCACGAGATGTAGACTCATAGGATGGGAATCCATATGCTGCATTTTTATAGGCTTTTTCAAAATGTTCTTCGCTTTTGTCGTCGTTCTCGGGCCTTTCCTCTTTCAATTCTTGATTATTTTGGGTTCCATCTTCGGGTATTTCTTCTTTGATTATAATTTGTTTAGATTTTTCATGCACGTGTTCATCTGAAGGTCTATAGGGTCTTTCATCAGACTGCGGCTGATTACGGCGTGTATCCTGTGGAGATTCTTCCGATGAGTCATCGTTAGATTCACGTGGTCGCTCCTGCGATTCCCGAGAGTTTACATGGCCATGTTGGATATGTTGATTTGGATCTACCTTTATAGTAGCGTATTGTTTAGGTGTCGGAAGAATGCGAATATCCTCTTCATATTCCGTTATAACTGGTTCTATATCAGCGACCGGATTTTCAGCAGGGGCGTTTTTAACCTGGCTGGATTCTTGTGGTGAATTGGGATGGTCGTTAAGGTGAGCAATTTCATCATTATCTTGATAATCTTCTTCCCTGTGTTCTAACTTTTCATGGTTATGTGGAGTTTCCTTCTCTTGATTATGATTATGATGACCTTGATTATGATTTTGTTCTCTTTGATGTGATAGTACTTTACCTTCATCAGAATCTTCAGAAGAGTCCTCAAGTTCTTTTTGGTGTGGTAAATTATTTTCGGCATTTTTATGTTCAATTACTTCTTCAGGCTTAAACTTGTATATCAGATGTTCTGGATTTTGATCATCGTCGTTATAATTCACGTTTTGTACTTTTAGCGGCTGTTTACTTGTCCGAACATAGTTATAAACTACTGGTTTTTTATCCGTCTTTTCATTGTAACTATGATGAACAGGCTCCGTGTCTGTTTCTTTATTGTAACTTAGAACTTTTTCTTGGTACGTTTCCCTATAATTAGGAGACTTAGTTTCATATATTATTTCAGGTTCTCCATGAGGGACATCTCTGGGCGGATCGTTTTCATCTGTTGTTTCTTCTGGTTCTTTTCTAGGTGGATGTCTTTCTTTTTGTGTGTAAACTTTGGGTTTACCTTTTATAACACCACTATCATATGACTTAGTATTTTGTATCATAAATTGCTTCATTTCTTTCTTGATCTCCTTCACGTTAAGTTCAGGTAACTTCTGATATGTAACTGAAGCAATTCTTGGTAAGAAATGTTGCACTTGAGGAACTAATGGATTATCAAACGTTAGAGGTTCGAGAAGGGTAAGGTCTAACAAAGGCACAGGAGGTTTTGTAACTAGACTTAGTACGGCTTTTTTTCCTTTGTTAACTGACGCTGAAGCTGCGATGGCTTTCAGTTGTGCATTACCACTTTCAGTTGCTTTAGGAGCTGGTTTACTTGCGTCTTTGTTTTGTGAATTGGTAGCTTCCTCCACACGTTGCGATTTTTCCACATTTTTCTGGTCTTGATTTTGATCAGTTTCACGAGCATTACCATAAACAGGGTACTGATATTGTTGAGACGGCGCGAGAGTCCGGAATGAACCAGAAAAAGAGTAAGGTTGATCAATTGCATAGCGGTTTGCTGTGGATGGTGATGCCGATTGCAAAGCCTGCACTTTAAACTGAGGAGGTCCAAAGAAATGAGGAGTTACTTGTCTGTATTGAAAACTAGGCGCTGCTGATACCAGTGGTTGTGCGAGATGAGCTGGTAGTTCTTGCAGCTGGACATATTGCTGAGGAAAGGCTGCTCTGTATGCCGCTGTCTGTGGCGATCCAACAAACTTGTTCCCGTATGAATCCTTTAAAAATGCATGCGTTTTTTCCACAATCGTGCTAGCTTGTTTAATCGGACCAAAATGGGTGATCCTTGGCGAAGATGCAAATGAAGGTATTTGGAATGAAAACGCAGCATACGGTGACGTGCTAGCATATACTCCATCAGGAATGTTACGATATAACTGTGGAACGGTCGCTTCGCCCACGCTGTCGTCTAACTTGATCGTAGGTGTCTTAGCGTCTGCCGGCGATTTGCTTAATGTGAGGAAGCAAACGGCCGCCAGCAAAACCTGGAAAATAAGATACAATAATGTTAACATCAAGCAATTAGCATCGATTATTTTGTCCAAATGGGACTCCACCGAACGTCATCTATAATAGATAATAAAAGTTTGAAGTAATAAAATTAAGAAAACACTTAACTTGGAAACTAGTAGTTCAATAATAATCCAAAAAATAGCTCAGTTAATTTGTGCAAATTATTCATCATTTTCTATGGCAGCGTTATTATGAGAGGGCTTGTCCAAGTCCTGCCATGTTTCACTTTACACAGTACACTAATTATAAAACTAAATACCTTGTCAATTCCTCTAAGATTCAAATAGTATTAGAATGTCAGATAAATATTTTATTTTTAATTGTATAAATGCATATAATTACCTTTCCCCCCATTATGGGCGAAGTTGTGTCTGAGGCGGCGGGAGCGGCACTGCGCTTGCGCATTTATTCCGCACACTTATATTGAATCGCGTCCAAGCGGTCGGTCAGCGCCTTTCCGAAACCATCGCAGCCCGTTATATCATCGATGACGACCGACTAACATACAAAATGCACAATGAAAACTAATCGAACCAAACAGTAGGTACCACATAAATTTTAACAATTTCTAAAATCGAATCTATTGTTACAAATTACGCGTTTTGCACACTCAATAGATCGAGTGTAAATAAAGGAAATGAGTATCCGTACTCCGTACATAATTACTGTTATAACAGATTCCCAATTGTTTTGCATATATAACAGTGAAATTGTATTGTTTTTTTCTAAGTCATTACACAATTGACCGGTAGTTGTACATAATTAAAAAAGTAAACGCACGTAGGTGTACACAATTTAATTCACTTTCATCATGAAACTAAAACTGAATCAAAGCACATGTTTGCCTTAAAGGGAAAATAATTATACCCAGTTATAGCAATATTCATTACGTAGTGAAGTCGTATAAACAAGTCGCATGCTAACATATTCATAAAATATTGAATATGTTAAGATACTTTTACATTAAGAAATATAATTTTTCATTCCGCAGTTTTTTAAATATTTAGAATTTGTGTTTCAATGTTATGAAATTTAGTTTTCACTGTGTCCATGGTGTTTTTTAAAAGTATATCTCAGTTTATGTTGTAAATAGAAATTACAACGATTTTGTAAATTTAATTCCCTAGTTAAAGCACTTAAAGGTAATTAGTTACACTTCTGCCAAGGTGTTGCAAGTAACCCCATGGATTTTAGATGAAAAAGTTGTATAATCAACGTTTCACTGATTTTAACAAAAAAAATGCTGCAATGCTGCGCCATCGTAGGTAAGTAGTGGACAGATACCACAAGATTGATTGCAATTTTTACAGTCAGATAAAGTTGCCGATACAATGACTAAGTAAATAATAAGACACCATACAAAGTCGACGAGGCATCGTAGTTTTAAAAGAAATATACATTAAAATGTACGTTTTTTATGAAGGTCGCGAGCCAACTTATATAAATGAACCTAATTAATTCAAGTTTGATGGATGTGGTACGAGAGATATACCTCGTACTTATCCGTACCCCGTACGTATCCGTAATGTTCAACTTTACACTCGTAGCAGCAACGCATCTGTGGCCGAAGTAACGTAGGACACTCCTAAAAAAGTTCAGTTATGTCAGGGGTAGACTACAGACACCTATGGACGGCAGTCATTGTTACCATATGATGTACAGAGAAATAAATAATCCTTAGCTATACATTTTTTTTAAAAACACATCAATTAACAAAGCGCTCAGTCAGGTGCTAAATGAAGAGATTAAAGAGGGGGATTGGACGGTTTTTTTTGTGACTTCGCCACCTGTAAAACTAAGTTGCAACCGCGAATCTTCGTGTCTGCGGAGATAAGACGGGAATGCCCCAATAATGAACGATGTAGCCTCCAAAGCATAGGTATGAGTATTCAAGAAAGGGTTTAGAGGGAGATCGAATTCTAAATTGCCACATAGCAAGAGTAGCATATGCTACAGGCGACTAGAGATGCCCCGCGGCTCAACACCTACCTGAGAAGACATAGAAAGTGTAATCTCTAAATTTTCCTAGATTAAATAATAATAATAACTAAATAGGTCCTCTTTAATCTAGGAAATTAAATTTATTATTAATTAAATTAAATAGAATAGTTTACTAGTAACAATTCTACGAACTTGATTATAAGATAATTCGTAATAATAATAAATTATATTAAACTTTATTTGGTAGCCTACTCAGGTAGGTAGTGATCTACTCAGGGGCGTAGCACCCGCCATATTAGCCGTATCAATGATATCGTACCAGCAGATTGCATGGACGGCACATTTTTGGAGGGCGGCAAATTTAGGCGATATTCTAATTTAGGCGGAAATAAGTGTAGTGGAGTTGGTCACCTTTTTTCGACGAAAGCTTTTCAACTTGCGGTAAAATAAACCACGCTTGTACTTCTAACAACCATTTTTTGTGACAAATCTTTACTCCTCTTTTAGACAAACTAATTTGGATACAGGGCATCTAAGGCACGCTACGCCAATGATGTAATCAATTTCCTATCAGCTTTCCTACTCGGTCATGGCCACCGCGCACGGGGCGTCTGCGGCCAACGACAGTGAAAGTAATCGGTGTTACTTTTTGGTTGCATCTCTTAGGGCTAGGCCATGAGTGACAAAACAAAGCTTTAAGTGGTTTTAGACATTACGAGTTTTTAAAACACGTACCTTCAACCTATTTAACAAGTAGAGTTGCCCCGTACTTGAATCCGCTTGACAACCGGCGACCGAGGTTGGAGTCCAAGTCTCCTCTAATTTTTCAGTCGTGCGCATATTAGAAATTATAGATTAAAACACGCTTTAAAAACGTGCTTTCTACACTCAAAGCCAGGATTTTTTCCTGTTTCGTGGGTACCATGGACACGCACAAGACGAATACACAAACACCCAGATCCAGAACATGAATCTAAACTCATCAATCAGTTACCTGACTGGCCGGGAATCAAACCCGGGACCGATGGCGTCAGACCAGTATGGTAACCGTTCCGCCACGCGTGTCGTCATATTAATCATTCGCTTAAATGATGAATTAAAAAATTGTGAACAAAACGGAAGTGAAACCAATATTTATAATTAGCATTACTTTCTTTATTTAATAGTACCTATATAATTACCTAAATATTAAACAACTGCAAGTAAAAAACAAACCAATAGCTATTAGGAAATAAATGTACTAAACTAAACATTTTTAATTAGAATAGTTAGTTTATATTCACAGACACACAAAATTAATAATAGTAGCACTTGATGAAACTATGATATATGTACCATAAACATATTAGTATGACTTTATTTATATGAAATGTTGGTAGAACCAGTGTAGTTCGACCGGTGAAGTACCACCGCCACACCTATTTCCAACGTGAAGCATTCCTTGCGTTTCGAAAAAAATGTGGTTGCCGACACACTTTCACACGAGGCGACCATCATAGTCCTCGGGAGTAGCAACCCATCTATGATTGACTTCAGATGGAACCCATGTTCTGTATGAAGTTGATTACAGATGTCGTAGGGCGGCAGTGACTACTTACCATCATGTGGACTGTATACTCGTTTGCTACCTCAGTTAGATAAAAAAAAGTTTAGATTTATAAGAGGGTTTTCTAATACAAATACATTCTTTAAATGGCCTTTGTGGGCTATTTTATTACAGTTGCCTTTAACATTTTACCTTTGTTAATTTTATCATAAAATTAATAAATTTTGTACATGCCAACAAAATATTCGATTGTTATTTAAAATATTAGATTTGAAATTTAAACGCTAAAAACTCAATAAGATGACGCAAGAAACCGACAGTAACCAACATTTTAATAATAAGACAAGAATAAATTTGTATCATTGCTTACAGAATATACATAAAGAAATTTTGTTTAGATTACACGCATTTCAGACTAAGTGCAGTGGCGTACCGCGGGTCAATGTTGAGGTGGGCGAACTCCTATCAACGAGGCCCCTTTTCTATAGTTCCAACATCTGTACAGTAATTCTATCTTAACAAACGTGAAATTTGACGCAATTTATGTAACTCATGATCTTGAAAAAAGTTAGGTTAGTAGAAAAGGTCTTACTTTTTACAAAAAAAAAGTGACGTTGGCATGGTATTTTCAGAGAGAAAAAACAAATTGCGTGATTCCAATGGATAGTGCCCTTGAAAATGCCCACACCTCCTCCTCCAGAGGTCGCGAGGCCCCTTTAGGCCCCTTTGGGTGATGGCCCACTGCGCCCACGCCTAGCTACGCCACTGAATATGTGAGTTGTAGGTACATAGGCCCACGTGACGAGAATTAATGGCCATATACCTTCGAATTTAGTATACATCTTTTGCACGTACAGGAGATAAATTGCTTATTATCATTAATCGCACTCCCGTGCTTCATAGTGCAGCATGGTGTAATTTCACCATTGACTTTTGCTCTCTAAGAGCACATAATTACTCTGGACCCCAAACAGCGACGAGACTTGAAATGACAAACGAAATTTTAAAACAGTCCCCATACATATACCAAAATTACTCTATGATAAAAAAGCATTAGCTTTTTAATATTATTACTATGAACTACATAACATGATGATCATCCGTATGAAGTTTGTGAAAGCTGTGTCTCACTCAAAAAACATTCAAAAAGGCAAAAATCAAAACGGACTTAAAATATCTTATGATATAGTCATATGTACAAGAAGGAAACTATAATAAAAACAATTACACAAATCGTCACGTCTTAAGACAACTTAGTCGAATCAAAATCACGAAAAAAGATCTATTTGAACCAAAATTAAGCAAAAACATTTTATAACCCAAGATAAAGTCAAGCATGAAGTTTGGTATAAAAAGAAATCCGAAGTAATTCGTAACAATATAAAAATTCGGAAATTAAAAAAAAGCGTTATTGACCGGTCTGTTTGACTGTCCTCGATTTGAATTCTATATATAGTGTGAGGTGAAATGCTGATTAATCTGTCAACATTACTACTTAACAATAAATGAACCAAGTTCTTGTATGCAAACTAAAACAAGTCCTTATGTTAGTCATCATCACACCGATCTGATGCCACCTTTTTTCTTTATGATATTGAAGTAGCAAATGAGAAAGCAGTGCACCAAAACATGAGTTCTATCTGAAGTCAATCACAGTTGCGTTGCTACTCTGAAGAACTAAGATGGTCGCCTTATATAAAAGTGTGCCGGAAACCAAACCGTGCCATCGAAATGCATGAAGAGTTTAAAGCCTACATTAATAAAACATCGTAACTAATTACACAGTTTAATAACTGTTGATCAGAGAGAAATAATTCCCGAAATCCCCTCACATCAAACTAAAAACTGTTCTAAAAAAATAATAGGCAATTCAGAGAGAACTCCTGTTTTATATGAAGTTGCTTACAGATGCTCACGAGCGGCAGAAATCACTTACAAGGTGCATGCTCGTTTGCTACTCCAATCGAAAAAAGTAATAATAATACACAAATACCACAAACCTGTGAAATGTATTACGCTATTCAATTTCACGATGCGGTAAGTGTTGCGATTTATTTCCGATTGCCGACATAAATATTACTATTCAATATAATCATTGCATAAGCTGACCAATGCTTAATACTTCCAGAATTGCAACTTTTCAAATAATAAAAACATACCAAAAAACATCTTACAACATTTCTTTCGATCAATGTCAGAACTAGTGAAAATTAATGAATATCATAAAAACTATATTGAGAAACTAGGCTTTGCTGAGCCGTTGATTAAACAAATTGATACCTATTACTCAAATATAAAAACATAATCACTTTACATCAGCAGCTTGAAATTCCTATTTTCTTACTTCCTGTTCATATTACTCGTACATTTTATCAAAATCATAGATGGTAGAAATCCACATCTCTTCTAGCTCATGTGTATCCCCGCATCCGAATTGTCCGACTCGAAACATATTCAACAACGAATTATGGCAGTTGAGAAGACATGAGGTTTGCCCTAGGTTTAAATCCTTTAGGTCATAACTTTACATACTAATCACACAAACACGTAATATGTAACGTGTACTCACGATACGCGGTTTTAATTATTTTATTGCAGACACTTTGGCTCACGTATTTAATATTAGGCATAATCATTTATGGTTGAATGATCCAAATATAAAAAGTAAGAAAGACACGGTACTGTGACTACCCGGTACTTATAAAAATTTATGAATTCTGCGATGATATTCGTTTAAAATTATACCTACTACACACAAACGCTGTAAAAGATTTTCGAAATAACTAAAAAGTAGTCTACTAGTCAAAATATAGTAGTAGTAGTACAAGTCGAAATATAGTATTGTCTCGTTTTCACAAAACATATTAACAAAACATGTAACATTCTGGCCAATCACATTCAATTTTAAGTATAAAGCCAAGAATACACTATGGGACAAATGTCCCACGACATGTCTCGCGAAGCCAGCCGATTTCGACTGACATATATGGCGACAACGCGCGACTTATGTGCGCAGCGACGTCAGATGTTGCCAGCCATGTCGACCAAACTCCGGCAACGTCGCGCTACCTCACCTAATATCGCTAGAGACACGTGTCGCAGGACATTTGTCCCCTAGTGTATCCTTGGCTTAAAACTGCTAAAGAAACCATTCAAATTTATTTTATATTTACGCATCCACACATTGAGATGGGATTTTTCGGACAAATCGCGAAAATTAAACCTAAGGAGCCCATTTGATACTGTCTCAGACCTGATCAGAACATTTACACTTTTCCATAATTTCCGACATTAACCTCAAGCCAATATCAGAAGTTCGCATAGCATGTTCATTGAATACAAACCTTCTCTTTAGCGAATTTAATAATTAATATAATAGACAATTTCAGGTATAATCTTGTTTTTTTTTATTTATTATTTTATCTTAGTCTAATTACTAACCCGCCTTAATAGATATAGCGAAATATTTTTATGGCAGTAACATGTCATTCATCCTCCATTTTATATTTATCACTAATAAATCACTTTACATTAAATACAGTTCGTCCTACTTACTAGTAGTATTTAAAAAAATCAAAATAACACAAACACAATGATTATTCACACGTCGTCAATCAACAATTACCAAATCATTCGACAAACGTATTTTCTCAACATTGTTGGACATCAGGCACCCAACCTGTTAAACACATTTCGTGTAATTGTAAAACTTTTCGTAGTCTTCATGCCCAACCTGGCTTTGACCCCGCTCTCAGCCTCGGGCATGGACAGTCTCCTCTCCGGCTTATTGAACACTGGGGTGAACTTCTGTTTAACACTCTTGACTTTTATAGGTACTGGTACCTTTTTGTTCGCCTCTATTTCCTTGTACTGTACTTGGTTCGAGAACTTCACAGACTTCGCTTTAGGGAGAGCTAACTTTTCCTTGACACTGACGGGCGCTTCGTCCGCGCGCATGGTGGCTATAGCGATCTTCCGCTGATTATTTTTATTTGTCGTTACTGTAAACACTTTCTTCGTTATTATTTTGCCGGGAGGGCTGCTTTTGAGTATGCCCTCGTACTTGAGAGCGTCCTTCTGTATCGGTATGTCTTGCTCTGCGTCCTTGCCTTCGGTCTTGGAGCCCAGGCGAAGGTAGATCTGCTTGGCGGTCGGCTTCGGTGACGCGGCTTTAACCGCGTCGGAGTTGCCGAGACGAGCGAACACTGTTTGCTTGGTAGCAGCTGAAACAACAGAACGGTTTGTGTTTAGTTATATCTGCTTGTTATGTAATACAGGCGACATACACCTTAAATTATATTGTCATTGAGACAGACAAAGCAAATATAATTTTTCACTATATTATTTACATTTTACTCTGCGCACATTCTTTAAATATTTACGATTAAAAGAAATATTTTAATGCTTTTTATTGCCATAGAACTATTGGTCAACTTTTCATATGACAGCATGGATTAAGTTAATTTGCTTATTGAAATAATATAAAATAGTAAATTACTTACTTTTACTGTCCTTTGGAGCAGCCACGGGTCGTGTCGGTGATTCGAAACGGATCAATCTAGTTTTCTTTATAGGTACATTTGAATCTGTTCCGGTCCTACAACGTAAAATAAGACTAAAATCACCACAGGTAACATTTTGAGACATTACAATTCATCCTCTTATTCAGATGCTAAAAAAAAATAGACATACTTATGTTATTATTATTATTATTAGTACTAATTTTCATACATAGTTTAGTTACTAGCATGAGAGAAAGATCACTCTACTGCTAGTTTTGAACACTGTCAACCACACACCGTGATGGACGCTATGACACCTTGTACAATCAAGTTTTACAGGATAGCATTAAGGCAATTGCAATGTTAACAGTGTGACAGCTTACAAAATGTTTTATGCAGTTGGCATATATCCGATCTTATATGGCCACGAAATTTGACAATATTCGCTTAACGCTTGCAGTGATAAGCGATTGTTTTATTAAACGGACATTTTTAGCATAGGGTAAACGGAGCACCCACTCTAGGCGCTAAGTGCTAAAGGGCACCTTAGTCTTACTAATATTATAAAGTGAGTGTGTATTTTCATAAAATTTGGTAGGGAGTTAGCTGACACTCTGGATTAACATAATATAGGCTACTTTTTACTGTGGGAAAATATCTTATTCAATTTAATTCGGGCGAAGCTGCGAAGTGGTCAATAAAATCACGTAAGATATAACCTCAACATTGTCAAAATCTTCCCAATTCCACGCTTGTAAGTATATGCATTACTGGAACTATAGTGACAAGCAAGGAGCCGCTACAATGAATGCAATGATGCAATTGTCAAAACGCTTATCACCGATACCAAAAAAGCACGTCTCCTAGGGCATTAATGTATGAGCTGACCAATCTTACCCAACATCAGACGATGACTTCCTCTTCAATTTGACCACGTTTGCCGGTGATGTCTCTGGCGAATTTGGATTACGGGTGTAATGTTCCAGTATGCGGCTTGCAGCTACAAGTAAGAATATTGAACTGTAATTTGTTCTTATTGTATCATCAAAAAGTCGTAATATGACTGGATAAGTTCATTTTAAGACTAAAGTAGTAAGCACATACACAGTCTATTTGACGACAAATAGTGGTAAATTGGGAGGTGGTAGAACGTACATGTTTTGACCAGGGAGCTATCACCGCCGTACCTATTTCTAGCGTGAAAGAATTTGACCGTTTTGATGGAATGGTGTGATTGCAGTCTCACTTTTATTTGGAGGCGATCATCTTAGTCTCGGGGGTAGCGACGCATCTGTGATTAACTTCAGATAAAAGTCCTGTTCTAAATTAAGTTGCTTACTGATATCTACGGACAGCAGCAACCATTTACCATCAGGTGGACTGCATGCTCATTTGCTACATTAGTCGTATCAAAAAACCATATTATGTAATTACTATTTGAGCCCAACAAAAACATAACAATTCAGATACTTACGGGAAGATGGCTGAGTGACAGTGGAGCGTCCCGTCACAGCGGCCACGGGCACCTTCACCGCGGTCGTGCTCAGCACCTTGTCTCGCGCGGCGCTCTCGTGCACCTGCTTGGCGTGCCTGTTACCAAATTCAAAATATAACACATCCACGAATGACGCTTTATACAATATATACTTTACTGTTGTCTCATCATCTCATATGGCCCATTTATTTTTATAACTATAATGGGCAATTAAAGGCAACAGAAATAGTAGGATCAGTATGGTTTGACTAAGAAGATGGAGCTGATTTTAACATAATGGAATTCTTGTGATTCAGTGAAAGACAGTGGATACCTCCTGACGAACATATGAATTAGCCATTGTCGTGATCAGGAGTCGCAAATCGTGTATCGATTTTATATAAAACTCCTAGTCTAAATGGAATAGGTTACAGCAGTGGCGTAGCTGAACGTTGGCGCAGTGGGCCATCGGCCACTGCCTCGCACTTAAAGAGAAGACCCCTTTGACGAGACCTCCTTGGACAAGGAGGCGGAGGCATTTTCAAGGGAACCATCCAATGCAATTATGCAAAGGGATAGATTTGATGCTGATAGGAGTTTGCCCACGTCTACTTAGTCCGCACTACGCCACTGGGTCACAGATGACCATTTACAAACAGGTAGACAAAAAAGACAATAGAGCCCCTTAATTGAATATAATCATTTTATACTTCAGTACTATAGAAAGCTCAAAAACAATCACTAGTTCTTTTTTTTACCAGGTGGTAGAACTAATATGTTTGACTGGGGAGGTAACAATACCACACTTATTTCTAGCATGAGACAGTTCTTGCATTTTAGTGGAAGGATGTCATTGCCAGCTCACTTTTATATGAGGCGACTATCTTAGTTCTCGGAAGTAAGAACACATCTGTGATTGACTTCATATTCAGATAGTAACCCTGTTCTATATGAAGTTGCTTACAGGTGTGGGTAGCAGTGAGCACTTACCATCACATGGACTGCATACTCAATCAGATAAAAATATGATAAGAAGTAAAGGCCCAACACAATAATATTTGAGCAATATCTTTTTTAAAGGTGGTAGAACAGCATAGTTCGATGTTGTATTTGAAGTGGCTTAAAGGTGTCCATGGGCAGCAGTGACCACTTACCATCAGATAGATTGCATGCTCGTTTGCTACTTTATTATTATAAAAAAAAACTCTTTTATACCTATATAAATAAGCTTACCTCAATATAGCTATGACATCACCCATCCTCACAATGCCCATGTCTCTCAGGTACTCCTTGTTCAGATCTAGCAACATGTCACTCTGTATCCTGTTCTCTGCAAACGTCAGAGCATATGTAGCGGACACATCTGACGGGATGCCCGACGCTGTGAAGAAACTCACCCACATACCTGAAACAATGGAATGTTAACAAGTTAACAACCTTTCACAAATGTTTAACAACATGTTGGGAAATAACATGTCGATGTTGGATTACAACTGAAAAATTCTTCATTACCTATCTATATTGAATTTAATTACCGAAAAAATGGATTATTTGTGATGCTTTATATAGAATTTCAAACTAATATCACCATATGGATAAATTTTTACACTACAGAAAGCAGGTAAGATCTTAAAAACTCCTCAGTGTTATAACAGGGTCTCTGCAGGTCAAGGGCAACCCATGGGGCAAAATAAATTGTATGCACTAAGGATGGTGGTCCATCATCCTCTGTCTAACATGGAGACCACTAAAGAAGGTCACAAAGGTTCCCACATCACAAGATATTATAAAATTGGTTTTATAAAACTGTGTTATAAAAAGACTTATTCCCAAGATGAACTATGGAGCAATATGACCTGTTAGCTAAACAAAGTTACTTTGCTATTGGGTCATACTGCTTTATATGACCCATTGCTCTTACTGCTTATGGGTAATTAGCATGACTAATCAACTTTCTTTTCCATAATGAAACACATTTTAATTGGATATTGTGTAGTGTGGTCTTTACAGCTTCACTGGGTTTTGGTTGAGAGCTTAAGAGCTCACCCAGGACGAGAAGGCTGTGGACTGGAAGGAGAAACAACTTGCAAAGAGGTGGTACATTTTGTGAAAAAGGAATTCTGTAAATCTATAAATAATATATTTTTAAATTGATTTACCAGCTATTCCAGGAAGCCTCCTAGCATTAGAACCAACATTCATTCAATGTTAAGTTATAATGTTATTTACCTAGACCACTACGAGAAGTAAAGTCATTTTGAAAAATAACAGGCATACTACTCCATAGAAAATGTTAAAGCTTGTAAACTATGTTGCAACCGTGTAGTCTGCCTACAATAAAAATATTTGCAAAATTGTTAAGTGCCAGAAATAGAAACATGTTTTAGTGGACTTCTTTAAATCAACTAAGATGTTACTTTGAAAATTTGAACCTAATTATATAAATAGGACAAAAATAAGGCAATTCATAAACAGAAGGTATACACACAGTCTAGGCAAACAATACGTGATCTCATACGCACCAGTAAGATTTGTATCCATGTTGTTTGATGAAGCATTCATTTTTTCTAATCACTACTATAAAAAACTAATCGTGAAGACCCCTCATCAATAAACATGTAAAAGCCAACATAACTTTTGCCCAAACAAAATAACCTTTTTTATCAACTTTTTTGATTTTTGGCCATTGTCAAAACTGTCAAAAGTAGTATCAAATTGCTTCAATTGACAGATAATATTCACCTTTTTTCTTTTTTTAATTTTCTCATTTTTACAATATTTTTCATTCCATATAGCCTGTTTTAACGTAGCATTAATAATATTTTAGAAAACTAAATACTTTGATAATTAATTATAGACATAAGTAATAAGATTTTAATCTTAAAATTCTTTACTTTATCCATCTGTTTCATTACGATTTGTTTATTACTTTCTTGTAATTGTCAGATTGTCACTGTCAAATTTGGCAGTCAAATTCAAATCGAGTCCGAAATAGTTTTTCGTTCGCCTCAATTCTCATTATTGAGAAATATTAATAAAAGGCATACGAATGAATGTAGGTTTTCATATTGCAAGGAATTATTCTAATCTATTTCGAAACTTCGGTCGTGGCTGTGTAGGTAGGTAGCAAGAGTAACAATATTTTATAACAATGGCTCGTGCTATTGCACTAGATTGATTTAACCTCTAAATACCGGACGCCGGGAATTCTGCCAACTGCCGACTTGAAGTCTTGTTATCTGTTATAGTTCCAGCATCGCATCTAACTTTAAATATTAGAAGGATGGCGATAGATGTGAGAGATTTACCGACGGTGGATATCGATCCTTCGGGAGTATTTAAATACATTCTAATGAAAGTATATGACAAGGACCAAACTACACCTGAACCTTTGAAAATTATTGTGAGAGGCTACCAACGATGCAATTATCACTCGGATATTTTCGATGAGGTAAGGAAGACAATTGTTATAGGACTATATAACTCCTAACCTCTTGTGTGTCACTGTCAAAAAATCGTATACTATGTGGGTAATATTACTATTTTTTTTTTTATAATAATGAAGTAGCAAACGAGCATGCAGTCCACCATTTGGATGGACATCTTTAAGCAACTTCATATAGAACATAGGTTTTATCTGAAGTCAATCAAAGATGCGTTGCTACTCCCGATGACTAGGATGGTCTCCTCATGTGAAAGTGTGCCGGCAACCACACCCTTCTATCAAATCCTCCCCATGGTACCTCCCCGGTTGAACTAGGGCCGGCACACATATGACGGAGCGCAGCGCAGCGCATGCCCGCGAAATTTTCTTAACGAATCACACACTAGCCGAAATTCGCGCTAATTACTGGGAGAATGCGCGCGGATGCGCGCGGGTGCGCGCGTATGCGCGAGCATGCGCTGGAATATACTCGACAAACGGTCGTCATTCGTTTTGCAGTTTTTCGAGAGACCATACGAGCCCAGCGGCCAGCGGCGACCGAAAGCGGACGCTCGCGGAGTAGCGCGTCGTGCGCGCGCGGTCGCGCTCCTGCGCGCGCGGTCGCGCTCCCGCGCTACCTTTCGCATGTGGTCGCTTCCATGCTCCTCAGAAATAAATTGCTGTTATTTAATTTTGGATATTATTTCTAAAGGGACAATGACGATAATAGTTTGACAGCAAAAAATGCGCTGCGCTGCGCTCCGTCATATGAGTGCCGGCCCCTACACTCGTTCTACCACCTTTAAAAATTATAAAAGATTAGGTGGTAGAAACTGCCTTTAGAATTGTTCCTGTATTATGTGTGGTACATACACACACAGTTTCGGTTAAATAAAGCATACATAAAGAAAAAGGTGGTGGTACATTTAGTGATTTGTGTCATCACTACCACACCTATGTTGCCTAGTACCAACAATGCTAAGCACTGCTGTGTTTTGTTATAAATGGCTAGTACAACACACTTATCTCATGAGCTCAAGATTAGTAGTCCTCTGGTAAAGCTATGCATTCGTGGCCACCTCAGGGAGGACTAATTTTATCTGATGCCCATAGATGACAGTGACCACTTATCATCCAGTGCGTACCTGATTATTTATGATGTTATGGAATAGTTATAAAAATACGAAATTAACATAATTGTTTTTTTTTCTTGTAATTAAAGGTTCAGGCAAGACTTCACCCCCTGGATCTAGAGCCGTTTGGTGGTGGAAGGATATCACATGACCCTGAAAATAAGAAGATTCACATCTACGGTTACTCTCAGGGTTATGGGAAGGCAGACCATGAGATCACAGCGAAACTGGTGAAGGAAGCCTACCCAAGTTACATAATTTCCATTAGTGATGAGGGGTATTAATGAAAAACTTGTCTGAAATACCTTTACAACACAAATTTTAGTTTAAGTTTGAAATTAACCCGAACAAGTTAAGATGGGTGGTATAAAGTCTAATTATAGAGGGCAGAAGATTTTCTTCGTTTGTATGTTTTGGAAGAAATGTTTGCTTGCCCTTTTACAAAAACATATAATCATATTTAATGATTAAGATAATATTTATACTGTAACTTGCTTGAGTAAATGTCCATTACAACTTTTTTTGGTATTGTTATAAACTTTGTATATGAAAATGAAATAAAAAATATTATTTATGACATATTTTTTAATTATATGCATTTCTTATTGCAGTAGTGCACCAACTGCACCATGTACCTGTGAAACGAAAATATAAAACATTCAAGGAATATAAAGAACTTTTTTTACATTAATATTTTGTTTAATGATGTGTAATTATTTTTTTAAATGAGGCATTTTAATCTAAACATTGTTCTTGTTTAAATTTATCTTGTATCTACAATAAAATGGTTTAAGTAATCATATACTAGTCCACAACCATCCATCCATCAGCCTTTGAAAGTCCACTGCTGGACATAGGCCTCCCCTAATCTGCGCCACTTCGACCGGTCCTGAGCCATCTGAATCCAGCGGTTACCCGCCGTCTTCTTCAGGTCATCAGTCCACCGGGTCGGGGGGCGGCCTGCACTCCTTTTGCCGAGGCGTGGTCTCCATTCGAGGACTCTTCTACCCCATCGGTTATCTGTCCTACGAACGATGTGGCCTGCCCATTGCCACTTCAGCCTACTAATTCTGAGAGCTATGTCGGTAACCTTCGTTCTCCTACGGATTTCATCATTACGAATTCTGTCGCGCAGGGAAATACCAAGCATAGCTCTCTCCATAGCTCGCTGAGCGACTTTGAGCTTACGCACGAGGCTCACAGTAAAGGACCACGTCTCGGCGCCGTATGTCATCACTGGCAACACACACTGCTCGAACATCTTCGACTTCAGGCTCTGAGGTATATCGGATGAAAAGATATGGCGCAGTTTCCCGAACGCTGCCCAGCCGACTTGGATTCTACGAGTGACCTCTTTCTCGAAGTTGGACTTACCCATCTGCACCACCTTTTTTTTTTTTTTTTTTTATACGTAAACCTAACGATAAGGCAGACGGGCTACCTGATGGAAAGTAGTCACCGTCGCCTATGGACACTTGCAACACCAGAGGAGTCGCCAATGCATCGCCGGCTTTGAAGGAGAGCTCTTTTCGCACTTTTTTTGAAGAGCCCCATGTCATAACGCCCCGGGAATACCTCAGAAGGAAGCTCGTTCCACATCTTGCACGTCCGTGGCAGAAACGAGCGTGCAAACCGAACCGTGGAGGACCGCCACGGGTCCAGTTGATGTGGATGGAACCTCATCCTTCGGCGAGTGGTGCGGTGGAGGAAAGGTGACGTAGGCACCAGGTCAAAAAGTTCCTCGGAGCACTCACCATTATAAAGCCGGTAGAACACGCAGAGGGAGCCTATGTCCCTCCGTAGACTCAAGGGTTCTAACCGTTCGGTGATCCGTGGGTCGTTGACGATTCGGATCGCGCGTTTCTGGACGGAGTCAAATGGGTTAAGTTGGTATTGGGGCGCCCCTGCCCAGAGATGCGAGCAGTACTCCATGTGGGGTCTCACTTGTGCTTTATAAAGCAGGAGGAGATGCCCCGCAGTGAAGTACCGCTTGGCCCTGTTCAGAACGCCCAACTTTTTGGATGCCAACTTGGCTTTGCCTTCCAAATGACTCCGAAACTGCACATCACACGAGATGTCAACGCCCAGGATCCCCACGCTTTTTTCAACGGTGAGAGAGGTCCCTTGGAACTTTGGCGCCATGACAAATGGGGCTTTTTTAGCGGTAAACGCGCAGACTTGTGTCTTCGTGGGGTTGAACTCAACTAAGTTAAGTCGACCCCATTCTGAGACCCGCTCCAGAGAGTGCTCGATTTCAGACACAAGTCGGATTCTGCTTTCCTGCACGAGTATCCGAGAGGTGTTTGCACGGCCTGTGTACAAAGCGTCCCCTGTGCTGTCATCTGCATAGCAATGCATGCTACCGATTTGTTGCAACATATCATTGATATGCAGAATGAACAGCGTGGGGGAAATAACAGACCCTTGAGGGACACCAGCATTGATGGACTTCGTGTCCGAGCAGCAACCATCAACCACGACCTTGATTTGCCGCTCAGACAAGAAACTGGTAATCCAGTTACACAGCCTCTCGGGAAGACCGTATGATGGAAGTTTCGCGAGAAGGGCCCTATGCCAAACCCGGTCAAAGGCCTTCGCAATATCAAGGCTTACAGCCAACGCCTCTCCATTGCTCTCAATGGCTTGTGCCCATCGGTGAGTAAGGTACACCAGAAGATCACCAGCTGACCGGCCCTGGCGAAAACCATATTGGTGATCGCTGATCAGCTGGTGCTCTTCGAGGTACTTGAGCAACTGTGAGTTAACAACTCGTTCCATTACCCTTGAGAGCAGGGAGGTTATTGCGATAGGCCTGTAGTTGGCCGGGTCGCTGCGTTCACCCTTTTTTGGGATCGGGTGAACGAGGGCTACCTTCCACGAAGACGGTACTTCTCCCGCCGCGTAGGAAAGCGAGAATAGGCGCGTTAAGATGGGAGTCAGCTCGGGAGCGCACGTCCTTAACACCAATGCGGGGATTTCATCTGGCCCGCTCGACTTTTTGACATCGAGGGACAATAGAGCACGCCTTACAGCCTTTTGTGTAAACCGTATATTAGGCATGGAGCTCTCACACCGCGGGATGGTAGGCGGTGTGGCCCCCCGATCGTCAAGAGTCGAGTTTGAGGCAAAAAGGGTACCAAGAAGGTCGGCTTTCCCTTTTGCCGTATGGGCCAGAGAATCGTCTGGTTTCCGCAGGGGTGGTAGTGAGGAGCGACAGAAATTACCCTCGACAGCTTTGGCCAGCGACCAGAAGGCTCGACTCCCGGAGGGATAACCTAGTAGTCGCTCGCCAACTCTGCCGATGTGCCTACACTTCGCCTTGGCCATATACTTCTTTGCTGAACGAGAGGCAGCATTGAGCGCGGTTCGAAGTTCGGGGTGCTTCGGATCCTTGCACGCGTGCGCAGATGCCCAGGCTTGATAGGCATCCTGCTTAAGGCTTCTCGCCCCAGCGCAAGATGCATCAAACCAGGGCTGACTCCGGCCGCCGACGGACACGACAGAGTTTGGAATGAAACATTCCATACCCTGCCGTATCACGTCAGTGACAGATTCAGCACACGTGCTAGGGTCACCCGAGACGAAGCATAGCTGCCTCCATGGGTACGAAGCCAGGAATTCCCGGAATCCGTCCCAATCTGCTGACTTGTAGTGCCAAACTTGTCGCCTCCCGGGGGGACGTGTCCCCACGGGTTGCGACAAGGGCACAGTGGAGCTTACCAAGCAATGGTCAGACGATCCAAGGGGAGCTCCGACCCCTACTTGGTAATCCTCAGGGTGGGAAGTCAGCAGAAGATCCAGCAAAGAAGCAGTATGGGTCTCAACATCAGGTACCCTGGTAAAACCGGGCACGACCTGGGAGAGCCCATAGGCCAAGGAGAAGTCGTACGCAGCTCTTCCGGCAAAGTCAGTGATCCGGGAGCCCAGCCAATCAGTATGGTGGGCATTAAAGTCACCAAGAATCACTAACTCCGCCGAAGGACACTGCTGCAGCATTCTGTCTGCCGCCCACTGGACGTGCTCGAATAATCGAGCTGTTTCCACATCTCCGCTATAGGACCTATACAGGCACGCGTAAACACGGATTCGGCCCCCGATGTCCACGCGCACCCACAACAAAGATAGGTCCTTGTCTTCTAGGCAGCTAAGACGGCGACAACAGATATCTCCCCTAACATACACACATACCCCGGCTCGACGCCTGAACGCGTGCTCTAAATTATAGCCAGGGTATTCCAGATATGACGTGTCGTCCGGGGTAGATATCTGCGTCTCCGTCAAAAAGAGAAAGGCCGGCTTTGCCGCCTCGAGGTGGTGGTGGACGGCATTCAGATTGGAATGGACCCCCCTGATATTGCACATATCCACAGTGAGTGTGGAGAGGGCAGCCGCTGTACTACACTTTCTCTTTATTTTGCTGCTCATGTTTTTTTTTTTTTTTTGCGAAAGGGAAAGAAGGGATTTGCGGTGCTCCGTCAGCGCCCCCCAAGGCAAGGCGCAAGTCCGGTAACACAGCGCCCGCAGAGGTGATGTGGGATGCTGGCGCGGGGGACGGAAGGGCCCCCGGTCCCCCCCGTGCACGACTACCTGGCTCCACACCGGTCTCTTACTCCGGCAAGGCAATCGTGC
Organism: Spicauda simplicius; assembly: GCA_949699795.1. Classification (NCBI taxonomy): domain Eukaryota; kingdom Metazoa; phylum Arthropoda; class Insecta; order Lepidoptera; family Hesperiidae; genus Spicauda; species Spicauda simplicius. The sequence continues at coordinate 22,285,611 of OX453058.1, read as the reverse complement.
AACGGGACTTTACGCCGATTGGCGGGACAGCCTCCCGGGCCAGAGGTTAAGAGTGTTGCCCGGGTTCGGGTCCCCAACTAACCAGCGGGCGGCCAGCGGAAAACCGTTTCACCGGGTCTCCCTGGCCCCCGCGCCAGTACACCACGCCTCCGCGAGCGACGGCGCCCAAAAGGACCCACCGGTCCGGGAGATACGCCGTCGAAGGCATCACAAGAGGATGGGAAGGGGGGGAAGGGGGATAGACTGGCTCTCAGGTGCACTACCGAAACACGACGAGTCGTTATTAACGCTAGATTCCGACCTGAGGGTGGTAGCTAGCCAGGCAGATCCAGCGAAGGGATCTTACCACCAAGCGGGACACCTTTGGGAATTACGCCAGGCGGTGCCAAACCCAGCGACCAGTGGGACCGTCGCAGTAAGGTGTTAAGTGCCGAAGTAGACGCTGCTGCCCATCTACTTGGTGGTAACCCTTAGTCGCCTTCTACGACACCCACGGGTAGAAATGGGGTGGTCTATTCTATTGCGCCGGAGCCACCTGCCCCAGGTAAATATATTCGTCAACAACTTCGAGGGTGGTGCCGTCAACAACGACCGGTACGGGTGTGACATGGACGTTAGACATTATCTTTGTCTTGTCCATGTTCATCTTAAGACCCACCCGTTGAGAGGCACCAGAGAGGTCATTGAGCATGGTGTTGAGGTGCTCCATCGACTCCGCCATGATGACTATGTCGTCTGCGAATCGAAGGTGAGTGATATATTCGCCATCGATGTTGATGCCGAATCCTTTCCACTCCATCAGTTTGAACACGTCTTCCAATGCAGCGGTAAACAGTTTCGGGGATAATACATCCCCCTGTCTCATACCGCGCTGCAATTGGATCGGGTTCGTACATCCGTCGTGTAATCGGATCGACATTGAGGCTGCCTTATATATACACTTCAACACTTCGATGTACCGATAGTCAATCTGGCACCGCTGGAGCGACTCCAACACCGCCCATGTCTCGATAGAATCGAAGGCTTTCTCATAGTCCACATAGGCCACACACAACGGCAGATTGTACTCCTCGGCCTTCTCTACTATCTGCCGCAGTGTGTGTATGTGGTCCATGGTACTAAAGCCTTTTCGGAATCCGGCTTGTTCGGGAGGCTGGAAGTCGTCGAGCCTACTAGTACTAGTCCACAACACAATACTAATATTTAAGATTTTTCTAAACTTCTCACTTGTCTGAAATAGACACCAATATTTTGGCTGTGTAATAAGCTTGTTGAAAGAAGTAGTTATTACTTGGATGCCGTATGTAATATTATTAACTTAGAAGTGTAAATAAAGTTTCATAACACCAGAACCAGTGTTTCCAGAACAGTGGTGTAGCGTGGGGGAGAGGGTGGTCCGTCTCGAGCAGCACAAATTGAAAACCAAAAAAAGGTCGCCAAATCTCAATATTTTGCTTCCCCCTAAATGTGACGCCCACCTTGGGCGTCACATTTAGGGGGAAGCAAGTTGAGTTTCCAAAAATAAATACGAATTATACGATACGAAACATGAAAGCAGTAGCGGCGTTAGGGTAGAGCACTCTTGGGCCACCGCCCAGGGCGCCGCAGACGCAGGCGTTCCTTCTTGTACCTACCATTGCATTGCAATAAAGAGGCATAGCAGTAATCTCGCCCAGGGCGCTGGTAATGCTAAACCCGGCACTGCATGGAAGTTTGTCGCCGGGACAAATGCACTCGAAAATACTGATAAATTAATCGTAATATCTAAATCTAGCGGATCCGGGAATTTGTTTTATAGTAAGAGAGCATGCAATTACATAACGCGATTTTAGAAGATTTTAGACCCTCGTCCCCCCCATGTAACGTAATGTAACGTTTTGCTGCACCTCTTTCTCCCTCCGTGAATTCGCTGCGCGAGCAAGTCGCTGTGGCCGTATTTTACTTAAATAAAAACAAATACATTACATGACGCGTTATTACAACCCCCTTCTTCCTCCTGTTTCACATTGTAACGTTTGACAAAACCCCTTCCCCCCCTCCTCAAACTGCTTTACGTAATACTTGAACGCTCCCTAATCAGCTGAAAGTAGGCTTTCAAAAAATTAAAGACGCAAGGAAGTTATTCGTGGAAGCTTTCTTATGGAGGGGTGAAGCAAGTTAGGTCATTTCCTTTATTAATAAAATGACGAGTGAAATTAAGTACGTAGGTAGGTACTACTAATAATTTCACTCACAAAATATAAATATATTTGGCGTCGTAAGCTCCCTCCCCTTGCATTAGGTCGTTGTAAATACATAATTAGCCTTTAGTGAATTGTTCCAGCAAAAATTGTCGGACTAACCTATAACTGGCACAAAAGAATCCATAAGCTTTATTGCTATTAATATAATGTTCATACTTATTGTCACTGACAAATCGTCGCTTTTAATACGCGGTGTTTTGTATTTTACATACATATTAATTGTTACTTTAATACTAAACTTATATTTATAAGAGTTTACTTTACTTTGTGTTAATTTATTATTAATGGAGAAAGATATAGAAGTTACATGCAAGTATGTACTTACTTCCCATTAATTATTTACATTTAAACGATGCAAATGTCGACGTCATTCCCCATTTTCTAGGTGTTCTACTTAAAATTTTGTGAATAACACGTCTCTACTACGTCCCTTGTATAAAAAGGCAAACATTGCTGAAGTGTGGTGAAGGTGTGGGCAGAGACGAGAACGCCCTAACCGCACAACAGTCACAAAATTGTCATCGTGTGATCGGTTGTAACTCCCCAGTCTCCTAAACAGCGTAATTGTCCGAAGTCGACGTCCTTACCTCCTAGGAAGTGCCCTTGAGTTCACCGCTATCTCTATTCAACATTAGGCGTTTGCCTGGACTTTGGCAATAGCTGAAACCGGTACGTCCCCCTCTTTAAGAAATCAGCAAAATTGACCAAAACCATCGTTCGCTTCTGATGACGCCGCAAGGACCCGTTAAGCTGTAAAATCCAATAGGGGCAACAAAAAGGCGGTAAAAAGTATTTCGTGGCGTGGCAATACACTTAATACCCTCCCATCTAGCTTAACTTTGGCCCTAGACAATTTAATCTTCTCACTCGCTACCTTTACAATAGATCTAGGTACCAGTAACATTCTATCAACGGTCAACGATCTGTAACTTTAATATTTATTTACTTTCTATATAAACAGCATTAGAAGAATGTCACATCCATACTTCCTACACCGGCAATGAAATTGCATAGTTATAACGCAAATAACCCAATTTTAGGTACATCCTGACCGTTTTTCAATTGGCACATTAAAACGGATAATGTGGACCGTGGTCCACACTGCGAAGTACGTTACTATTCTTCGAGTAATACTTATTAGGTACCTATCTTATATTTTAGGGAAAAATGGCAAAGTTGCAAGGCTTGCACAGCTTGTTCAGGCTTTCAGAAAATCTTGGACTTGAAGGATGCAGGTGTTGTCATATATCGTCATACGAAACGCATTGATGAGGTAGGTAACTATATTAGATGTTTTTGATATTTTTTGCATTATGGCTTTTTTAAACTATACTGTATAATATTTATCGTAATTTAACTAGACACAATAGTTATATTGGTGACGGCCGGAGGTCGCAGAGAAACGCAAAATCCTTCTTAACATTTAATTATACTAAAATATTAACTACATTTTAACTTAAAACTAAAGGGGTGAGACCGAGTCGATGTGAGATCTCGGAATGCCGTGGATTCTCACGATATGTAGGAACGTTCGAGGGGCTGCGTCAGCTCCTCGGGTTGCTGGCTGGGTCGCGATGCACTAGGGCTGTGCATCAGCGTTAGGGTTATGTAACACAATCATAAACATTAAGTAATTGTTATTTTGTATTGCTGTTGAATGAGCATATTACCTAATTATTTATTTAAGTAGGTATAATACCTACCTATCTATAGTTTTAATCCCACAGTAATTCTCCAGTGGGTATGTAGTAGTTTATTCGTAGGTATACCTTAGGTAAAGTCGTTAGTAGCAATACACGGCTTACCGAATACAGTTTTCTGTACCATCATTTTCTTCAGCTCATTGCTGTCTGATGAGCACTCTCAGAGTGAGAGTAGCTTAAAGAGTTTACGGCACTGGCCAAATACGAATGGGTACATGAGTAGGCTTTGAGAAGTGTTTTTAACACCCAATTGCGTGTAATGTTCTTTATGATGTTTTCCTTCACCGATAAAGCAAGTAATAAATATTTTTAAAAGGTCAGTTGGGGTAAATTGAAATTATAGGGTATTTTTTATTAAACTTACAACGCCATACTCGTGTATAATTTCTCCCATGCCATGAAAATGTAGTACGAGTTCGTACTCGTACTACATTTTCATGGCATGGGAGATGAAATCACCTACGAAAATAAAATGGCCGATTTAAGTCTACCATCTCAATCATATGGTTGTAGGTACCCCATTTCCGATGTTACCCCAACTCACCTTAAGTAATAATCTTTATCCTGCCATTTTGTAGTAGAGACATGTAGCGAATATAAAAAATGGTTTAAGATATAAATAATATTATTCGCAGATAAATAAATCAACTGGAAACTTGAAAAGTTCAATAAAAACTACTGATGATGTGTTTATTATACATAACACAAAAGATTTTAAAATTAATGCGGATGACTGTATATCAGAAATAGGTAATGAATAGCATTTAATATTAATAACGTATTTCACTATTGTTTCAATATTCGTTTGAATTTATTTTAAGATGACAGGTTACTGTCTTGTCGATGTGGTTTTGCTCCTATCCACATTTACAAAGACATCAGATAGCCCATAAATATTTTGGTAATTACTAAAAGAAATAAAAAAACACGACACAAAATACCAATCAGCGGCGATGATGTATTAATTTTCATGTACGGCCGCTAGATATGATATTTACAGGGAAGTCATTAAAAATCATGCGACTCCGATGCCCATCATTAAAATAACTACTAATACAAGCTAAGATTAATAATATTGTAAGCTCCCATTAAGTAAGTTTACTTAGAGCAGCCGCAAAATAGTAGGTGAAAGACCGCCCAGAATTAAAATTCCACCATTGGTCCACAATTCTTTCCCCTGGGCGAAGGCTTTAAAATCTAGAGCCATAAGCAAAGGCTAAGCAAATAGATGGTATTTGTTCTATCTAGAGTCTAGATGGAACAAAAAGCATCTATTTGCTTACATTTTATATTTATTTATTATTATATAAATACTTACCTATTTAGTAGTAGCAATATTATTTTGCGTTTTCATACAAAGAAAAAATCTTTTAGGAGATGAAGTAAGATGTCCAAGATGTAGAGAACTGGTCAAACGTGCGCAGAAATATCTGAAAAATATTTCAAGCATTGACAAAAAAGATGTAATAAGCGTTTGTGATCATTGTCAAACTAAAAAAAGATCCGTTAAATACTGTTGTGAATGCCATGACGTTGTGAAGAAATTTTTGTTAGAAAGAGAGAAGGAAAGTATTGGAAAAGGACAATTGAAAGCTTGGTTAACAAGAATTCAGAAAATACTGTCGAAAAATGAGCAAAAAACAAGGCTTAAGTACCGTACACACTCTGCGTTATATTTAAATAAGTTATATAAGGATGATGAGAGCAGTGCACGCAGTTTAGAAGTAGGACCAATGCTCGAAGTGGGAGTGAGGATGACAGAATCGGCAGAGTTAATCGATAAAGTTGCAACTAAATCAGAAGATGCTTTAAAATCATTGGATTCTAAAAGAACAAAATTTAAATCTGATTTATTTGATAAAGGTTCCTTTATGGAAATTCAAAGACATGCGTCGTCATCATTAGAAACTTATGACTCGACATTACATAAAGATACTGGTAGAATTAAGGACGACCTGGAACTAAATTCGTTAGAACGTTTGAGACAAAAACGTCGAAGGGATGAAGAGTTTGCGCAAAAGACTGCAATCTTACATCGCGGATCGCCTCGAACACTAAAGAAATATTACTCGGATGAAAAGATTTTTTTCTCTCTAGCTGGATATGGAAATCTTGAGATTTTAAAAACAAACTTTAGTTACGTTTTTCCTAAAAAGGAAAGAGAAGAAATTAAATCCTTAAGAAGAGTTAACACCTCTGCTGAATTAATTGAAGACACCCAGGATAGATTACGCCAGCGAGCTAAGATGGTGAACGATGAAATAAACAGACAGTTACCAAAAAAAACGAAATTAACAAGTAGTCAGAAAGAATCCGCAAAAAAAATTGATGACGAAAGACCATCAAGTAAAAAAGCGAAAATAGAAGAAAAAGAAATTAAAAGTGACAAAGATAAAATACTAAAAGAAAAGAAAGAAAACTTGCCAATGGACAGAAAAAAGAAAGAAAAAGAAAAAAACGAAGAAGTACAGAAAAATCTGAGATTACAGGAAGAAAAGAAAAATGCTAAAGTCGAAAAATTGAAGAATAAAGAAGTGAAACCTCAAAATAAAGGCGATAGTGCTACCGACAATTTAAAAAAAATGTTGGAAGAACAAGCGAAAATAAAAGCTGAGGCACTAAAACTCAAAAAGCAACAGGAAGAAGAAAATAAAAGAATGAGAAAGGAAGCGGAACGTAAGTTAAAAAGTTTCAATGAAATCAAGGTTGATAAAAAACCTCTAACACCAAAACATCAAGAAGAACCAACAAACAAAGAGTTAGATGCTAAACAAATTGAGATTAGAAAGCCATCCGCTGACGATTTAATTTTGCAATTAGTGAAAGTAAAGCAAGTTGAAAAAAAAAGACCGAAAAATTTATCTGAAATTAATATTACTCCATTAATGGTTAATAAACACAAAATACACAATAGAAAACTACGCAACTGTGTTATATGTGTTGATTCTGAATTGGAACTCGACGTAGAAAATATAATGTATGAGAAAAATAAACCAGATGAAGTGAATGAACTTATTGTAGGCAATAAAATTATAAAATCTAAGTTACCTATAAGTGATAAAACGACAGCGGAAGGAAAGGTTCCTGCTTTATATAGGTCATTATTTACGGGAGATGTGGAATCAAAGGAACAATACGCAATGGATGGAAAAACGACGGATAAAAAAGATCGTAGTCCACCAAAACTATTATTGAACAAACATGTAAGTAATTTAACTGATAAATAAAAAAAATACCAGTTAAAATAATTATATTTCACTAAAAGCATGGGGAATTCAGGATGTTGTATGGCACCACTTAAGGATACGTATACAATACGTACCGTTTATTTTAGCATGTTATTATTTTAATACGATGAAATATCTTCCTTCCGCCGACCTATATGTACGTATATATATCTAAATAGGTTATGAGTAGATTGGTTATCTAAATTGACTTACATTATGTCAATATCATACCACATAATCCCCTGGATTCAACCTCCGCCTTTCTCCCACCTATATCCGGGCTTGCAATTCTTAAATTTTTTTTGCTGCATTGGAAACTACTATTCAATGAAGTAGGTACTATAAAATTAATAATGCAATATTATCCATTTTGTGCAGACCGAACAAGAACATCCGAAAGGGATCATACATTACGCTCTGTCAGATCGCTCATTTATCGACAAGGGCTGGACTATGTTGCCTACAGAAAAAGTTGTTAGGAAGGTAACTAACTTACAAGTAATACAATTAAATTTTATTGTAGAATAGATGCATATTTAAATAATCATTAATAAGTTTTATTTAAAGACATATAACTTTCATTACGTATTAGTATTATAATGACCTTCGTATCATAATCTTTATAAACAGATGAATGTGTATCGAATGCGTCCCGCCCATCCGGAATTTGACTGGTTTGATCGCAATAAGAATAAACGACTTATGCAATACGACACGGGAGAGAAGTTGGCCGAGTTCGATGATAACGGTCGAGGTCGCTGGTTTTACAGAAATGGCAGATTAGCACTCGATTACTATGATGCTGAAGGTAAATAAGACATGTCTCAATCAAGTAGTTAATCGTTTAATACAATTAACATAACTTTAATATATTATTTTTCCTATTATGAATAGAGATGAACGCTCAACAAAGGTTTGTGATCTATGGTAGCGGGGAACGCGACGAGCGTGGTCGGTGCCAGCCTATTTCTATCCTCGCAACATTTGACTACCTTGGAAACGGTGTTGTGTTCGATCACACTGGAAAAATTAGGTACAATTTGTCTGATCTTACAAGCAGTTTAGATGGATGAGTCTAGCAGACAGGGTGTCCGGTTCTCTCTTCAGCCCGTATGGGTCTACTGTTGAACATCCTCTCACGGCATGCCATTGAGCTCGAGCTTCAACACATCAATTCTTCGCATCTAATATATTACATATTACGTTTACAATATTGAAAAAAAAAACGAGCATGCAGTTCACCCGATGATAAGTGGTCACTGCCTCCCGTAGACATCTATATTTCACATAGAACATAGGTTTTATCTGAAGTCAATCACGAGAACGAATGCTAATCCCGATAACTAAGATGGTCGCCTCATAAAAACTGTGCCTTCTATCGAAACGCAAGAGCTTCTTCGCACTAGAAGTAAGTGTTGCGGTGATACCTCCCCAGTCGTACTACACTGGTTCTACCACTACTACTGAACGTATCGTTATCGATAACATTTTATAGATTTTTTGGCATTTATAGGCTAAAGTATAACCAAACGGAAGGGGTCGTCTTAGACCGCAGTATTGGTCCTGTATCTCACTGGAAGTGGCATAGCTTAAACGATCCTCCAGTATTACAGCAAGTTATGATAGATACACAAATGGCACACAAGGATCCACAAATCCTGAAACTAGGAGGACAAGGAGATGATAAAGTGAGACATGACAACGAAGAGATGTTGGCTATCGAATTTGACAATTTCATTAAAGAGAAGAGTAAGAAAATGTCACAAAAATTTAAACCATTTCAAATAAGAACGAAAGCAATGAAAATAAATGAGAACTTTTCACTTAAGATATTGGACCAAGCTAATATTTATTTAATATTTAGGGCCGGTACAACACACATAAAAATGAATATAGGGATGGTACTAGATCACCAAGAAATTGTCGATACCGATACAGCTGAAGTAGGTGAGGTATCTAATAACTTGGAAAGATTTCCAGCACGTACAGACAGTCTGGCAGGCCTACAGCGGAGCGTCGCGTATGCTCAGCGAGTAGAACGTTTACGTGTAGAACGGGAACGTCGTCTAAGACATCCGGAACCAGCCTTAAGCGCAGATAGAATCATAGCAGCATCATCACGACCACTGAAGGCACAGTTGAAAGTTGTATCCTCTGGTTCGACAGCAGATAAAGATAACTGTTATTGTAAATGTAGGAAACCGTTAACTAGCAATGTTTATTATGATACACGTCTTGTACAATAAAATTTATAAAAATACGTACTTTTTTACTGTTAAATCAGTTACTCTTCGCCCAGTAAACGATTGCGTGCGATTGGTGATTTACAGGACCGAAATTAGTCACCCACCGCAAATCCTATAGCCGCGCGGCATATATCAAAATCTACTTTGCCATATTTGCATTTTCAGTCACAGCCAGTGGCGCCGTAAGATGCGGGCGTTGTGGGCCTCCGCCTACAGCCTCGCGGAGCAAAGGGCGTCGTGCCGGGCCGGAGGACATTTGGCGACTTTTATCTTTTTTTTTGGTCTACAAACTGTAATTCGACTTTAATCAGAGGGCCTCGAGAATTGTAGCTTGCCTACATTAAGTTTAGGTCTTGCGCCGCCACTGCTTGCAGCCCAGCTGATTCATTGACTACAAGGTTGATTTTTGCTGTTTAACAGAAACAGACTCGTGAAGATCTGTAAGCAACATGCCACCCGTCAAATTATTTCGATTGCGATCTTGTATTTCACGGGTAATACAAATAAAAGCGAAGTTCTAACCTACTTAATATACCATTTGTAAACAATAACACAAGCCTAACATAACTTATAGAGAGAAATCTAGTTTATATATGTACCCAAATAGTTTATTTATGCATTCGGAAAAAATCACTAGTTATATATATATATATACAAATTGGGTCAGCCCGACAATCCAGTGAAAAATTGTTTAAACCTAAAACAATGCTGTCTAAGGATTTTTGTTGTAAATAATTAAATCTGTGTAGAAGAACGTAAATAAAAGTTAATATCAAGAAAATTGAATTTAAACTAAATGTCATAAGAAAGTCGTTAAAGTTAGGTTGAAAGGCAAGAAGCCAAGGTCGTAAAAAGCAATTCATTTAAAAACCCTGTTGTCAATGAAAGTGACAGCTATTGTTAATTTGTCAAATTTTTAACCAACAAATTATTAGGAATTGAAATAATTTGCGAAAATAAATTTGAGATAAAGTGACATTGTGGGCTTGTGGCCTTTTAATGTCGTTATAAGTAACATTATTACAATATGACTCGAATACTCATAAATTTCATTTTGTAATTGGATCATAAAGTAGTTAGTAGTAGTACTTTTTACCAAAACAAAACTATTGAACTTCAAATATTTCTTTTAGACTTAAACATTATTTTGTATTAGTGCCATAATATGTCTAATTTTGCAACCGACGATACAATATGTATGAAGCGGGAAATAAATATTTCGAATGATTGCACTGAGTATAAGGATCTAATAGACCGTTTTGATATCATTCAGACATGTGCGTGGATCAGGGATAATAAATTTTCTAAGGTAATTAATCAAAATATTATAATGATTTAACATTTTTATAGTTTTCAACGTAAGACATTGTAAGGAAACCTATATACCTGAGTTCTAAAAACGTTTTCAAAAGTGTGTGAAGACTACTAAACTGCAAACCTACTTGGTCAGCGTGGTAAACTGTGGCCTAAACGCGTCTATCGGTTGTAGATGGCTACAATTAGTACCCATCCATCAGCTTTTTGATGTCCACTGCTGAATAACCAATTGGTACCCACTTCCATATATTGTTCAATTGTATCATGAATTATTGACTGGTTCATAATATCATACAGTAAGAATAAAAAGGGCTAAACACTAACTTATAGTAAATTGAGTTAGATACTTGAAATTACTCCTAATAAAATAATCCATTCTAGTGAATAAATAAGTAACAGTTGTTCTACTAGAAAAGTAGAAACATGTCCAATAAGTGTGATGACTACAACTTTAAAAATACCATTTTGTTATTTCCTGAGAATGCACATTTCATATTAAGTACTTCACTTTTATTTTCATCATGCATCATGCAATATGATCATATATCAGATATGTTAATATAGAAGTACCTGTTGTCTCTTATTATATGTACTTAAATGCTACATTTCAAAAGAATTTCAAAAATCAAGTTTTTTTTATATCTGACCGAAGTAGCAAACGAGCATGCAGTCCACCTGATGGTAAGCGGTCACTGCCGCTCATGGACATCTTTAATTAACTTCATACAGACCAAGGGTTCTATCTGAAGTCAATCACAGATGCGTTGCTACTCCCGAGGACTATGATGGTCGCCTCGTATAAAATTGTGCCCGCAACCACAACCTTCCATCGAAATGTAAGAAATACTTCACATTAGAAATAGGTGTAGGTGTGGCGGTGGTACCTCCCCTGGTGAACTACACTGGTTCTACCACCAAAACAACAAATGTGTGAAATATTTGAGTCATTTTGGAGCAATAATTAGTTTTTAACAATATGTTGGGTCACTTATTTTAGTTCAGTGCAAAAGAATTATTTAAAATATTGTAAAAGCTCCTTAAAACAGGCCCGCAAGTGTCCCCATAGGAAATTATGCTAAAATTGAAGAAAATCTCCTGAAAACAAAAGGCATAAAAAGTAATTCATATCAACATTTGATGGCCTATTTGCAATCAAATTTATGACATTTGCATGCCATAGGTATAGAATAAGAGGATATGTAATTGATGTATATGACCGCTATGTATCTTATTTATATGCAAAAAATAAAGACTATTGTATAGTATAGTAACATTTTCTGCATCATCACATATGAATGACCTGACAGGCTTTTCTATCTTCAGGTATGTCTTCAATTCCCTGATGACTTGCTCAATGTGAGTGTGAAAATTTATGAAGAAATACAAAATAGGGTATCTACAGACCTTTATATTCTTGGTGACACATCATATGCTAGGTAAGATTAATAAGTACTGTATTTACAATGTGCATTACATATGTGAATACACTTAGTAAAAGGAAATTTCTACCATAAAGTGCTTTTTAAAAGAGTAAATTAAATGCATGTAAATAACAGATAACTACTAATACTCCTCACAATGAAAGTGAGTTGCCTAGGCTGGAATTGCCATTCTGGTAAAGCATAATAAAATATGTGTTATAATTTGACAATGGATTATTTGCATTTCCATACGCAAATGCATGTAATGACAGTTTTATAGTGTTACTAGCTATACCTGCAGCGGAGTGAGTGGAGTGACCTTTCGCTTCATTCTTTATATATATAGATTGCATATCTTGGTACTGTTTCATTAGTATTGGTCCAAATAGCTTGTAGTTTCTGCTTTTAGTTGGCTAATTCCTATCATAGTTCAAGCTTGAAGACCAAAAAAAGATGGTGGTTTGATAATGCATATTTTGGATATATTTACCATATTTCGCCCTTTTAAATTGCATATTTGCATACATATTCTGGCATATTGATAGTGCATATAACAAGTATAGTGGCTAGTTATAATAATCAATTAGCTTGTGCCTTTTATGACTATAGCTTGTCAGCTAAAAAAAAGGTCGCCAAATCTAGATCCCCCGGCCCTACATTCGCAAGATATATTCGCATTCGCGAACAATCGTTACATCACTATTATACACAGACAAGCTCATAATTACTTTTCTATTTCTTTTTCCAGCTGCTGTGTGGATGCAGTGGCCGCCATGCATGTGAAGGGCGATGCGATCGTTCACTATGGCCCCTCCTGCTTTACCAAGACCAACATACAAGTTTTCATTGTCCTTCCAAAGAAGCATTTGGATACTGAAAGAACTAAAAAAATACTGCAAGACAATTTTAATTCAGATGAACATGTGCAATTGTGCCTATTCTATGATGCAGAATATGAACACTGCAAAGGTTATTTTTTGATATTACATTATAACTAGTTCGCCAGTTTCCTGCTGCACTACCGAATATACTATAGGTGCTAGAACCAGTGTAGTTCGCCTGGGGCAGTACCACCGCCACACCTATTTCTAGCGTGAAGCAGTTATTGCGTTTGATGGAAGGGTGTGGTTGTCGGCACACTTTTATATGAGGCGACAATCATAGTCCTCGAGAGTAGCGACACATCTGTGATTGACTTCAGACAGAACCCCATGTTCTGTATGAAGTTGCTTACAGATGTCCATGGACGGCAGTGACCACTTACCTATTTCAGGCAGATTAAAAAAAATGGCAACTGTCTTGATCCCTGGCCAAAATCCTCTCAATTTGAGAAGCCTATGGCAGTAATGAAGTTCATGATTTCATTTCAGATGCATTATCCCAGTGTTGGTATGAATTGTATCCAAAAAGCTACATAGCTTTTGTTGAAATGGAAGAAGACTGTAACAGAAAGCTGGGGCGCAAACTGAGAAACGTCCAGGGTAATGACATTAATATTGAGACATTGGAAAACTGTATCTGTGTGTACCTCGGATCGAGATGTCAGACATCCCTTAATTTCAGTAAATGCATTCCAGGTAAATATTATTTATGTAATACTAGTTGAACCCCGCAGCTTCGCTCACGTTAAAAAAAAACGATGTATCGATTGTTCCGTGGGAATAAGATATTCGCCCACGGTAAAAAGTAGCCCATATTAATTCAGAGTGTCATCTAACTCCCTATCAAATTTCATGAAAATAGCTCCAGCCTTTTAAACGTGAAGAAGTAACAAACATACACACTCACAAACTTTCGCCTTTGTAATATTAGTATGACTAAATTGAATTTTGGGAAATCTATCAATGGGTTGTTAATATGGGGAAATTCTGTAGACATAAATAAAATTTTTATTATTCAAAAAAAATGTCTACGTGCAATATACTGTCTTGAGCCACATGAATCGTGTAAACCACTTTTTAAAAAATATAATATTTTAACTTTGCCGTGCATGTACATATATGAAATAGGTAAATTTGTCAAATCAAATCCACATTTATTTAAAACAATTAGCGACATATACAATACAAAATCAGTAAGGCATGCGAATAGATTAGGATACCCAAAAACACCGAAATCTACTTTTTATACAAAAAATTGTTATGCAATGTGTATTAAAATCTATAATGCTTTGCCAAAAGATATAAAAGAAATGTACTTTTATAAATTTAAGAAAGAGTTAAAGAAGTGGCTTGCAACAAAATACTTCTATTCGGTCAATGATTTTTTAGGCAAACAGGTTTAGTCTTGGACATATAAATGAATATTAGGATTATATAACTTTTTTGGAATGAATAAATATTATTTTGACATTTTGAATATAATATGACATATTTTTTGCATTGAATTTAATAATTAACTTAAAATCACTATATTACAATTTGCACGCCTTATAGGTAAAGTAAGCGGACATTGAATAATTATATTAATGTAATACCATATTGTACCTTATTTAGCAAATAAAGATTATTATTATTTATTATTTATTTATTATTATTATTTATCCATTAAAACTATATATGTTAAAAATGTATAAATACATACCCATTTAGTGACTCACATTCAAGTGGTACTAGGTGTTTAGCAAACAAAAATCATTCCATTGATAACCATGCCCTTATTTGAAAATACTTAATTGTATTATTTCTTTGCATTGATTATAAGTTTGCGTGACAGCAATATTTACATGATGTGTTAGCTGGAATAAACACTTCTTTTTAAAATATAACTTATGCTACTTAAATTGGAAAATATTTCAGCTTCTAAATGGTACCTGTTAGATCCAGACACAAGTAAAGTGGATAGCATTGAAGAGACAGCTTGGTTCAAACGGAGACGCTATTTGATAGAGAGGTGCAAAGATGCAAATGTGATTGGTATCCTTGTTTGCAAACTTGCTGGTGATCAGACAAGGGATATCATCAAGCAACTGAAACAGCTGTGTCGAGTGAATGGGAAGAAGAGCTACATTGTCTCTGTTGGAAAACCCAATGTCGCTAAGCTGGCAAACTTTCCTGAAGTAAGAATCACTAATGTATTACAATAAAAACTATATATTTTTTAATATTGTTTGTGGAAATAATAAATAAGCCTGCAATTCACCTGAAGATAAGTGGCCCCTGCTAGTAAGGTTATGATCCCACCTTAAGTTGACCACAGATGCCTTGCTAATGCTTTAATGCTATAGATAGGGTAGGATTTGGATAATGATGCTTTGGATAATCAGCATTGCCAGATTCTCTTTTTATTAAGTTGGGATTTAAGAACTTTTTGAGTGAAAAAAGCGGGATTTCATAGTCAAAAGTGGGACAGCAGTCCTCATGTGAAAACAAGATGGCAAATAAAAAAAAGATATACAAAGAAAAAAGACAAACCCACTGAGTTTCTTGCCGGATCTTCTCAGTTGAGGTCGTGTTCCGATCTGGTGGTAGTGTAAAAAAAATATATATATGTAACTGACAATTTGTAAGCGCCACCGAAGGCCTATACAAAATAAAGACATTTCATTTCATTCCATTTAATTTCATGATACAAAGGGTGTCGCGTCACACAGACAAAAATTTTAGTTTTCTCCTTAGTGTAAGGTCCACCAAAAACCGACCGGGGTCGGTCGGTTTTTGGTGGACGAACAACAAATCGACTGAGATTCGGCGAACCTTTTTTTGGGCGACAAACTGCCGTTCCACTTATATTCACAATTGGCGGCCTTATATTTTTGCAAAGTTCAGTCCTTCCCAAAAAGCGGGAACGACCCGGTCGCGCGCGGGACATGTAAATTAGACTAAAAAAAATCGGGACGTCTGACAACACTGATAATTGTGTTCCATATACTCAAACCAGAGGTCAGTAGCAATTAATGCTGCCATTATTAGTTAGAAAGATGTGGTGCTTTGGACCAAAATGCTTACATTGATTTGAACATTCGGATACTGTTTAGTTGCACCACATTTAAAATGCAACACCTAAAATAATTTTATAACCTAAAAGATCAATTTGATCTGATTTGATTTGATCAGGCCCTCAGGACATAGGCCTGACATCAAGAGACAGCAAATAATGGAATTTGGTGTTAATTTCTCAATTAACTTATGTGATTTATTAAATATATGTCATTATACTATATTTTTCTTTTATTTTCCAGATTGATATCTATGTTATGATAGCATGTCCAGAGAATGATCTATATGACAACAGAGATTTCTACAGACCAATTGTTTATCCTTTTGAACTTGAAGTAGCTTTAAACTCAAACCGGGAGCCTTATTTCACAAACCATGTCGCAGATTATGACGAACTACTACCAGGCAAAGCACATCATTGCGACATTAGTCATATTAAAAACGCCACGGACATGAGTTTGATTACGGGGAAGATACGGGAAACTAAAGTGCAATGTAGTTCAGAAGGCAGCATGGAGCTAGCAGAAAAACAAAATTGGGCACTTGAGAGTATAGGACAAAATCTTCAAGACAGGACATGGAAGGGTCTAGAACAAAAACTAGGCGAGACTGAGGTGACGGCAGCGGAAGAGGGTCGCAGAGGCATACCATTGCAGTACAAAAATGAACCAGAATAATAATTTATAAGTAGTGTTTATTCCTTGTATATACAATGGTTTTCAGTTCATAAACTACTTACAACTTTCCATAAAAGTATTTTAACAATAAATTATTATTACACATATAGCTTTTAGCTTTTTACTGTTTTTTAATCATCTCAATTTTAACACAAAGAAACAACCATCTGAAGGCTCTAATTATTCAAAATATATGCTTCAAACTCTTTGATTCACAGGATTTTGGGGAGATTTAAGCCATTCCTTCCTAAGCAGCTGCTTCAGTTGTGATAGCCTGAGAGTGGGGTTTTCTGCTTTTAGTCTTGGCAGGTTTGCTTCTTCAAATGCTGTGTATGCAGCCTTAATTCTCTTCTCAGGATGCCTATCAGTGTCTGCCTTATCACTGTAAGCAGAAATGGATGTGTAAAAAATACAAGATTGCATGAACTTACATAGCAACCTATTATATTGTACCTATTACTTATGTACTGTACTCTTTAAAAACTTTTAATCAATAAAAAATGGTCCAGCTACTTAAAGGTGCACATACAAGTAAATAAGGTTGAGAAAGCCAGTTGCCTATTTTCATAATTATCTTCTTATAGATTAAGGTCCCACTGCAAATTTGTGTAGTTATCGTGTGCGTGCTAAAATCCACATTTTTACCCATATTTATGATTAGGAAAATAAAAATCTACAAGGTTGCCAATCAAAATGTGGCCGATAATATTTTTAATTAAATTATTATTATTTGATTTCGCGGGAAAAATTTCACTTATCAAATTTTGAAATAAAATATCGTTCACTTCACCGAAATAGGTATAAAGACTTTGAAAAATCGTAGTTGCCGTTGCGCACTTGGCCGCACCTCTTCACAGCCAGGTAAAAACAGGTATGATTTCGAATAATTATATCAAACGAATACATAACGAACTATATAATATAATTTTTTATAATTTATAAATTTTAATTTATGGCGTTTGGCTAAGGTTGCTTTAGATATTAAATATTTTTAATCAATTATTAATAAAAAAATATATACATATACTAAAAAAATCATATTTATAATAAAATACAATCAGCATTTACTATTCCCGCGCCAATAGATTCGACGATTACGAGGGCGACTGAAAAACAGCGCTTCTCGGGACCTCGTCACGAGTTAGCAAAGCTGAGTCGCGCTCTTGGCCATTTACTTAATATTATGTAAAATGTATATCCTTTGTGTGTTTTTAATCTATGGCAATAAAAAGTTATTATTATTACCATGGTAATTAGTGTCTTATGAGTTAGTTCAGCTCCTTTTGTGTGTTTATTTTTAGCAAAATGCTATCTGCAGTTTGCATAAAGGAGTAAGATACACACATCCATCCTCACAATCTTACATATTTATATATTAATAATAAGATAAAATCCAATAAAATCTGACCTGAGTATTGATATAGCCTCCTCCACAGACTGTGCCACTTCACCATCAAGCTGCAACCTGTTGAGATTCTCTTCCAGCTTGGGCTCCTCTACTACCACTCTTGCAGGCTGTAATAAAAATAACAACTATAATACAGACAATAAAATGTTGCCTCATGGACATTCAGATGACCTAAAAACAACTTATTTTGTAAAAATCATTTATCTATGGTTGTTGCCAGAGATGTATGTTTGTAGATGTTGTAGATCAGCGGCACTCAAACTTTTTATTGTATGGCCGACAAACATTTCAGAAGAATTGTGCCGGGCCGCAAGCAATGGCGTAACGTGGGATTCAGTTGCCCGGGGGTAAACAAAAAAAAGGGCCACGAAGGGTTCGTGTCGACCAAAAAAAGTTGTTAAATATAAATTTAGTTGGGCCAATTGAGAGTGCACAGCGGGCTACATGCGGCCCGCGGTCCGCACTTTGAGTTGTTGTAAATGGTGCAACACATGCTATGGTGATGGTGAAATCTGTTAAATATAGCTTGTGCACTTTTTTGCTCTTTTAGACAAATGTTAAATATTTATCAACCATCAAAAACAACATAATTTAGGCTTACATCAAGTTGTCTCATTCAGTACAATGAGTATTATGGGTTGTAGATTATATATTTACAGGTTCTTTATAAGCTCTTTCATTTATCTCTAGAAGACAGAAGCCATATAAACTTACAATCAGGGCAGTCTTTTACCTGAGTGGCCCTGTGCATATAAGAATATTGACCATAATAAAAATTTGTTGTTCATTATTTAGTCTTGAGTAGTTCATTTGCGAACAACCTAGTTTGGAAGATATTTGTTGGTCATCACACTATAATCTGCATACTTCTGGGGACCTTATCCCATCAATCGCAGGGCCTTGGGCACCAGCCCAGTGAAAGTGAATTGTGCCCAGTGAAAAAGAAGGGCCAGCTTACAATTAGAAAGTATCATTCTGTCTAGAAAGTTTTTAAAGAACTAATAATTTTTCTATACTCACCACAGGTTTCTCAGGTTCAGCCTTAACTGTTTTTTCCTTTAATACATTAATTTGCGCGCGTGTGACTTTCAGAGGTGGTGCAGTCTTCACGGTACCCTTAATTGACTCCATCTCCTTCTCCAAGAGAGCCTTGGCCTCCGCCTTCTTCTGAAGTTGCTCAAGACGCTTTTTCTCTTGCTCATCCTTAAAATGTAAAGTGTGAAAATGAAGCTATAGACAGAATACAAAAGGATATATAGTCACCATTGACCTAGTAACTACTCCGCTTATTGCATGGTGATGCATGGCCGAACAGCAGGCATGCTCCAGTCTTTAACAGCTCAGCCTATGGTGGTGAGCATTAGGAGACACTCAAGATTTAGTATCAAGCCATCCAATCAAAATAGCCTATTTTCTTATATTTCAAGTATAGTCCAAGACGTATTACATACTCTTAATAATAACAAAAATGGAATTTGGGAACTAGATTTATCATCAATGTATCTGACAAATAATGTTTTCTACATGTAACAGTCATGCTTTTGCAGACAAATCATGGACACTAGGTACTACAGCTATTAATTTTGTAGTACCACAATACCTTTTCTTATAAAATTTCTTACAAACACACAAGGTTTAAACTATATCGTAATAATTCATGACTACACTCTACTCAAAATTAGTTAAGACTAAATAAAAAATCAAGTTTCAAATCTTTAATTATATAATAAATCTATTATCAATGATTTTAGATTATATATGTATATGCAGTTTAATTAATCCACTGCCAATCTCTCAACACAGTTGCATCATGATCGCTGTGGTATTATCATGCCAAAACAAAATCATGTAAATAAATCCATTAATTCTAAGCAAAAAACCTATAATACCATGTACTCGCTAGATGTATCACATTTCAAAAGATAATATTTGTGACAATAACTGATTTTATGAGCAAGTAAATATGTATTTATCTGAAACTAGTTGACCTGGTGAACTTCTTTCCGAATAAAAGTCAAAAATCTAAAATAGGCAGTGTTCCTCCACTATATTATGCATGTATTGTATACAAAAACCTTCCTCTTCAATCACTCCATCTTTTAAAAAAACTGCATTAAAATCCATAGCATAGTTTTAAAGATCTAAGCATATGTTTGCAAGCAAGCATATTGTTTTATACTGTGTAGTGGTTTAATTACTTTTTTTTGTTGTTTTTTCTTCAACTTATCGTCGTTGTCCTCCCACTCAGCATCTTCTACCATCTTCTTAACTTTCTGATCCTTTTCTTGTTTGGCATTCTCTTTACGCTGCCGAGCTGCTACTGCTTTGCTGTTTTCACCGGCGAATTTCTTTGGCATCTTGCTGTAAAGAACATTCAAATATAACGTAATTGAAGGTAGTAAACAAGAATGTTTAAAAAATCCATTACGTAGGTACAATAATTTGTTATAGTACTTTGCAGCTTTACTAATAAAGGTTATATGAAGGATTAAGTCCTCACAACTTACTGCAATGTAAGTATTGATTCCAACGATTTACGATAATACTTCTAAGAGATATCTTTTATTAAAAATGACAAAATTCAAGCATGCCAATTTTATATCTCTAACAAATATGACTATTTAAATTTGTCATTTTTGACGCAACGCAAAAGACTTGACGTTTCTTTCAGATATAGGGCGCGTTCCAGATGACGCTCACAAAGCCCCAAACGCCCAAAACGTCGTTCCACAAGACGACCGTGGTCGTTATGGTCGCGGCAAAAACGTCACTCATGACGTCATGACTCATGCATCATTCAAAAATAAAGCCTCCCGCTCATCCGCGGACTAGCTCTTGTCTATGAATACGAAATCCTCTTAAGCCGCGTCCGCCTAAAATAATAATCCGCAAAGAACCCTGACTTCATTGGGCGCGTTCCAGAACGCGATCACAACGCCCCATACGCCCAAAACGTCGTTCCACAAGACGACTGCGGTCGTTGTGGCTATGCTAATGAAATTACATCCTACGCCTCGGCGATGACGTCGCCGCGTGGCGCAAGGTCTGCGGGCCTCGAGGAATCCCTCCTTACCCGGGCAATTCCCTCAGTGGGTACACCGCTCACCGGCATTGTGTGCTGCCGTCAGGCAGCGGTGCAGCCTTTGGTCCTCGGACCTATGCTGGGCTGCTCCAGCAGACTTAGCCCTCCTGGTCGTCGGGGGAGACCTGCCCCTACCTCCTGAAGATGGGAGTGTGGGCCATTGTCAGCGCGATCGTACATACGTCGCGCCAACTGACCCTCAAACCTGTCCAGGGGCTGAACCCTAAGGTCGCGCTCCAGCACGTCGTTCCGAACATAGCGGCCCGCCCCTACGATCATCCGAAGAGACAGGTTCTATTTGTCAGGTCAGAAGGTTAAGACAGGTCGTTGTGGTCGCGGCGAACACTTCACTCATGACGTCATGACTTACGCTCACGACGACCCATCTAACGAAGGTGGGTCGAAGTGATCGTTCCAGTAGAGAATACGTCAGTAAAGCTGACAAGCTAATGAAACGGGAGAAACTGCGGTCGTGAGCGTGCGCTTTGTGATCGTGTAATGGAACGCACGTATTGATTTAAAACAGTGATACCATATTCGGGGATTTCCCCCTTAATTTAGGGTGCAAAAAATACTGAGAAAGTTTTAAAGGAGATTGTTTTTTTGCACAGACAAGTATTAGATCATTTCGTTGTAATGAAGTTTTTATTTTTATTTATATAAAATCGTTTTAGGAAGATTCAACTCAGTTTAGGGTTTTAGAGACTTTTAAATATTTATTATTGTTAAATTGGGATTTTTTTTAATATTTGGCATCACTGACTTTAAGTGAATCACTTCCGTCACTTGATAATTTACTCCATAGAGTAACTTATATATAGGGTATAGAGTCATCACTCCACTTCACGAAACAGCGCCATCGCGTGGGATGTGGCGGCAACTTTCCTTTGATATTTATATGAGTACCTACATATGTGAAGTATAATTATATAGTATATAGGTGTACATATATATATCTATAGGTATCCTAATCGGTTATAATGTACGTTTTTTTCTATCTATTAATTCTTCCATAAGATTATTAAAATTTAACTTGTGGCAGAATTAAATTGAATTTAATAAACGTAGATAATAGGAACGGAAAGATAAAATAAAACATAAAATTATTTCCTTCTTCTTTTATTATAATAATTTGAAGCCATTATTTGCATTTTATCCTCTTTGTCATATTTTGTAATAGACCCCTTTATTATTTTATTAATGTCTTTGCACCAATTGCATATGAATATCATAATGGAGGTTGTAAATATTAATTCCACCAAATCTGAACTATGTTTATCGCACTTTAAATAATCAATATCGATTCTATTATACAATATAACTTTTATATAATTCCGTATATTGTAAATTGATGAGTTCTGCTTTATAATATAATGTGCAATATCTTGTATTTCAGAAAAAGTTCTTACTAATTTTTCCGAAGGATAAGTAAGGTAGGCCTTTTTTTTGTCATACTCTCGAATTTTTAAGTACTCGGTAGCTTTATTTGCATCGTATAAATTATTGTTGCACACTTTGCAATTTTTAAATATTTTTTTACGGCATTGCCTTAAAATATATCCCGTTACATACTGCAAAGCAGCAATTACTCGCATGTCTTTCTTTTTTATTTCTAAATCAACAATTAAATCTTGATTATATATATGACTTAAATTCAGTTCTGTTGAATTGCTTTGTATTTTGGAATTAGTGAAAAATATTTTTCGCATCGCATTAAACATTTGACACGAATCTTCTTCACAATTAGAGGCAGGCGAGTAACTGCTGCTCAAATTATTTACAAGTAAAGACGCAAATGCTGCTTCGAATCCTGAACATGTAGGAGAGTTGTTGCGATATCCATGGCTCCTTA
The DNA here is from genome assembly GCA_949699795.1 of Spicauda simplicius. Classification (NCBI taxonomy): domain Eukaryota; kingdom Metazoa; phylum Arthropoda; class Insecta; order Lepidoptera; family Hesperiidae; genus Spicauda; species Spicauda simplicius. The sequence continues at coordinate 22,262,497 of OX453058.1, read as the reverse complement.
CACTACTGAAAAAGTTCTCCAGTGGATCCTGGTTGAAGTGTCTACACCATATTGATTTTATATTGTACTCATAAAATAATTTGTTTCGTAGACACTCCATGTTTTCTATGGTATGCAACCAATTTTTTAACGATGGCACTACACATACTTTTCCTTCTTTTGACACAAACTTCATCAATTTCAATACCCTCTTAGCTTTAGTCCAGATTTGATGGTGCTCTGACTTAGGTTTTAACGCTTGTAATAATGGCTTTCCACTTCTCCTAGATGAATTTACAAAGCTGCCGTTCATCGAATCGAATAATTCGTCAAAAAATAATATAATATCTGCCGTGTCTTTGCATTCTTCAGGTAACAATCCATTTGCTGCAAAACAAAAAAATAAAATTGTAGATAAGATGAAGAAACATTACTAGATGCGATTGATTTCTTACCAGCATAATTAATAATAATCAATATTGCCAATTGATAATAATCATATGCCAAGTTAGATATCATTGTGTTTCTAGTTTATGTAAATGGTGACTGATTTTTAATATATCATGTTTTTTAAGACCAACAAAATTTCAAATTTGCTACAATATTTTAGATACCAATTGAGGATTAAACTAGTAGCTTTAGAAGTTTAGACAAGAAACATAATAATGATCAAAATCAATTCACAAGGCTATACCTGGTGGTAAAACCAGTGTAGTTCGACCAGGGAGGATGGAAGGGCAGGTGTGATGACAGGCTCACTTTTATATGAGGTGACCAACTTAGTCCTCAGGAGTAGCAATGCAACTGTGATTAATTTCGGATAGAATCTATGTTCTATATGAAGTTGTTTACAAATGTACAAAGAGTGATAAAACGCTGCATAAGATAACACAATAAATTTACCTGCCATGTAGCCCATGTTTACAGCAACAGTTTGGCTAAATATCTGTGATGCATATTTAACTTTCATCTTAGGAATTTTTTCAGGGTCACAATGGTAATCGGTAATTTTTTTCACTAATTTTATTCCTTTATACGAAGGCATGTTTTCGTAAAATAATTTAATGTGACCCCATTTACCAATTTTTTTTGTACCACCTATGTTACAATGCAAATCTTTGTTTATTAAATTGTTTCTTATTCCCTTTAATAGATGTGGGACATCGAAAATTGGAATTACTTCCTTTCCATCAATCTCAAACACCTTATTTTTAAATTCCTTTCCTTCTTTAAGATAAGTGACCCTTGCTTCTTGAATCAAATAATGTATTGCACTAACATTAGCTGTTGCCTGGTCACAAACTGTAGCTAATACTGTAAACCCCACTGTGTGCAATTTTTTAATATTTGATTTAATAATCATTATTAAATCGTCTCTTTTTGTAGTTCCTGCACAAAAAGTGTAGCTAATGGGCTGTTTATAATTTTTATAAATGCCTCTAATCATAAGAACGAGAACATGGTCCGCAATTTCTTCACGAACACATGCTCCATTATTTACAAAACCACTAATTTTATCTGTTTTTCTATTATAGTCGAAATGTGGTGTTAAGCTCATTTCGTCAAATAATAAGCAACAAAATCGGTCTTCTGGTTTCATTTTATTAGCACGCTGCTTTAAATGTTTAAATATGTTATCATTTAAACCAGGCTTTAACGCTGCTCTCGAAACCATTCTACTAAGAGTTACAGGTGAAGGCAACACAAATACTTTTTTCAAAAATCTGTAGCATCGTGGACCAAGTTTATAAATTGATAGTGCCATTATCTTTTCTTGTTCAGTAAACCTTCTACCCAACTTTTCTTTTTTAATTTCTCGAAATTGCAAGGCAGTGAAAATAGCAGCCAGATTAGTAAACTTTTTCAAAGTAGTTTGAAAAGTCCTATTATCTGCAAGTTTCAGCGCTTTCTTTATTTTCATAGCATAATTTTCATTTTTTTCAGTAAGTTTTTCAATTTTTTTCTGTAAATTGTTGATTTTCTTAGAAGAAACTGTTTTTGTCGCATAATCAATTTTCATATCAGATGTTATACCTAAAACAAAAATCACTAAAATTCAACTTTCCATTTATTCTTATAATAAATGAGCACAATTAGTGCCAATATTTAAAAAAATACATTTAAATATTATGCAATGTGTAACATGTTATGGAAATATGTATTTTGTACAGTTTTCCATGTATCTTTTATTGCAGTGCAACTAGATACAACCTCAAACAAGTCTAGAACTTGCTTGAGGTCGGCTGTAGATGTCCATGGGCTGCAGTGACCATTGAACTCCAGGTGGCCGGCATGCTCGTCTGCTACTTGATAATATAAAAAAATCAGCTTAGTTTATACTTACTAGCTATATATTTATTTTTGGAAATGGAATAATTTACTGGCATCATACATAATATTATAACATTGAAAATTAATTTGTGTGCATTAGCACATGCTCACCAAAATCTGAAAAAGTTGCCACAATATATCTATATCACTTACCCGATTTTGAAGATGTAGCTATTTTTTGAGTATATTCAGTTACATTAATATTAGTTGTATCTTCCAAAGGTCTCCTTGAAGTTGTGGGTATTTCTTGAGTATATTCAGTTACATTAATATTAGTTGTATCTGCCAAAGGTCTCCTTGAAGTTGTAGGTATTTCTTGAGTATATTCAGTTACATTAATATTAGTTGTATCTGCCAAAGGTCTCCGTACGACAGCACCTACAATATATTGAAAATGATGAATCGTCACTTATTAAAAAAAAAAATGGATCAGAGTTTAAGACAGAAACTTAAATATGTAAAGTGACACTGCTGCACTGGTGTAGATTAGACATGAATTTCACTAAAAATATACTAGAATTTATGAAACAGTGTAAGTCAGAGGCACACTTACTTGTTTTACTACTACTATGAAAACATTTAATATAATAATGGAATATTTATAAAACCAAACTAACCTTTTAAATGCAGAGTGGGCACAGCATTTTTGCTCAGCATTTTACTCCTTGTCCAATATCTTTCTTCAAAATGCAAGTGACAAATTCTGCGATACCTAAAGACATATTTATCATCCAAGACAAGAATATTTCCCCCAACTGCAAAAGCCCAGTTCCGAAAACGGTTGCATTCCTTTTGAGGATCAGGGAATCTATGCAAGATATTGTTCTCACCTGTAAAAAAAAAACAATTCGTAAAACTCTGTTGAGCTGGTATATATCAGTTTGTTATCCAATTGATATAGTAATTTTGGACTAAAACTTTTTAGTTTTGCATCAACATACTGCTGTACTATCTTTATCCTATTATAAAGTAAATCTCACGTTTTAAGTTTAGTTTAAAATATGTTATAATACTTACGTGTGTTGTCACAACCTGGAACGCAACATCTTTTATCTGCAGCCATTATATTCAGTATAATAAGCCGTAGAACTTGTAGAAATCGATAGGTCCGGTGAAGCGCCAAGTCAACAATTGTAGAAGGAGATCGGAATCCAAGCCAAGCCAAAGTCAAAGTGTATAAAACAGAGATAATCGGAGTCCAGAAACGAGCCAAAAGTCGAAGTAAAAAATACACAGAATAAACGCAAAGTCGCAAACACATCCGAACACATCAAACACCAAGAAACAACAACAAAAAATATGGCGGCAGGGAGTTAGTAACTTCTGCCGCATAACGTTCAGAAATTGTTATCGCAACTGTAAGAAACTTTACATTAATATATCACAGGACATAATAAACTTGGAACATTTTTAAAGTACCTAAAAATACAATTATACTAATTTTTATTTTAGCGTACATTTTTTTTTTTTAAATAAAATTATCATAAACATTATCACACGATTTCCGCACGAATTTTTGAAATTATATGTAATACTGCCCTCTATCTTCATGTGGTCGAACTAATTTATCCTGGTTGATTTGTATGGAGCTACTAATGTTCTAAGATAACACGCCGTGATTTACTCTTTGACGTGATACTTGATACTTTGATAGGTCATTTCAAAACAAAGAGTAAAATAACATTATTTCAAAATGAAACTATACGAAAGTAAATAAATATTAGTTTAATGTTTATTTGAACGGTGAACTAGTGATACATGAACAAGATACATATTTAAAGTGATGTCTTCACCTGTAACCAGTCCACGGACAAAAGCGCTGAGATTAAGCAGGAAAAACAAGAACGAAGATGAACATGGGCAGAACAAACGCATGAAGACCGATTCTGCTGATGCCAAATTAGATGCCCTTAAAAAAGAAAATTTCATGAAAGCATGTTTGCAAGTGTCCTACGAGGCTTACATAGACTTCAAGAAACGTTTCCAACTCATTCATTTTCCTGCATGTATTGATAATCAGTGTATTCATATTGAGGATAAAAATGTAAGTTATCGTGTAAATTTGATGAGTAAAACACAGTGAAATATTATTACAGAATTCTTAGTTTCACACATTTTGTTGCGCCAATTACAGATGATAAAAAACATGAGATTATGATTATTTCACAATAAACTGATAAGGGAGCGATTTATGTAATAATAAATTTCATTATTCAGCTCTAACAGATCCTGCTACTTAAGATTTTGTTATTTCACTACCACTCCCATTACATGTTCTTCTGATGCCAGTTGTACAATCAGAATCCTACTAATATGTTAAAAAATATTTTTCAGGCTAAGATACAACAGATACCTCCAACTTCTGAACAGTACTTTAATATTGAAATGAAAAACAAAACCTGGTTTGAGGCTGTAGAAGTATGTTTAATGTGTATAACTTCGAAGCAATATTTGTCTGCAAATATGCTGAAGGATATTGTGGAAATCATAATGGTAAATACATAGTAATACATTATCAGACCATACTGTCCACTCCTATCAACTTTATGAGTTCTATTTCACGACATAGGTGTAGAAGTACATTACAAATGGTCACCCTGCTTGGCATGCGTGTTGGTGACCTCAGTGGTTGATGGTGTTACAAATTAAGTCACTACTAACGCATCTCGGTTACTTTGCCCCTTTGTTATTACTTGCATGATGTCTAAAACTAATTTTGTTGCAAATATATACATTTATACAATGCAGATGCAGACATACAGAACTGTAATTTTGTTAATATGTATGACTTAACAGTTAGTCCTTAAATGTACTATTAAATCAAGTTTATTTCCAAAATATTTTGTTATATTGTTGAATTACATTGTGTTGTGTCTTTTGTGCTTGTATAAAATTATATCACAATTATTGTTTTGTACACCACATATCTTAAAATATTGCTATGAATTAATGTTGCAGGGAAATTAAAATTATGTCAAATTACAGAATGCTCATGAAGATGATGTGTCTGGATACTCAATAGAATACATTTTGAGACAATGTCAGCATACACTCTTACTGCATTTTCGTATGCATCCACCATGCATAACAAAAGGTATAAGAGAGTGTTACAAAAAATTCCTTACATCACCTATGACCAAGAAGGATAACACATTATCAAATAGAGCACATTATTGCTCAGAAGAAGGTATTGTCTCACACTGTATGAGCCGATTACTATATGAGATAAGTGTGGAAAGCAGAGACGATGCCCTTATTGATAAGCAAGAAGTTCCAGAAGAAATTGATGAGGCAATACAGAAAATTTACTGGAAGAAAGACAGTTTTGGACTGTTTGAATTCTTAGTTAGACCTGAAAGAATTGAGAGGTTGATGTTAGTTTTAGAATGCCTCATCGGCCTTTTACAAACTGACTTAGCTTTATGGCACTCCAGGTAAAATTGTTCAGATAATTGTTACTGTACAACCATTGTCATATTTTTTGCCATTGTATCATTAAATTCTGGTGATTTTAGGTGCTCCCTCAGTCTGTTTGAGCCCTGACTAAGTTAATGGCTGCTGCATAGAGAGCTATAAGTGTACAATGCGAATACCTATTCACATTGGACAATTTATAAGAAGTAGCAAACAAGGACTCTCCTAATGTATAATCATGCATCACATAGTTACAAGTAGTATTATGTGCACTGGTGGATCCAGATTTACTTAGGGGAGGAAGGAAATTATTAAACTGAAGGTAGATTGAAAGCTATAAAAGAACTACCTAGAAATAACAATAAGAATCGAGCTTCCAAATTTAGTTTAAAGGCAAAAAAGTTTTATTAAAATGTTGCCATACTGAAAGGTTCTATTTAGATACATGATATTACATGTCGGAGCGGGGACTTCAATTTGTTAGCTGGCAACAATGGTCCGTTGTAACAGGGGTGGCTATCATTGATCATTTTTCAGTTTATTTTTTGGTATTTTTACCAACAATAACTCTAGTAATGCTTGTTACATATTTCCAGGCGCTTCGGCACAAATGGTAAAATGCGGTCCCAGAGACCACTCCTGGCCTATGTGTTGTGGCCTATTAATTGTCTCACCAATGGTGCAGTTACTCAACAATGTCACAAAATAATGGAAATATATGCTTACTTTATCCACTTAAAGTATCCTGAACATCATATTAAAACAATGAGTGTAAGTTTTTTAATTTGACTCTACAGTTTGAATTTCTGAGTACCTATTGAAAGTTAGTGACATTTGTTCCACTTAATATTATGTAATCACTGAAAGCTATGCACTAAAAATTTTGTCGAAACATCTAGAAGTAAATTGAATGTTAATGAAGCTAATGCAAAGATTATACTAATAGATAAAAGTTTTATTCGTATTCACATTTGTAACTTACAATTTTGTTGCAGTTATTTATTTTTAAATAATAAAAACAAATTCAGACATTTCATGTGTTATAAATTTTGAAAATATATGTGACTCATAAATATACACTGTACTCTGGTGGCGAAAAATAGAAGGGAATTTTAATAACATTAACCTTGCTGGGAACCATCTTTATATTATATAGATAATGATTTCCCTAATTTTATTTTCAGTTATGGATGAATGCAGTTATACAAATGTTTTATATGTATGAAACACATGCACATGTTGACTATCCAAATACTAGTTCATGCTGTGCAGCTTTTGCAAAACAGTTTTGTAAAATTATTTCACGTACGTATTTAGGAGTACGAAATTAAGTTTATTGCAAGAAAATTCTTATAATTAAGTTATTGTTTATAAAATTTCGTATTTGTTTTTCAGCATTACCACCAACATCTATATCAAGGATATTGGAAAGGATACAACCTCATTTTATGCAACATCTTATTGGACTGCACCTTATAAAAACTATGCTGTGTATAAATCAAACTGATATTATACTTATTATTATTTCCTCCATTAAAAACTCATGGGAAAATTATCCAGATGGAGACAATGTTGCTCCACTACCATCAATTGGCTCAAAGAGTAAAGTTAAGCCACACAAATTGTTGGAACTCCTTTCCAAAAAATGCAAAAATCATTTATCAGCATCAGTTGAAAATACAAGGTCTGGTGATGAATCCACAAATCATTATCCAAAACTTGATTTGCAAAAGGAAACCTACAAAATCAATAAAAATCACTTCATCAACTTATTGTTCATTACATTTGTTGCATACTTAGAAACCCACAGTATAACAAATTTCAACCAGACATTAAATCGTTTAAATGAAAATCTAAATAGTGATCCTTCATCGAGGATAGAATTTGAAGTTTCTTCCTATGAACCATATACTGTTAGTGATCATTTTGTAAAGAAATATCGATCAATAATTGAATCTTTACAAACGCTAATTAAGATTTTAGCAAGTAATGATACTGATGAACCTTCAAAAAACTTATTCAACATAATAAACCATATATTTTCTTGAATATTTGTTTTCATATTTTTATATAATCAAACAATTTAAACATGTTAATCTATAGTACGTGTATTTTATGGTTTCTGAAGGTGGTAGAACCAGTGTAGTTCGACCGAGGATGTACCACCGCCACACCTATTTCTAGCGTGAAGCATTTCTTGCGTTTCGATGGAAGGGTGTGGTTGCCGGCACACTTTTATATGAGGCGACCATCATAGTTCTCGGAAGTAGCAACGCACGTACGTGTGATTGACTTCAGATAGAACGCATGTTCTGTATGAAGTTGATTACAGACTTACCATCAGGTGGAATTAATGCTCTTTTGCTACTTCAGTCAGATATAAAAAAAACATGTATTTTATATAAAAAAAATGTTTCTATAAAATATTAATTATCTGTAAAGAATTTTAATTAGCATGACATTTCTATAAATTTATTGATTTATGATTGTTGATAAGATTGTTATAATTTGACAAATCTATTATTATAGAAAATTGCACGCCCTTTGGGCATGTACAGAGCACTATAACTGTAAATATATAATATATCCATATGCATACCTGTAAGTACGCAATAAATGTCTGATAACTGAATACAATCATGATTAAATGCCCATTAAGTACCTATCTAGGGACTTCAAAAAGCTAAATGTTTTTCATTTAGTAATAATGGAATGACAATCCATACTATCCATATCCATACTAATATTATAAATGTGAAAGTGTGTTTGTTTATTCCTCTTTCACGTCGCCACATAGTTTTTATAGGATATGGTTTATATGTTGGGAGATAGGAGGGTGGAAAGTGACATTGGCTACTTTTTACCGCGCTCTCTCATTCGCAATAGAATATCGATGTTTTGTTAGTTGCTAGATATTTATTAGTTCCAGACGTTGTTAATAGATGTCGTTAGTAAAATTTATATGGAAGTTCTGAATCATGCTATCACTTCTATTGAAGTTAGCTTAAAGCTCCAGTTTGTCAAGGTAAGTACACTTAGATAAAGTGTCAGTGGTCAGCATTACCTCTGATTCCCTGAGTATTTTTAATTGTGGAACTGTCACTTATTTATCCACCAGAAATGTGTCATGTAAACACCTCATTAAGAGTAAGAGCTATTGACTGTTAAATTTACATCCAAACGTTAGCAACGTGAAATACTGTGAGTATAGAAAGTATTCGTACACAAGCACTCTCAATTCTGCAAGAGAGCTTACTACTTATAAGCATACTTAAGAGTGCAAGAATAAGATAGTGTATGGATGATTTCTACACTCCCTGTACTTTTTATGACATTAAAGTAGCAAACGAGCATGCAGTCCACCTGATGGTAAGCGGTCACTACCCTCCATGGACATTCGTAAGCAACTTTAAATAGCTTAAGAGTTCTATCGGAAGTCAATCAGTAAGACCAAGATGGTTGCCACATTTAAAATTGTGCTGGCAACTACACTTTTCCATCATAACGCAAGGATTGCCTAACGCTAGAAATAAGTGCGGCGGTGGTATCTCCTCAGTCGAATTACGCTTGCTCTACCACTTGGTATATATTTATGAATAAATTTAGATTTGTTTGACTTACATTTATTTTAGAATTATTCTTATATTGTTTCCAGGTATGCTTAAATAAAATGGTAAATCACTACATAGTATAAAATAAAGTTTCTTCTCACTGTCTATGTAGGTATGCTTAAAATTAGATCTTTAAAATAAGCCTCTTTTCAGCCCGTAGAGGCCATTGTTTGATGACGGCTTGAAGGCCTCATAGGCCAAACCAACCTCTGATGGTGTTTAGTGGGTAGGCACGTAAGTTCTTTCGTGAGTTCCACATAACCAATGCGGCCACCCGCATTGATATGTACGAGCATTCACCACCACCCTCCCAGCATGGAAGGTAGCCCTTTCTCCTTTGTCTGGGCCCAAGAAAAAACTTTCAAATTAGGTACGTTCCGGATTTTAATGCAGTTTTTATAATAGAGTAATTCAAGAGGACGGTTTTATGAACGCATTATACGTGTGCTTATGCTTAATTTAAAGGAGGAATACTGATAATTTTCGACTTTGACTTTTAGGCTACGTACTCACGGCGCGGTTTTCACTCGCGGCCGCCGCGGTTGCGGGCCCGCAGCTTCTGTAGGATGCACATATAAATCTAAAAAATTAAAGCAATACTCACGACGCGTTTTTCGCCCGCGATGCGCGTGGTTGTTTGCGGCTCCCGCTGCTGCAGACGCGGCGGTTTGCGCCCGCGCGCTCTGCGGTCAGTTGGCGGGCGAGTGCAGTAGTCAGGACCTCAACTGATGGTAAACCGCCCGTCTTGCGGTTTTCGCCCGCCACGTTTGTGGTCGATAATCGCAACCGCGACGGCAGCGGAACCGCAAAAATAGGCGGTCTCGTGAGTTTCGCACAAAAGCTGCGGGCCCGCAACCGCGGCGGCTGCGGGTGAAAACCGCTCCGTGAGTACGTAGCCTTACGCGGAACGAAGGTCAACTGGACTGAAAGGTGAAAAGCCAAGACATGTCACGTATATAGGAATAAAAAAGACCAACTAGTACACAGTACAGTCATAAATGTTATGAAAACATTTGGCTTAAAGGCATGAATCCAAGGCCGTATTAAAACAAAAACACTATGACTTATGTCATTTATATGTTTTGCATAGTTGTCAAGTCAAGTTGTCATTTTGTCAAAGAATTCTATATTTCGAGCCTTCTCAGCCTTCGATCAATGAAAATTAATTCTACCTAAACCTATAATATTAAATCATGGCTCTGGTCGCTTACGATAATAGTGATTCAAGTGATTACGAAGAAGATGTCAACGAATCCACACTTGTTGAAACACTCAACACGAAAAATGAAGGTAACAAAATTCGTGTCAATTTATAGTTTAAGGTTTTTTTGTAAATAATTGCAGCCTATAGTCATTTCAATAAACTTATTCAAACATTAAGTTGGTTAGTGATGCATTTTCACAACAACATAAATGTATTGTTTGTATTTTGTTGTACTCTTTAGTAGTAAACACACTTACTAATGCCTAATGTTTTGTGGCTTGTATTTTCTTAATCTGTTAATTTACTGAAATTGTTATATTTCCTTTTGATGATTCTCGATACTTATTTTATAGTATAGAATAAAAATTACGTATTTACAGAATCTACAGAACACATAAAAAAATCACCAGAAGTCATACTTAACGATGATAAGCCTGAAATGGGTCAAAATTTGTTCAATCTTTTGCCACTACCAACACACAAGAAAGTCAGCATTATTGAGGAGGATGATGAGTTCTTACACAAGAAGGAAACTGTATCTGATGTGAAACCAAAATCGAAAATCACTGTGCCTTCTTTGGATGATGTAAGTTAAATAATGAAACAGGGCTGTCTAGAGGCTGTGTGGCTAGCATGTTATTTGACGTCATTTTGTATATGATGCATATGCTATGATATTTGTATATGTGCCTTTTTATTCTATACTAGTTGACCCGGCGAACTTCATTCGGCCTAAAAGTGTAAAATCTAAAATTGGCAGTTCCTCCACTATATTATGCATATATTATACACAAAAACATTCCTCTTAAATCACTCTATCTATTAAAAACTACTTTAAATTGTAGTGTAGTTTTAAAGATCTAAGCATACATAGGGACAGACAGCGAGAAGCGACTTTGTATTATACTATGTAGAGATAGTGATTAGATTGTCTGGACAGCCCTGTTATTAAAAAAATAATTTTGCAATAAGTAGTTTTAATCTAACAAAATATCTAAAATAATTGTGTATTTAATATGATATTAAATAATGAGTGCATATACAAATAAAACATACATTAATAATACATTGCTTTATTTCAGTTTAAAGATGTGAAAGACACAGTACCAAACGCAAAACCCAAAGTATTAAATGGTGTAAGTACATCCATTAGTAAAAGCAATTAATACTATTTATATTTATATGACAGCATAAACAAATCTCAATTGACTATTTCTCTTTTACAGAAAAAATCTGGCCTGTTAAGCATTCTCCCTCAACCAAAAAATTCATCTATTAGCACCACATCAAAGTCGCTCATTCCTCATGTGCTTACAAAAAAACCAGTGAACACCACTGTGAAGAAAAAAAATCCACTTCCAACACCCAGTAAAAAGTCGAAATCGGAGACACCACTTATATCACAATATTCAGATGAAAGTGACAATGATGATGACATACAAAATGATTTCTTCTCAATAAACAAGCCTGTGGAAGTGCCACTGGCGGAATTGCCACTAGATATAGAACAGCCTTCCAATTCAAAGAACCAAAATCCAGCACCATCAAAGCCCAGAAGTATTGAGTCTTATTTCAAGCAAGATGCTGTCCAGGAGCGCCTTGAAGAGGTCCATGATGTTGAAGAGAGCAATATGGTGTACAACCAGGAATCTGGACAATCCAGCGGTTATACGGCTCCAAGTCAGAGTGCAGATATAGAACTTGACGAGGAAGCAGTAAGTGTAACAATATATTGTTTTATTAAAATTATACTGTTGTTGTGTATGTGTAGGTTAGGTAATAAATTCTACATTGCTATTGATTTCTAAATATATTGAGAGAAACCAGTGACTTACTATGATACATTACACCTAGTGTAATGCTACATACACATGCTAAATACACAGTCAAATGTTTGATATATTGTCTAAATAGTACAAAATTTATGCATTGTGAACTTTCCAGATTCTCAAGCTTTGTGGATCGCGAGGTAAGCGCAAGAGAGAAGATATTCAGATAGTAGATGTCAACCAGCAAGAGGTGCTGGCAGATGCCAGAGAGTGGCTGCTGAAGGGGCTCATGGATGACACCAGCAAGCGGATTTCTGCTAGCAAGAGACGTGGCAATGAACCCACTAGCCAACAGAAGCGAAAACACCAAATTACATATTTGGCACACCAGGTATTACATATCAATTTCTGTATGCCTGTATTGAAGCAGGAAAGCAAAATATTATGAAAAAATATATTTCCAAATACACCAGAGCCAAAAACTCTTAGATGGTCTTCTAGTATCTTATGTTGTAAAAGGTTAACTTTTAAACTAAAAACAATAATGTCTAACCTTTAAAACTAAGACATGTGGATTTGATTTTATGGAAAATATTTTTTTTCTGCATCAACATTCTTTTTCTTCAGTGATTTAGTTGAATAGTTAGTATAATTGTCACTATACAAAATTATGTTAAATACTCACAATATTGTAATATTTTCCCTTGAGAATGTGTTTATCATGGTGGCTTGATTATTTATTATTACGCTTTTAATACTGTATGTGGTTACTTCATTGCATTTCTATTTTCAGGCTAAGGCAAATGAAATTGAGCTACAGAACCAATGGGCCAATAATCGGATGACAAAAAGACAAACACAATCAAAATACGGTTTTTGACATAAGTAATAATACAATGTATAATAATAAGTGTAAGTTAATTATTGTAAATAGTGAAATAAAACTTTTTGCGTATTTATCTAATTTTATTTATGTAATACGAAATATTTTTCTAAATACTATATTAAGTTCAATTAGCGAATTAAAGTCTTCTTGCTTTTCGAGGTCGTGGTGGATTCCAGGAAACATGTGTGTTGTCAGTAACTGACACTATGTTCAAGCCACCCATTTGAAGACCTTTTACAGCAGACTGTAACATTGAAACAAACAACATAAACACATTAAATCATAATATAAGGCAACTGTGTTGTTTGCCTCACACATATGGGAGATCATACTTAACATCTGTGATCATAGTAATGCATTGATATTGCCCAATTGACTGTAATTACAAAAATATTTAAAAGAACAGAAATCTAACAAAAGATTTACAAATATTGCATACCCATTTTCAATATGTGACCTAGATGTTTCATACTTACAACAAAGTACTGAAACTTTAACTCTGAAGTAAATATTGTTTTATAGAAACTATATATGGGAGGTCCACTGAGAACCAAGTGGCTTCCATACAGCCTTATTAATATATGGAAAAAACTTACAAGTCGTCCCGGTCCAAGTCCTTTGACCCTGACTCTGATGGTTCTGAATCCTCTTGCTATAGCTTTCTGTTGAAACAATATTAAATTATTAGATAATTAGAATAGATGACACACTAATTCAATAAACTTAAGTAACATATATAAATTCTTGGCTTACTCTTTGCCCTTGCCATATGGTTTGAAAACTAATAAAACAAGTAGAAATATTCCCTGGGTTCAGGGTGTCTTGTTACACAAAAGAAAATGCAAAAATTCTCAAACAGGAGCGCCTTTTTAAAAAACTATCACTATTGGACTCCTCCATAAAGCTATAGCTGTGACTGTAGCCCTTTAGGTGGAATATAATATTCTATGTAAGGTGCCTTGCAATTTAATCACAAATTACAATAAACATTTTTTTATACATTTGAAGTAGCAAATGAGTATACAGTCCATCGGATGGTAAGTGGTCACTGTGGCCCATGGACATCTATAAGCAACTTCATATAGAACAAGGGCTCAGTCTAAAACCAATCACAGATGTAGTGCTACTACCGAGGAATAAGATGGTCACCTCATATAAATGTGTGCCAGCAAGCACATCTTTTCACCAAAATGCAAGAACTGCTTCACACTACAAATAGATGCGGCAGTGGTACACCCCTAGTCAAACTACGCTGGTTCTACCAAGTGCTAAACATGAGATATAATTTGACTTACATTTGCTATACTGATTGCTGTGGTTTGAGCAGCAATGTTTGTCCCTTTCTTAGTGTTTTTAAAGCCCTCCATACCAGCGGACCGGATGAGTTTCACAGTCCCAATGGCATCGGTCACAGTAAATATGGTATTGTTATGGCTAACTCTAATGTTGCAAACTGGGAGGTCTTTGTACAACAGTCCATCGTAGAGCTGAAGGTCTGACTCTGCTGTTGGGAATATATTTTGTTTCCTGAAATGTATCACCATTCCATATAATAAAAGAAAACAAAAAAAAAATAGTAAAACCTATACTTGTGTTTCTCTGCAGCACTAATATTGTCATAGTGAATAAGACTCTCAAATAGTCTATCTAATATTCTTAGTTTGTGGGATTCTTTACAAAGCTATCAACCACTTACGTACTGACCGGTACACTACGAAATTTATTAAGTAGAACTTAGTAGAGCCGCCTGATTAACGGCTGTATATCATTCAAAATAGGCCTAAAATACTGTAAATCACCTTTAAGGTATCATAGTAAACTCACACTTTCAACGCAGCGTCCAAGTCAATGATTTTTTCGCCCTGAACACCTTCATCGTCTGCTGGGATCCTCTTGTGATCGAACTTCTCGCTGGCTAGTGGCGCTGAAGTTTGGAACGATCGCACAACGCTATTGATCGACAAACGTAACGTGTTTCTCACCGCATTTAACATTTTTATTTCTATATAAATATTATTTTTCACTCAGGAACATAACCTAAAATCTATTTTGCTTTGACAGTAATTAGCATAGATAAATACTAATATATTATAGATAATTAGACGTCCCCGACGTCTGACAGTGTCATAACGTCAATGTCTTTTTCATTTGACATAACCTTTTGGGGTGCGTTCCATTACACGAGCACAAAGCGCACGCTCACGACCGCTGTTTTTCCCGTTCCATTAGCTTGTGAGCTTGACGTATTCTCTACTGGAACGATCACTTCGACCACAGTACTAGTATCTACAGTATTCTAACTACTTACAAACGCACGAAACGCAAGTTGTACCTACGCGCCACGATTTCGGTATGCACTCGGTACCCAACAGCTAGCGAATGTGCCGTAGTGGCGAGCGGGCGATGTGATGTTTTTTAAGCAGTGGATATTTTTATTTAAATAATAATGTAGCAGAGCAGTTGTAAACTTTATTAGGCTGTTTTTGATTGTTTTATTTGTGCATAAACACATCCAGTGTTAATAATTTTTATTTTGGTTGATAAAATATTATTCAGTGCGAAATTTATAACTATTATTTGTGTACGATTTATTATTAAGTCTCCTAAATATTAAAAGAACGCGTTGTTTTGTACCTTAATCTACTGAATAAAATACATATTAAGTAAGAAAGAAAGTCAATTATACAGATGTATTAAAATACTTTAGGCGGGTAGCCCTAACGCGAACTCTCGTCCAGCGCGTCTGTAGGTATAAAATTCAAGGACACGGCAGAGTTAGACTACTGTATGATATTAATACTGTGCTTCGACCCACATTGTTAGAAGGGGTCGTCGTGAGCGTCGCGTGGGCGTATGTCATGACGTCAGGAGTGACGTTTTCGCCGCGACCACAACGACCGCAGCCGTCTTGTGAAACGACGTTTTGGGCGCTTGGGGAGTTGTGAGCGTCATCTAGAACGCGCCCTAGGTATCCACATTTTTGAATCTTATTTATTCAAGGTAATTTTTTTTTCTGCCACAGAAACTTCCTATGTCTGTGTAAATAATACACAGCCAGAAACGAATAGACTGTGATAATTGTAAGAAAGGTACAGAGTTGCATTTAAGATAACACGGCGTTTGTTCCCCACTCTCAGCTACTACTTTATCTTCTTTGTGATGTAAGGATATTTGTAACTTGAAAGCTGTTTTTTGCTACTTACAGTAGGATTCACTGATGAATCCTACTGCAATTAGAAAACGACGTTACCAGAGTAAAATAAAAAAACATTTTGCTTAATAGAATATATTAACATCTAGTATCCTACATGATTAACATATTATTATTATATACATAAGTATGTATTTACTTATTCTTAATATATTGCACTGACTGAGTGAAACCACGTAGTGATGCGGGAACTCCGATGAACATCAATCGTAGGTGGCCTGCTTCGGCTACATAGTTAGCTTTGAGCAATTCAGATATAGCCCACTGTACTGTGTAGGGGTTTGCCGTGTCTGTGTCGAGTTCGTCACCGGGAGCCCCACCGCCCATGACGTAGTTGATAATATGAGAATAGAGGGCGGTGGAGACTAGCTTCGTGAACATACCCTGGTCGAGCAGCTCTTTTATCAAATCATTTTCTATCTTCTGTTTTTGTATCGTGTCCTATAACAAACAAAGCATTGAACATAAGTTATAAGAATCACCTTCTTCTTACATATAAAATGAATGTTTGTCTGTATGTCCCCTATAGAATCGTAAAATATTCATTTGATCATGTGATGATCTTTAGCAAAGTTGTTATTCATGAGCTCGCAAAGGTTTCTGGTGTATTTTTTTTGTGTAGGCGTAGCAACGCGTGCAGGATACAGGTAGTGATAAATAAATTATGCTGATACCAATTACCTCACACATGTATGCACGGAAATTTACAGTATCAACTCTTTTCATTTTTTATGAAATGAAACTACATATTCTTATGATTTGTCCAATAGATTTTTGATCACCCACCGCGCGAGACAACCACGGATAAATCGTGATTGTGTATGTTGCATTTAGTTGATCTATGAGTTTTATTAGTAATGCGTTACATTTTGACAATAGTTGAAAGTCAAGTCATAAGAAAATACTGATAGAATGGTTTCATTCTTGTATAGCAGCTGTCCAGGACGCATCGCTCACTCAATTAGGAGAGAGACAGATGCAGAACGCTGCCGGACGTGGTGGCCGATTGTGCCTATTTGTCGCTCTTTCCACGCTCTCGCTTGCACTTCAAGCCTTAAATGGAACGCCTCAGAGCGAGGTAACGCCGCATGTGTCATGTTTTTTGGTACGTGCAGCCGGCTCCATCAAATTATAAGACGTTGTCACGTCAAAAAACAAACGCAAGAACTACTTCACGCATAAATTAGATATGGCGTTGGTATCTTCTTGGTCGAACCATACAACCTTGCTAAAATAAATACAATGAGAGTGAGGACTATACCTTATGTCGTAGCAGTAAGCTGCAGAGAAGATCGTCTGATTGGTCACACTTGCTCAACAATACGATCCAGATAGCATTCACCACAGAGGAATCGTCAGCGGACTCCGCCAACCATTTTACTTCCTGTTGACGACAACGATTTTATCTAAAAATGATTGTAATTAATTGCGGCCACTTTTTGCAAATTTAGCTAATCATGCAAGGCACAGAATCCGTACAATATGTTACATCTAGGTTTTAATCATTAAATACGACAGCTGCTTTATTTGGGATAAAACTAAAATCCTTATGCTGCTGATGATCATTTGCCGGTCGGCTACGAAAATAGCATGGCACTGCAGACCTAACCGTACTTACAGGGACATAGCATTAAACTACTATGTCCTGTTTATCGCACTTTCGTAATATACCCATATATTAAATAGGACATGATTTATCAACACACGCTTTCTACACTCATAGCCCCACAGTAGTATTTTCTCCTGAGTCGTGGGTACCATGGAGGCACATAAGACGAATACACAAACACCCAGACCCAGAACAAGAATCTAAACTCATCATTCAGATACCTGTCCGGGAATTGAACCCGGAACCCATTGTGCGCCAGACCGGTATGGTAACCGCTCCGCCACGCGGGTCGTCCAAAATAATGTATGAAAATAAATATACATGTAGGAAACATACTACTTGCTACCTTATTCCCGTTACTCTGCCCGCTTCGGTCACGTTAATCACGGAATGATCCACGTCATCCAGGTCATAATAACTGTATCAAATTTCAGCTAAATCCCGGCAGTCGTTTTTGCGTGTAAGAGTTACATATACATACATCCTCACAAGCCTTCATGCGAGCATGCAGTCCACCTGATGGTAAGTGGTCACTGCCGCCCATGGACACCTGTAAGCAACTTTAACTAGAACATGGGTTCTATCAGAAGTCAATTACGGACGCGTTGCTACTCCCGAGGACTAGGATGGTCGCCTCATGTAAAAGTGTGCTGGCAACCACACCCTTCCTTCCGCAAAAAATGCTTCACGTTAGAAATAGGTGTGACGGTGGTACTTTGTTAAGATTGTGTCGTGAGAGGTGGTGCTTAGCGAATACTCCGGGTAACGAGACTACGAGCAAGTTACCTCGTAGTCGAGTATGGGGCAGTTGAGCAGCATCCTGATGAGTAACAGCGCCTCGGCGGGCTCGGCGCCGCGCATCAGCTGCAGCAGGTACTCGCCGTGCACGCTGTGCTGGCCTCTGTAAGCACACAAATATGTCGGCGCTTCCATAAATCATAGGGTGCGTTCCATTAGACGTTCACAAAGCGCACTAAGCTTTCCTGACGTATTCTCTACAGAAACGATCACTTCGACCCACCTTGTTGGATGGGTCGTCGTGAGCGTCGCGTGGGCGTAAGTCATGACATCATGAGTGGCGTTTTCGCCGCGACCACAACGACCGCGATCGTCTTGTGGAACGACGTTTTGGGCGTTTGGAGCTTTGTGAGCGTCATCTGGAACGCGCCCATAGTGGGTAGAACGCGTTCATTATGGTTTTACCCGCACTGACGCAACTCCGGGCGCTAGTGCCCAGAGCGCGCTAAAATTGAAATGGTTGGCGGGAAATAAATTAGCGTGGTAATATCGCGCGGGTGCATTACGTGTTCAGTGCAGTGTCAGTGATTTTGTGTTATTTTATCAATTTATGCCTTTTGTTAAACTATCGTGAGTTAATAGAATACTTTTTTTTTAAATACGCATGGATTACTTGACATTCTCCTCGCCCGATAACCTACGCTAACCCACGCAAAATAATATGGAGTTGCAAACAAATAATGGTAATCACACACTGATAAAGGCCCTCATGACACATCTTGGATAAATATGTTTCTTAACACAACATTACAGACCGGAACGTCGCAGCACTTAACACTGGCGCTCTTAGGGTTCCGTTCCGACAGACAGGCGAAGTGCTCATATAAAAATAAACCGTAATACAATTACTCAAAACATGTTTCCAACGTGATAAAAATCTGCTTTCCTTTCCGAGCCGGTCTGTGTAAACGGACCCTTAAGCAGAAATATATGTGGCATTGGTGCTTCTGGAGTCAATCCACAAAGGACTTATAACATGACTAACGTATCATGTACCATTTAAATGTTTTAAACCTCAAAAGGTTCAATCATATTTGAAGTTCACACACACACACATACACACATACACACTTGCACATGTACACACACACACGGACACAAACACACGAGTGTATGTATATGGGGGGCTAACGGTTCCCGGTGCGGCGGCCAGCAGCGCAGCGCGGCGGCGAGCGCGGCGCGGCGCGCGGGCGTGTCGGCCGCCGCCGCCGCGCGCCGCAGCACCTCGCGCCGCGACTGCTCCGAGCTCAGCGCCTCCTCTGGTGGATAGTTACATGAAATGTTAGAAACTTACTTTTATGGACATATTACGTTATACGGTGTGTGAGCTATAATTAAGATAAATTCATGTTATTTGTGTAATACGTAATAATTTAATAAACTGTTACTAGATGAAAAATAATACCTAATCAGTTTATCAGTAAGTAAAAGAAAAACCGCCATATAAATTGTGTTATAGCATGTGCAGCAATTTTTATAAAAATGTACAAATGTCACAAACCACCCGTTGGTTTGTGAAATTAAGCAATAACTAACATAAATATACAATTCCAATAATCTACCTTACTATGTAGCAAGCAAGTAAGTAAGCATATAACAATAACCAGTGATAAGCTCAGCGCAGTCGGGCCACTCGTCCCGCAGCAGCGCGAGCGCGGCGGCGGGGGCGGCGGCGGGCGCGGCGGCGGGCGCGCGGCGGCTCAGCGCCAGCAGCCCGAGCTGCCGGTGCGGCGCCAGCGCCAGCTCGGCCGCGCGCCGCGCCGCCGCCTCCACCAGCGCGTCCGGCAGCTCCGCGCCCTCCGCCTGGTACTGCGCCAGCCGCGTCGCCAGCGTCTCCATGTCGCTGTTGTGATATGATTGTGAGTACAGGACGTATGAGTGATCATAGCTATGTAATTGGAGCTATTTAATATGTCATCAAAAATGGCAATAAAAGACAGTCTAACCAAATAGCCGCCAAATCTTTTTAAAGATATTTATGTAGTTTAGGAAAAAAAATGCTTCCCTAACTTTAACGTAGCAATATATATACCATAATATTAGAATATATATTTGTAATTTCTTAATCGATAATCTTTAATTTTTTTTATTTTTGTAGTGTAAGCGACGACAAAAATGTCATTTGCCTTACGTTAATTTCCTATCATTTTAAAAAAAATATGTTGCTATAAATTATATAATATAGGAAAATTTATATTTAGAATAGGTAATACAAACCGTAACAACTCGTATTAAACAATGATCGATCATTAAATCCTATGATATCACAATTCCGGTACTCACGCGGGTGTGTGCACGAGATGGTCGAGCGCGTGGTGCAGCGCGAGGTGCGGCGCGCGCGGCGCGTGCAGGCAGGCGAGCAGCGCGGCCAGCGCGCCGGCGCGCACCGCGCCGCGCAGCGCCAGCGCGCCGCACGCCGCCCACACGCGCTCGGGGACGCCGTGGCTCATCTCCAGGGACCTAGCACACCGAACGAATCACGCCAAACTTATCACACACTGGCTTGCTTAGAAGCAGCAATAATTAGTAGCAGTAGTTAAAAATATATTGATGACCCCATGGCGGAGCGGTCACTTTACCGATCTGCCACGCAATTAGTTCTGGTTTCGATCCCCGGAAAGACAGATTTCTGGATGATTATTTATTATATTTAAGGCACAAAATTTCCTTTAAGTGTATTGGGCATATCGTAAACGGCACAAATGAAAACGGCTTGGACTTTGTAGTTTAATATATTTTATAAGTAAATAGTTAATAATGAGAATGTTTACGCTACGATCCAACCATGTGAACTAGCTCGGGCAGCACGCCGCAGCGTGACCATGCTTTTGCTAAGAAAGGACTACCCATTTTACGTATGGTGCACCATACATGTATTTTAATGTCATGTTACTTTTAAAAGTAACGTAAATATGCGGATGTAACCGCAGGATTCAACTGGTAACTATTATCGGAGCAAATCCGATATGGAATGTCTAATAACAAATCATTGCCTTCTTTTACCTATTATTAACTTTTACCTGTAACTTATAGGTTGCAAATCCCTTCATGGAAAGTTGTAACATCATTAGTTATACAATGACGATAATGGTAAATAAATTTTGTTTGACTGGTTTTATTAGCATATTATTTTATTTTATTTTATTATATTATAGGTCGTTATTAGTTCATCAACTCTTCTTAATAAAATTACTCCGCGAAAATTTAATGCGTACTTTGGTTGAAGATAAAATGTATTTGTGTACAAATTCGTACATGTTGGTGATAACCCTACATAGGATTTTTTATGGTTTGTTTACATTTATTCCAGATCGAATTTGCCCCGAGTATAGTATAAAATATTATAACTATACTACTGACTGCCAATTCTCGTCGTGCGGCAGCGCGGAGGCGTCCCGCAGCGCGCGCACGGCGTCCGAGTGGTAGTTCTCAAGGAAACGCGCCCACCGCGTCAGCTCCTGCCCCACGGCCGCCCATGACTGCTCGCTGCAAACACTTCTTAATGTTAATGAACCCGTACATACCGACACAGTGACGAAGAAATAAACCGACACTCAATTAAAATCAGGTAAAAATATGAAATTTCTCCTTACATCGTAGTTTAGCTAATTAAAAAATGTTGAGTTCTTATTATATAATTACATGTACCAAACATAGATGTTGCTTTCCTTTAATAACCAAGTATTTTAAGTAACCCCAAAGAAGCGAACACATATTACTGTTACCACATAATACAATCGTATTAGGTTTCATTTTATTCGCATCGACCAATATCAGAAGTAATATACAGAACATATATCCCTAAACTACAAGCTTGCCAACAAGGAACATGTTGTAACCTGAACTCTCATTGTAATAGGTAATAGACGAAACAGAAATTAAATAAAAGACATACGATGGCCGTATGTTATTTTGCTTATAGTCTTTTTTGTAGTAGTAGTATTTTATCATAGTAATAAAATAGTTTTCTATTATTTTCTGTAAAATCTTAGTAACGTCCAAATATTATAAGAAACAAGAGGAAACAAATGATTTCAGATTAAGTAGTAATATTTTGGTAGGGCATCCAAAATAATACAAGGTACTCACTTCTTATTGAACTTGAAGTCGTTCTCTTGCTCCTGCTGGCAGTAGTCCACGGCCTGCATAATCATCAGATTGCGCGTGCCGCTTGGAACTCTAAAATTCATAACATAGCAATCAAACGTTACGTTAAAATATATAAAACTATAAGAGCACTATTTATCACTTTCATAATATCAAATTGTATGTATATATTAATATGTATGTATCTGTTTATATATAATATATTATTTTAACTATAATTATTAATTTCCGCTTGTTTAATTGTGCACACTTAATTTGCCTTACATATGCACACTCCGATCCCAGGGCTGCTGGAAGAAATTTCATCTTGAAATAAGTAGTCCTTTGTACTTAAGTTGATAATGTCTGTTGTTATGTATTATTTGTGTACAAAAACTTATAAAATAAAATAAATAAATAAATAAAAATACATAAGCGCATGTGATTGTGTTTCTTTGGCGTGCATGCGGGTTTTTAATGTACCTATATATCTCTGTCCGTTTGTCTCTGTGTCCGAATGGGTGCGTGTGTGAGCATATGTGTGTGCTTGCATGTGTGCACGCAAGAGCTTTTGAGTTGTATATAAGTACATGTACATTGTTTATTAGTAGGCGTTCTAACGTTCTTTAGTATGCAGATATTACCGGGCGAGCGCCTCCGGCGAGAAGCAGGTGTTCTCGATAAAGCGCAGCAGGTCGTCCTTAGCCAGCTTGTTGAAGTAGCTGGCGCACTGCCGGTACTGCTGCATCCACTTCTTGCTGCTGGGCGCGCCGCCCGCTCCACCCACCTGCACGAACCATTTTGTGTGTTATTTGTTTTGTTATTATATTAGTAGATACGTTGCTACTCATGAGGAGCTATAGATATAGGTATAATAATTTTTGTCCGGCCGAAGTCGAAGTGGAAGCCAACTACTCGACAATCGTCACAAAATACGGCCGAAGCCGAAACCGAAGGTTAGAAACTTTCTAACTTTCTTTGTTTTCTAACTTTTCTAACTTTCTTTCTTTGTTTTGTCATGGCTTTCTAATAGAAAGCCATGACAAAACAAGCCCTAGAGCTGATTGAAATTGTTTTGCAACGCCTCAAAGACGATATCATTTGAAAGTAACATCAATAATGAATTCCGAACAAAACTTACAAAGCAAGCCCATTCCCCGAGGTGGCCTAAGACGAATCCAAAGCTTCGGTAGGACACAAAATTAATAACGAAGGTTTTTTTCTGAATCTTCCTCGAAAATAAACGCTAAGCTTATTTACTTACTTTATTCAGCTTATTTCTGGATTTATTAAGAATTTATTACATTGCCTCATAAAGATTGCTCTAAAATTTTCACGTATAAACATCGTTTTTATTTATATCGTTTACATTTTGAAATATAATTATATTAATATTATTTTATGTTGACGTGTAAACAGAACGAATCGGTTACGTTTTAAACAAACGTAATCAACTTTTCTATACTTAAACCTAACGATAAGGCAGACGGGCTTCCTGATGGAAAGTAGTCACCGTCGCCTATGGACACTTGCAACGCCAGAGGAGTCGCCCATGCACCGCCGGCTTTGAAGGAGAGCTCTTTTCAAGTTCTAAGGATCCTGGTCTGGTTTAGCTAGATATTGAAATAGCGTAACGTCACACAACGCGTCCTTAACACTCACACTGAAGAAATACTTCGTAAGCCAGCTAGTGTATATCTGGTTGACGGGCACGGGCAGCTTGAGCGCGGGCGGCAACGTGCGCAGGAACTTGGTGAGCAGCCCCGCCGTGTCCGGGGACATGATGCCCAGCAGGTGCTCCGCCACCGCCTCCGCTGATGGCGGCTCCACCACCAACTTGTAGTTTAGATCTGGATAAATATGCCTGAGGTTAAAACGTTAAACAACAGTCACCCAACCTAACTACCGCATTTTTATGTACATAGGTCTGATTTTTAAGTCTTAAATATCGAAAGGTTTGTATTTCTTGCTATAGTATTAAAGTTATAAATGAAATATCCGAATTAGGATGGACTGATTATATTTTCCACAACCGTTGTTACCTAAATGTGAACTAATGTAAAATAAATAATTACTGAATTATGTACGCGTGCCTAACCTTCCATGGGTTTGAACACTTTGTCCCATTAAGAGAGAGTCTTCAATAAACTTTGATTTCATGAACTGTATACTACTCTCTTTTCAAACAAATTTTTCCGTGGATTGAACATAAAAAGTTTCATACTAGGCGAAGCGGCCTTGGCCTTCTTGAGCAGCTTGATGTGTTCGTTGGCGGTGAGGCCGTGCGCCAGCGCCTTGTCGTCGATGTGCCGCAGCGCCGCGAAGTACGCCAGCAGCGCCGCGTGGTTGTCGCCCGCCAGCTCCGGCCACACCGTGTCGCGGACGCTGATGGATACTTATATTTTAGTTTTAGTTTGCTTGTTCAAATTCAACTATAATTATTATATGACACTTGAGAATTAAACATAATTGTTTTAAAATTTTATTGTAAAAGTATAATTATTTTAAAATTTGTATCATTAGGGGTATGCTACGCCACAGGTAGCTGGCGATCGGGGTAGCGTGATAACGCTACCCCGATCGCGATTCGACAAATTCCATTTTTTACTATCGATAGATATATCGATAGTAAAAAATGGAATTTGTCGAATCGCAATAATAATATGACCTTAAGATTAATTACATTAACTAGTCACCCGTAGCATCGGCCGAAATTCGACCGTAATTTAAATTAAAAATCAAATGTCATCTGACATTCTTGACGTTGTGTCTTTTCATTTTCATTTACTAAGTACATATGTGTTTGTGACAAATGCAAGGCAGTGTGTGTAATGTGTTTTTAGTTGATTTTATGTATGAAAAATGCATTATTTGAAAAAAATATTAACATTCTGCACTCCTTCTCTACGTCCACTATAACCGTGCATAATTTCATACTAATCCGTCCGCGGCATATTACTTAAAAATCCGTCACAAATTTTTGCTTCACGTATTAATATAATAAATAGACAGATTTGTTAAATTTACCTAATTTAAAAGTTTAATAGTCATGAGTTTTAAATAGTTTTTTGGCTCTTATGTCAAGTTGCATTTTGCGTCGATGTATTACGACGGTGAAGTGCTATATCGACATATGTATGTGTTGACAATAGATATATTACGATAATGCAGTGTTATGTTGTCATATCATCAGGCATTAAGTTTGTCCTTTGTACTGTTTCTATAGAAGTGTAAATTGATAAAGAAACGAATAAATAAATATTAGTGTTAAAATACAATGTAATAATTATATAATGTAGAAGTGCTGGCCATACTTGTGCCATAGAGAAAGTTTATTTATTATTGTTACTTCCTGCTCTACTCTATTGTTTAGCCGTTGTTTATATACGCCATTGTAACCATAGTGTGTGCTATAATAAAATACCACTTTAATATAAATAAGTCTTTCAATTATCATATTTCAAGTATGTGGTGGTGGTCGACATATCGCTACTTCAAAACAAAAGGGCCGCAACTCGAATAGACCTAATTTTACAGGAGAGCCATTTAAAGTTTTGAAAACCAGTTCTTGTATAATTGCTCTGTAATTTTACAACAGATAAATATGTGTTATACACTGTTAGAAAGGTATTTTTATTCTTCTTTTAATGGTTAATTTGGATATGGTTATTTTTTTCTAAAAAAAGTTATGAGCAGATAAGTTTCTTTTGTATATAAATATGCGGCTTTGCACAGATGTTGCAGCGTAAATTCGAAAATACAAAAAGACGTCAGTAGTGTTTTTGTAAAGTGTAAAATTCATGGGAATCTTTTTAAATTATGAAAATATAACCGACAAAATTTGATTTTTTACAATAGAAAGGATTGTGAATATTTTTGATTTGTGGCCCTTTTGTTTTAAAGTAGCGACATATCGGTGGTGCAGTTACCGCGCGAAGGCGTGCGGCGCGGCGAGCTCGGGCGGCAGGTCGTCGGGCGCGAAGGGCGCGGGCGGCGCGGCGGCGCGCTGCAGCCACAGCGCCGCCGCGTCCAGCGCGTGCCGCCGCGCCAGCCGCCGGCACAGCGCCCACTGCTCCGCCGACTCCGACCTCGCACGCACAAGATAAACGCACGATAACAACATACTGAACAAGGCATTTGCACAATACAAGAATAGATCTTACACAAAATTACATTTAAATCTTAACTTTATAATTTGCTGGTTGCGAAGTTGTTACTGCACAGTTATGTCTTGCATATTACACTAAATATTAACTTAGGTGAGGTATATAAACATTTATAATTGTTGATTTAATTGATCTAACGTGATACGGCAGAGTATGGAATGCTTTATTCTAAACTCTGTTGTGTCCATCAGCGGACGCAGCCAGCCCTCATTTGATGATCAAATGATATAAAAATGCCATTTTATCGGCAGATTAGCAGACGACTACTAAATTATCTCTCATGGTGTCAAACCTTCCGATCGCTGACCAAGGCCGACGCGAGTCTTTTCTGTCGCACCTAAGTAACTTCACTACAGAAACCAGAGGATTCTCTGGCCCATACGACAAAAGAAAAAGTCGATTTTGTTAGTACACTCCTTCCCTCTAAGTCGACCTTTGATGATCGGGGGGCCACACCACCATCCCACAGAGCATACCTGGCCAGCCGGGTGATGATCTCGCGGCGGTAGTCCGGGTCGGCGTTGTACAGCAGCCCGTTGACGCTGAGGCCGAGCGCGCGTAGCTGCGCCACCTCGCCCACGCCGCTCAGCCGCTCCAGGCACGCGCGGATCGCCGCCATCTGCGCCTCGGTACCCAGCTTGCGCTTCAACGTCATTTCTGCCATCTGAGCGAGACAATTATAATCAATGAGAACTATGCTTAGTTTATAAATATAAATAGAAAGTGCATTATCTCTAATATGAATTAATTTTGCGAATTAATTAATGTAGTAAATGAGTATTTTTATATTTTACATTGAATTTATTCACAAACATTTAAATATTAAACTAGATTGGGTAAACTTTACGTTAGTTAGCGAAATCTAAAAAAATATTTATTTATTTACTCCAATTTACATCTAACTTTACAGGCTACGTTAGTAGAGTGAAAACAAAACAATTAAAATATTGATAATTAAATTAAATTACTTGTTAATAAATAAAATTACATAATAAATCACATTCCGTCATAAATTTCTTGAACACTTACCTGTTTGGGCGGCGTCAAGTAAACATTATCGCTGAGTACGGGCGCGGCGCAGCGCAGCAGCGTTGCGTAGAGCGCGGCGGCGGCGGGCGCGGCGGGCGCGGCGGGCGGCGGCGCCGGGCCGGGCCCGCGGGCCGCGCGCGCCAGGCACGCCACGCCCAGCGCCGTGTCCGCGTACACCGAGCCCAGCCCGCACCGCGCCACCACTGCCGCACGGACCACCGTTAGCTAAATACCTAACACCCGGAATGCTTTCACGAGGTACGACGACATCAATCATATTACATATCTACTTTCTACTACACAGAAGAGGATAGGTATATAACGAAAGAGGATTTTACTGTCGTTTCCACAAATATACAATTCTTGTAACGAATCCCGAATACTATTATATATGCTATTATATTGCTTACAGATATGTGGGGCAGTTGACACTTACTCGTATTGCAAGCTCGTTTGCTACTTTATAAAAAAAAATGTTGTCTGTAGAGTCGGTTTACTGACGATAGTTGAACGTGACAACGTCATAAGAGAATACTGATGATATGGTTGCATCATTCAAATGAAAATTTTATTTAACTAGTTACTCATCGGTTACAGACAGCTTACTCAAGTAGGAGAGAGACAGATGTCGAACGCTGCCGAACGCGGAGACAGATTGTGCTGCTTTGTCGTTTGTTCCGCCCTCTCGCTTGCACTTAAAGCCTTAAATGGAACGCCTCTGAGTGAGGTAACGCCGCATGAGTAATGTTTTTTGATGCGTGCAGCCGGCTTCATGGAATTATAAGACGTTGTCACGTTAAAACAAGTCATGACGTACCCTCAGCTTCCAGCTCGTTCATGTTGTCCTCCAAGCAGTTCTGCGTGTAGTACCAGTTGAGCACGGCCTGCCCAGCGGCCGCCGTGCCGTCCATGTCGTCGGGCAGCGAGAACCGGTCGTACCGGTACTGCGCGTCCGACGCGCGGTGCTCTGGGTACAGGGAGTGGTAGAACTCCGGGCAGTGCACCTCGCGCTCCGTCGTGCTCGCGTCCGATGATTTGTTGCCCCTAGAAAGAAATAATGCAACAATAAATAACTTGTCTACACTTATTACACTTAGTGCAAAGTCGCATACTTAAGTTCTTCGGCCACGTCTCTCGGCGAAACGTTGATGCCATCGAGCGTTTGGTCGTGCAAGGAAGCATGCAGAGGGCACTAGAGCACGTGGAAGGTCACCCACGCGATGGACCGACCAAATAAAATCTGCTGTGAGCGGCCCATTGAATGAGTGTACCAGGATGTCTGCTAATCGCGAAAATTGGCGAGATATCGTGAAGCAAGCTACATCAGCCATCCAAAGGACTACTTGACGACCGGGACCGCTCTGTCAAGAACGTAATGACTAAGAAGAAGACACTTATTTAGAGTACCATTTATTAGGAGTACCGTGACATGGATACTCTTGCATGAATGATTAAAAAATATGTTTTCCTTCATTTTAAATGCATTTTCTTAGCGGCCAAATCATAAGCTATTTAATTGAATTACTAGTCTGGGTTGTATTAAAGCAACAATGTTGATAAAAATGAGCCTAGTAATATTCCTAGGAATACTTACGTTAGCGAGCCTTTATTTTGGAATGCGTCAAGTAAATAATTGAACAGTGGAACTTTCTTTTCCTGGTCTGGGGGTGCCACCAAATCTTTATTTTCTATGATAGGCTGGAAAGAAATAATTATTCGATGTAATATTAATTTTATTATATAAGTATTTATATTTATAAAACAACCGACCCATAGAACTCTAATGACGTAGGTCTAGTAAATGTTGTTACGTAAATGAAGAATGTTCCAACCAAGAATTTCTTTGATAATATCTTCATAGATACCTAGCAGTAGGAGAGACATAATCACATAATGTACGGAGTAAAGGTAAGTGGGGGTGGCGGATTAAGTTGAGCCGAGACAGAGACGAGATAAGGTGAGATAGTACCGTGGTGATGGCGTCGGCGAACTCGTCGTCGGTGGAGGGCCAGCGCTGCGGCCGCGCGCGCGGCACGCCCGCGCCCGCCGCCTGCTGCCCCTCCACCTGCAGCTTCAACCTGACACATACATCGAATTTATAGATGTAGAATAGAATATATACTTTTTTTAAAGTAGTGTAAGTGTCAGCGCAGAAGAATATATTTTTCAGTGAATAATTTGTAATCTATGAACAATAAAGCATTTTTATGTAATGTTCTTTTTAAAAACTAGATGTCACGCGCATTTCTAAATATCTACAAGTATCAATATTAAACTGTGTTTTTGTATTTCAAAGTAAGTATCATAATAATTATCGTCATGCTGGGATTAAAATGCAAAACCATGAAATTACATACTAATATTATTTGTAAACCGCATAACTATTGCAATTCGATTGATGGATGACTACAGAAAAGTGAATTCTAAAATAAAAATTAATAAGACTATTATTAAAAATAATATAGAGACAACCCTTTTTCTTGAACAGAGCGTAGGTAGGTATTTTATCAACTAGGCTTAGTTTGCATACTGTACATATTTGTACTGTGGTATGGTGGCATAACATTTGCTTTATCTTACCTGGCGCGCAGATACTCCTCGATGTTTTGTGGCGCGCAGTGCGCCAGCGCGGCGGCGAGCAGCGCGCGGCGCGCCGCGGCGTCGGCGGGCGCGGGCGCGGCGGCCACCTGCGCGAGCAGCGGCGCGGC
This sequence comes from Spicauda simplicius, assembly GCA_949699795.1. Taxonomy (NCBI): domain Eukaryota; kingdom Metazoa; phylum Arthropoda; class Insecta; order Lepidoptera; family Hesperiidae; genus Spicauda; species Spicauda simplicius. The sequence goes on along the minus strand of OX453058.1, from coordinate 22,231,696 downwards.
GGGCGCGTGCCGCAGCGCCGCCAGCCGCGCCGCCGCCGCGCGCGCCGCCGCGCCGCCGCCCGCCGCGCCCGCCGCGCGCCGCCCCACGCGCTCCAGCACCAGGCCCTCGCTGACGGACACGAACATCGTTTTTTATTTTATTTTTATTTACTAGGTTTCATTCAAGGTGGTAGAACCAGTGTAGTTCACCCGGGAAGTACCACACCTATTTTTAGCGTGAAGAATTTCTTCTGATTCGATAGAAGGGTGTGGTTGCCGGCTCACTTTCATATGAGGCGACCATCATAGTCCTCGGGAGTGGCAACGCATCTGTGATTGACTTCAGATGGAACCCATGTTCTGTATGAAGTTGATTATAAATGTCCAGTGACGGCAGTGACCACTTACCATCAGGTGGACTGCATGCTCGTTTGCTACTTCAGTCAGATAAAAAAAAGGTTCACACAATGATTACATTACATAAAGTTACATCATAATATGTATTCTAAGCTATTACAGAACAAGTACGTGTGTACCTTTTAAGGCAAATACAGCATGCATTAAGTAGTTGACAAGTTTTAATTTTTAGATTTAGGTTTTTGAAGCAAGATACTTCTAAAGAGCATTAGTTATGATATGGTTTATATCATCATCATCATCATCATGATAATCCAAATTTAGGAAACACTTGTTGGGTGAACAAAAATCGAGTCGCCGAACGCTTTCCATAAACGATATATATACTGTGTTTCTGTCTATGTACATAGATATACCTCCGTCGGGTCATTAAAACTTATACACAAAATTTATAACATGATAAAAGAAAATAATAATTACCGCAATGTCTCATCGTCACCAGCGATGCGCAGCAGCTTGGCCAGCTTCAGCAGCTTGTGGCTGGCGAGGTAGGCGTTGGGGTCGCTCTCCAAGCATTGATCGATCAGCTCTAGACGATTCTCCGAAAGCCGCACTGCCGACATAAAACATGGTATACAGCATAAGCATCATCATTTTAGTATCTTCAGTATTCTGTTTGAAAACATATTTATAGCTTTGAAATTTTATAAATCCACATAGAGTGCGTTCCATTAGGCGTTCAAAAAGTTCCCGCTCACGACCCCAGTTGTTCCCGTTCCACTAGCTTGTGAGCATAACTGACGTATTCTCTAGTGGAAAGATCAATTCGACCCACCTTATTAGATGGGTTGTCATGAGCTTCGCATGAGCGTAAGTCAGAACGTAATGAGTGACGTTTTCGCCGCGACCACAACGACCGCAGTTGTCATGTGGAACGACTAAAGGAGCGTTTTGAGTATTGTAAGCGACTTCTGGAACGCACCCATATAGTTATTGTAAGAATAAATATGGTATCGTAAGCTATTCGTACCTTGAACGGGCAACATTTCCAAATTGAATGAATGCAGTATTTTCAAGGCAGCGAGTAGTTCACGCTCCTCTTCTATTTCCGGGGTGCTTTCTTGAATGAGATCTAAGCAGCATCTATAAAACAATCACTTTGATTATATAAGACTGTTTTAAAACAAGATTAAGGCGTTCGTGTAATATGAAAGTTAACTGACAACTATACCCTTTTACCGCTAGAAATAGGTTTGTACCTCCCTGGTTGAAACATATGCGTTCTACCATCTTTCTCACATATAGACACTATTACCGTATGTCATCAGATTTAGCAAGGTTCTGCGTGGTGGTAAAATATATATGTTGCGACATGCCTACCATGCCATGTTTTGTGTGCTGTTGGCATACCTATTTGTTACTTCAATCCCATAAAAAATGCAAATCATTTAATGGAAAGTGGTCATTGCCACCTTTAGACTTCTGTTAGCAATTTTATATAAAACAAATGTCAATAACAGATATGTTCCTACTCACGAGGACTAAGATAGTCGCTTTATATAAAAGTGAGCTGACAGTTAACCACTCCCATCGAAACGTAAGAACTGCTTCACGGTAAAAATAGGTACAGCGGTCGATCCATATACGTTCTAGCGCTTTCCAAACCTTTTTTTTTCTCGGGGGAAAACCTTCAAAAGTTACCCGACGCAGTGGGAATGACGTAGGGTTATGTGGGAATTTCCCGCACTAAAGCCCCCCGGTGGCCGTCTTCAGCGCTACAAAGAAGCCTCCAGGATCTCCAGAGGAACGAAACCGGAGTTCTCTGAACGCGAACGCGAACAAAACTCATATACATTTTGTTAATTTGATTTTACAGTTTTTTTCTTTTTTTTATAAGATTGAAGTAGTAAACGAGCATGCAGTCCACCAGATGGTAAGTGGTCACTGCCGCCCATGGACATCTGTAAGGAGCTTCATACAGAACATGGGGTTCTATCTGAAGCGAATCAGAGATGTGTCACTTCTCACGAGGACTAAGATGGTCGCCTCTTATAGAGTGCCGGCAACCACACCCTTCCATCGAAACGCAAAAACTGCTTCACGCAAGAAATAGGTGTGGCAGTGGTACTTCCCGTGCGAACAACACTGGTTCTACCACCTATTTAAGTAAGTTCCCGTTGATAATTAATTGGGAGTGTAAAGTGGCAGTACTCGCCTGGCCAGGTCGAGCGCGGGGTCGGCCAGCCCGCCCGCGGAGTTGGTGTACTCGCGCGCCGCGTCGAGCGCGAGGCGCGCCGCGCCGCCGCCGCGCACCGCGCCCGCCAGCCGGATGCTGCCCGCCTCGCCCGACGTCATCAGCGCCAGCAGGTAGATCTGCCCACCACGTCACATCGCCATAACGTACCACTATGGTCGCGTTCCAGAACACGATCACAACGCCCCAAACGCCCAAAACGTCGTTCCACAAGACGACCGCGGTCGTTGTGGTCGCGGCGAAAAAGTCACTCATGACGTCTTGACTTACGCCCATGCGACATTCACGACGACCCATCTAACAAGAGTGGGTCGAAGTGATCGTTCCAGTAGAGAATACGTCAGTATACCCTACAAGCTAATGGAACGGGAAAAACTGCGGTCGTGAACGTGCGCTTCGTGAACGGTGTAATGGAACGCACCCTATATAGTTATAGTATTTCGTCTAGCGTAAGGATAGGGACCAACTTAAACGTCACATTGAGCTTATCACACTGGACATATGCGCGTTCACAGCGAAAAAGACTTACTCAAATGTCAAACTGAGCTAATCGCACAGTGAGAACAAAAAGCACCGAACCCAAATATCGGCAAATTAAGTTCATATAAAACTTTGCCTAATAATGCAGTCTAATAAGTGATATCTAGTGAACTCATTAAGATATATCAAAAGGTCAAAATATAAAAAAATAGAAGTATCTTTAACTACCTGTTGAACATAAGAATCATTGCATGTGACATTATGACATTTATAAAAACCATGTGAACCATACCTCATAAACCTTGTCAACTGACAGGCAATCGAAGACTATGGATTGCAACTCGAGCATGTCTTTCAGCAGGTTCTCCCAGTCTTGTTGAGTGGGTTTTTCGTTCCTGCAATAGAGTAAGTATAATATATAAACTTTCTTGATCTGTTTAGAATTCTTGTAAGGGTTGATGGAAATGACTAATTTTTGTGGAGATTAATTACCCCAAAAAAAAATTAGTTTTATTTGTAACTAAACATGGATATAAACTGATAAGCTGAGTTGGAACATCTAATATCATTCACACTATTTAGCAGTGTGTAGTATCAGACATGAATATAAAATAAAAAGGTGTTGATTACATAAAAAAAAAATGTTATAACTTTTTAAATATTAAATCGCCATACATTATTTTCATCGATCCAAAAAAAAATAGATCGCATAATCCGGTTCTTTGGATCTCACAGTTAAACGGTTCTCATAGTAAATTCGAATAGAGTCTGCCGAATCTCTACTAAACCGGCGAGCAGCTCACCCGGTGGCGAGCGAGCGCGCGAGCATGGTGAGCAGGTGCGCGGCGTGCGCGGGGCTGCGCGCGCGCTCCCGCAGCGCCGCCAGCGGCACGCGCACGCCGCGCCACGCCAGCCGCGAGCTGCCCGCCACCAGCCGCGACAGCGCGCCCACGCGCCGCACCACCGCGCCCGCCTCGCCCCCCGCCGCCTCGCTGCAACACACACGCACACGCGTTACGTATCACACTTGATACAATACATGTGACACACACATCTGTAGTTCATCACACGTTAGGACCATGTTCCACTTGATACAATAAATGTGGCCTACGCATGCGTAGAGACTAGCACACGTTATGACCATGTTACACTCGCTACAATAAATGTGACACACATGCGTAGAGACCATTACACTTAACATTATGAATTAATAAGAATACAAGCGTTAGGACCATCTCACATTTAACGCCGTAAATTATTATTTATTTATTTATTGCACCAACAAAATGTACCCTAAGTCATCCTTTACAAAAAACTAAACGCTAATAACAGAGTAAGTGTCACTTCATTTACAGGTTCAAACTGTATGCATTAATACCAACATTTTAACAATCCTGTTAAAATTAAATTAAATTCATGAAATTAAAATGATTATTATTATTAAAGACACACGCGTAATGACTATACTTAACGTTATAAATTACTTATAAACAAAGCAAAAAAGTAAGTGTGCTAAGTATAAATAAATATTATACGCATTCGCATTCGCGAATGTTCAAAAAATGACATTCGGTTCATCACTAGGTTCGGAGCATGTAATCCACCTGCACACCTGCATAGCAAGTGGCCATTGCCGCCCATGGACATCTGTGAGATAAAACCCATGTTCTATTTGAAGTTGCTCACCGATGTCCATAGACGGCAATGATCACTTACCATCAGGTCGACTGCATGCTCGTTTGCTACTTCAATCAGATAAAAAAATTAAACAGTGTAATAAATGTAACAATTATCGACAGATAAAATTAAAAGAATAGGTCCAACTTTTGTTTTAAGTTAAAAATTTAAATTTCCTGTGAATAATGACGTTACAACGTCGTATCTGTGCAGATAAAAAAAGATAATTTAAAACACGAATACGAAGACACTTAAGATAATACAATAACTCTGATTTGAATTTAAAAAATTAAAATATTAAAAGTAGCCAAGAGTGAACTGTGACTTTCTACGCAGGTCTCGAGTCATTACACGTAGGTCCAATGCAATTATGAAACCACTGACCTCTCCTTGAGCACAGTGTTAAGCAGCTCGCAAGCCAGGTCAAGTTGCTCGGTCCCGGAATACGCCAGGAGACACTTCTCCACTAATTCCAGTTGTGTTTCAATTGACATATCGAACTCATCCTTAGCCTCCACCACCTGTAATAAACAATTTAGTTCGATTTCTTTCTTAAAAAACTAAATATGGATTATTTTGACATCTATTACTATCAATAAGCTCTAGAATTAAAACATTGATAAAACAGTATTATTCTAGTTTAGTAAAATGATCGTATTGGCATAAATTCAGACATGTTAAGAATTTCAAACGTTTAAAAAAATGTTTAATTTTTTTTATTCATTTAAATCAGACTACGTCCATATATCTGTGTTATGTAAAAGTACTATTATTTTTAATATGACAATTATACATCACCAGCAATATGTAGGTCAGGTCGTCGACGCTAAGACCCATTAGATATTCGGCAAGTTTGGTAATGCTAAGGTTTTCAGTTTTCGAGAACTCCTCGTAGCGCTTCAGGAACGGCAGCACGTATTGCTTCAGGTCTGCTACGAACGTATCAGGGGTTGACTGTAAACAAGTTGAATTTTGCAATGCATATAGAAGCTACTTAAACACTTAACAACTTTTATTAATTGCTTCTTCAAGATTTATCTGTATAAGTATTTACAATATTTCTTCAAGTTTTTGTCTAAACATAAGCCTATTAATCGAACTCCGAAAAAAAATAAAATCTTCTTAAAAAAGCTAACCTTGGTCATGAGCAGGTGGCAGGTGTCGTAGACGGAGAGTCGTTCGATGCGCTCGAGCGAGACGTCCTCGAGATTGACGTCATAGAGCAGCGTGTCGAGGGTGAGCAGGTGGAAGGTGAGCGGGTCGAGGCCGCGCACCCCGCCCGCGGCGGCGAGGCGTAGTAACGCCAGCGCGTGCGAGGCGAGCCCGCTGCGCGCCTCCACGGCCCGCGCGCGCGCCGCGTACCACGCGCTCACCGCCTCCGCCTCGCCCCCCGCCTCGCCACCCGCCTCGCCCGCCTTCGCCTCGCCCACCGTCACCGCTGCCTCGGTGTCCGGCGTCGAATCCTCCGACCAGTTCGAACTCCAAATCGATCTGAATCGATGATACGTTGACTACTGCTACTTAAAGTATGTAGTATAATACTTTAAGTAGTAGTACTACATTCGCCAATAAGCGTGTAAATCATTTTGTAAGACTGTATTATCACAACATCATTAGAAATGAAAGCTATGAACCCAGTTCTGCTGATCTTTTAATGATTCAAGACATCAAAAATGTTTTCATTATCAAGACACCTTAACAAAACCAGGAAAAATGCTTGACCAAAAGCACGTAAAACATCAAACAATACTGATAACACCATAAATAGATTGCAACAAACCTAAATATTTCTTTTTTGCACCAATCGTTCTCGTCTTCGGTCGGCTTAACTTTGATGGGCGACTTTTTCTCAAACCAAGTCTGGGGCTCCGCGGTAGGCAACAGATGTTGGTATTTCAAGGGATCGATCGTTTCCGGTAGATTGTCTAGCACGGTCAACTGCATCGCGGTATTTTTCAAATAGGGCCATAAACACGTGAGCGCTTCTATTCTCCCTTCCTTGGCAATCTCGCAGGCACTATGAACTAAGTTATTACTTCGGAGTCGATGGTATTCATCCTTCGTGTACGTTGATTTCTCGGCGCGCAGTATTGACTATAAAAAATACTTAAGTAATGGTTGTATACTAGTACATATAATTTAAATAATCCGATTCGTTAATTGCACGATCGTCTGATAAAATCTTTAGTAAATAATTACTTTAAACATGCAAGTTGCGTAACATATATTATATGTTAGTAATGGAGTTCATAAAGGTTTTAAAAATTTCGTAAATCTCCCATCAAATGATATAAACACTAGGGGCTACTATATGAATTTGAGAGTTTTTGATTGTATGGAATTTAAATTAAAGAAATTTAACATTAATTATTATTTTTTCAGCCACCCAGGACACAAGTACATACGATTCAGATGTGGAAAGCAGACCAGTAACACAGCCTTCCCACGAACCAAGCGAATGCGATCGCCATTGCTGACAATGCACATTGCACTTGATTTGCGGAACTGTTTGAGTCCCTCGAATAACAACAATGCATCTTGTTTTTTTATTTAAATTTGAAACGAAAAAGTTCATGAGGTTGTTACTATTGCACGCAAAAATTACAAGTCGGATATCGCTGAAATTTAGCACACAGGTCAATTATAGCCTTGTCCCTGTTGTTCCGGGACCAGAATAGGGCTACGGTATCCTCTGCCTGTCGTAAGAGGCGACTAAAAGGGGTTTCTGGGGTTGCGAGCGGTAAGGGTGGGAGCTCGGACCGTCCAGCTAAGTGACTCCGCGAAGGACGATGGCATGTGTAGCTGCATGCTGAAAGCCGTCGTAAACACCGAGAGACACGGAGAGCATCAATCGGTCACCGGGGAATGGCAAAAAAGGGGCATTGCGCTCGGAGGACTCGGGTTGAGGTCGTATTAGCGCTGAGGACGGCCACCGGGAGGGTTTTAGTGAGGTAATAATCCCACATAACCCAGCGTTGCTCGGCGGCGGCGGCGTTGTATAATTGTGCGAGTGTGGTGTACCTCGTAGAGCGCGAGCCGCTGCCGGTAGAACAGCATGACGTGCCGGCAGCGCAGCAGCTCGCCGGTGTACGCGTTCAGGTCGGAGGGGACCACCTCCTCCAGCGACTTGCGCTCGCCCTCCTCCTTGTCTTTGTTGATTTCTGAAAGCATTATCATTTTATTATTAACCATCAACTTGTTTCTGATACATTTCAGGCTGCTTGTCTCCTCTTAGAGTGAAAAGCGTTTAAACATTAGCGTGATAAGGATACATTTTAATGGACAGTAACTTTGCCTCCTCGAGGGTAATAAAGTCGGTCCTTGATGGCGATTCCTTTTTATTTGTTTTGTAACTCGTATTTTTTTGTATCTCCGTAGCGTTTAATCAACTTCTCATAAGTTTGGTATAACTCATTTAGAGAAATATAAAAAAAATCTACACACCTAAAAGGGATTTCCGGTGTGATCTACAAATACAATAAGATAAACACTCAGACCCAGAATAAATAAAAGTCAACAAGTCCACATATTGCAACCATTTATAAACTCTCTTTTATCTTTTCTATCTTGGATTACCTTAAAAGAAAATGCAAGTAACTTGCCTTCGAGTATCTTTTCATTGGTTAGTTGAAGACCAAACTGCAGCAGCTCCTTAGCGGCGGGCAGGCTCTCGGGCAAACGATCCACGCACTGGTGCACTGCCCAGATTTTCTTCGTCACCTTACTCTGCAAAGTGCCGATGTTTGGGGAAACTTAGAACATAATCACAAATGGTATTTGCATTTATTATTTTAGCTTCATAATCACGTATTTCTCAATTATAGGGATACTTCTCCTGTTTGCATTTTAGATTTTGAATATCGTAAGGTAAAAAAAATTGAACATAAGTTTATTTTTAGGATTAATAATCAGAAAAATAATGATGGATCGGAGTAGATGTCGGCATAATCACGAATCCTTTTATTTAAGAACAATGTCTTAGATCTTAGTAACATATATGTGTAAATGTGACAACTTATTATGATAAGTTAGGGCACTATGGTGCGGACTGCAAGTTCGATTGCTACATAAATTTTGTATAAAAAAGCGTGTCGATTTAGCGTGGCTTAGCGGTTACCATATCGGTCTGACGCGCAATGGGTGCCGGGCTCGATACCCGGCCAGACAGGTATCTGAATGATGAATTTAGATTCATGTTGGGTCTGGGTGTTTATGTATTCGTTTTGTGTGTCCATGGTACCCCCGACATAGGAAAAATCTTAGTGTGGGGCTATGAAATGAAATAAAATGTCTTTATTTTGTATAGGCCTACGGGGGCATTTATAAATTGTCAGTTACATTTTTTTCTTACAATACCACCGGATCGGAATACGACCTCAACTGAGAAGATCCGGTAAGAAATTCAGCGGGTTTGTCTTTTTTCTTAATTATAACCTTTTTTTTTAAATATAATTACAATCATGTTTTTACATGGTAATGAAAGTTAGCTCTAGTATCTCGCTATGAGCGTAGAAAGCGTGGTTTTTTAATAAGGCGTCGAAATATAATAAAGGGGTGGTGTAGAGCGGTGTGGGGTGGTGTAGCGCGGTATAGGGTGGTGTAGCGCGTTGTGGGGTGGTGTAGCGCGGTGTGGGGTGGTGTAGCGCGGTGTGGGGTGGTGTAGCGCGGTGTGGGGTGGTGTAGCGCGGTGTGGGGTGGTGTAGCGCGGTGTGGGGTGGTGTAGCGCGGTGTGGGGTGGTGTCGCACCAGGTACGCGCGGATGGCGTGCGCGGAGACGGGCGCGCGGCGCCACTGCTGCTGGCGCACGCGGTCGCGGTCCAGCCCGTGCGCGCGCGCCAGCGCCAGCGCCTCCTCGTACCGCCCGCTCTCGATCTGAGGACCACACGCATATGTTACAACTATGGGAGATTTGGTAGGTAAAACTACGCCTTGGCACAGGGGCTGTCAGTACAAGACTAGTAAGATTTGTTGAATAAAACAAATCTTACTATTCAAACATGATCAATATATAGTCACATAGCTACGATTTATATAACCATACAATAATTTGTTTATAAAGTCGCCGTATTCGAAATGCGGTCATCACATGCGTTATAAACGCTATCGAGCTACGCACACGCGTACTTATTATGTACGGTAACTCGACATCTTATCTTCGAGGATATTCTTGGTATTTGAAGGGTTCTCTGTTTGCATGATCATTGGAACCTAAATAATTAACGATATGGTAATATTTTATATTGTTGAAATGCTTCAAACTATCCATATAGTGTTAAAAAGTTGCAATCAACTTTACTTCAATTTTATAAATTCAAAAAACTTTATTATATATACGACTTTAAAATAATCAATTTAAGTTTTCACTCATTGACATAAATCTCAAAAAAACTTGTTTACTATCGAAGTGACGTCATGTCAGTATCATAATGGCAACTGTAATTTTAAATATTTGAGAAATAAATAAAAAATTAATAAATCTTTTTAAAATTACTACAAAAGACGAGAATATAAAATATGTGTCATTTTTTATGCCTGCTGAAAAGCTCCGCGGATATGGTGTTCCGCACGCCGAGCAGGCGGTTCACGCGTACATACAAATCACACGAAAATATAATATGTCACGAAGGCCTACCTGTTGAACAGCTACGCGAGCGTGATACTCCTGGCCCCGAGCAGGCGGTACACGCGCGTGACACGGCGCGGCCGCGACTGGAACGCCTCCATGTCCGTGATCGCGTACAGCACGAAAACATTACCATGTCACGTAGCCACTTCTCACCTGCCTGTTGAACAGCTCCGCGGGCGTGGTACTCCGCACGCCGAGCAGGCGGTACACGCGCGACACGACGGTGACGCGGCGCGGGCGCGGCTGGAAGGCCTCCATGTCCGTGATCGCGTACAGCACGAACTTCACCAGCTCCTTCGACACCTCCAGCATCGACTGCTCCGTGTCCTCTTCCACCTTCACTACTTCCATCTGAGGATGATATGCAAGAACTTCATTAGCCGCTTTGTGCACTTTTTGAGTGAACTAAAATTGTGGAACTTGCATCATCGTAGCCATTTGACAACCCGCGTGGCGGAGCGGTTATCGCACCGGTTTGACGCTCAATGGCTCCTGGGTTCGATTCTCGGCCAGAAAAGTATCTGAATGATGAGTTTAGATTCATGTTCTGGGTCTGGGTGCTTGTGTATTCGTCTTGTGTGTGTCCATAGTACCCGCGACACAGGAGAAAATCCTAGTGTGGAGCTATGAGTGTAGAAAGTGTGAGTATTCTATGATTGTAGAAAGCGTGTACGCCTTCCATGAGCTGTATGTATACTGTGTATATAAATGTACAGATACAACTCCACGTGATTTTTTTTACCCGATTTAAGTAGCATACGAGCATGCATTCCGTCGGATGGTAAGTGGTCACTGACGCTCATGGACATTTGAAAGCAACTTTTCTATCTGAAGTCAATAATCATTGCGTTGCTACTCCTAAGGACTAAGATAGTCGCCTTGTATGAAAGAAAGTCCTCAACGAACTTAGTGTGACGGTTGTACCTGCTAGGTCGAACTTCACTGGTTCTATGAGATGCGGTTTCGCAAAACAAACTACGTTTGTCTAATCGTTGGCGTTACTCGAGCTAATTAATGTGTGCATCTTAAACTTACCGACTCATCACTCCTGGACCTCTTCGCTGGCAGTACATTTGATTCGCATTCCAAAGCCATGAAAGTTCCTTCATAAGCGCGGGTGATCTAAACAAAATATAACTAGGTATTTTACACAACCAAGAGGAGATAATACACAATAAAAACAAATGTATAACAAATGTATATATCCCATGAACTATGCTGTTTTCTTATGTTCGAAAAGACAATTACTACTGCCTCCCTGTTTAATCTCGGTTCTGCATGTTCAATGATAAAAACATTCGACATTGTTAATTAATCATTAATTTCATTAGTTTCCAGCAATATGCTTCGCTTTTGTATGCTGCTATTTTACAACTAGGAGAGGTACTCCTAGTTGTAAAATGGCAGCATATAAAAGCAGTACATAAAAGAGAAAACTAACCTGTGGCGTTCCCTGTAGGAACTCTGGTTGTTGTCCGAGTATATTCACCATGTCCTCCGTCCTGCAGATGGTGACAGCGCCGCAATGTCTCGACAGTATTATTTCCTAAAAATATATTTTATTTTAAATAGATATAATATATAAAAGATAAACAATGATAGACATAGATAGATTATAATTATATATTTTTTGAAACCCAGGTGAACCCTGCGCAGACACAGTTTATTTCTTTTAAAATCATATTAGAATATTGTGTAGAACTCCTTGTTATACGATTAAAGAAGTATAGCCGTCACATTAATTTTGTCTAAGAACAGCAGTGTTTATAATACAGAAGGAAAAATAAACAGTCTTGATAAACATAAAAAGCGAAAAAGGGATATAATAGAGCAAGAGAAGAATGGAGAGTGAGTCAGATTGTGTGCAATAAAATGAAATGTCTTTATTTTGTATATGCCTATCGGGTCACTTACAAAACTGCCATTGGATCGGAACACGAGTTCAACTCAGAGCATCCGCAAAAAACTTAGCAGGTTTGTCTTTTTGTATGATTTTAGACTAGTATTATCGCGGAATTGATACATTATCTGGGGGCACGGTAGTGCCCCCGCCAAGACGAGCCAAGCGAAGCGCAAGCGCAAGGGCACTACCTACCTTTTCTCGAAGCGCTTCGTCGTATTTTTGAACCTTCATAACTTGAGTTTGGTTGGGTTATACCAGAACAAAATTTTCAGGATATAATGTCAGTGGTAGACTTAATAAACCTCTAAAGTTTCAATTGCATAGCTCTTATACTTTAGATTTTATTGATATCTAAAATACCCCGATTTCGTCACTCACTCACTGATGATCAACAAAATTCTTAAGGTACTTCCTGAAGTCCTAGAAAACTGAAATTTGGTATGTAAGCTAGTATTAGTACCCAAACAACAAAAAAATCCTAAAACTTTCAACTTTTACCCCCCAACCCCTTAAACTAGGGGGTGAAAGTTTGTTCGAGACTTCCGCAAATTTTGACGCTAGAGGTCTGAATGCGGCCGCGGAGGGGTAAAAATCTGAAATAGGGAAACTTAATTCCCTATTTCCTGCTTGAGATCTGAAAATTATACACAAGTACATAGAACACAAACTTTTCATCAAATAAAAACATTATCCTACCCATAAGTACTTAGATATGAATAATAAATAAATAAAAAAAAAAAAATATAAAAAAAAAAAAAATAAAAAAAAATACAAAAAAAAAAAATACAAAAAAATACTTGTATTTGTCGCTCATTTTATCTTTCTATCATAAGCAACCTACAAAAAGAAATGAAATCCCACAAAAACATTTCATGTTAAATGTTGCCAAGACGAGACCATATAGCTCGCACTGTCAAAAAGTAATCAGATCCCGTGTAGAGCCAAGTTTCTAACCCTACATGCCCAGACCTAAATCGATAAGCCCTAATTTCACACTCAAGTTACGGGGAAATTCTACAGCCATAGCTCGTACTGCGTTGTTCGTAGCGCGTAGCAGAGTTTTTACGCTATAATCTCGTAGGCGTGCAAACCTTGGACGTAACTGGCGAGATGGCCGCACGGAAAGAGTTTAGAAGATTGAATAGATTTTTAAGCTCAAGCCCATATGACGAATAGCAAAAAGTCCGTGCGGCCGACTCGCCAGTTACGTCCAAGGTTTGCACGCCTACGAGATTATAGCGTAAAAACTCTGCTACGCGCTACGAACAACGCAGTACGAGCTATGGCTGTAGAATTTCCCCGTAACTTGAGTGTGAAATTAGGGCTTATCGATTTAGGTCTGGGCATGTAGGGTTAGAAACTTGGCTCTACACGGGATCTGATTACTTTTTGACAGTGCGAGCTATATGGTCTCGTCTTGGCAACATTTAACATGAAATGTTTTTGTGGGATTTCATTTCTTTTTTTAGGTTGCTTATGATAGAAAGATAAAATGAGCGACAAATACAAGTATTTTTTTGTATTTTTTTTTTTGTATTTTTTTTTATTTTTTTTTTTTTTTTATTTATTATTTTTTTTTTTTTTATTTATTTATTATTCATATCTAAGTACTTATGGGTAGGATAATGTTTTTATTTGATGAAAAGTTTGTGTTCTATGTACTTGTGTATAATTTTCAGATCTCAAGCAGGAAATAGGGAATTAAGTTTCCCTATTTCAGATTTTTACCCCTCCGCGGCCGCATTCAGACCTCTAGCGTCAAAATTTGCGGAAGTCTCGAACAAACTTTCACCCCCTAGTTTAAGGGGTTGGGGGGTAAAAGTTCCAAGTTTTAGGATTTTTTTGTTGTTTGGGTACTAATACTAGCTTACATACCAAATTTCAGTTTTCTAGGACTTCAGGAAGTACCTTAAGAATTTTGTTGATCATCAGTGAGTGAGTGACGAAATCGGGGTATTTTAGATATCAATAAAATCTAAAGTATAAGAGCTATGCAATTGAAACTTTAGAGGTTTATTAAGTCTACCACTGACATTATATCCTGAAAATTTTGTTCTGGTATAACCCAACCAAACTCAAGTTATGAAGGTTCAAAAATACGACGAAGCGCTTCGAGAAAAGGTAGGTAGTGCCCTTGCGCTTGCGCTTCGCTTGGCTCGTCTTGGCGGGGGCACTACCGTGCCCCCAGATAATTGTCTTTTTGTCTCTATGTAAATATTTTTTTAAATATTAACAAACATTGGTAGAACCAATGTAGTTAGTTCGGGGGGTTACCACAAGTAGTCCTTGCGATTCAATAGAAGGGTGTGGTTTCCGGCACAATTTTATTTGAGTTAACCATCTTAGTTTTCTGCAGTGCTAACGCATCTGTGATTGACTTCAGATAGAACCCATATTGTATGTGAAATTGCTTACAGATGTCCATAGGCGAAAGTGATCACTTACTATCAGGTGCGCTGCGTGCTCGTTGGCTATTTGAATCTAATATACAGTATTGTTGTTTTACTCATTAGGTAAAATACTTTCGATATCAGTGTAAAGTTTTTTGATATTTGTAATAGTTAAAGAACAATCGCATATGCACACTTAACGATTACACTCTGTATATTTTTTTGACATGGTAATAATCATACTATATAGGCGAAAGTTTGTGAGTATGTATGTTTGTTACTTTTTCACGTCTGAACGGCTGAAGCGATTTTCATAAAATTTGGTAGGGAGTTAGCTGACACTGGATTAACATACTTTTTACCGTGGGAACATATCTCATTCCCAAGGGACAATCGATACATCGATTTTTTTAACACGTGCTATGTTGCGGGGTTGAACTAGTTGGTAATATAACCTCTTCAGTCCACCAGTCGACGTCGACGGGGCAGTAGAGGGCGGGGTCGCGGTCGTGCGCGGGCGCGGCGGGCAGCAGCGGGCTGCGCGCGGCGAAGTCCGGCTGGGCGCGCAGCGCGTGCCGCCCGCGCAGGCGCAGGCGCGGCAGCCGCCACAGCGACACGTCGCCGTTGCAGTGCACGCACGCCAGCTGCGACTGCGCCGGCGACACCGACATGCGGACCACGAAGTCCTGTTGACGGTTCTAAATGTACAGTTGGACTAAGAACTCACGGAGCGATTTTCACCCGCGTCCGCCGCGGTTGCAGCCCCGCAGCTTCTGTAGTATGCAGATATGAATGTAAAAAATTAAAGCGCATCTCACGTCGCGTTTTTCGCCCGCGATGTGCGCGGTTGTTTGCGGGTCCCGCAGCACCGGCGGGCACCTAGTGGAATCGCGCGGGCCGCGGTCAGCCGCAGCCGCAGCGTCAGGTCCTCAACTGATGGTTAACCGCCCGTCTTGCGTTTTTCGCCCGCCACGTTTGCGAAAAGGCTGTGCCCTTAGCCTTACTGGCGTTAACAGGCGTACGACAAAAGGTGCACGACACAGTTGAAATGTAGCGGCCTTGTGTCAAGTTCCATTCATTACAAAAAATATATGTATGAAAATTGTTGCATTAGTAGAATGATGATACGATAAATCTGTATGACTAAATATATATTTTTTATTTCGTTAGCACTAACTTAAAAAATCTGATAGTAAATGCATAATAAATAATCAATAAACTGTGGATAATATTTTCACTATTAACATTATTATGTGTATTTATTATTTGTTCATTAACAAAAAGACATGCACAAGTAAAAGTTCATCCTGTGGTTTTCGTGTCACAATGTATAAATAAAATTGTGCGTTTACAAACTATCTTCTACGCTACAGAACAAAATCTCAAATAACTCTATTCTAAAATTTTGTAAATGGCTCATCCGTATTTAAACTCCCTATACAATATTTGAGTACAACGTACCGCATTCTTAACCGACACGAAGGGTATGTAGAGCTGATAGGCGTTGTTGGCGAGCTGCCCCTCCAGCGCGTCGCACACCACCGACAGCTTGTAGTAGGGCTCGTCGTTGAGCACGCGCCACGCCGTCAGCCCCGCCGTCAGCGGCGACTGCGGGTCCTGTACATAACCGCCTTCAGGTTAAAAGCGAATAAGTATGTCATGGTGGTCACATGGCGGCAATAATGACAGAATCTTACAAAAACAAAATAGCTATTTCGTATTATGTAATTCATATTTTGATGAGACAGGATTTTTTCATTCATCGACCTGTTACTCAATCTTGTGCTCTAGGTAGTATGTTTTAAAAGTGCACCAAAAATTCATAAATGTAATAAAGTCCTGGACTTTTGCTAACTTATCACTGAAAACGACGTCACAAGCAGATATCATTACTAAACTTAAATCAGTCTATTAATAGTTATTAGGACGGTATACACATCAGATCGTCAATAGTAAATAAAATATATGCATGCCATCACATTTAAACAACATAGCATGTACATTAAAATTTGTACTTATATTTAGACACTTAATTACTTTTATATTACAATAAATAAATAGTTGTTAAATCCATTAATTTACAGTGACATAAGAGTTTCAAATACAACATATTAACATTACCTGTGACACACAGACACTTTGAACAGTTTTTAACCGATTTCTAAACCTTTATTAATATCTTATCTAACAAAAGTTTAGACAGGAGTCTCTTATGTTCGACTGATTTTTTTCACCTTCATAGCTCGATGCGGCACCCCGGCGACGTAGAGCGTGTTGTGCGGCTCGCTGTAGGCCACGGCGCCCACGCCGCCGGGGAAGCGGAACAAGCTGTGCAGCTTGTAGCCGTCCGTCTGCGACACCAGGAACGCGCGCAACCACCCGTCGAACGACACCACCAACACCTCCCAGTTCCTGCGGCATGCCAGCTCTTACATTATAGTCATTCTATTAGTCGTTGAAAGGGCTAAATGCGCCCTTTACAAAAAGTTTAAATAGAGTAATGCTGGAAATTGTTTGCACTCCATTAATATAAACCTTAAATATATTTTGTTATTATATAGCAAAATAGGAAGAAATGCCTTATCAATTAAATTTTGTATTAAGATTTAAATGGACCAGCATAGAACAAAAGAAAAATTGGCAAATATGCATTATTTCCCTGAATCTGTCAATAAATGTAACTTTAATTTAAGGAAAGTTTAGATGCTTCTTCTTTCTTATGAGAGACAAAAGTGTGCAAATATTTGTGGACCTTTTAGTTAATTCACACAAGTAGTGCATCCTTGATCCACTTCAATTAGACATCAAATTGTGATTTATGCCATAATATAGACTGCATACCTGTTATCCATCCTGAGATTCAGTGTTTGTTACACTTACTCTGCTACTACCTTCACCTCGACTGAGCCACTCAAATAATGTTATCTTTTACTACCTAATGTGAATGGTACAATTGAACCTCTTTCCTTCACAAAAATTTTCAAGCCTGGAAATGTATCAGTTCAGCTATATTTATTAGTACTTTAGTTTGTGTGATAAACAAAATGAACATACCATTTTGGATCCTTGACCCTAAGCGGCATAAATATAATATCAGCAACAGCATGTGTGGTGTCTGTACACTCTAAACCTCCAGGCCTTGAGCATTCCTTGAAATAAAACCATAAGATTATAAGATTTACATACATGAAATAATTGTTATACATATGCCAGTAATATATAGTTGTTAATATTAAGATCTATAAATAAAAATGGTGATAGAATTTTATACTTTAAAAAAGTACATTTCATTAATGTAGATAAAACCACCTTTCTTTAAATTCTAAATTTCAATTATCATTTCAGACTCTAGTATGAGCTTTAATGTAAATTAGTACTACAATAGTATTTGAAATATTTGCTTGTGTCTGGCAACATTCTTGTAAAAATAACCCAGTAACATTAGTAAACAACATAAAAGAACTACTTCAACAAACTATTAGTAAAAGTTGAGTATTAAATAAAATGTGCACAATACTTACAAATGGAATGTTAAAAAGATTTGAAGCAGTGAGATCAAAGAAGCTAACAATCCCATTTCCATATGCCAGGGCAATAAAAGAGCAATCAGGACTCCAAACAACTTTCCTCCACTGAGAATATGGGTCCCGAGCCACTGTAAGAGTTTCAAATAACTTTGTAATTATAATTATAATAGTATTTAAAAGATCACAACAATAAAGTACGATGTTAGGTATTTATAATACTCCGTTAGTTTTGTTTAAACTGTAAAAGCATTCTACCAGCTATAACTATTCACTTTTTTTCTTAATGTAAACTCATGCAGTCCATTAAGATTGAATTTCTAAATCTTAAAAACACTGGGCAGACTATTAATCTCCACTTTCAACATCCAATACAAAAAACTTTGAGTATGATATGAAACACTTTATTTTTTAAATATTATCAACACACAAATATAGTGCCAAAACTGCACATAGTGCTACATGCAGCATATAAAAGATAGTAAATGAAAATAATACATTATTATGTATTATTTTCATTTATTACGCACTCACCAGTTGTCCTGGCTGCAATCGTAGCATACTCTGAACGCTTAGTTCTGATTTCTAATATGTTATCTGTCACTACTGCAATCACTTTGCCCTCATCTCCAAGAGCTATTTGCCACTTCTGTAGTTTTTTCTTGTACCTGCAATTGCAATATCATAAATGTATACTTAATTTTGGGTGTATATAAAGTGTGTGTGGTTAAGGGGTTCAGACGTCGCCTCCCTTTAAAGATAGGCAAGAAATAAAATTGTACAAACAGGAAGATTATTTTAAGTTTTCTTGAACAAATTCACATAATATTTATGTCAGAGTGGGGTGAGAAGTTGGGACCTCTTGAAAAACGATGAGGAAAATTACACAAACTAGCTCCCTCTCACCCTTAATAAAGCTATAGCTACATCCATGTATTTCGTTCTAACTACGCGCTATATTGATTAATATATGTAGTAAAACACTTACGCATTTACACTGTCAATCAGACTCTTTTTAGCTCCGAAAAACTTCAACCATCGCCACAGCGCGGACAAACTCTCCGGGATTATATTGTCCGGCTTTTGCTGAAATTGGTAACAAACGCAATAATCGTACAATTTCCTTCAATAACTTTATAAACAATACATCAACAGTGGGCAATGCGAAGACAAATGTTTAGCTTACCAAATATTCGGGTTCTGGCTTCCATTCGGAGTACACATAAAGTTCATGCAAAATAGAGGGATGTTCTCCCATTGTAAACGTAGTATTCGAACTTACACTTCTTGAAATTTTCATACATGAATTGCAGTTTCAACTACAAACATATTGATCGCTTTACATTCATATGATTTTGACAGAAAATTGTTGGCGATTTTTGACACATTTGTAGTGCGTTCAGTGACTACAGTTGAATCCGTACCATTTTTGTAACAAACAAATAATGCTGTATTTAATATGAAATACTGTACATAATAAATTAAACCCTTTAATTTCGAATTGAAATGAGTTCACGTTCAAGAGATATTAATATTTTCTTATTTATTTTTTATAGCCTGTGATTTAAGCGGAAAAAAAGAATGTCAAACTGACAAATCTTGTCAAATAAAGACAGTTTTACTTTATTTTGGAATATTTCGATCGTCACAAGTTTTTTAATTTTTTTCTAAAATCTATTATTCTATTAATAATTACAAACAGAAAATTCTCAATTACAAACGGAAACCATAAAAAGTACAGCGATACACTACTATAAATAAACGATGGGAATCAATGTGCTTCATAACATATACCAAAAAGTCCGTAAACCGTCTACAAAAACAATAATAAGTACATTGTCTTTATTCTCACTCTCTCTTCTTTATTTTCGTATTATTTGCAGAATTTGATTGAAAGTGAAAAAAACATTTCCTTTTGGGAAGGCTATCTACAGAATCTAAACATGTTGGATTTGAACGTGTTCTCCGAGAAGCTGAGCGTGCCCGTGCTAGTGCCAGTGGGCAGCAGGATGTTCTTCCGCGGACAGCTCCGACACACTAATGAAATAACGGTAGCTCTCGGCGCCGATTACTTCGCTAAATGTTCTGCAAGTCAGGCTCAAGTGTTAAGAGAACACAGAATCAAGGGTAAACTTCAACACCTATCTTTAAGAAATTAATAAACCTATATCTTAGTTTTAAACTTAGCTATAATATCAACAAAGCATCTGATTGGTTGACTGCACATAGTGCTACATGCAGCATATAAAGAAATATAAAAAATATTTTTTTAAGCTGTCAAAACGGTACTATATATCAGTAGGTGGCTTATTTGCCTGCCTACTAACTTTCTAGTTATTCACATTTTATAATTGAAAAATAAATTGAAAAAAAAAAGGGTAATAACTTAACCTAACTACTATTGTAAACCCTTAAAATTAATATAATCCTTTAAAATGTCAATTATTATTATTTAGATGCAAAGTCCAAGTTAGAATTATTAAAGAAAGAGAGAGACTTCTTGACGGAACAACTATCATTTAGTAAACAAAATGTTTTTGATGAAGCTGGACATGACATTATTGAAGTATTTACTGAGGAAGAGGACAAGGCTTGGCGGGAGCAACACAGGGATAGAGTAAGGCAGTATAAGCAGAACAAAAATAAAAATGAAGAAACACCAGTAGTTGAAATCACAGATGAAGAGCTATGGAACAGACTTGATGAATTAGAGTTACAAGAGGAATTGGAAAATGAATTATCTATTAATGAATCCAAGGAGCAAATAGGAAAAGATATTGATGATATAATTAAAGATGTAGGTAATATGGCTATGCTTGAAAAGGCAGATAGTGATAAAGACAGTGATGATGATGAAGAGTATGATGATAGTATTTCTGAAGACAAGGTAGATGAGGATATAAATGCAGATAGGAAAATGGATAATGAAGAAGACACATCAAAATTAAATTCATTGGAACAAACACAACTAAGGAATATAACACATAGTCAAAAAGAAGCAGAGTTGCTGGCAAAGCTTGATGAAATGGAAAAACGTGAAGAAATGGAGGATGAATTAAACAGGTACATAAATGAACAAAAATGACAAATTTAATGCTCAGATGAATCTATTATTATCGTTTTAGTTATCTCCAAAATAGTTTTAAGGAGGTTATTACATATAAATTATTTCAAATCTTTGTTTTGAATTTTTTTCTTTCATTGCAGAAAAGATGATATGAGTGATGAATATGATGAAGATAGTGAAGAAGCAGATGATGATGAAGGAACTGAAGAAGATGATCATAAGCTGAAAAGAAAAGTTTCTTTTGCTGACGAGAATGATAGTGAAACTTTAGAATTAACTTTCAAACATTCAGAAGTAACACCAATCAGTATTCCATACAATAAGAGTGTAGGTATCACAAAACCAAGTGATATATATGAAGCCTTCCCAAATCTGTTTTGTGGTGAGACTTCTATATTAAAAAAGACAAAGTATGGTTCTCCACAAGTTGAATGTAAGGTAGAATCTCTCGATGAAAAACAAACGAAAGATATGTTGGAAGTAAAAAAAGATTTGAATACCAATAAAACAATTCTTATTAAGGATGTAACTGAAAAGATTGATCATAATGACAATGATATGTGCGATAATGGGCGCCCTATGAGCTTATTCAAAAAAAGAAGGCAACAAAGAAAATGATTGTTGATAAAGGCATATTAATTAGGGGAGATTGTGATATTAAGTATATGTAAGGCATAGTATCTTTGAATAGCTAGCAGAACAGAATAGCTAGCAATACAAAAAGAATTGAATTGGCTAATTGTAATGCATAAATTCTCATGGTCATGCATGAAATGTCAATTTTAAATGAAGTTTGATGCTAACAATTTTTAATGACCTGATGTTAAATGTCAATGAATAATAAACTTGTTGAAGCTAATTGTGTTTTTTATGTTAAAAACGAAAGATACATTTTAATCTAAGTTGCGTTTATTCTAAGTTGGTAATTATTAAAATGACAATAGAATATTCAACTCAATAAAGACTAATCAATTTGAGTAGTGGTCCGAAAAACAGTTATTTGTAGACAATGTTACAAGTTGAAAACTTTCTCCTAAAATTTTAATCCTAAAAACAGGTTCAATAATATTTTTTCCTTAAAAGCATTAGAACTCTCTTAGTCTGCAATTTGACAGAGAAGAAGAAATTACTAGGGTTATTTTTTTGGCGGAGAAACAAGATGAGGGCCGAGCCCTACGCTTGTGGAAGGTTGCTTCCGCTGCTCGTCAATGGTGTCACGAGCAGGTCCTCGGGGAGGGGGGTTTGGTTTGTCAGGCGAGGATTTTTTTTTATAAAAATTAAGGTTAAGTTGTAAATATACGTCAAGTTGTAAAACTTGGCAAAAAAAAATACTCATTAAAAATTTCTCCGGCCGCACACATTCGTAACTAAAATATATCAATAATTTGATTCAGATAGGTTTGCAATTTATACAGCGCCATTTAGTAGAACCCGAATTAACTATTTGTAATTTAATACATTCAGCGTATCACATATCGCACACCTAGATCTAAAGGGAGCTAACTCAAAAATCTGTGTATTTGAGTTATGGTCACCATTTAATTTCCTGAACGGATACCTATCTAGCAATAGAACAGATTTAAAAATAAGTGCAAAGGCACCTAGCCTAGCTTTGCACTTATTTTTAAATCTGTTCTATTGCTAGATAGGTATCCGTTCAGGAAATTAAATGGTGACCATAACTCAAATACACAGATTTTTGAGTTAGCTCCCTTTAGATCTAGGTGTGCGATATGCCTTTTAATTATGTATTAAAACAGTTATTAATATTTTTTTTGTATCATAAAGAAGATGTTTATCAACTATACTATAATTGGCTTTTAAACGTCTTCGTTTCTTTGAACAATAAGTAATTGCAATGTTAAATCAAATTAAGCGAAAATGAAGGAATGCGAAGCCATAATACAACTTTTTAAGAAAATAAACTGACAGTGGCAATGACAGATTGTTGTCAAATATTGTCTATTCCGAATTTCCGATTCACAAATCTCATTTTATAGGTTATGTTGTGATTATCAAAAGAGCTTTCAGCCCAGGCATTAAAACAGTATAAAGATAATTACACATTAATTATTTGCAAATAATATGTTATCACGTAATTTTAGGCATATTTGCCGGCGTTATTCACAAACAGTTTCTTTTAGAACCACTGAAACTTTACCTGTAAGTGAAATAGTACTATAATTAAATCCTTCGATTTCTATCTCAGAAATGATTGTGATTATAACATCCTGAGTTTCTTATCAATATAACGAGTAAATGAGTCGACAATCTTATGGTTTTCATTATTACTTGCTCAGTTGTGTTACACTTTATTTACAGTCTCAACACAATGAGAACCAAATAGGCATGTTTTATACATTGGACAAAGAGACAGTGAAACAACTGTACGGGCATGGAGGTTTCCCCAAAAGCTTCATGAAGCAAACCAAGACTTTTACGGAGGCGACGCTCATGGTGCGGCAGCCTGCACTCGATGTCATGGAATGCATAAAGGCTTCTGACCTAAACAAACCGGTTATAAGATATGTGTTATGTATCCTTTCTATAACTAGTACTCTGCGACTAAGGGATGAAGTATTTTTAACCACCTTCCAAAAAAGGAGAGGTTCTCAATTCAACTGTTTTTTTTTATAAAGTAATAGAATATGTTTCAACTTGGAAGGTAATACTACTACACCTATTTCTAGTGTGAAGTAGTTATCGCGTTTTGGCAGAATAATGTGGTTGCTTACATACAAATGAGGTGACCTTTATAGTCTTCTGGAGTAGCAATGCATCTGATAGGCAGAAGATAGAACCCATATTCTGTATGAAGTTTTTTGCAGATACTTATGTGTATATTATATTATTATAAGCAGTATCCACAACCTTCCCCAGTTTTGCACTACCACTTATTGACCATTGTAACTCACATCACCTCAGTTCAAGCGATTAGCCAGTTCCAGGGTGTATGTCTTATAAATTGTCCTAAATATTCATGAAAAATAAAACCTAACCGTGCTCAATAAATTAACTCAATATTGATAGGCATTTTTAAATTACCTTAATTCTGACAGGCATTTTTGAACATTAATAAATCTAGGCAATTTTTTAAACCTTATAAAATAAGGAAGGATTAAATATATTTAGCTTTAAAGTTTGTTTTATAATTAAAATTGTCTCACATTAAATGTATATTTAATATATACACAACTTCCTTAAGCAAAATGACTAGATGGGGAGAAAGGCACAGGCAAATCCCTCACATTGGCACACCTACTACACTATGCTCATAAAGAAGGCTTTTTGATTGTTCATGTGCCCTGGGGTAAGTTTTCACTTATTGACATAACTTTGCTTATTTTCATTTGTCCAGTATCTGGCCATTAATATCAAAATATATATATTAGCAGTCATACTTTGCAATTTTTTTTAACTTAAAAAATACATTAAAAATCCAGTAACATTGCTAGTAGTAGCAATTAATATTTTTTTGTTTAGTATCAGAATGGCTACGTCGAGTGTTGAGGCATAAGGAGATGTCAAACTCACAGTCACGTGAGGGATTTGTGGACTTGCCACTTGATGCTGCTGCATGGCTTCTGCACTTCAAAATGCAGAATCAGGTGCTGCTCAAAGCTGCAGATGTAAGTTTCCTATGACTTCTTTCCTATGAGCTTCTACTGTAATTATTTTATTTGAAATATCACAATACAGAAGATCCTATATGTTTTACCCAACGACAACACAGCCTAATAGACACCGCATCTAAGGCGAACACTTTCGGGCAACACATCAGTTTAATAGCACTGATATAATAAACCGAGCGCGAGCTACACTTCAGTACCGACCACTTATGTGACCTGTGAACATCGTATTACGAGACTATATATAGCGCGAAATAAATTCTTTAAAAAATAAAAAAAGTGAAGGAAAATGACTTCCTGATCATTAAGATGGTGTAAAAATGTAGCAAAACATCTAATTTCAAAAAAGACGGCATAACATTTCATAAGTAAACTATTTTCACAATTATAATTTCAGGAATCAAATTATTTTGGAGCTCAACTTACACTGGTCTTTAACAGCGCCCGTTGATGTCTTCTTACAGTGCATCCCTTTCCTTTTCATTAAATTAAATATTTCTATCCTTTTCGTCTATTTTGGTAGTGATGTACACCTCAATTAACTGACTAAAGATGACAACTAATGCAATTGAATATTACTTGAATTGAATTTAAAATAAATAATTATAGTTTTAAACTTTTAATCGTAAACTGCCAATAATTATAGTTATTTGATGACTCTAATGTCTAAATATGTATCTACCAGATTAATTAACCGACTTCAAAAAGGAGATGGTTCTCAATTCGGCCGGTATATATATATTTTTGTATGTACAAGGACCGTTAGTGGACCGATTTTAATTATGCTTTTTTTATTGTGTAGAGACGAGCTGCAAATTGGTCCCACTTAAATATGGTTATCATCCATTTATGAGTTCTGGAGAAAATGAGGGGAACTCCTTAACCGATGGGAGTAATTGAATTGTGTGTAAAGATATTTCATGTAGGTTCTAATGAAATTGCGAAGCCAATTTATCATTGACTATTTAAGGGTCTGATAATGTGGCTCGGAGACAAAACGTGTAACTCCTCACCCGATGGGAATAAATGAGTTGTGTTTCAAGATATTTGGTGTAGGTTCTAATGATATTGCAAAGCCAGTTCATCTTTGACTATTTAAGTGTCTGATAATTTGGCTCGGAGACAAAATATGTAACTCCTCAACCGATGGGAATAATTGAGTTGTGTTTCAAGATATTTGGTGTAAGTTCTAATGATAATGCAAAGCCAGTTCATCTTTGACTATTTAAGAGTCTGATAATTTGGCTCGGAGACAAAATATGTAACTCCTCAGCCGATAGGAATAATTGAGATGTGTTTGAAGACATTTGGTGTAGGTACTAATAAAATTGAATTAATTACTTACAAGCTATGATCAGAAGAACATACGTACATATAGAAATGAAAACAAACTTTTGTATAAAAACACACATAGGACACATGTGGTTTCGTCGTGATCTAGCGAAATATGGTGAGCGCCGACTTCAGGACTACTACTAATGTACCTACTGTGTATGCTCTAAACCAACATGTATTTAGATATTTTTTTACTTTTGTGTTGCATGGAAGTCGGTTGTATTTTTTGTTTATTTATTTTTTATTTATTACAAAATACGTAGATCCGAAACCTACAATTAGAAGAATTTATATCAAGTTAATTCATTTTAAGAATAATTAATTCATTTTTTGCTTAAATAGATTTTATACAACAATGTTAATACTGGTTTGAATTGCGTTATGTTGTGTATTAATGGTTTAGATTGTTAAATGATGTTTTCATTATTTTTCTCAATACTTCAATATGAGTACTACTATACCTTCTATGAGCTATTTATTAATCGTCTTATTCAATTATAATTATTTTATTATTTCTAATCAATAACCCATTACAAAAACGTTCCCATCACTAATTGTAATTTATGATCTATTGCGACCTTGAATCGACCAATTGCAATGCTTTCTTTTACCGCTCCCCCGCACCGCATACCTCAGTGCTTTGACTGAAATGTTTCTTATTAGAAATGAAGACATGAGGTGTCTATTAGGCTATGTTGTCGCTGGTTTTACCCTAAATGTTTTAGTATATACTATACTTAAACATTTAGGGTTGTTCAGTACCAATACAAGTTCTTTATGCAATGACAATAAGATATAGAAGTACCAAATATTGTGTTTTAATTTATTGTTATAACTACATTATAAACTTTAAGAGAGCGAAAAATATTTTTTTGTTTATAAAAAGCAGGATACCATAAGCAATATAACCTTTACTCAATTGTAATGCTAATTACACATTATGTAAAAATATTATCATTACATTTCCTTACCTTACAAAGTGTTATCAATCCCGTAAAATTATTTTTTATTTCCTTTGAAGTTTTTTTGACGAACTTTTTTTTGTTACATGGTATATCAATAAAACATGGTAACACCACCAGTCTGCAGTTATTTTGTTCAGGGGAGATTTCATTAAATGGAAATTCTGTAGTCTCTATTAATTTAGGTTGTAACTAAAAATATTTTTTGATATTTAGTTGCGGGTGTCAAATGAGTATGTGTGGAGCAAACGTGAGAAGACGGAGGCCGGAGCGCCATTGATGGAACTGGTGGAGCACGGCATTGCGCGTGTCAAGTACGCGTGCGACGTCATTGATGCCATTGTCAATGAAGTCAAGATCCTTTCTAATAACAAGCAGTAAGTTTGGAAATGTTAATAATTTCTTTAACAGACGTGTTAAGTGTTTCAGTGGTCCGGTTTGATGGGTGCAGTAAACAAAATATATTTATTTGAGGTGATTACAGAGTCCATGGGTTTTAGTGGCAACATACTATCACATGGATTGATATACATGGATTGCATGCTCGATTACTAATTCTATAAAAAAAATCTGTAGCTTAGTTTAGAGTATCTTAACCATTTCATCATATTATGCCATGGACCACCAGATACTTAGCAGTATATTATGAAACAAAACAATAAAGCAACAACATTCTTCACTAGTACCACTAAACTTTATGGATCGTTTCTATTGCTATCTGCCCATTCAAGCCACCCTTGTAAAACAAATGTTTTACACAGAAGAATCATTATTATACAGAGAGAAGCCATATTAGAGTACTCTGTCAAAAAACAGTATTATCTCTATTTTACTCCTTTATGACTAGCAGTGGTAAAGATAATAATTATATAATATTGTGTGTGTGTAACATAAAATGATTTTATTTCAGGTGTAAAACATTTGTGGCCATAGATGGATTCAACAGTTTCTTCTACCCATTGACCCGCCTCCACACTCCCACTAAGAAGAAAGTCACACCTGAGGAAGTATCTCTTACTACATCTATAATGGAACTCACTAAAAATGATTGGGTAATTAACTACTATTGTAACTTTTTAATTTTTATTTATGTTTGACAAAAATACCTAGTCCACATTTCTTTATAAAAGAGTTAAATAATTGTATTTTTATTTCTCTAGACAAATGGTGTAATCGTGGTAACAGCTGACCAACTTGCAGTTCCAGAAGATCATCAAGAATCACACTTACCCAGATATTTATTGTTCAAAAAGGTAAATTCTATCAACAAAAACTTTAGAAAAATGTTTTAGTTACACTATGTACATATTTGTATAGGATTGTGCATGTCTTATTTCGTATTGATTGTATAACTCTCCATACTTATACTATTACAATAACTTTAAATATCAACTAAAAGAACCTTCAGAATCCACTCAACACAAATAAAATTGCCATTGTTTTTTTTTCAGGGCTTTGAACATTTAGACCCCTTTGTTCCAATTGAAGTTAAGAAATACAATGATAGGGAATTTCTGTCTTGTGCCAACTACTACAGAGACAGGCTATGGCTGAGAGGCCCCCCTGAAATAGAAACGGAGCTGAAACTTACCAGTGCCTGCAACCCATACAAGTTTATGGAAATGTGTGCTCCACTTTAGAAATAAGTTAGTAATTTTATTTATAAGTACCTTTGTTGTAGCATTACATAAATATTTAATAAATTGTAGTTTTCGTTTTTAATCCAAATTTCATTTGAAATAACAGTCACTGTGCCTGGATTCTCCTTAGATTTGAAGCGTTATGAAAATTTTATGTATATTTTGGTTGTAGTTATATCTTGTATGATGTAACTTACTTTATTACCCATACTACAAGACACAACCATTTTATAAGGATAGAAAGCACCAAAAAAACTTAGCACAACAGAAAAATTCGCTCATAATCTGATAATAATGGTATTAGTATAACATAGGGTTCTGTTTATTTGTTATAGTCTTGAAAATGGACTTGTTATAAGTTACAAAAATTTCTATCTATGGGAAAAGTATGAGAGAGGATGAGTAAGGAAGGATACTTAAGAGTATAACCATATAAATTCAGTGTGATTTTAATAATTTACTTTGATGAACATAATATCTACAGTTTCACATAATCCATAATTCAAACTTTGTATCCGACGATGTGGCGCTTGCCAATGCATTCTCCAACGTAGAACCAGAAGATGACTTCAGCGCCCACCAGTAAGTTAAGACTGGCCTGCTTCACGGTTTGCTCCCTCCACGCACCGCTCCGCGCACTGCTCAGCAGCTTGCCGATGCCAGCGCGGATCTGAGGAATCTCGCTCAGTTTGGGAGGTGCCATCTCTACTCTCGCATACTTCATGAAAATGTTGAATTTTGGGCGTGCTTGGGCGAGAGCCGCTGTAACAATGAAATATATGTTACATAACGTACATTTATAGCTTACATAAACTTGAAAAGTAATACAACAATCATTTAATTTCTTATGGATAAAATAACCTTCAATATTATATAAATTACATAACTACATGGAATAACAACAGAAATGTATCTGTTATACTTACAGCCAATTAGTGACGGCACTTTAGCAGCTGCTCCTGCCATTTTTCGATATAATCAAAACAATTGATATTCAAAAGGCAGGTTTACGCCAGCCCAATTTTCAACTTTGGAATAAAATTGAAATTTTAGGTAGAAATGTCAATTTGTCAAGGAATGTCATGCTGGTCGCCATGTCTTTTTTCATATATGGCAATAAACAGCACATTAAATTGAATATAACCATTAGAAAATAATGGGAATAATTTTATTTCCGCCTAAAATATATCAATCTATTGTAATTTACAGGAGAAAAAATATTTTACTTCTGAATACTACTACATTGCAACCAGATAATTTGATTTTGTTCATTTAACAATTTAATTTTAAGTAAAAGTTGCAACACAGCATGCTACGTCGATTATTTCTGTCAAAGTCATAGAAAGGAAGATCTACACCGGCGTCCAAATGATAATATAAAATTGAATTTCAGCTGCATAAAATACATATTTTTAGTCCTTATTTAGTTTAATAAGTATAAGACAGAGTTCGCTCTGTTGTTTAAGTGAACAAAAATGCACACTTATGGTAAGTAAATATAGATTTAGTTCATGTTAGATTCACTTGGCGTGGTTGTCCGAGGTACAATGTTTTATCATTTGTATCAATCGGGAAATTTCAAACGACATTCAAAAACGAAGTTGTATCAGAAATAAGCCCCTAAATATAGAAACGACTATTTTTAAATGAAAGCGGATTCTTATATACAGTAATGTTAATGAAAATGTTTGGGCCACGTCATTCCGAAGTCGTCGCCGGCCGACAAAAGGTTATATATATAAAAAAAATACGATATCTCATTTTAAACCAAGTTGTAAAAGCTCAATACAACATAAATATATAAATAATATGTGTAAGTTGTTTTTTCCTCTGATGTAGGTGTCATGGACATACAGATATGAATACGATAACATCCAGCTTCATAGATATCTGTTTGGAAAGCGAACACTCTTTTTTTTTTGTGTGACAAATTGTTATAGCAACCGCTCTGCCAAACAGTTAATTGAATATGACAAACATCAAAAAAAATAACATTACTTTGTATTTCAGCTTTTAGTATAGTGATACTATTCCTGCTGGGGCTAAGTAATGCCAATGTTCTGCAAGGGACAGTGGATGTGAAGCGGCTGCAGGGGATCCTCGAGGAGGGGGCCAAGAGCAAGGACATATCCACGTTGTATTTCGCTCTTAAAGGTCTCACTATTCTGAAGGCCAAGATACCTGATGTCTGTCAGGTTAGTTATGTATGGTATGGGATGATAAACTAAATTAGCTTTGGTGACGTAAAATGTTCTTCTAATAACGTAAGATGTGCTCTATGATATTACCTGTGTTGAAAAATGTAGATAAATTAACATGTAACATAGTTTTAAATTGTAATAATGTTGATAACATTAATGTATGCTTCTAATTAAATAGGCAAAAATTCCAAACATGGATATGTTTATTACTTATGCTCAGTCTTTAAAATTATCATGCAAATATACAGACTTCTTAGTTTCTGCTTATTTTTTATGTGTGTTTAAAAGTGAAGATGTCTTTGTTAAAAAATATGATATTATCATCAACCTATTCCTGTCCCACCTTTGGGTATGGGTTTTCTTTCAGATTGAGAGAGTTTTAACATAATCCACAATGCTAAATTGGTAGACTTAATGGTAGAATAAGTGTAAAATTGGTAGACTCCACTCATGTTTTTTAAGAACTCTCAGGTGCTATACACCTGAGAGTTCTTAAGAAAAAGTTTCCTCATGATGTTTTTCTCTACAAAGCAGCAATAACTTATTTCTAATACACATGATTATAGAAAAATCAGGGATGCATGACTGGGATTTGAATCTTGGGACCTTGATTGAGCAGCCAAGTTTCAACCATTACGCTATCATTGATCCGGCATATGATTTATATACTAACAGTATGCTAATTACTGTTGAAATTCATTTATTTGTATATTATTGCACTTGGTATAATCTGAATATTTTTTGCTTGAACTTTGTAATGTTTTTAGGTTTTTCAATGTACATTTTTACCAATAATTGTACTAGCATATGATATGAACAATCACTTTTCTTTGCAGGATATCAGAAATATCAAATATGATCCGGGCAATATAGAACAAGTTTTCCACCTCACAAATGCTGCTGAGCTTTCTGGCTGCCAGAACTTCTTATCTCCAGATGTGCTCGGTGCAGCCTCACAAGGTCTTGATAAGAAAGATCCTACATTAGCAGAGTTGTACCATGCTGTGTTCTCCCTCAAAGCATTGGGCAGAGGCTCAATATTTGATAGAGAGGATGCATTGAAAAATCTAATTCAGATGCTAAAAAAAGATGATTCTCCAGCTAAGTAAGTAGTAATGTTACACATATATTTATGGATAATTTAAAATAATTTGTTAAAAGATAAATAATATTAAAAAAAAAAAACTATTAAACACATTTTTTTTAATTAGTTGGCATCAAAATTGACCGCCATTCATACAAACTTCCATCCCCTTTTAAAAGGATTGTCTAAAATAGGGTTTTTTAATCTTAGGTTGTGACATAAATCTGTGTTGTGGGTGATACTCGGATGGGTCATTTTTAATCGCCAATCGCCATCGGCGGGAATTTTTAAAATACACTGTCCATAAAGTGTCGTCCGCCCCGGTCGACAGTTCTTGGGGGCGACAAACTTTTTTTTCATTTTGTACAACTTTCATCCTCGAAATCAACTCAAAATATTTCAGGTCCCCAGCCAAAAACACTAAGTTCAGCTGGTCTAAAACATTTCTAACGTGGAACACCTTCATTATATAAACATAACAGATGCACAGAATTGTCTCTTATAAAAATGAAAGTTAGTAGTAGTAGTTAGGGCTTGGTGTGAGCAGCAAGGGTTGACGATTTTGGTTCTCTTTGGTAGAGTGAGGCCTATAATCACAAATGTAGGAAAAAATGCTGATTTAATAATGATACTGAATGAGTTCATTCACAAAACAAGTGTCGTCGACTCATTATTGTCCCACTGCTGGGCACAGGTCTTCTCTCGGAATGAGAATCCATGTGCTGGCCAAGTGCGAATTGGTAGCACAAAACAAGTAGCGATGTTAAAAATTTATAAAAATCGCAACTGCTTAAAAATAATTTATGTTTGTCTCTTTAAGCAGTTGTGATTAATTTTGGTGTTTAATTTACCGACTGTTTGGAGTTTGCGTCAAAATAGTAACAGAATAGGGGCCTATTTCCTAGCTTTTATTTGGTCCCCATATTCTCTGATTGCAGTTCATATTTTAAATTTATATAGCTTAAATGTCAGTTTGCAAATTGAGACGGTTCCAATGAAATATCATGAACCGTCAAGCCGATTGTCAACGAACTCGAAAAATATAACGCAGTCGTGTAAATACGTTTGCGTGTCTCCAGCTACGGGTACGTGTTCGCGATGTGCGAGCACATGGGCTGCGGCGCGTGGACGGCGGCGCACGCGGAGGGCGCGCTGCTGGCGGCGGACGAGAGCGACGCGCGCGCGCTGCACTTCGACGGCGGGCTGCCCGTCACGTCGCTGCTGCTCACCACCATACTGAGGTACTACTCGACCAAAACAATTAGGCGCATGACACTTGAAACGTCATTAGAACTAGGGATTGCCCATCCCGATACGAAGTATATTCTATTACCAAATACGAAGAGTATGTAGGTATACTATTATTAAAACATGCGCCGTAGTGGTGTATATTAAATAGTCGTGTATTTATTAAAGCAGTTTCATGAGTTTAATATATTCGCAGACATGGAAAATTTTCAGTCTTTTTTTATTTGAGTAAGAGACTGATGCCTGTTGCAGCACACTCGATTTTTGAATTGGGAGACTGGATTACTGTGCCCATGCATCTTCTCTTGTTAAAAAAATGCATATTTTGAATGTCCTTTCTCCTCAACGAATAGTCTTTTTCCTACCCATTTTCAGGTTTATTGACGAATAATCAACTAATTTAATAATAACTTTAAAAATTCAACAATCACTCATTAAACTAAAATTATAACGAAATTACATTAAACACGAGCTGGCTAACGTAAACACCTAGACGATACACGACTGCACGTCACTAGGGGATGCGCGGGGACAGAAGCGAGGTGCGGGGTACGGAACCGCTTTTGTTTCATGCGTCTAATGGTTGTGGTCACGTAATAGTGCGTGTGTCCAGCTACGGTACGTGTTCGCGATGTGCGAGCACATGGGCTGCGGCATGTTTTAGTAATATTATGCGCACTAATTTATAGTTTAGTTTACATTCTAAACATTATATTGAAGTAAGGTATTTGTAATTAAAAATTAATTGTTTGGGAAATTAGTTGTTGTGAGTGAAACAATTTTTTTAAATTTACATGCTTGTTTCTTATACATTTTGTATTATGCACATGTTCTTTAGAAAAAAGCATAATATTATGATTTGTACAATTTTTCCTAGATATAAAATTAATACGAGACTTACATATAGAACACTACAATCAAACGTAAACCAAATAATTATGTTAATTTAATATTCTGAAAAATACCTCGCCGTAAAATTGTATATTATGTATAACTAAGCTGTCTAACTTCAGCAACACGCGTGGCGCAACGGTTACCATACCGGTCTGACACGCAGTGGGTCCCGGGTTCGATTCCCGGCCAGACAGGTATCTGAATGATGAGTTTAAATTCTTGTTCTGGGTTTGTGTTTGTGTATTCATCTTTGGACTTACAGTCCATGGCACCCACGACACAGGAGAAAATCCTACTGTGGGGCTATGGGTGTAGAAAGCTTTAAAAACAGCTGTTTGAATCCATTTTAACGTAAGCACATATGTGCAGGACGTACAAGAATCTGAAGAAGCCGTCCCCGCTGACGGAGGAGCAGCGGCTGAAGTTCGGCGCGTACCTGGTGTCGCGGCGCTCCGTGACGTCGCCGCGCGGCGCCGCGCTGCTGCTCGACGCCGCGCACGCGCTCGCTGACGACGAGGTATTTTGCATGCATTTGCATAAAGAGAAATACTAAGGATATTAAGGATTTATTTTTAACCGACTTCCAAAAAGGAGGAGGTTATCAATTCGTCTGTATTTTTTTTTTTTTTTTTTTATATTTGTTACCTCATTTCTCCGGACTGGGTGAACCGATTTAGATGATTTTTTTTTTATTTGAAAGGTAGTGCGTGTCATAGGGTCCCATTTTTTTTAGTATTTTTTTGACTAGGGCATCCATAAGAAAAACGCATAAGTCTTAAATTTGCATTTTCAATGTACGCGATAAATGTATGAATAACTCAATATCCCGCCAACCGATTTTGATGATTCTTTTTTTATTAGAAAGGATGTACTCCAGGGGTAGTCTGATAAGAGTTTGATAAGGTTCTAATCATAGGATCTTCAACTTTTTGGAGCAAAATAATAAAATTAGTGATAGTCGGCCGAACCTTAGCTGGAGAAGTCCAATTGAGTAAAATATAGAATAAAATTACTATGTAGGTATTTACTATGAAAAATTTGACCTTCAACTCTTCAATCCTGATGATGCAGGGGTACTGCTAGCCTGAACTATAAAAGTTGGTCGTTTGATGTTTGCGAATATATAATGAAATTGTTAAGCAAATTCATGGGACAAAAATTTGACCTTCAACTCCTCAACCCTGATGATGCAGGGGTACTTAAAGCCAAAACCATAGGAATAAGCCATTTGGTGCTTACGTATATGTTATAAGATTACTGAGCAAAAACATAAGATGAAAAATTTGACCTTCAACTCCTCAACCCTGATGATGGAGGGGTACTTCAATCCTAAACCATAGAAGTTGGCAATTTGGTGCTTACGGTTATGTAAAAATAATACTAAGCAGAGGCACAAAATTAAAATTTTGACCTTCAACTCCTCGACCCTGATGATGAAGGGGTACTTCAATCCTAAACCATAGGACTTGGCAATTTGGTGCTTACGGTTATGTAAAAATAATACTAAGCAGAGGCACAAAATTAAAATTTTGACCTTCAACTCCTCGACCCTGATGATGAAGGGGTACTTCAATTCTAAACCATAGGAGTTGGCAATTTGGTGCTTACGGGTATGTAAAAATAATACCAAACAGAGGCACAAAATTAAAATTTTGACCTTCAACTCCTAAACCCTGATGATGCAGGGTACTGCAAGCCTGAGCCATAGAAGTTAGCCACCTGGTACTAACGTATATGTTATAAGATTACTAAGCAACAATATAAGATGAAAAATTTGACCTTCAACTCCTCAACCCTGATGATGGAGGGGTACTTCCAGAGGGGGCGCCCTGTTTGTATGAATTGTAAAAGTGTTTTATGTTTAATTTTTGTGAATATGTAGATGCACAAAGCAAACTTAGAGGCTTTATTTAAATACAAACATAAAAATATAGTCACTAAAAAGTGTAAAATAAAAACTTTTTAACAAAAAATATCTACCGACTTCCATGTCACAAAAAAGTAAAAAATAATTTAAATATATTTTGGTCTAGAACATACTCAGTACTTAGTACATAGTTCTGAAGTCGGTGCTCATATAGGACGTAGTTACCGTCGTCCAGCGAAATATGTCGAGCACCGACTTCAGGACTATGTACTAAGTACTGAGTATGTTCTAGACCAAAATATATTTAAATTATTTTTTACTTTTTTGTGACATGGAAGTCGGTAGATATTTTTTGTTAAAAAGTTTTTTGTTACATTAAAATTTTGCTTTTCAATTTATTTCTCCATAAAATAAGGGATTTAAATGTTGTTTAACTTTCATTTTACACCTGTACGTTTAATAATTACGTTTAATTAAAATAAATTATGGTAGTATTTTTTTATAGATATAGATTCAAGTAGCAAACAAGTGTGCAGTCCATTGCTTGTTTGCTACTTGAATCTATATATATATATAGTTATCGGTCACTGACACCCTTAGACATCTATATACAACTTCATAAAAAAACAGTGGTTCTATCTGAAATTAATGAAAATAAGCTGGTAACTACACCCTTCCACCGAAGCGCCAGACCTGCTTCACGTTAGAAATAAATATGGAGGTGGTACATTCGCAGCCTAATCATATAATTATATTGTAGCACCTTTGTATAATAATTTAGTTTCACATTACAATTTAATAATATCTTATTTTCTCAGCCTACACCAATCAGCATTGTAATCAAAGGCAAAAAGTACGTGACATCGGAATCCGATTCCATCGAGTTCGCCATCACGGATCTGATTGGTCGTGCGGTGCGCAACCTGAAGCCCGAGGAAGTGGTGGCGCAGTCCGGCACCCGGCTGGCCGACGACGTGGTCGTCCTGTCCAAGCAGCCGCTCGCACAGAAGCCGAACGACCCGACCACCTATGTACTCAACTTAAGCAAGATTAGAGCGCAGTACGGCCTCTATAAGATCTCGCTCAGTGCCGGTACAAAGTCGTCCAATGTGAACATTGCTGTGCTTGGGGAGATTCAAGTGAGCACCCTGGAGGTGGGCATCGGCGACGTGGACGGCACCACCAGCCCCAAGATAACCACCATCACATACCCGAACAAGCTGTCTGAGGTGTTGCAAGCCGATCATTTGCAGAAGTGAGTGCAATTTTGTTTAAAAGTATAGGTACATTTTGAAAAACATTATGTTTCCTATGTTAATACTCTCTAAAGTTCTTGTATATATCATTTTCTCAGGCCATGTTTATTTCAATTTTTAACAGTGCACCGATATAAATTAAGTGGAAAAAAAAACGTTTATATATTATTAAGAAACTTGTACACCAGGCGTTTCTGAGAAAACTGATTAGCCTGTGGAAGTGGAAGGTCCACTCCTGATCTACGATATGCAATATAATTGTAGATCCATAAATAACCGTCATTGTTTGGTGGCAGGGTGTCAGTGAAGCTGCCGGTGCGCGACAAGTGGGGCAAGGCGGTGCTGGTGCAGCAGGCCTTCGTGCGCGTGGCGCGCGCCGACACCGAGGCCATCTTCGTGGCCGAGCCCGACAACTCCAAGGCCTACAAAGTTGAATTGGTCAGCGTTACTCGCTTAATGTTATGAGTTACTAGGTTATTCGCGCGGCTTCGTCCGCTACCTAACGTTCACGTAATGTATCGAAGTAATCAGTATCCTATCGAAGTAATTTGTATCCTATGTTTTCATCTAGGTCATAAAATATTTGTATGTACAAATTTCAGCTAAATTCGATCGGTATTTTTTGTGTGTAAAAGTAACAAACAAGCTGAGAAGATAAACCAATGTTTGATATTTATAAAATATATGGATTATTTTAGGACTCATCCTTGTTCTAACGATCACTCTATATCTGCTTTAATAAGACTTTGTGAGATAACAAATGTCCACCAATTCACACTTGGCCAGCGTGGTGGACTATGGCCTAAAACTCTCATTCCGAGAGACCCGTGCCCAGCAGTGGGTCAATAATGAGATGACGATATAAGATAAAATACAGATTATTAAAGTGTTTATTAAAATATAGGGGAGGCCTAAAAATTTAATAAATATTAGGTTTGATATGCAGTCAGTTCAAAAGGTGGACAGCAGTGGACCTCAAAAGGCTGATGGATGGATGGGATGGAAATATCAATCAGAGACGGGGCATGACAATCTTACAAATAATAATAATACTTATAACTGTTTATTTAAAAAGTTATGATGAAATAATAAAAAAATAGCAAAAGTAGTATATTTTATTATTGTTTGTGTTCAGAACGTGGGGGCGATCGCGAAGCATCTTAACTTCGTATCAGGAACGTACTCGCTGACGGTGTACCTGGGCGACAGCGCCGTCTCCAACCCAATAGCGTGGGAGCTCGGCAGCATCGCCTTCAGCTTCGGCAAAAACGCACAAGGTGAGTAGAGAATAACTGCAGTAGTAACCTGAAAACCACGAATTATTTTCTTCAAGCGCCTTGCTCTTAACGATTCAGTTCAGCGTTAAGTACAAATTGTTTTAGCTGTTCTTATAAGGCCACGAAATTTCGTTGTGAAGTATTGCGATTTTTTAAAATTTAAGGTAGGCAAAATTTTAGTATAGTGTAATTCGACAATTATTTATGAAAAAAATATGGTTTAGTTAGAGGATAATAAGCGATAATAGAAATATTTAATTGGATGGATTGAAATCATATTTGCCAGGGGTTAGGACGTAATGGTTCGATCGAGGATTTTAAAGGGCTTATAGATAGATGGATGGTTCGATCCAGGAGGTTGCCGGCTCACTTTTCTATGCGGTGCCCATCTAATTCCCCGGGAGTAGCAACGCATCTGTGACTTTAGTTGTAACCTTTGTTATATGTGAAGTTGCTTACACACATATCCAAGGGCGGCAGTCGCCACCATCAATTGAATTGCAGGCCCATTTGCATTTGAAATAGTATATATGCAATAAAAATATTCTGTTCCATTCATAGCGAGTCGGTCGGAGGGTTCGGGCGCGTCCCGCGGCGCGCTGCCGGAGATCGCGCACGCGTTCCGGTCGGCGGAGGCGCGGCCGGCGCGGCTGGTGTCGGACGTGTTCGCGTGCGCGTGCGGCGCGCCGCTGCTGCTGCTGCTGCTGCTGTGGGCGCGCCTGCGCGTCAACCTCGCCGCCGCGCCGCTCGCGCTCAGCGCGCTGCTCTTCCACGCCGCGCTCGGAGGTCAGTCGCCGGACCGCAACGCTTGTTCCTTTGGAACGCGGCGTCCTCAACCCGTTATTGACCCGCTTCTGGCCATGGGTCTTCTCTTAGAATGAAAGTTGTAGGCCATAGTCCACCGCGCCGGCCAAGTGCGAATTGGTGGACTTTACACACCTCCGAGATTTTTTTTTAAACTCTTTGGTGTGTAAGTGTCCTCACGATATTTTCCTTCACCGAAAAGCAGGGATAATTCATTTTTAATACAATCGAGAGGGCATACCTCCCGATCGAGAGGGCAAGTTTCAATCATTAGGCTATCACTGCTCTGGAACGCATGTATGTTTTATATGACAATTCTGTCCAAATACCTTCGGAAGCGATGGTTGCTTGTCGATATGTGAAAACATGGATTCTGCAGCTGTTCTTCTCTAAAGAGTTTGTTAAGAAAGATACATTTAAATGTGACATCGAGTTACAGGGTATTTACATTGAATTGATTTAACTATAATCAAATACAAACGAATTTGATCTATAGACTGCGTAGACCAGCATTTTGTTATACTTGTTTCGGTTACAGTTGTGTCTTCGTGGCACGCAGGATTGGAGACGCAAGCTTAATAACACTTGATTTAATCAAATGCGGGTAACACATTCGTCGAACGATCTATAACGGTAAAAACGCGTCATTAATTAGGAGTCTTTTCGCATCTAGGCAGATTATAGATGTCCAGGGAAAGCAGTATCCGCTACAATCTCCAATACTACATATCGTCGCTTAAGTTCTAACACCGCGTATCTCAAAATTAGCAACTATTCAGAAGAGCAAATAAACTGTCTCAAATAGTTATTTTTAATTCTATAACTACCAAATTATATATTGCGTTTAAAATATTAATATACTCGTTTTCAAATAATATTTTTTATGAAAATGTAACATGTTCCTATATTATTTTGAATACTATTAACTCAAAGTGGGCTTTTTTTTTAGTTACCAGTGTTAGAACTTAAGCGACGATATGTATTCTTTTAATTGCTTACAATATTACATGCATTTCTACATATTCATAGTGGAATTTATTTTTAATGAAAAAGTCAACTAAAACTATCATATGCGTTTCCCAGGGTCGCTAGCGCTGTACGTGCTGCTGTGGCTGCGGCTGAGCATGTTCGAGACGGCGCGCTACCTGCTGCCGCTGGCCGCGCTCACCTTCCTCGCCGGCCACCGCCTGCTGCGCCGCCTCGTGCGCGACAAGGCGCGCCACTAGGATACAAACATCTATTATTAATAATAATAAATATTAATTTTATTTAAATTGTAATCGTTGTTTTACGTCTTAACTCTTCCTTCATATATTTTCTCATGAAGTGCATAGCTACTTCCTCAAAGGTACCAATACAACCTCAACAACGACCGCCGAACTACCAAATCGCCGTCGCGTACTGTAATCGGTTTTGCTGCGTGTTGGCCACTAACTGAGATAGTCGGCGCACGTAACGCTGCAAACTGAGTTAAAATGAGCTCAAACTAATAAACTTTGGACACTATTTCAATTTCAAATATTCCATATATTCAAAAGGGCGTTTTAAACCGATACGTCTTAAATTCAGTCGACCTAACAGTTTGCCTACTGGGGACACAGCCTTAACGGCGGCGCACGTAACGCTGCAAAATGCGTAAAATGAGCGCAAACAAGCAAACTTTGAGACAGGGCAGTTTACAGTGTTACATGCACCGACTATCTCAGTGATAAACTCGTAGCAAAACCGATTACAGTCTGCGGCGGCAATATGGTTGTCCGGCGGTCCTCGTGAGTCCGTTTGCCGCAAACTGTTCATGCGAATGGTTAGAAAGAAGCTATCGATGGGGATCTAGTGGTTCTTTTAATCCTCTTTCAGTGCCTCTAAGATACCAATTACATCGAAAATATCCAGCGTGACAAATACAACCACCCTTCGTATAACAATAGTAAAGTAAAAATTCAGTCGGTCGACCTAAATTAGCTGATTCCCACTTGTCGGATGCCGAAGCTAGTGCCAATTTTAAGCACTCTTCGCGAGGTGACTGCACAATGACGTCGACGAAGCTCTTGTTGTTATGTATTATTATTTATGGAGAAAACAAAAGAGACCAAGAGAGAGAAAGAAAACAAGAGAGAGCCCCGACACCCGACAAAATGTGACAGCGCTAGTCTTACGTAAAGGAGAGCGAGATCCGACACGATTTTTTTCCAGGCGTAGAGGGCTGGCTAAACAACCATTTACTGTCGGCGCCGACACAAAATCGGTTTCCGATAAGTGTGAATAGCTTCATATAAAATGCTCTGCTACTATAACCTTCGATTAATATTCGTATCCGACAAGTGGGAATCAGCTAGAAATTTCTTGCCACAAATTTGCGGGACACTCAGTCGGTCGCTAACTAACGTAGTGTTGATATTCTCTTTGGTCGCTAACAGTTTGGCCACTGGTGACATAGCCTAAGACTACTTTCTATCAAAAAAGCAATTAGGCTAATATAGGTACTTTAAAGTCGTTAATGCCCGCGAGCCGTTTTTTTTAGATTGTTAAAGCAAACAACATGCATACAACCTAAGTAACGCAA
This sequence comes from Spicauda simplicius, assembly GCA_949699795.1. Lineage (NCBI taxonomy): Eukaryota > Metazoa > Arthropoda > Insecta > Lepidoptera > Hesperiidae > Spicauda > Spicauda simplicius. The sequence goes on along the minus strand of OX453058.1, from coordinate 22,189,679 downwards.
CAGTCGCCAATGGGCAACTTCATATAGACCAGGGATTCTATCTTAAGTCGACCCTAGGGCGTGGATTCATCTCGACAGCGCGGCACCGGCCAACGAGACGGCTCTCCGCCTTGTGACAGGTGGCAGGGACCACTCGCTCGTTGCCGCACTTATCGTTCAGTTATATCTCTTCTTAAGCATTGTATTCTTTTAAATGTATCAATTCAACAACAACCTTGTTAAATAATATTGAGTTGATATAGGGATAAGATTTTTATATATTAAAATAATCAAGTCAGTTTGCAAAATATGCTTTAATATAAATGTCAATTATACTATATCACAAAAATACTCAAATACAAAGAATAATCAATGATTTCATCAAGGCATAATCATATCGCAGAACCATTCCAAAACACTGTTTGAGACATACAATTCCACAATAATTATTCTACTTAATTGCTAAATATTTAATTATTAGGTACAAATAAGCACACTAGTGCTCCTAGTCAATATAAAATCTAGATTGGGCGTTACCGGGTCCACCGGTACTTCCATTTTTAAGTGCAATTAGGATTCTTAATACTGTCAGTATCAATGACATGTTGAGTAGTCAAATGTTTAGAACTCTGCATCAAGCGTGAATACGTTGTCCATGCGATTAGCCATCACACCCCATTTTTGGTATTCACCCACTTTCTTCTCGAAGAAGTTGGTCTTGCCTTCCAAACTTATGAGATTCATGAAGTCAAATGGATTTTTGGTATTGTAGTGCTAGAAAGAAATAACAACAATATTAATTTAAACTGTCATGATGACATCAATAGTTAAATAGTTTTGATGCATACAGTAATACATTCCAACTGATTTCATTTTTTATAATATTGAAGCAGCAAACAACCCTGCAGTCCATCTGATGGCAAGTGGTCAATGCTGCCCATAGACATCTATAAGCAACTTCATACACAAGGTGTCTATTTTAAAAATCAATCAGACACATTGCTACTTCTGAGGACTACTATGACTGCTGATAAATTCATTAAATTATGGTGACAAATAACTGAAATATCATTAGTATCAAATTAAATATGATCAACTTTAATGATGATGAAGAAAGTTTCATAAATCCCAATGTGAGATAGTACAATATTATACAAATACAAACCTTTTCTCCAATAAGATCAACGAGAAGTCTGTCAGCCACAAATTCAATGTATTGCGACATGAGTTCGCAGTTCATGCCCAGAAGGCGCACGGGCAGCGCGTCAGTGAGGAACTCCTGCTCGATAGCCACCGCGTCCTTGATGATATCCAGCACGACAGTCTTGCTTGGCTTCTGTACCAGGTGCTTGAACATCAGACATGCGAAGTCTGTATGTAGACCCTAAAAACATAAAAATATACTTATGGTACATACATATAACAAAACTTCTAACATTACCTGTACTATCTTTAAATCAGGGCAATAGATCTTTCACACCTCAAAGGTGTAAATAAAGGTATAAAAATATTTCCTTAATGTAATTTTTAATCTAGATGTGAAACATTCCTACTTTAAATTGAATATCTTGTTATAGATGAAATGGACTTTGAACTCCTAGGTAGGTAATCATGATTGTTTATTACCATATATACTCAGCAAATGACTGAAAAAACCTCAGTGTTATGGCGCACTATGTTATGGGAATAGTTGCCAGGTCTGATCATACATGCCATCAGTACAGATCTGTTTTAGACAATACTAGTCCTAGATCCATGGGGCTAATCCTTATGTACCTTGACAGTGCATGTCTTCTACCATTTTAATGTAAATGCAGTTTTTGTTACAAGTAACAATCATACATGTATGGTTTTTCTTTCTCTTTCATGAAATATGTTTGCAAGTACGCTAATAGGTATATTATGTTTAGTTGTTAATAATATAAACATCTGAAGCTTATCTCTTGCAGAGAGTTTAGTAGGCCAGATAATGTACCTATAATTAAGTACACTTGTAAAGTGGTGGCATACCTGAAAATATCTAGCTCAACAGTATATATGAATAAAGATTATTATCACACACACACACACAACCATCATCACCACTCATCTGATATACATGATTTTTTACATGGTTGTGACTTAATAACTGGTCAACCTATAGGCTACTTTTAATTTAACATTTTGCTTACCTCATCCCTAGAAATAAGTTCATTGCTGAAAGTCAATCCTGGCATGAGACCTCTCTTCTTGAGCCAAAATATTGATGCAAAACTGCCTGAAAAGAATATTCCTTCTACAGCAGCAAAGGCAATAATGCGCTCCCCAAAGGTTGCAGATTTACTGGCAATCCACTGCAGTGCCCAGTCTGCTTTCTTCTTCACACATGGCAGGGTCTCAATGGCATTAAACAGGAAATCCCTGTGTACAGGAAAATCTTATCAACATGATTCATTTAAGTCTATTATGCATGCATTTAATATTAATATGCTGCAGTATAGATACCTATGATATGCAATGATTATGGTATGTTTAAGATAGCTTGAAATTTATTACAAATCATAATATTTTAGAGGCGAAAATATAGAGAAGAGTTATGAGTACATGTTTCTTTTTCTTACACAATAAAGTACTGGATTCAAATTTGGCAAACTGATAGTTATAGATTAACATATGAATACCTTTTAGTGTTAAACATAACACAAGGGAGAGAGCCATGCATAAAGGTTAATGGTATATAAGTTAGTGGAATATAATATGAGCTGTTTGTTTACAATAAAATTCAGGTAATATGGTACTTTTAAGTATATTATTTAAAGACCTTACACACTCACCTTTCTTTAGGATCTCTGATATATGTGTCAATTAGCAAAGAGTACATTTCAGAGTGGACATTCTCCATGGCGATCTGGAAGCCGTAGAAGCATCGAGCTTCAGTCACCTGCACTTCTTGCGAGAAGCGCTCCACTAGATTCTCATTCACTATTCCATCAGATGCAGCGAAGAAGGCCAACACATGCTTGATGAAATGCCTCTCACAGTCTTTCAAGCTATCCCAGTCTGATAAGTCCTAATTAAATAAATAAAAAATTAAAAACGCTATATAATATAGACTGCTAACAGATATGTAGGTTATACTTATAGATATATTCAAGTTAATATAATCATAATCACAATACCTAATTCTACGGTAAAGTTGATTTATGAAAAGGCGGGAAAGCGCGCCATTACATTGGAACAGTGACCTACATTCATGAGTCATGATTGCAACATGTTTCAAGTGTGTAAAATCAATGGTATTATTCTAACACTACTCTCTATCATTTGTCTCAAAACAACATAATGTTGAGTTTAAATAATGATTACCTTAGATAAGTCTACTTCCTCCACAGTCCAAAATGAAGCCTCAGCTTTCTTGTACATTTGCCATATATCGGGATACTGGATAGGAAATATGACGAACCGGCGCGGGTTGTCCCGCAGCAACGGCTCCAGCTGGGGGTCGAACGCCGGCGCCTTCTCCTCCTTCTCTACCTCCATTTTCTCATTTTCCACATTCCCATTTCGTAAAGCAAGTACGTTCTTAACGGGTGACTATAATAAAACATTGTAATTGTTAGTACAATCTTGCATGGAATTGAAATATTACAAGGCAGCTCAATAATCAACTTATTAAAAGCTTTTAAAAATAACTAGTCATAATTCAACTAACCTTTATGTTTACGTTGTTGATTCCATTGTGTAGGTTTTCCTTATCCATAACTTGAGACATAGTCAGAAAACAAATTAAATAAATAAAATCTGTGTGAATAATAATATTAATCAACAGGAGTACACAACTGAACTGAATAATATAACTGCGTAAAATGCCGCCAGACAGCACGATCGCGCCATGAAATTAATTAAAAATGTCATGAAGATCATAACTTGGCGGGAAACGTGGTGCGTTCAAAAGCTTAAGACTGTACAAAATGATCATATGAAATGTATAAATAAACGTATAAAGTATTTAAAAAATACACAAATGATACATGTATAACTTTTACGGTATTATTGTTCTTACTTAATTTTTTTCCTCGTAGAATCGTAAATTATGCAGCCACAAAATAATCTTTATATCAATGATTGCAATAAGTTCGAAAACCTTTTACACAATTTTTAGTATTTGAATTTACCCAGATTTCAATGCCATTTCTGACCATTCAGAGACAATCCCTAAAAAGGCGGCAAGACATGTCTCCCACCATGTTACAACACAATGTAAGTGCAGGAAATACTGCAATACACATTTAGATTTTATATAGGAATACTAGATACATATATAATCATACTTTAAAATAAACTTAATTTAAAATTGATCGATCACAATTTATTTAAATAGTATTAAATTTATCGATTTCCCGCCAAACATTTACAAAGCTTAAAATTTTATTGGTTAGCTCCTTGGACCAATAACAAATTAGTGTTTTTTTTTTTAAAATATAAGGCGATAATATCATATTGTTTTATGCCGAGTAAATAATGCATAGAAATTGTCGTTTAAGAAATCGTATATTATGTTTTTCGTGAGGAGGCTCGTAGTCACAACTAAGGCTTTTCACCATTATCAGATTTTTTTAAATTAATATAACCGGCACACAATGAATATAACCAGAAATAAAGTAAGTATCTAGAGCTCAATTTTTTTTCTGTAGGAAATCACATTGTAGTAAATATTCGCGATGATTTGTTGAATAATTTTAATAAACGTTAATTTTATTTATTCTTGAATTTTTATCCTATTTTTGTTATCATCTGTGTATGATCTTTTTTGCATCTATTATCTACTAAAATTAAACGTCAAAAATTACAGAACCGCAAGTGGCAACGTCTCTTTACTGTGACTGCATTTTATCGTCTTTATGGACGTAAAACAAGAGTTTTCCGATATAAAATATATATTTTAGGCGTTCTCTGAGATAAATAACGATTATGTCGGACAATGACGACGATTATATGTGTGAAGAGGAGGAGGACTACGGCTTGGTAAGCTTATTTAAATGTTCAAAAACTGCCTCAATTTGTATTGTTTTTAAAATCATGGACCTCTGTAAAGCAATTTAATACTGTGGAAACAAATAAAATTATGGCAATTTGTATTTAGATAAGATATATGAAAGGAAACTAAACGTAGTTTTATTCCGTGACTTTAAAAATATAACCTTTATGAAATCACTTCAATTTGCTATCAATACAGATAAATATGATGGAAGCTTATGTTGTTTTGTATTTATCTGCTTCTCAATACTTCATTTTGTTGTAATCCCTGATAAAGAATCGACCAAAGATGGATTGAGACATTTCTTTTTAACATAATGAGGCGACAGTTTGTTGTTAACCCATCACTGTTGGGCATGGGTCTCTTAGAGCGAGAAGGATTTAGTAGACTTCACACACAATTGTTTGTATTTGAAAGAAATCAAATATGTAGGTTATCTCTAATTATTTTCTTTTATTTCTTTACCAAATGGGAATTAAATTGTTATGTGCATATAAGGTCATTTATTATATTATATAAGGTCATACGTTGACGACCACGTTTAGGCAAAAGAAGCACAGGTCGCCACCCCACCAGGTGGACTGATAACCTGAAGAAGATAGTGTGAAACCTTTGGATTCAGAAGACACAGGACCGGTTGGAGTGGCGTCATTTAGGGGAGGCTTATGTCCAGCAGTGGACCTCAAAGGGCTGATGGATGGATGATGCCTATATAACTTAAATTGAACTTCAACAATTGTCCGACTTCCAGATAGAGGCCTTGTTTCAACCAGATTGTTGTTGAATGCTCCATTTTTTTTTATAAAAGTGTAAAAGTATGAATTTTTTTTAAAAGTATACCAATGTATTTTTGTAGGAATACTCTGAGGACAGTAACTCTGAGCCAGATGTAGATCTAGAGAACCAGTACTACAACAGTAAGGCTCTGAAGGAAGATGAGCCAACGGCAGCGCTGCTCAGCTTCCAGAAGGTCCTGGAGCTGGAGGGCGGGGAGAAAGGCGAGTGGGGCTTCAAAGCGCTCAAGCAAATGATCAAGATCAATTTTAAACTGGTACTTTGATTTTGTTTTACTTGTCTAAAGTTTTTGGGAGTGATAAAGGGTCAATTTGGCTTTCAGCAGCACCCACACACAATAAGCACACATACCCATCTTATAATTAAAAGATACAAACATTGATGAGACAAATGATTGCAACTATTGTCACAAAAAGTAAACACAGTTTTTTTTTATAACAATACATACAAACTGGAGTTGTAGAATGATTATGGTTCCAACAAAGAGGTGCCTGTTATTTTCTATTGACAGGATTTGGTTGCCACTTCACCCAGCAGCAGCCACAAACTGTAATGGAATAAAACTCTTGCTAATATGAAGTTGATTACAGGTGAAAGTGACCATTTACCATCAAATACCCCATAAGCCCACATGAGGTTTGCTAATGCATGCTTTAAGAAATACATATTAATTTTGTATTATTATGTGTACCTACAAAGTTATGGGCAAGGTCGATTAAATCTAGTTATTCTTTTATCAAGTCAATGGACTTTTATAATGATAAGTGTATGCAAAGACACCAAGTTCCGTTTTATAATAATTATAAGAAATTATAAATATACTTTATCACACACTTTTCAGGGTAATTTTGAGGAGATGATGGCTAGATATAAGCAGCTGCTGACATACATAAAGAGTGCCGTCACTAGGAATCATTCGGAGAAGTCCATCAACTCAATATTAGATTATATCTCCACTTCTAGAAATGTAAGCTGTTTATTTTAATACTGTGATAGATATTGTTATAATTTGTTAAATCATACATTTGTAAATTTTGTCTTTGAATAAGATTTTATACTTTTTGTGATTTAACTATGGGGCCTCTAATGCCACATCTGTTTGTGTCCAGCACTAGTTTGGTTAAACAGTGGTGGTAAGATGACAGTCATGTGAATCAAAAATCTAGATTTATGGTTGATATCACTCACCATGTAGTAGTGGATATTAATTATTAAGCTGTATTAATCAAAGTTGCTTCTCGCTGTCTGTCCCTATGTATGCTTAAATCTTTAAAACTACATTACGGATTTTAATGCAGTTTTTTTTAATAGATAGAGTGATTCAAGAGTAAGGTTTTTATGTTCAATAACTAGTGTTAACTTAACTAGTACATATAACTAGTGTTATATGTACTAGTTAAGTTAATTTAAGTATTTATTATTGCATTTATGTTGACATGGTTTTAACAAATTTTAGATGGAATTACTACAAGACTTTTATGAAACAACATTAGAAGCTTTAAAAGATGCAAAGAATGACAGGCTGTGGTTTAAAACTAACACAAAGTTGGGCAAGCTGTACTATGATCGGGGAGACTACAACAAGCTGGCCAAGATACTGAAGCAGCTGCACCAGAGCTGTCAGGTAAATATGCTTGTCAGGTAAACTGCTTTCTTATCTGCACCTAGTATTAAATGGAGTCATCCTAAAAATACGTATGCACGCTTCACAGTACATAAATATTGCTTTAAAAATATGCATTTCATCAATATGCATGTCATCAAAATAAAATATAATCTTTTGAAATTGAGTGGTGTGATGTGGATGATGTACAAGATGTGTGTGGATGATACAAGTTGAGTTTTTACGAAAGGTTAATTACGGTTAAATTTCGACAACTGCACTGGGCAATTTTTAAGACCCAGCAGACTTAGTTCTATTAAAATAGTAAAGTACGCTACGCTACGAACGCTACCGATTCGTAATATGTCCCACCGCGGCATTCAGCGATCTTACTCACGCATGCGGATAATAGCAAAAACGCGGAGAATATATTCGCGAAAATCGCGACACGTTATTGATATTATGTCCGAACGCAATAAAATGCCAAAACGTGATACAACAACGAAGCAGTGGCTTAAAAGTTGATGTAAAAGTTGGTAGTTGACCACTTCCATTTTCGCAGTTACTTGCGTTTTTATTTTTGACATTCACGTTTTAACAAAATTGTACGTATTTGGTGTAGGGTATCAAATTACTTATGTTATAAACACTATTTTTACTGCGCCGTCAAATGTAATAGGAAATATATTGGCAAAAAAATTGTATAAATGCTATTTTCTTTTTTCAAAAATGTTTACGCAGACGGACGAGGGCGAAGACGACTTAAAGAAGGGAACGCAGTTGTTGGAGATCTACGCGCTGGAGATCCAGATGTACACGGCGCAGAAGAACAACAAGAAGCTGAAGGCACTGTACGAGCAGTCATTGCACATCAAGTCTGCCATCCCGCATCCTCTTATTATGGGTGTTATTAGAGGTAAATTCTCAAGTGTGTAATATAGTGTTGTTTTTCACCTTCTAATGATACCTTCTTGGGTTTTATTTATTGCGTTGGGCCTGTTTCCTGTAGTGATTCTATCAGTCAGGCTGTGACAGAGATCTATAAGTAATAGTCTTGTTATATTGAACTTCACTATATCTGCAATAGTTGCCTTCGCTTTGAATCCTTTAAGACGTTGGTACTAATAAGCTTGTATTCTAGCTTCTACAACCTGAACTGTTGTGATTATAAAACTCGTGAAAATGAGAAAAGAAACGGAAATCAATACTGACACTAACAATCCACAATTCATACCAGTGATGTAACGAATATTCGCTAAAAACATGGGAATCCATATTTTAAGATATTTGCATTCGCAAGGATTGTGTGAATATTTAATTGCAGAGCTTTACAAAAACGGTCGCCAAATCTATATAAATTTAAATCGAACTGCAGTATGCCGATCAGAAATATCTATAAGCAGTACTGAAGTACTTGAAATTGACATTTTGTTACCCCCGAGGTTTGAGTTGAAATGCCATAAATGTCTTTTACCGCGCTCTTGACATCTACTTATTTATTTTATTATTGGTATAGAGTGCGGCGGCAAAATGCACCTGCGCGAGGGCGAGTTCGAGAAGGCGCACACGGACTTCTTCGAGGCGTTCAAGAACTACGACGAGTCCGGCAGCCCGCGCCGCACCACCTGCCTCAAGTACCTCGTGCTGGCCAACATGTAAGCTGCTCCATACACTTGTTTTACTTGCAGTCCTTTAAGATAACCGTCAAGTCTCTTTACGATCGTTACGTTTTGATTTAGAAGCTGAAGTCCTTATGCGTTGTCACAGTTATAAAGTAAAGAGATATACTTTTAAATATGTCATATTGTCTTCGTGAATTTCCTTCAAGTAATATGTACTATAATACGTTCCCATATTGTTACAGGCTCATGAAATCCGGTATCAATCCCTTTGATTCCCAGGAAGCTAAACCCTATAAGAATGACCCCGAGATTCTGGCAATGACAAACCTAGTCATGGCTTACCAAAACAATGATATTAACGATTTTGAGTCCATACTAAAACACAACAGGAATAATATAATGGACGATCCATTCATTAGGGAACACATTGAAGATCTCTTGAGGAACATAAGGACACAAGTTCTGATCAAGTTAATTGGACCATACACTAGAATTCACATACCGTTCATATCTAAGGAACTGAATATAGATGAGAAAGAAGTCGAGAATTTGTTGGTTACATGCATCTTAGACAAGTAAGTCCATTGTATATTTCTTTATTTGGTTCTTTGCCAACTTTACTTTGATCTGAATAGTTTTCATGATTAATACATTTTTTTTTCGGAATTAAATATATTGCAAGCTAAATTCAGTCATGTGTTGCTACTGCTATATCTCGTGATTCTCATTTGCATTCTGTTATTAAAATACTTACATAAATCATGAAGTTTTTTTTTATAACATTGAAGTAGAATACAAAAATCCAAATGATGGTAAATGGTCACTACTGTCCATGGACATCAGTAAGCAACTTCAAAGAGAACATGGGTTCTATCTGAAGTCAATCATGGTTGCGTTGCTACTACCAAGATGGAACTAAGATGTTGAACCTGTTGAAGTGTTTGTAGCAACGAAATTCGGACGAGTGAGACATACATACGCGACAGGAAAAGCGCCCACAGAGTCCGTTAAAATGTACTGGTTAAGAAATGTAAAGCGTGGTACGTTCTGTCCTTAGCACGATCAGCGGGCGCATCGACCAGGTGAACGCGGTGCTGGAGCTGGGGCGCGGCGCGCGCGGGGCGGCGCGCTACGCCGCGCTCGACAAGTGGACGGCGCAGCTCGCCGCGCTGCACCTCGCGCTCGCCAACAAGATGGCCTAGGCCGCACCCCGCACGCTGCCCGCTCGGGGGTTGCCGACGCCTTCTCGGGATACAGTCAAAATAAATGAGTATGCTACGTTAAATTGAAACGGACATAGATATATCACGTTTTAATTACGCGACTGCAAAAAAAAGGAAAGCCGAAGCCTAAATCTAAAATCATATAAGGTCTTCTTTTGGTGGACGTCTATTTTTATGGCCATCCTACTTATACTATGGAAGGATAAGACACCAAAACAGTCCTGGTTCTTAACCTGGTGCAAACTCGCAAATAGTTGAGTTCATTGTATTATAATACAGTTGGCAACCCCTAAAGTCATGAATATATCGCAGTAGTTATAGAAAGGTACATTATGTCGTTGCGTTGACTGAATGGTGCGAGCGCGTCGTGGAAGACGCGTGTCATCGACCATCACTTTAAATTAAGTATCGGTTGTACCATTCATGCAGTTGTAAATAAAGTTTTCATTGTATACGTACATTTTCATATATACACGTCATAGATAAAGGTCGCCATCCTTTACCCCTAACTGTTAACACTCATACGAGAATTATAAATATTTATTAAAAGTATTTAAATCAAATTACTATGGCGGTATAAAATACGGAAAAGTTCATTAAATAATAAAATTCGTGTCGCTTCATTTTCCGGCATATATATGTCAATATTAAGGTTTCGTATTTACCGCTGTTATTTACTTTGATTTTAAATAAAATGATATTTTATTTCCTTATTATGAATTACATAATTATATCACATATATGTTCAATGGGGATCCTATCGAACTCTTTTGAACTACATCTGTAAAAAATGTCATTGTAAATATTACAAGAATGATAAAGTATCGGGGGTAGTCAATTACCAGTTACTTTCTGGTGCATTTCGAGTCTGCTCAAAACCTCCAAGTAAAAGTAATACAAACAGAAATTGTGTTACTATTAGACTTACTATCGGGTATATAGTCCTAGACCCTACATTTATTTTATAACGTAATGAAATCCTCTTAATAATCGCTTTGCATAATCTCCAAAGGTCTTCAAAATACGCAGAAGCTATTCCGCCCTGAGAAGCACTTTTGCGATAAAAAATTAAGAAACGACAATTATTGTAAGTTATAGAATAATAATTCCCTTCGCTATCTTCCAAAAAGCGGCTTTATTGTCAATCCAAAATTCTAAAATCTTGCTTGTCTACGCGGTGCCCTTGCACATGATGTGTAACCAAATATAGACAAGAAGTAAATAGTAAACCGCTACACAACCTTTATCAAATTGAGCTATGTAGAGATACTATGCCACAGATAACATGTTAGCAACGTTTCATCTGGTAGATTTTTGTATTACAAGGTTCAATGATGGTACAATATTTTGTTGAAAATGTTAGCGGGAATCAACCTTTATTGTAAAATGAACTTTCTGCTAAGGCGAACATTGTGCTTATAAGTTTCATGTTTAGTGCAACTTGTGATCATAATAAAACACTAAAACAATTGTCGTATTTAATTATTATATTTTATTTATCCTAATTCCAATAAAAATACATCATTAAAAAGTATTAATACATTGTAGTGTGACTACAGTAAAAATATCACTCTTGTACCTCTCAGAGTTTGATTTAACAGAGCCTTATAATTCAACATGGACCACTTTAATCACTTTGATAATTAAAATATCTAAAAATATGATACATGATATGTAAAGTAAATATTTACTTTTTCTTTTCAAGTATAAGTCTCATTGCAAAATTGAGAGTATAAATGCGTAAGATTTTTATAGTATTTCAGGGTCCATACTAAATGTTTTTATTCAGACAAGGCAAGGTTTCTACTCCGAGGTGGTAAAAGAGTAACGACTTAAAATGGACGGAATAATATATCACAGGTTAGTTATATACATTGCCACAATTTAGCTACATAAAAGCTTTTAATGATTTAAATGCTGTTATCGTTTCTCGCCTAGTAATAAAATTTAGGTTAAGTTTTATATAAAATATTTTATAGACAACATTTAATGGCACTTGTATATTTACATTAGTAAAGAGTTACAAAAATAAAATCGTTCATAATATCAGATCATTGATATGTACTTTTCTCATATTTGTGTTGCCGAACAAAGGGGAATATCCTAAGTTATGAATTCATTATAAGCTATGTATTTTGTTCTATTAAGTAAAACTGCTTATCAAAAGATATAAAGTGTATAGTAACATTATAATAGCACTTGAACCTTTAGTACCAATTCTGTCTTTTATCATAAATATAAATGATAGATAATTCCTGCCTTTTTTAAATAACTCAAAGCTATCTTAAGCTTTGAGTTATTTAAAAAAATAAAATGTCGACACTGCTCTTAATCTAAATCACTGAAATCGATTCGATCATCCCAATGACGTATAAAAGACAACGTAATATCGTAATTATTGTCTAAATACCTTTTTATTTTAATAAATTGAACATGACACATGTTAATATGTGTCTATTTAGTGTATTTTAGTTTGAGATTGTAATCACTCTATATACAATCATTCTGTTTCGAACAATCTGCAGATTTAATTGATCCCTAATGATACTGATGATGTGAAACTTTTATCCCTATGATACTGTGACACGAAAGGTATTATTTGTTTCGATGAACGATACAACGACGTGCATGAATTTTCCCACAAAAAATCCAATTTCATTTTAATGCAACTTTAGGTGGGACTATGGACAGTTATGATCGTATAGATTAAATTATGTGGTATTTTCAGTGCTCATGTATTTAAAATGCCACCAATTACGTTACCTAAGATTAGAGTTCAATATTCGTGAAAACTGGCTATTACTGCGGTATAAATGGTCACAATCACTTATAACAAAGTATCTTCATGCTTGGTCACAAGCGTCGTGTATTGAAGCGAGGGATTGGTGTCAGTGTGTGGGCTTCTCGTGCAGCCAAGGCCGGAAGATGGGCAGCGTGCTGGGGTAGTGCGTGGGAGGGTGCGCCTCCTCGCCCTCCTCGCGGAACGGATACGTGCCCAGCAGGATCGGCAGCTGCAGCTTCACCTCCTTCTCCAAGCTCTTCGGTTCGATTATAAACTGAAATTTTATTAAATGCTTGTACACCAGAATACAAACACCGACAATGATTCCCTTAAAAGATTTTTTTTGCAAATTTACACAATTTTCGTACAATAATGTGGGAATTTAATTATATCATATGAATGTGTAGTATCAACTTTCTCACTGTAAGTGACAATGAACTGTATGTCTTATTAGAAATAAAATATTCTTGAAACCGAATGTCTGAAGAATAGCAGTGTTAGGAGTTTTAGACAGTCTGGTTTATTTACAAATGTTTATGAACTGAACTTTTATTGCATTGCTATTTTAGCTCAATTCATTGAGATCATGCAATGATAGATAATATTTTTTAAGCTTAACTTCTTCGCAATTTATTTTTTTTGTGTGCGGTCGGTTGGTTGGTTTCAGATTGAAAGTTTTTTGGACACGGCAGGTGACGCGATTTTGGAAATATTTTTTGAAGCAGTTTTGACTGACCCTTGTGCCACCGGTGAGCATGAGTCTTCTGTCAAGTTGACAGCACCGCGCTGACCTAGTGCAACTGGTTGAGTTTGCTTCTCTCAAAATTCACACGAGTTAGTAATAAAATGGTAAAGCGTCACTTACAACGACGTCGTATCTGACGGAGATGAGGTGGCAGCCGCGCAGGTTGGTGGGCGGCAGCGGCGGCACGTAGAGCAGCTCGGCGCGCCAGCGGTCCTCGCCGCCCGCGCGCGTCTTGCCGTGCGCGCGCCGCGCCAGCTCGCGCACCTCGCGCGCCGCCACCTTGCCGTGCGCCATGTACTGGATCGTCTGCGCGCCGGCAACTTACTTGTCATACGATACAATATGAAGCAAACGAATGCGCACCGGCCCATTTATCATACGAGGTGCCGTGGGATTATGCTTCTTTTTATACAATATGAAGCAAACGAGCATAGCGTGCACCTTGTGGTCACTGCCGCCCATGGACATAGTAGATTTCATGAATTATTCTATACAGTTAAAGTAGCAAACGGTACAGGTATAAGGCATGCCCTTATACCTGTATCTGCTGGTATATAGTCACTGCAGTGGACATCCATAATCAACTTCATATGTAACAGGAGTTATATCTGAAATTAATCACAGGCGCGTCGCTTCTCCCGAAAATTAAGATGGTGGCCTCAAATGAAAGTGAGCCAGCAACAACACCCCTTACAGAAACAAAAACTTCATGCTAGATGTGTAAGTGGTGTCTTCTCGATCAAACCTATTCTACCCTTAAAATACGTTGCGATTTGAATTTGGGGGTAAAAACAGCTGATTAAATGGACCTCGTAGTAATGTCACCCAGTTGTTCATTTCTAATAGAGACATTGCTTCATATCGTTTTACGGGCAAAGGCCGGTTAAGTCTGTGCACGTTAATTAAGAAGTCCTTAACGTGTTAGGGAAGAGCACCTCAGTGAGCGCGGCGCGCGTGGAGCGTATGGCGGTGCGCGAGTGGTTGGCGAGGTGCGCGGAGAGCGCGATGCTCTGGCCGGGCACGTACGCGCCGCGGTCCAGCGCCACGCTGCACGCCACCGCGCCGCCGCCCACGCACCCCACGCCCAGCTTGTGCTCCACGCTCAGCTCGAACTGCTCCTGCCGAATGACGCACACGATCATAATTATATACTTATGAAAACTTATTTTTATGTGATGGAAGTAGCAAACGTTCAGCCCACCTGATAGTAAGCGTCACCGCACACGGGCCACCGGTCACAACTACAAAACGGCGCCACTGGCATATTTCCTATAGTTTTTATATTTTGTTGCACTATTCGCTGCACACGGGGAACGTGTGAACTAGCTTCTAGTGGCGGCGTTTGTGGCCGCCACAAGTGGCCCGTGTGCGGCGACACTAATTGTCAACTGTCGCTCATGAACAATCATAACTACATAGAGAACAAGAATTATATCTATAGTCAATCACAGATGCGTTGTTACTACCGATGATTAAGATGGTCGCCTCGTATAAAAGTGACCCGATAACCACATCCTTCCACAAGAATACAAAAGAATGCTTCATACTAGAAATAAGTGTCGCAGTGGTAACTCCACCAGGTAAGGTAGCACTCCAGGTAAGAACCATAATTACACGCTTACACTCATAGCCCCAAATTAGGATATTCTCCTTTGTCGTGGGTACCATGGACATACACAACACGAATACACAAACACCCAGACCCAGAACATGAATCTTAACTCATCATTCAGATACCTGCCTGGCTCGGAATCGAACCCGGGACCCATTGCGCGAGACCGGTAAGATAACCGCTCTGCCACGCGGGTCGTTAATTATACGTTTTATCATCTTAGAAATTATTAATGCCTTCGCAATTCGGTCCTTACGAGATGTTCATGGTCAATAACGTTTAAATTTACACAAAAGGTTGCCGATGCCCCTGTTAGCGTCTTGCGGCAATTTTTTTAATGAATGACCTACCTATGAGGTACGTATAAGTACCTGAATAAAATACGTAATTACCCGCTTACCGCCCGCAATTCTTTCAAATATAAAAAAAACATGCGTGCGTACAAAGTACACATGTCAGAAGTGAAACTTCTTTGGCGAACTAATTTATAAATCTTGTTTATATTTATACAAATCTAAAACTTTAAATTTCCAAGATTAAGAGGAAGGGAAAAAGGCGTGATACGACGTTCGCTCTGTCTCACTTTTTCTCTCAATCTTTCTCACTCGCTTGCTCCCTACTCTCACTCCACGGCTAGTTGCTCATGCTACGTTCGCCCTGTCTTACTCTCTCTCAATCGGTCTCGATCACTCTCTCTCTCTTTTCCGACACTTTCGTTGCATACCGGCGTGACGTTTCATCTGTAAAAATTTTACCCTACATGCGCCTAAAGAAGTTTCACTTCAAAAATCTGAAATAAAATGGGAGGATCATTACCTAACAAATAAAAGTGATGCTGGCCATTGTTTACCTACTATAGATTCGCATTCGCGATGCGAATTGTGCAAATGTTTCCACATTGCTTTGCAAAAAAGTCGTCAAATTTATATAAATTGAAGTCGAACTGCAGTTTGTCGACAAAAAAAAAGACAACTACTACAAACTAAGTATGAAAACTTTGTTTATATTGATTGGACGCATAACAAATGGTAAGAAAATTTTCAACAAAATATGTTCTCAAAAACGAAAGTAGTAATTTGTTTCAATCCAAATAGCACATAGCACACCTAAGTTTTAAATTAGATGTATTTCTTGTACGATATTGTATTCTCAACAGCCACTTACTATGTGGGTTGCAACCTCGATATCGATTTGACTATCACTAATAAGTAATAATTTATTGTAATATAGGCTACAAGTATTTGTGGACAAACTGTAATGTATATGATCGTAACCACGGCTTGAATGCACATTGAGTTTAATTGCAACATATGTACGTATGGATTGTTTTCGTTAGTATATGCAAACGACAGCACGAAAATCTGACTGCCTACAAGGATTTTAATAGCATAAAAGTACTTCACGTATCATGTATTTTATCATCTAATCTAGTACCTAGTTAATCTACATATAATGCATTTTATGTAGAATCAATGATGTTAATATACTGAAAATAAATTCATGGCGGTGTCACTTTAATCCAAATTAGACTACTGCAAACTAGAACCGTGGGCGTTAAAGGAGTGTAGTATTAACTATACTACGATAGTGATACTACTGTATGCAAATGTCCCTGCAGAACAAAGTAAACAATAGTTATGCGCGGCATGTCGCAGACGCGCCGGCGTACTCGCTTACGACGTGGAATGCCTCATTAATCACTTTCGCCATCAACGTTACAACAGCTCCTTTATGAGCTATCAGAGATGGGATGTAGCTGTTCGACTTTTTGCAACCGAGACAAATGTGGAAGACGTGACCACGTACGTCCGTTATGTTCAGTCTCACCGAGGGACAAAAAACATTTGCTTGGAGCTGCAAGCGCGAGCATTGAATGAATTTCAGGACATTTTGGTATATAATTTGCAGTAAAAGTTAAAACAGCATGGTCTTACGAAATGGACATATTGTTGAACTTTTGTTTTAAAGCAGAGCCAACCGAATTACGCTTGAAGTGAATCTTTTGTAGCCTTTGGGACTTTAGGTTAGTTAATCGGAATACCAATAAGAGTTTATCTCATACAGTCAGCAGCATATAGTTAGTGGCATTCAAACTGTCCACATTGTTAGATACAAATATCATTTAATTGACTTATTAATATTATAAAGGCGAAAGTTTGAAAGGCATGTTTGTTACTCTCTTACGCAGAAATGACTGGTCGGATTCTGCTAAAATTTAGCACACACGTAGTTTATGATCTAGATTAGCACATATAATATTCATGACCGTGGTAAACATAAAAGAAACGGGCGGGAATAAACTCGTTCTACATAAAAATGGCTTAAAACAAATAGCCTCTAATCTGCCTGCGATTCATGGCTGTAATTTCTTCTTAGCGTATAATTAAATATTAGACCCATCGAATACACATTCTATAGGTCGCCAGCTAAACCAATACAGTTCAATGCCATGAGTATTCTTAAAACTAACACCAACTTAAGAATTATTGACTTTAACTTTGAGTGACGAAAATTTCACTTCAAGCGTCAGCAAAAGCGTTGAAACAACGAAATGACTGTATGTGTTTGCTTTTATGAGACCACGTAATTTATCTGAGATTCTACGAAATTATGCTAAGATTCGTATAACACTGACGCTTATGAGGCCAACCGAATATTTCGTGGCTGTTTCGACTCATGATATATAAAACTATTTATTGATGTGTTAAAGATTGCCTTGATTATTTAGTTTTCAAATGATCGAATAATTAACATAACTTTTGAGGATTGAAGAGAATAGCCAAGTTTTCAGGTTTTTATGACAACAATGAGCGATTATGCAAGGGGCATGCTCCCCACTTGTTCTGGTTGAAACCTAGTTTTTTTATCATTATAATTTCTATGTGTCCCGATACATAATTAAAAATTCTGTAGGTGGTGATTTTGTAAACTATTTCTGCTATTTTTACTGTCCTGGCCTTCTCGCCCACCCAATTTAGATAGATTCCACTTCTGACTAGTGTTTGCACCATTATAATAATAACAAATATTACTTACAGCTAAAACAGGAGGTTCCAAGTTTAAATCGATGGGGTTCATTACAATGAAGACTTGCTGATTCTTGTGTGTCAAGCCATTGGGTTCCCGCAGAGCTGCCTTGCAGTAGTACTGAACCCAGCCATGTGTGCCCAAGAATGTGGATGGCAGACCCATAGGGAGACCCAGTTTAAATGGGAAGCTGTGAATACCTGGTGACAGTATTGATGCACCATGACCTAGTAAAAAATATTATTAAATTTATTACTGAATTCAAAGTCATCCCATCTTGGAATATCATTATTTTGCTTATATAAATACTGAAACTTAAATTTTACTGTGGCAGGAAATAAAAACAAATAGCAACCCCAAAATTAAAGGAATGTCTGTGAAGTAAACTGTAATTTTTACATTTGAATATTGAGCAATACACTTTAGTTTGTACATGCAATATGCAGTATGTTTTATGCAACCTTATTGTTTCTTGTTCCAAAAAATAATAATTCACTAATTTTAAAGTCATACATTATTACTTCCTCAGTGTTATATATCTAGTGTTATATATCTATTAGTAGCTATCTTTCTGAACATTGGAAATTGTATGTGATCCATGTATTTAAAAGGTAATTTGTCCACTTTTACTGGCAGTTATGGGTCAAAAATTTCTGAAAAATTCATATTTCATGCATTTTTTGTATATTTCATAATTTTTATGTTTGTTATATTTTTATTTCTTACCTGGTTCACCAAGCAATCTCATCCTGAAATCTATGTAATTCTCTTTATCATATAATCTCTCATGTCTGCCAGATCCTACTCGCACCACACCTTCTCCAATCACATGGAAATGCAAACCTGGCAATGAAAAATGTTATGATTTGTTGATTTGTTTTAATGAACATGTAAATTCAAACAGGTTTAAAATGAGTAGGAGTGATCGTACTGACAATGTGTCTGTGATTCTTATATGGAAATTAGCCTTTTAATGACACACTATCAAGTTTTGGACATAGTTATTAGTGTTAGAAAAATACTACAGGGTTTCCTTTTGAAAGTGTATAAAGTTAGGACATATTTTAAGCTATTTATATTTATATAATAAATAATATATTAGAAGATATGTTACCGAGAACAGGAGTGTCGTCCTGCAGCTCCATAAGCACTTTGCCAGACAGGAACTGTCCGGGGAAGTACAGCAGCGACGTGTTGTCGAACACAATAAGGAACTTCAGCAACTTGCGCGGCATTTCTGATGGATTCGCGTCTGCCTTTAAATGAACTAACAGAATAATTACAACTTTACACCTATATTATACACCGAGTACACAACTCATCGCACGAATTCAAACAATTTTCTTATGTCATATCGAAAGTGAACTTAGTTATGTAAAATGTAATTGACTATAACTTATGTAGCCCTGGTTTAGTATGAATGAAACACACTATTACGAAATTAACGCCCAAGATGACATTATTCTACAAACTTCCCAGGCTGTAGGCTGCATTGAGAAATGTTTAAACGAAGTGAAGGCCGACGAGTCCAATATATAAATATTACCTTCAATGAACCGTAGTGTAAATGACCAGCAAAGGTAATAAAAAAATGTCACAATTTATAAAATAAAATTCCAGTTAAGATTTTATTTAAATAGTACAATAATAACTTTAAAAAAATAACTATGTATTTCAGAAGTTCCAAAAACTTTTTGACATTAAAAACTTTTGACACTCGCTGTCAGCTGTCATATTATGTCAAAATTGTCACCACCATTGAACCGCATATTGCCGTTGAGAATTAAACTTCCGGGTCTACATATATCTACACTCATTCCCATCTTGCCTACGAACACAGAGTACATTTGTATATACTGAAACCTACGAGTCCTAGTGTGACACACACTTCGTCTTGTGGTGAAAGTCGGCGCGTTTTCAATCGTAGGAGCCCTCTATTATAGCGTGGCGTCCCTACGAACGTACCAATCACTCCGACAAGAATTCTAGATCGTAGATGTAGTAGATGAGCGGTAGATCGCTTCCTTATGAGTTCCTAAGACAAGTGCTTCTTACCATCTGAAGGTTTGACTGTAGTTCAATAAATTTCGTCCCTATGGTTCCGGAATCAGAATAGAGCTACGGTATCCTATGTATGTCGTAAGAGGTGACTAAAAGTGGGTTTCCGGGATTGGGGGTGGCAAGAGTGCGAGCTCGACCCGTCCAACTAGACGACCCTTTGAAGGACGGCGGTTTATGTGGTCGCATACTATTGTAAGGACCAGATGTTACGGTGGGCCTAGCCACCCTCCTGAGAGGTGCTCG
Organism: Spicauda simplicius; assembly: GCA_949699795.1. Classification (NCBI taxonomy): domain Eukaryota; kingdom Metazoa; phylum Arthropoda; class Insecta; order Lepidoptera; family Hesperiidae; genus Spicauda; species Spicauda simplicius. Next base: position 22,168,970 of record OX453058.1, on the reverse strand, counting down.
AATGGGAAACACGCTTAAAGGACTCGGGTTGCGTTCCTTTGGAAATCCCGGAGTCATCTTCGTAGCGCAGGCGGCGACCGTGGGATTTTAGGTCAAATAATGTAACCACAGTGTTAGCACACAGTGTTGGCTGCTAATGTTATTTTATTAAATTATTCTATAGGAATCGGAATATCATTATTCCTGTATTAAACTCTTTGAGATCTTCGCAATTGATGCTAGAAGTTTAATCAGTCGCAGAACTCTGTTTCTAGGAATTTACTTAGAATGATTTTCAATTATTGATTTGTTTTATATTAGTAAAATTTAAACATTACATTCAATTATTAACTTGCAGAGTTACGTGCACATATTATTATTAGATTTATCACTAAATAATGTTAGATTTGTTTCATCTGTTTTATTATTCGTTTTATTACAAAATTCTAACTGAAAATTTATTATCTTTTATCTGTTAGGGTTGACACTATTGACAAATTTGACAGTTGGTCATGACATGCTGTGAAAAATTGTTGAAGTCGGCGGCTAATTGAATTGTTTTGTTTGTATGTTAAATTAGATAAGTTTTTATTGGTTTTATCTGAAGAATTATTAATACACAGTTAGACAAGATGCCGAGTGAAATGATCACGCTTCAGCTCGGCCAGTGTGGCAATCAAAGTAACATTGGTTTTAGTTATTTAAATTCGGTTATTTTTAAACTTATTTGTTAAGACATTGAACTAAATATGCATGATATTTACAGTTGGTTTTGAGTTTTGGAAGCAACTGTGCATAGAACACGGTATATCGCCGGAAGGTATTTTGGAGGAGTTTGCATCAGCTGGCTCCGATCGCAAGGATGTTTTCTTCTACCAAGCTGACGATGATCACTACATACCGAGGGCGGTTCTTCTAGACTTGGAACCACGAGTTATTCACACGATTTTAAATTCCCCATATGCTAAAGTAAGTTAATGAGGTATTCAAATAAATGAATTATGTAGGTAACCTTTAAAAACTGTCTGTGTTAATTAATTTTACCTTAATGAAACTTATTTAAAGCCTATCTTGAATTGTATTTTATTCTGTATTTTATAGTGTATTAAATACCGTTTAGCATTTTGTCATTAAGCATTGCTGTGATGTATATAATATACAGTAACCCATGTGATGTAAGTCAGAAGTACCACTCATCATTTGTATCAATGTCACTAAATTTAGTTAATTTGTTGACAATATTCTCCATTTTTATACTTATATAAATATGTTTTTTTTTTATATCCATATGCAATATTTCAATTTTCAATATCATTGATTTTACAAAATTCTTGGTGTCTTTATTTTAAGTTATCTATGGCATTATCTCACTACAACAATTAACAGGCATTATCTCATTTTTTCCAGGGTAAATAATAGCCTATGTATTATTCCCCAATGCCCACCTCAATCTATGTATAAATTTTAATTAGTTTCTATTTTATTATATGCATCTTATGCTAAGGGCTACAAAGGGTATACTTGATCCTTAATTGCATCTTTTGTGAGTAAACTAGGCGATAAATAGTACAAAGAAGAGTTGAATTTAGTATATTAAATTTATATATTAAACAATACATATATTTTTTTTATATAAAATAATATGCCTAAAGTACTACTCTAGAAGACAAGGTATTTGCAAAACAAAATGAAATTCTTTATTTTCAGTTGTACAATCCTGAAAATGTGTACCTATCTAAGCACGGAGGTGGTGCCGGCAATAACTGGGCTTCAGGGTATGCGCAGGGGGAGAAGCTCAGTGAGGAAGTGTTTGATATCATCAACAGGGAAGCTGATGGAAGCGACAACTTAGAGGTATTGCTTATGACTTTTAAACTTAATATTATAATTTCTGAATTTGTAAGTGTCCACTAATGTTTAAAATAACATACGCGATTGAAGTAAATGGATGTATAACAAACTTTCTAATGCATCCTATAAGTAATAAAAATTGTCAGTTGTATGAGATTTCATGTTTGTTTATCTGTCTCATACAGATCAGGGAAATATGGAATATTGTGCCTTAAGGCACTTATATTGTATGTTTATTTCTGACAGGTCCACTTACTGTAATAATAAATTGTAAAAAAGAATATAACTAATGTAACCAATGAACTGTACTGCATTTGCAGACTCTATATTATGTATGCATAGGAAAATGCATGTTAACAGACCATGATAAATTGGTATAATAAATAATGTATAAATATTTATGATAATTTTTACAGGGCTTTGTGTTATGCCATTCTATTGCCGGTGGTACTGGATCGGGTATGGGCTCATATATTTTGGAGCATCTCTCTGATAGATTCCCAAAGAAGCTGGTGCAGACCTACAGTGTGTTTCCCAATCTGGATGAAATAAGGTAAAATGTAAATTTGATACCAACTAGTTTTATGTTCTTGTGTTAACTTATATATATGTTATTAGAATTTGGTAAAATTACAGTTTGCAGCTCAAATTTTCGGATTTAATGATGTTAAAATGGCTATTTGGTAATTCAATGAAACTGATAAATTGTTTGTTGAAGGGAGCAATACAGTAGTTATTAATATTATAAATGTGAATGTTTGGTAGGATGAACGTGTGTGTTTTTTGTAAGTCTTTCAGACAAAAACTACAGATCGTATTTCACTATAATTTGGCACACAGATAGTTTGAGCCCTAGATTAACGCATAGTAACACATTAACGGATATTAAAGCGGTAGATATGACCTAAGTTAAATGGTAGCGGAATCATTACACATATCATCAGTGTCTTACTAAACCGACGTGCAACTATTCCAGCGACGTGGTTGTCCAACCGTACAACTCGCTGCTGACGCTGAAGCGGCTGACGGAGAGCGCGGACTGCGTGATGGTGCTGGACAACACGGCGCTCAACCGCATCGCCAGCGACCGGCTGCACATCGAGAACCCGTCCTTCGCGCAGATCAACACGCTCGTCTCCACCATCATGAGCGCCAGCACCGCTACTCTCAGGTGACCTTGTACTTTCATGCTAATGATATAACAAATATTTGCGTTCGAAAATAAAGGTGGATGAGAATAAAGGTGAATCTTTAAGGGTGGTCGAACATTGTATTTCGACTGGGGAGGTACCATCACCACACCTATTTCTAACATGAAGCATTCCTTGCGTTTCAATGGAAGGGTGTGATTGCCGGCACACTTTTACAAGAGGCGACCATCATAGTCCTCGTGAGTAGCAACGCATCTGTGATTGTCTTCAGATAGAACCCACGTTCTATTTGAAGTGGCTTACAGGTGTCCATAGGCGGCAGTGACCACTTACCATCAGGTGGACTGCATGCTCGTTTGCTACTTTATGCATCTTACTGCATTATTATAAAAAAAAGAGAATATTTTCATATTTTCAGATATTCGCGTTTGCAAGAATTATGCGAATGTTTTGGGGATATTGAATTGCAGTGCTTTGCAAAAAAAGGTCGCTTACATCCTCCGGTCCTCTAGAGCCTAGACCAAAAACTGAAAAATCGTATTCGCGAATGTCGGTAGGAGATATTCTTATTGGCGAATATTAAATAAAAACATTAGTTACATCACTACAATGTACTAGGTTTTGGTAATTAACGAGTTGGTAAGTAATCATTGAAATTTTTATTATACAAACAACTTTCCAGTAACATGTACCAGTATAATATAATTATTGGGCAAAACTTGATCTATCCATCCATCCATCCATCAGCCTTTTGATGTCCACTGCTGAACATAGGCCTCACCTAAATGGCGCCACTCCAACCGGTCCTGTGCCCTCTGAATCCAACGGTTTTGCGCTGTCTTCTTCAGGTCATCGGTCCATCTGGTAGGGGGGCCATTGGGGGGTTTTCCGATAGTCACCGCGCTTGGCAAGCGTGTTGGTGACCGCAGTAGATGTAAGCTACACAAGGAGACGCTGCTGCCCATCGCTTGGATTTATGTCCCTTAGTCGCCTCGTACGACATCCACGGGTAGAGAGGGAGTGGTGCTATTCAAAGACCGACACCACACGGCCAACGTGATCTATGTGGGTGTTCAAATCTACGCTGAAATGGCAGGGACCTCTTACCTTCAAGTGGACTTCTTGATCATTTGCTCTTAAAATCGCATAAAGAAAGGTGTATTTAATAGTAGTTTGTACTTGTCAGGTACCCGTCGTACATGAACAACGACCTGATTAGCTTGGTGGCGCCGCTGATCCCCACGCCGCGCCTGCACTTCCTCATGACGGGCTACACGCCGCTGACCGCCGACCACGAGCTCAACACGGTAAAAACGTGCTGGATTGAAATGAAATTAATAATAATAAAGTCTACAACTTATTTAAAGTACTTTTAATTATAGCCTATGTTTTAATTGAATGATTGTTTTTTTAGTAACTTCTTGTTATTCTCTAACATTTGTTTAAATATTTTTGTAGGCTCCGAAAATCCGTAAAACAACGGTTCTGGACGTGATGCAGCGACTGCTGCAGCCTAAAAACATGATGGTGTCGCTCAGCCCCGACCGCAACAACCAACATTGCTACATATCTATACTTAATATTATACAGGTAAGGTTTGTGGTACCTTTGTAGAGTTAGCTCAATTTTGTCTTAAGAACTATTTGGGCGATTGGTTACTTAGTGAAGGATGCTAGAGACTTATTTTCAGGAATATATCAGTGTTTTAGAAAAGGTGAACTTGATTAGATCCGATGAGCTTGATAAAGACCATTTATTCTTTATCCTAATTTCTATATGAAGAGAGTTTATTCATGATGCATTCCGTTAATAGCGGCTTAAAGGGGCTGATTGTAATGTTATTCTCGTGCCTTGTCAGGGCGAGGTGGACCCTTCGCAGGTGCACAAGTCTCTGCAGCGCATCCGCGAGCGTAAGCTGGCGTCGTTCATCCCGTGGGGGCCGGCGTCCATCCAGGTGGCCCTGTCGCGCCGCTCGCCCTACGTGCACGCCTCGCACAAGGTGTCCGGCCTGCTGCTCGCCAACCACACCAACATCTGCTCCGTGAGTACCGTTACACCTCACTGACACCCCCACGGGGGCCTTGGGTTTCGGGATCTCCGACAAAATGCAATCGGTGTCTTCTGAGCGTGTTGCCTGTTTGCACTTGGGATTTGGGAGAACAATTACCCCGCATAAACCACCGAGAAGGACGTCAATATGCTGTCGCGAATACGGGATACATTTCATTCATCTCATTCGTTTCATTCGCAACCCCAGAAACCTTCTTTTAATCCACTCCTTCGAAGCGGTATGTAAGGATGGATTAGATACGTTAATAAGTGTCCGGCTAAGTTACGTTACGACTTACCTGCTTACCTGACGACTTGGTCTAGAATTAAGCCAAGTTACATACCCATATGTAAGGGATCAATGAAATTCATTCGGGTGATATACACATAGGACACATTTTCAAACAAGATTTAATTTAGTGGTCAGTGGTAAAATTGACTAAATGTTCCCATTATGTTTACGACTCTACACGATCCATTGTTACATAATGTATATTACATTATGTACACAGCTGTTCGACCGGTGCCTGCAACAGTTCGACAAACTGCGCAAGCGCGAGGCGTTCCTGGAGGTGTTCCGCAAGGAGCCGATGTTCAAGGAGTCGCTTGAGGAGTTCGACGAGTCCCGCAGCGTGGTGGACGACCTCGTGCAGGAGTACCAGGCCGCCGCCACGCCGGACTACGTGCACTGGAATCCAGGTATTTTTATAATTGTCAACCAACACTCTCAAGTGTGTAAAGTGTTTATATGACACATTCAGTATCCTTCTCGTCAACCCATTATTGTCCCACTACCGGGAAATGCTCTGGCCAAGTGCGAATTGGTAGACTTCACAGACCCATAAGTGTATCTAAAACTTTTTGGGAATTTTCTTAATGATTTCTATAATAGTTACTTTTTTATTTCAGAGAGCAGTCATATATAACAAAGGGTAAAATCCGATACATCTGAGAATCCTGGCGAGAGTAGAACACGACAACAGTTGTAGATGTAGGCATTCCAGAGGAGACTGATCATGTGGAGGGTGTATACTCTATTGTTAAGTTTTTAACAACGTGCCATTACCATTATTGTATTTATATCAGAAATCGCAAGTTCGTTTACCCTTTTATTGATAAGAATGTCATTGTAAATATATTTTAATTTTTTGTTATAAATAATATGTTAAAAGTCAAGCATGTTACTCATAATTAGCGCTTAGTTCGTGCTGTTAATATAATTATTACATAATTTATATGTTTATGTAAAAGCTCGAATCAGAGGTTTAACCTGAGATCTACCAACTGTTTAACGGTAAAAGTACGAAATTATCAAAGATCTATTTGTTTCGAAATCTTACCAATTATCCGGTAAATAAATTTGGTTTATTTCGCAAAAATACGGTTTAATTTAAAAAAAAGACAGCGGTGCAGTCACGTATTGTACGTAATATATATCAGCTATTGAAGAATCAATAAATAGAATTGTCTAATGACTAGTCTGCATGCATTCAGACCCATCCGCCTTGCTCTCTTATGTTGTCATTTCTTACATTTTATTGAAGTATTGTATAAAATAAATTTTGATTAAGCGTCTACTTGATGCACGTCTGCACTTTACGATGTAATAGATAACATAAACAATATCAGAATTTGTTCAGCAGTTTCAAAGATCAGTCTGAAAACTGAATAAACTGAATGTGGATTTTAAGGTTTGATATTGCGCAAAAATCTTCGATTGCAATTATTTTAAACTTACAGATATTTATTTCAATACACATGAAGGTAAATATCGACGCCATGTTTTTAGAAAACGGGCTTTACTTCGAAAAGTATTATTTTAATGTAACTTTTCATAACCCAATGGAAAAGTTATATTCAATATCATATTTATTTTGTGAAATATGAATTCGTTAGTATACAAGTACACACGATATTTGATAGCCTGTCGGATTATGCCCTAGGCCCTTAATTTACGTGGAGTTTTCCAGCAGAGTATTTAACAATTGTAACAGCACTGAATAATCGAATCTGCTATGCAAGCCCTGTATATAGCACAGTGCTATATTATTTTTACACACTGTCGAAATGCAATGTTATAAGTTATAATCATGTTTTTTTTTATAATGAAGCACAAAATATATGTTTTATGTATTTAAAATAACACGGAAAAGTGTAGAACATAATAAATGATAACACCATTTTTGACTTTTTTTTACCAAGAATTTATTTTATTAATTACAACTAATTTTTAATTTTTATTTTACACTGTTTTGTGCCATGCAATGACACATTGTGGTAATTTTTCATACCAAATAATGTGTATAAAGGTACATATGTGGCACGCAGTAGGAGTCGGAAGTATTTATTGAAGGCTTAGCAATATGTATTCTTCACTCCTACTGCTCTACACTCATGTAACAACTACTTCCCATAAGCTTCCTGGATGGTGACCAATACAGTATAATTAGTACATTTTTTTTACTCTGCAATACGGCTGAAATGCATGTAACTGCAAAATGTTTACTGTTGTAAATTGCCATGGCGATGAGATTATCTCTGTACATAACTACAATATAAATTTTGTCACTTAAAATTTCGAAATATTGTTAATATAACTGTAAATATATATTTTCTAAACAAATTACACTGGAAATTAATGTTACGATTCACAATACAATTATGCTATCAGTAAACATTTGGCGAATGCAAATTCAATCACATCATCAAGTTCAATTAAGTGGCTATAGACCAATGCAACGCCGACCTTACATCAAGACCACTATTCGCTTAACAAGTTACTATATTTATATACAGTTTGTTACTTTTTTAATCAACTTAACTTTCTATGGCAACAGCAAACTAAATGTAAAATTAAGTATATTAAAATGTACCTTGTAGTGATTGGATACGAGCGAAACGGAGTAATGATAGATTTAGCAGAACAAAAACCAACACAAGAACTCTTCTAAACTTAGTATAATGTAGTTACTTCGTTGATACTATATTTTTAATTTAACTCCGTTCTGCTTCACAGTTTTCTATCGCATAATGTTCAAGCATAAAATATGGTTTATCGGTGTAGAATACAAGGTTCGAACTTTTATTAAGCCAAATATTTCGTTTCAATATATTCGTAAGGCTATTTACAACGACACTTCATACACTATAATGGATATGACACTTTATTTCTAGGGCCTTACTATGCAGTCTCACTAGATCGAATTGCTTTCAACACATTACAAACAATAAAATAAGAAACCCCGAGTGGATAAGAAACATTACTAAGTAACACAATATTCTAACCATTTATTACACTATAACATGCATTTATAACTCCAATGACTGCAGCATAACAGTGTAACATGAAACAGGCGTGATAAGCAGTGATGAATATTGAGATTTTCATAATATCACACATGCAGTGATACCACACACACTTGAGACATTTTAATCTAAACATTTTAGTTTTGATTTTTAATTCCATCATTGCAAGGAAAACATTGTTAACTGACTGCAACACCGTTAAAGTATACATTGGATTACCGCGGAGTTCGTTAACCATTACAATAAAACGGTACAAGCTACATCATAAGATAATAAATATGCATTATTTTATGTTGCTTTATAAAAAAAAGATTAGCAATATTTCAAATATTCTTGCTCGTTTGTAGCGACATTCGGTGCAGTGGAAACAACTAGATAATGGTTGTAAGAATGAACACGCAATTTCTATTCACAAGTCTCATAACGATACATATACTTTATATATAAAAATAAAATATTTGTCCCTTATACAAAAATGGTTCAAGCACTAACATGAAGTAATATGAATACAATAATGACATGATCACATCAAATCTTGTTGTAGTGCAAGGTGAAAAATGCACTAAATGTAATTTATAAAAAGCAATGATTAAGCATTTTAGAAATAAAAAATAATTATTATAGAAAGACCTCATCAAGCAAAACCATTATCGATCTGCTTTCCAAATGTACTATATAGTCTTCTAAAACATTTTTTTTTTACAGGAATTTAGTACAGTAGAAAAACTTTTTAACAAAGGTAGGTTGTAGGAAATATATATCACAATATTTTCAAATACTCAGTTTTATGCGACAATCAAATGTAGATTTCATTAGTCAAGTATGCCGCAAAAGATTATTGATGCAAAAACCAAATTATAATTTTACCTAAATGAGTGCAGCTCCTCAATAAACCTCTTGGATGATAACTTTTATCCGGATGAAGCACTACCCTGCAGCTCATAAGTCAGTCCTCTTTTGCGGCAGACCGCTATGCTAATTGCGAAGAAAGATGGGTAATGCGGTGCGGCGCAAGTTGGAGACGGCGGCTCGGCTAGGAGGTCTGGCTGGGCGGCTGGAACTTGGGCTGGATGATGGACGTCTTGCGCAGCGGCACGGTGTCGGGCGTGGGGATGGCGTCGCCGGTGGGCAGCTTGGCGGGCGCGGCCGGCGCCTTGAACGGCGCGGCCAGGTTGCCCGGCCGCTGCTTCGCCATTTGATAGTCGCCCGAATCGAAGAACTTTTGCTGAAAAATTATAAACACACATTTTATTAATATGATACATGCGAAAGTTTGTGAAGATGTTTGTGTTTGTTACATGTTTATGCAAAAACTACCGGTCGGATTTCACTGACATTTGGCACACAAAGATTATGACGAGATACTTATGACCGTGGTAGACGTGATCGACGCGTATAAAACCGTGGGAATCACCTAGTATATAGTATAATAATGAACTCCGAGCTTAATATTGTCTGAATTAGTATTGTCACAACACTAGACAGACACACATTAGATGGTGAAAGCACCCATGTTAATGTAAACCTGACTGAACCGTCTCAGGTGGTTTATTATTTATTTAATCATGAGCTTACAGAACAAAAAAACGTAGGGTTTTTTTGTTCTGTAAGCTTAAATTAATTTACATATTTACGTTAATAGGAAAAGGTATCTGTAAATCAGAAAATCACAAATTCAGGCTAGGCACCTCTGATTTCCACTGTTATGTAAATATAAGAGATCAATTAACACCTAGCTAGTCACATATTGCTACCAATAATATGGCAAGCATGATAGTTTTTTTAACTGCCCTGTCATTACAGTTTTTGAATAAAATTTAAGAGCAGATATTACCAAGTGCAGTTAGCAGAAATCTTTGTAATTTAATCCTGGAGTTAATGCTTCCATCCATCCACACTTATCTACCTCATATTTAGTGCTGCTAAGTTTTTATAAGTAAGGTGTATGGTTTGTATAAAGAATTATGGATTAATTTATGGATCTATGGCCATGGGAGTCAGTTGCCATTAATCATCAGCTGGACTGTATTCTAATTTGATAATGTAGTTATATAGAAATACAAAAATTATAAACAGTTATGCTTTTCCTATAAAGATTATTGGTAAACTGATTACGGTCCAGCGTCATGAAACTGTAATTTCCCACCTCAGTAATACTGTCGAAGCCCTAACCATGGTAAAACCACTTACGCCTTTTGCTAGCCTTTTTTGTAAGAACGCAGAATGTCCTCCCGGTCCTCTCCCCAGCATTGCATTTGGAAACTTTGCTTTCAGCTTGGCCTCTTCTAACTTCTCTAATTCTTTTGGCTGCAAAAAATATATAAACACAATTAAGAGTTAATTTTACTATATATTACTCAGGTTTTTCCAATCAAAGACTCCTTGAAAACATTTGTTGAACCAGTTCAAACTTAGAGAAAGCCCAGGCTTTCTCTAAGAAACTGAATAGTTGAGCTTTTATTGAGGTCACAAAAGTTATTCTTAAAAAAAATCTTCTATGATTAATTGTGAAACATCAGTAGTTCCCTGATATAGGTATTCTAGTTAATACGACAACAGTGCATTCATCTAGGTTTTGTAATAAGGAAAATAACTGTAAAGAAAGGAGTTTCAGCTTAAAAAAAACAGGATTTCATCGGTCTAATAAAGTGTACATATATATAACAATATTGTATTACTTACATCTTTAGGAGGTTCGTTTTGATCTGGAGAATCACTCATTTTAAATGGCTGAAACAAGATTATTGTTATTAATATTTGATGACCCGTGTGGTAGAGTGGTTACCATACCGGTCTGACGCACAGGTATCTGAATGATGTGTTAAGATTAATGTTCTGGGTCTGGGTGTTTATGTGTTTATGTATTCCATGGTACCCATGACAGAGGAGAAAATCCTAGTGTGGGGCTATGAGTGTAGGAAGCATGTTTTTTTTTAATTTACAACATGTAAAATTATCATTTGTAATGAACTACCGCCACCACTTTGTAGCTCATAAATATCTATTAACATATTATTATATATGTGGGGACACGCACACACTCATGTGTAGCACATTGTAATGTATGCATTGAATTTAATAAATCAGTTGGCATCTAACTCCTGATCGTTTCATTCGTGTCCCATGCTACAACATATGTATTTCAGAATCATTTATCAATATCATTATTTTTTAATAACCAACTCTTCAAAATGAGCAAATTAGTTTTATATGGCAATGAGAGAATGTGCTAAATACATTATGGTTATTGTCATCTTTATATAACATTGCTTGATTTTTACCTAGCTGTACTGAAAAATTTGCATTTTGTATTGTGATATATTCAATTGTATATAATCAAACAAACCTAAAAAACAGCAGAGGGCAAATTAGGATTTACTTAGGCATGTAGGCATGGTAATCCGCCGCCCTAATTCCTCATGTATCCCTACATCGAGGGCTAAAGATGTTGATGCTCTACTTATGCTATCTTAATCCTCACAAGTAGCAACTCAACTTAAATTGAAAGATAGAAGCACTATTCCATATGAAGTTAGTTTCAGGTTTCTATAGTCAGCAGTAGTCACTTATCACTGTTTGCTACTTCGATCTTATATAAGAAAACGTTTCTGCAGTTATATGTAAAGTATCAAGAATAAGTCTGAAAAGGTTCAATACAGTTGCAGTTTAAGTTCTTATTTTCGTATAATAGTGACGTCATCGCTGCATGGTGAATAATAGTAGTTGATCAGATGGTTTATAATTGTTTTCTATCTAATACTTTACTCTTTGTTGTGTACCCTCGACTTCATAGAAAAATTTGCTCCAATGGAAAGTCACCCAAAGTAAACCTCTTAATTAAACGCCCCTAAAAGCGATTAAAAACAATCAATGAGTAATTATTGTACAGCCGCATTTCATAATTTAACATGCATTCATTTTGTAGCATCAAATACACAACACATGCTCCTACAAATTATTGTGAACAGGATTAACAACACGGTATGTTGACAAATTACATTTTACCTTGTTATTAATTTGTATCGATATATACAAATTCCTTATAAGTATTTCTCACCAAATTAAGAGATATAAAGAAAAAATACATACATCAATTACTTCAAGAGAGAAAACTTATCAACAATCGCAGATTTCTTTTGATCTGAATCACTTTGAAGCGAAAAATGGCGTTTATTTTAATGTTGCCAGTTTTTTTCCTAGTTAACGACTCCTCACTATCTTCATGGATTATCTGCATTACGATTGTCTAGCTGATCGAATTGTTGATTAAATTGCCATCGCTATCAGCCTTGAATTGGCTCTTTTTGCTTTCACAATATGCAACCAATTGGTGATTTTTTTTCATGAAATCAAATAAGTGTGGATATCCCATTATTTTTGATCGCAGCTATTGAGGGCTTGAGCGCGTCTATGGGGCCCATTTTCAGGTGAGCGGCTGGGCCCACCTCACCGTCTGGTCTTTACGGCGGTATGTGACCACGTATAAGCTTCCGCCAACTCTTGCCACCCGCAACCCCGGAAGCCCCTATTAGTCGCCTCTTACGACAGGTAGGGGATACCATAGCCCAATTCTGATCCCGGCACTACAGGGCCGCGGCACCGATACCGTCGGCGATACGGCGACTCCTCCTTCGAGCGGGTCAAAGAGTAGAGCGGGTTCAGCGCGCTTTCTGGGCCGTTCGGCGACTTCCTTTGCTGACATTACGTCATGGCAAAAGGTGATCATGCCATACCTCTTGCCGCCGCAAAAACGGCCGCTGTAGAAAGGCCTGCTTTAAAAGTTGCCCCCTTGGTAGACATCTTTAGTTGTATTGCATAAAGGAGAATGGCGAATTTCAATACATGCTTGGCTCTAATATTTTTTTAAACGTATACTGTTATGACGTGTGTAATTATGTAGATTATCATAATGTAAATTCATTAAAAAGATAATATTTTCTTTAAAACTTAAGGTTTTTTTTTATATAACTTAAGGCATGTTATACTTTGCAAGTCAAATTAATTATACATAATTGTTTTGTTCTTTGTAATTATTACTCCGTTGACTTCGTCTGGTAATTAGCTAACATAAAAAATAAAAAAATATATATAAAAAGATTAAAACAAAAAAAAAGTTTCAATTTTTTAAGTTATAATCTTGTTTGAGGTTAGATGTAGAAATAAAAAAAAAGTGAACAATGACAGTAATTGGTAACTGACAGTTGACGCTGACATTTCGTAATTTTCGTAAACATGCGTTTCATTCCACAGAGAAAATGTATTATAGATTTTAAAATGTGTGCGTGTACTAGCGTACACTCGTAAGAAGTGAAACTTCTTTATGACGTTATTTTTCAAAAAAAACCCCGATAAACCCCCGATAAAGAAGTTTCACTTCAAAAACTGTTAATTTACAACGAAACGTATACCTGACTGCGTTCCCTTTCACATGCAAGTTCTAGAACAAAAAATAAAATGTATTCTTTCATTTTATGCACTACTGCGGGATGTAAAAAATATTCAATTACGGTATAAATATTAACTTAATATAAGGTTTTTTTTCACACTGTCTTTGACTATATACGCAACTAAGGCCAAACTCGCCATTCTCCTTTATTCATTTTGATTAATTATCGTTTGTTTGGCCACTATTGATGATTATTCGATCATAAAAACAATTAAATTCATAATTATTAGTTATTTTTCATCATGTCACTGAATTTGGCCCCACATTTTCCATTTTTTTAATCACTCTACACGTGAGAGCTTTAAAATATCGATATTTTTATTTATTGCTATCTTCCCTAATATATAATCACTGTCATGTGTCATTGATGAAATGATGACACTTGACAGTTGTCTGCACAGAGTACATTATTTATACGTGGTTGTCTGTGCGACTTGAGAGGCAACGAACAGTAATGTTTTATGTTCGTTGCGGTTTAATTTTATTAGTTTTTGTATGATAACGTGATACGAAACAGCGGTCGGGTTTAGGTTCTCTCATACACGTAGTAGGTAGGTTTTATATTATTTACCCATTGAAATCTCCTTATCTTTAAGTATACTTAAAAGTAATAGAGTGCTTTGAAGCCACTTCATTATTTAATTTTTAAACTCATAACTATGCAATTAACGTGTAAATTAGTTTTAAGTTCAGCTTCAAGACACTGGAAGGGATTCCGAATAGTTGCTGCAACGTGACCGGTCTACTCGCTTAGTAGTCAGTTTAGTAGTTAAATGGCGGCAAATCTTTTCTTTAGTAACGATAGGGGACTTTCATACTATGATATGCAGTTTTGCACATCAAGAAGGGTTGGTCAAGTACTAATCATTTGATTTTGTTATTCAATCTAGGAGCAGCAAGATAAGATTATAGATTAGACCACTACAAGAAAATGCCGATGATCAGAAATTCACTTCAATAGTGATATGGATGTCTCATAATCATGGCAGCGGAACCTGAGGATATTGATGGAGCTATCCTCAGCATTGTGGTAGAGAACATCCTGTGCCACGATCGCTACGAGATTGAACTGAACAGGAATATTAACTTTGTTGTGGGATCGAATGGCAGTGGCAAGAGTGCACTCATCACTGCCCTTGTTGTGGGACTTGGAGGGACCGCCTCAATCACTAGCAGAGGGGCAAGGTTGAGTGGTAAGAATATTATACTGTTATCTTGAAACTATTCTGTTGAAATGAAATATACACAAGCATTGTTACACTACAGTAACTTGTATAATTATTAGTATTAATATTGCAGAATTGACAAATTAGCAATCTATAGCTAAAAAATGTGTTTCTTTAAATTTAAAAGAGTTGAATACCTAGTTTTACCTAATCCTATGTCCTTGTAACGTTATTGTTTAAAAAAAAATTGTTTAAAAAAATATTATCTAAAAAAAATCTTTTTCTAGATAATATTTGGAAAATAGTTATTTAAATTAGAATCATAATCTTTATTGACTTAGGTAATGTGTATCTAACTCATGTACATTTGCACATGAATAATATCATGGCCTTACTATCTCCACACCTCTTTCACATCAGGCATAGTTTTATGTCGCATACTGCAACAACTTTCGGACCTCTCAGTTAATGAAAGTGTAAGATAAAACACATTCGTCAAAATTTATTTTCTGTTGGAGACATCAAATCAGATGACTATGTTTTTTACTAGGACTAGATATTTAGTCTTCACTTTTGAGTGAGCAGTGATAGCCTAATGGTTGAAACTTGCCCTCTCAATCGGGAGGTCCGAGGTTCAAACCCAGGCACGCACCACTGATTTATGTGTGTATTATATATTAATTATCACTGCTTTTCGGTGAAGGAAAACATCGTGAGGAAACCTACACACCCGAGAGTTCTTTATAAAAAAAAAAGTTCTCGGAGGTGTGTGAAGTCCACCAATTCGCACTTGGCCAGCGCGGTGGACTATGGCCTAAACTCTCTCATTCTGAGAGAAGACCCGTGCCCAGCAGTGGGACAATAATGGGTTGACGATGACGACTACTTTTGAGTGAAAATATACCCAAGCAGCAAGATGACTATCTACTGTATATTTACGCTTTCTACACTCATAACATGGTAAGTGGTCACTGCTGCCCATGGACATCTGTAATCAATTCATATAGAAAATGGGTACCACCTGAAGTCAATCACAGATGTGTTGCCACTCCCGAGGACTATGATGGTCGCCTCATTTGAAAGTGTGCCGGCAACCACACCCTTCCACCAAACGCAAGAAATGCTTCAAGCCAGAAATAGGTGTGGCGGTGGTGCTTCACTGGTCGAACTACACTGGTTATACCACCTTCAACCACTTTACCCTGAAAAATCCTTCTTATAGTGTAACATCCCTAAGATTGTCTAAACTGAAACAAACTTTTAACTTGAAATGTTATAAATTTATTTAAGATATTATCAAACGAGGTGCAGCATCAGCTTCAGTGGAAATAAAGATAAAGAACAGCAGTCCCGCAGCATATAAACATAGTGTCTTTGGAAATTCTATCACTGTCATACATAATTTTTCTCCTACTAGTTCTTCATACAAGGTGAAGTCACATACAGGTAATTTTTTCATTAGTTAAGCTTACCACAATATCTTAGCAGTTAAAGTAACAGTTTCAAAACAAAGCTTTTGCACTTATTACTTTCTTCGATTCCATCCAATGCATATTCTACAATAAGGACATGGGGCTCTTCGTAAAAGATGTATATAGAGCTTTCTTTAAAAGCCAGTGATGTTTTTTTGAATACTTGAAACTGGCGATAAGACGGGCTACCTGATGGTAAGTGGTCACACCGTCGCCTATGGACATTTGTAACACCAAAAGAGTCGCCAAAAGCTTTGAAGGAGAGCTCTTTTCGCACTTTTTTTGAGGAGCCCCATGTCGTAACGCTCCGGGGATACCTCAGGAGGAAGCTCATTCCACATCTTGCACGTCCATGGCAAAAACAGCGTGCAAATCGGACGTGGAGGACCGCCAGAAGTCCTGTTGATGTGGAACTTGATCCTTCGGTGAGTGGTGCAGTGGAAGAAAGGTGACGTAGGCACCAGGTCAAAGTGTTCCTCAGAACACTCGCCATTGTAAAGCCAGTAGAACATGCAGAGGGAGCCTATGTCCCTGCGTAGACTCAGGGATTCTAACCAGCCAACAATGTGTTGGTGATTCCTCTGGTTTTGCAAAGGTCTATATGTGACGGTGACTACTTCCCATCAAACAGCCCATGATTTTTATAAACTTCATTGCAGGGGAAGTGAAATCTACGAAATTTAAAGATGTACGTGAAATATTGGCTCATCACAACATCCAAGTGGATAATCCAATATCTGTGTTGAATCAAGAAGAAGCTAAGTCTTTTCTCAGACGTAACGACAAGGAACTGTACACTTTTTTCAGGAAAGCCACCAATTTTGATGACACTGAAAATAATTACAAAAAGACTTTAGAATTATGCGAGAGGGCAAAGAGTGTTTGGAATAGAAAGTATGAGGTATGAATTACGTGTCATGATTTTCTATTTTATAATTGTGATAAAATTTTATTAAAGGAAGCAAAACAAGTTTCACTCCTAATTGAAAAAAATCTAATTTTGGGAATAGTTTGGGCGAAGAAAAATCCCACTTAACTGATGACACCTTTATTTATGTCTTAGGCTACATCTCCACAATTCTTAAGTATGTTTTTCAACTAATTTGCATGAGACACAAAAACTAGGAAACATAAAATATAGAATGGGTGTGTATTTCAGGCTTCCAAGGTGTACGAGGAGAAATACAACGAGTGGAAGGCCATATACGAGCTGATGAAGTCGCAGTCGGAGCTCGAGGAGCAAGAGAAGCGGCTGCAGAACGAGTACTACTGGTGCGAGGTGCAGGAGCTGGAGGCGGCGGCGGCGGAGGCCGAGCGCCTGCTGCGGCGCCGCACGGAGGACTGCGCCAAGCTGCAGGCCGAGCTCGACGCGCTGGCGGCCGCGGACGACGAAACTCTGGCGTTCGTTTTGTTTTTTATTTGACTGAAGTAGCAAACTAGCATGCAGTCCACCTGATGGTAAGTGGTCACTGCTGCCCATGGACATCTGTAATCAACTACATACAGAAAATGGGTTCCATCTCAAGTCAATCACAGATGCGTTGCTACTCTTGAGGACTGAGATGATGAATGAATGAATGCTTTATTGACAGTAACTACATGTTGCACACAATATAAAGCGTTTTATACAAACACAAAAGCAATGTCTATAAATTGTATAAAGTAAGTAAGAAGAAAGTGGCAATAATTTAATGCAACACAATCAGTGACTGCGAACAGGTACAGACTCAGCAAATGCCATAAATATGCCAAACATATGCCATAGCTAGGAAGACCATGCCATGGCGCTGATTTTCAGTCTGTCCTTTTGTTATAATAGCGTCACTTGGACGGCTGCTTCAAGTTAATTTTCTTGTTGTGCCATGTTTTTATTATCTATTTAAGTCACCTGGACGTTTAAGTTGATACGATCATATATAAAAGTGAGCCGGTGTCGGTAGTGAGTGCGAGTGTGTTGTCCAGCGCGGCGCGGTCGGAGCTGGAGCGCGCGACGGGCGAGCGGCGCGCGCTGGAGGCGCGGCTGGAGGAGCGGCGCGCGGCGCAGCGCGGGGCGGCGGCGGCGGCGCGCGCGGCCGGCGCCGCCGCGGACCGCGCGCGGGACCGCCGCGCGCGCGAGCGGGACAAGTGCGAAACGCTGCGCACGGAGATACAGACCATCCAGTACGTACACAAGGGAATGACGTGCTCAACGGTTGTTGGCGATTTATAATATAACTAGTTGATCCGGCGAACTTCGTTCCGCCTAAAAGTCAAAAATGTAAAATTATCAATGTTTCTCCGCTATATTATACATAAAAACCTTCTTCCTCTTGAATCAC
This sequence comes from Spicauda simplicius, assembly GCA_949699795.1. Lineage (NCBI taxonomy): Eukaryota > Metazoa > Arthropoda > Insecta > Lepidoptera > Hesperiidae > Spicauda > Spicauda simplicius. The sequence goes on along the minus strand of OX453058.1, from coordinate 22,150,232 downwards.
TCTATCCATTAAAAAAACTTCATTAAAAACGGTAGCGTAGTTATAAAGATCTAAGCATACATAGGGACAGACAGCGAGAAGCGACTTTGTTTTATACTATGTAGTGATTAAAACAAGAGGTATACTAGGTCAGGTGTTATTCGTCCCTGTAGTTCCGGGATCAGAATAGGGCTATGGCATCCCCTGCTTACAAAAACCTACCAGTCGGTTTTAGCTGAAATTTGGCACACACTAAGTTTGTGACCTACAATACCCATTACCCAGGATACCCATTACCGTGGGAGACGTGACCGAAGTGAATACAGCCGCAGGAATAAGCTAGCTCGAATATGTGATACTATCGTTAATACGATCATTGATTAATTAACCGTGCCTTGTTATCTGGCAAACCAGTTATTAGTTGAGGATGTGATAAGTGAAGGATTTATCATCTTTAATTTAGCCATAATTTTTCAATCCTACCCTAATTATGAAAGATCAGAGCCACCTCTTTGCGGTTCTAACAAATTAGTTTTTTTGCTAATGTCATTACGGGGAATACGGCTCGTCTCGGACGGCACTTTTATTATATTATATCAAAACATATTCTATGAAAGTTATTAGTCTATTCTGTACTTTCTACACACCATAGGATTTTCTCCTGTGTTGGGAACACCTTTTGATATTTGTGAAATGATAAGTAAAACTGAGTGTAAATAAAGGTTTATTGAGTTATATATAACTAAAGTAAATGAGTGCTTGTATGAATGATTGATCGAGTACACTCGCGAAGTTGTCTTGTTTCGTACGCGTCACGTAATGCACTGAATGTTATAATTATGTGAATGAAGAAAATGCGTGATCAGCAATGTGCGGTCGAAGACCGTACATACTCCCGGGCGAGAGAAATGAGATGAAATGGAATGGATGATGTGAATATCTAACCTAGTACAAGATGATTGGCAAACAAAATTGGATTAATCATAAAACTTATGAGTCTCTACACTAATCACTTAAAAACTGTTTTCCTAGCTACGGGTGACGTCGATCGTTCCACATGAATGTTTTGAAGGTGTATTATGTCACTGGACGCATTCCCGCACTGACCACTAACACTAACACTAGCATTTGCGGCAGCCCCAGTAGTGGCGGCGGGCGGCGGCGCGAAGACGCACCTTCGTCGCAGCTTCCTGCACGCGATGGCGATGCACGCTGCGCCCGCCACTCCGATGATCACGTAGATGGCCGTGTAGTGATGAATGTCGTGACTAGAGACTTTGTCGGACAGCACCATCTCAGATTTAAGATGGTCAATCTGTTTACCAATCTCAACCAATTGTGTGTGATTGATAGTTGTCATGTCGTCAACTATATCTAACGGCACGGAGATATTGATGATGCGGTATATCCCCCCGGCTTCTGGCCATTGGATGTCAGACGAAATGTTCATGATACTGCTCCTCGAATTATGGGTGTATACAGTGAAGTCATCGGCTTTCATTATGCAATCTTGACCTAGGGTTACTACACCGGCGCGGTTAAGTTTCACATTAGAAATATGATGCTCACACAATAAACGTAATGAACAATCGTTGCAGCAGAAGTACAGGTAGGTATTAATTGAATGTAAGTTTGTCCACTTGTTTTTGCATTCGGTTTCGCTTGTTGCACACTTATTGTTTTTATCTTTCACGCACAGATTATCTTCGAATCTCATATTATAGAATGGTCTATGCACGTAGCACAGGTACAAGTGTTGATGATAGAGGCATGCTTCAATGTCTAGACTAGATAAAGGTACGTAAATATCTTTTTTCAGGCTGACCCCCACATAGTCAGATATGGGAATTACGCTTCTCATTCGGTCACCCACTTGCACTGGTACAGAGTGAACCTGGTACAGCTCAAAAATATCTCTGAGTGTAAGGGGTATGCGAATTTCAAATAATAAAAATTGTTGTGTCATTTTTGTACGAATACGAAGTAATTGATATATATGTTGAATGTCTTGAATGTTTTCTATAGGAAGAGATAGATCCTTATTTAGGTGAGAAGAAATAATACCAAGTTGTTCTTGAAGCTGCTTCGGATTCATCAGGTGAGTATTTATTTGTCCATTATGTATATCTGTGACTGTTTCTAATAAAATATTTTGAATGTTTTGCAGGTTATTTAACATATTGCTGGCTATTATTGCTGAAAGGGTGAAATCGCTCATTTGTTGCATGTACGCAATATCTTGTTTAACTGAATTTGTCTGTGTTTGCAAGTTGACGATATGTTGATTTATTATTTTATATTGACTATTAATTGTATCTTCTGTTCTCTTTAATACATTGTTTTCGGCTTCAATGATTGATGTCTGATTTTTAAATAATTTTAACAGATGTTTTTCATTGTCTCTTATGAGTGTTATGTCATTTTGGTATTGTTCTGCGAAATGTTGATCCAGTACTCCGAATAGACTGTTGGCAAGGTAGCCCACTCCATTGATAAAACCACGCTTACGTCTCAAATGCTGACCCATCAACACGTCATTATAGTATTCGAGTTCAGCGCCCCCGTGACGCAGCTGGGTGAGGATCGCGTTGCAATGAGTGTTCAGTATAGTGTTATTGCAACTCTTTTCTAAATAATCGACATATTTTGTAAACGCCTTTATTCCTTGCCAATAAGGTCGAGTGTTGTAGTAGGCTACCAGTTTCCAGTCGTCTCTTATGATTTGCATGTTTGATAGTTTATCAAAATACAGAGCCTGATTATTGCTAAATTGAGTATTTGTCAGCTGATTATTACATTGTCCTGATGTAATCAAACCGAAAAGGAATAATGTAGACATGAGTGTATAGAATATATTCAACGGTTTGCGACGTCTCCTTGGTCGTGTCTCCTTTTGCTCCGTCTCATCTTGTTTTTGAGTGTTTTGCTGTTCTTGATTGGTTAAAAGTGATATTTTTGTAATGGGTCGCTTTATTACTCCCGTTTTTGTTTTGAGAGTAACAACACGTACGTAGCCATCTTTACCTGGGTGCAGTTCGATCACTCTGCCAAGAGCCCACTTTCCTGCTGGTATATTTGCATCATGTATAACAACGATGTCGTCTATTTGTACATTTTCCTTTCTGTTTTGCCACTTGCTTCTGAAGTTCAATTGTGCGAGGTATTCCATTTTCCACCTTTTCCATACGTCTGTAAATATTTTTTGTGTTAGTTGCCATCTTTTCCTTTCGTCATTCTCAGTGCCTATGATGTGCAATGTAGGCCCACTGGAGAGAAAGTGTGATGGGGTGAGAATAGACAGATCTTCAGGGTTCTCGGTTGCGGTCTTGAGTTGAGGCAACCTTCAAGCTGGGCAAGTAAGGTTGAAAATTCTTCGTATGTAAGTTTTTGCTCTCCAATAACTCGACGTAAATGATACTTTAAACTCTTTACTGCTGCTTCCCATAGACCCCCGGCACTGGGCCAAGAAGGAGCATTGAAATGCCATTCAACCTCCATGTCACTTAATTCTTGAAGTAATGCGGGATCCAAAAGCTGTTGTAGATCCACGAAGCTGTTTTGTAGTGTTCTAGAAGCTCCAACGAAGTTGGTTCCGTTATCGGAGTAAATGTGACGTGGTGCGCCGCGTCTGGATGCCATCCTTCGTAAAGCGGCTAAGAATGCTGAGGAGCTCAAGTCCGACACTAGCTCCAGATGAACTGCTTTGGTAGCCATACATACAAAGACGGCTATATAACCTTTGGATGTCTTCACACCTCTACCCGTATTGCTCTTAACATCAACAAAACCGGTAAAGTCTACACCGGTGTGATGAAAGGGTCGCGAAGGGTTACATCTCGCGAATGGCAGGTCTCCCATAAGTTGAGTATGTTTTGATGGAGTGTGACGTCTGCATGTCGTACACGTGCGTAATCGCTTTTTTACGGCACGGATTCCTCCCAGTATCCAATAATTTTGTCTAATGTGTGATAAAGTCAGCCGTGGCCCACCGTGAAATGTAAATTTGTGTGAATGATCAATTAAAATGTCTGTTAGATGGGTACCGGCTGGAATAATTAATGGGTGTTTCATATTTTCACCGATGTATGCATTTCTCAGACGACCTCCGACTCTCATTGCTTCATTTTTGTCTAAAAATGGATTAAGGCATATGAGAGAGCTCTTTGAGTGTACGTTTCCATGTTTTTGTAACTGAAGTATTTCCTCTGTGAAATACACCTTTTGCAAATGTGTGATAAGTTTTAGTTTAGCGCCTTTTAATTCGTCCGTAGTGAGGTATGGCAACGTGACACGCGCACGTGTTACAAAACGCTGAACCCATGCCATAATTCTTACTAAACGCGTGAAGGAGCTATGTTTATTTATTAATTGTTCAATGAAATTGTCTTTTATGTCGTATGTAATAACGTTTACATTTTTATTGGATCTTAACTCATGGTTGGTTGAATAAATCGGAATTTGTTGTTCTTTGTTTTGGTCGTAATTTCGCAACCAATCTGGACCATTCCACCACAGCGAATGCTCTTGTAGTTGTGATGTTGAAATTCCTCGACTCGCATAGTCTGCTGGGTTATCAGCTGATTTTACATATCTCCAGCATGCTGGCTTCATCACATCTGTGATCTGGCGGACCCGATTGGACACGAACGGCTTCCAACGGCTTGGCTCACCCTGAATCCAACCTAGAACTGCTGTAGAATCTACCCATCCATAAATGCTAATGTTGTGACCTTTAAGGCTGTTCTGTACCTTTAACATTAATTTTGAGAGAAGATGAGCTCCACATAGCTCTAGGCGTGGGAGGGTTATATTTTTATTCTGAGGAACTATTCTAGATTTAGCGGCAACGAGAGTAATGTGTGAATTATTATTATGAATGTTTTGAGTCTTACAATAAATAACGCATGCGTAAGCTTTAACTGATGAATCACAGAACCCATGTAACTCTACGTCACATTGTTCGGTGCAGTTCAACCAACGAGGTAATTGAAAGTCGTTAAGAAGTTTTAACTCTTCTCTGATTTTCTGCCATTCTTCTTTGATATTTTCAGTTAATTTATCATCCCAGTTAAGATTCAATGTCCAAACTTTTTGAAATAGAAGCTTTAATTTTGTGCTTACAGGACATAACCATCCCAGAGGGTCAAATATCTTTGATATGTCTGAGAGCAGACTTCGTTTTGTTAATTTAGATGAGGTATTAATGTTGAACTGGAACTTGAATTCGTCCTTTACGGGATCCCAACGAAGTCCGAGAGTTTTGCTAGATTCTGTATGCTTGAAGTCAAATGTGTGATCCTGACACTCGTTGACATCCTGAAGCAGGTCCGATTTGTTAGAAATCCATTTACGTAAATTGAAGCCACCTGATTTTAAAATATTGATAAGATCTTCTTGCAGTTTTTTCGCCGACTTGAGATCAAACGCCCCACTAACTAAATCGTCCATATAAAAATCTTCTTCGAGCACCGTCCGAGCTGGGCTTTGTGTATATTTGTACCCTTCATCTAATGCTAGTTGTTTGAGTGTCATCATAGCCAAGAAAGGTGCCGATTTAGTACCGTAAGTGACAGTTGTTAATTGATACTCCTGTAGGACTTGGCTAGGGTTGTCTCTCCAGATAATTTTTTGATATAATTGATCTTCCTCATGCACGAAAATTTGCCTAAACATCTTTTCAATATCTGCCGTAAAAGCAAATTCGTATTGACGCCACTTCATAATTAAGGTCATTAAGTCCTTTTGTAAATTAGGCCCTCTTTTCATGACGTCATTTAGGCTAAGCCCTGTGGATGTTTTTGATGAAGCATTGAAAACTACCCTTAAAGCTGTGCTCTTTGAATCATCCCTCAACACGCAATGGTGCGGTAAATAGCAACCGAATATCGAGTTACGTTCGCATTTATGCATATGCCCTAAAACATGATATTCATTAATAAATAATTTGTATTTGTCTGCTATGTTTTGCTGTTTATTAAACTTGCGTTCTAATTGTTTAAATTGTGCAATGGCTGTCGATTTAGAGTTCCCTAAGTGTGATTCAAAATCCGTTTTAAATGGAATGCGTACTACATATCTTCCATTCTTTTGACGTGCTGTTGTTGACTGATAATATTGCATGCATTCTAAGTCTTCAGAGGACATATCATTGTTTTCAGAAATATCCTCGGTTGACCAAAATCTTTTCAACTCATCAATGTTATTGATAACTACGTTGCATTGAAGGGTTGTGACATTGCCACATAAAATCCAACCTAATTGAGTTTGTTGTGCTACTGGTGTATTATTGTTGCGAATAATGCCATTTAAAATTATTTTCGAATAAACATCGGCTCCTAATAAAAGATCAACCCGGCGACTCAAATTAAAGTCGGGGTCTGCAAGTTGTATGCTATTTAAATGAGGCCAAGACGGTTTTTCGAATGTTTTATTCGGTAAATTATTGATTAAGTTACGCATGATGTAAGCTTCTACTGTAAAATCGTAATCGCTATGAATGGAAGTGCAATTGATTGTAATTAAACCTCTACAGCTGTTTTCCGACGACCCTACGCCGAATATGACACCATTACAATGTCTTCTCGGGTGACCTAATTGTTGTGCGGCTCTTTCAGAAATAAGTGAGGTTTGCGAACCCTGGTCAATGAGTGCTCTCATGGTCTTAAATGAGCCATCTGCTGCTTGTATCTTAACAAGAGCAGTAGCTAGAAGGATTTCTGAAAGATCGGTTTTCGACACGTGAATATTGTTAGAACTAGACGGAACACTATTGTCATTTTCATCGGAACGTGAGGGTTTTGCTGCTTTTTGTTCAAATTTTTTAACGTTACAAAATGAGTCATGTAATAACGTGTTATGTCCTAAGTTACATACACGGCATCTTTTGTCAGACGTACAATTTTTACCATTATGATTAAACAAACAGTTACTACATAAATTTAATTTTGCAATTGTATTTCTTTTCTGATCAGCGTTTTGTACTAAAAATGATTTACAATAAAATATTCCATGATCATTTTTACATAGCGGGCATTTTGTTGCTGATGAATATGGAGTCTTATTACTATAATAATTAATGAATGGTTTATTTTGCGTGTTAGAATTTGGATAATTGGTAAATTGATTGTAAGGCGTTTTATGCTTATTTGGCGATTCTCGATCACGTTGATATTCCACGTGCGGTTGGGATTTTAGTTTGTCAGCTTTTCTGCGCGAAGTTTCTAGCGAAGTAAATTTCGCTTCTAAATAATCTAGAAAATCTTTTAACACAGGAATTTCACGTGGGTTTTTGAGTGATTCTATGTAGTCACTATGAGTTTCAGCATCGAGCTTCTGGGCCAGCAGATGAATGATGAGCGGATCCCAGGTTGATATTTCGACGCCGAGGTTTTTGATTGCGTGAAGGCACTCATTAGTGGTGTCATGTATCTTCTTAATGATTGCCGCCGATTGGTATTGCATAACGGGTACATTCAATAACGTATTTATGTGTGCTGTGAATATTAATTTTTTATTGTTAAATCGGTTGTTCAGAATCTCCCAACAAGCGTCATAATTTTCTGAACTGATTGTCAAATGTTAAATGAGTTTTTCGGCGTCACCTTTCACTTTACTCTTTAAGAACTGCATCTTTTGAGCATTTGAAAGAGATGGATTGTCATGTATAGCTTCCATGAATAAATCTTTAAATGATGACCACTGTTGATAGCTGCCGCCGAAAGAAGGAATTTCTATTTGAGGTGTTGATTTGTCGCGATGTGAAACCGACCACATCTTGGCGTTGAGTGTTTTCTTTAGATCGTTGTATGTTTTTTCATGGCTTGAGAAAGCTTCCTCATAGTCAGCATTTTCTCCACCAAGTTCACTATCAATCTCCCAGTGTAAGGAGTCAATAACAGACCATCTTGATTGAATTGATCTTAGCGCATCTTCATATTCCCATTGGTGTTTTAAAGAATTAACGTCTATATTTGATACTGTGCGTGAAAAGGCCCTAAATTGTGAAACTTGTTTACGCAGCAGGTCTTCGGATTTGCTGTTGGTTCCTTGCGACCTGTTGCTGGACGAGGATGGAATCGTAAATTTTGCCGGTTGTACCGGTGTGGCAACCCTACCATGCTTTTGAATGAAATCTTTGGTTGATTGATAAAATTCCCCTACCTTTTCATAGATAACGTTGATAAAGTAACAATGACTTCTGTCACCAAACCCACACATTTTAATATGGTTGGATTGGAACTCCTGCCAATAAGAGTCCAGAGTCTCTAATCGGCGCCTAATGTAATCCGGAGTCTTGCGCTCCGCTGCATCTTTTTTGAAGTTTGAAAGGAGCTGTTCCATAGCTCCCTTCAATTGCATTTGGGTCTCATAGATGTCCTCCATTGAGTGCGCCATGGTTGAATGATAAAATTAAAAAGACCTTACTTGAATGCTTCGGGAAAGAAATATGAGTGACTCTTCCCGATGATTGATGATGATGTGGTGCTGGTCTGGTAAGCGGGCACGGAATCCACAGATACAAACAAGAGGTTGTCACTTGATAATGTCACTGCAGACACTCGCGTAAGGTCCCGCTTTCCGAAGCTCGAAGGACCATAAAGATGTTGGGAACACCTTTTGATATTTGTGAAATGATAAGTAAAACTGAGTGTAAATAAAGGTTTATTGAGTTATATATAACTAAAGTAAATGAGTGCTTGTATGAATGATTGATCGAGTACACTCGCGAAGTTGTCTTGTTTCGTACGCGTCACGTAATGCACTGAATGTTATAATTATGTGAATGAAGAAAATGCGTGATCAGCAATGTGCGGTCGAAGACCGTACATCCTGTGTCGTGGGTACCATGGACACGCATAAGACGAATACCCAAACTCATCATTCAGATACCTGAATTATAAGTAAATTTGAGATTGCTGGAGACCAGAGGCGGATACGAATCGCGTTTCTCATGTAGTAACCTCGCGCAGGCAGGACGCGGGCGGCGCGGGCGCGGCGGCGGCGGCGGCGCGCGCGGCGGCGGCGGAGCGCGCGGCGCGGGAGGCGGGCGCGCGCCGCCGCACGCAGGAGCACGCCGCCGAGCAGGCGCGCGCGCACGACGCCCGCGAGCGCGACCAGCTCGAGGACGCCACCGCGAGACTGCGCGCGTGCGAAAAGGAACACGGTAAATCTTACTTCCCTATTAGACTGCGTGCGTGCGAAATGGAACACGGTAAACCATCTTACTTCCCTATGCTATGTATAAACGAAACCGGCGGTCGCAGCCCGGTATATGAATTTTATGATGGAGCTTACTCGGTTTTTTCTTCTGTTTTCTAACCTGGAGGTATTTGGAGCGATGAAGATAATTTAGTTTAAAGCTAACGAAAAATACAGCTGTGATGCAATTATAATTTAGAAGTAACGCGACTGTAGCTGACCTAAAATGCATGAAACTCGTCGACTATGCTATTATGGTGGATGGTCTGGACACTATCATCCCTCTCCTATATACGCTGATATTTTTGTTACGCTAAATATTGTGTTTTTTTTTATTATCTTAAAAACATCACATCTGTACTGAACGCATGTGTTGGTGCAGATTTAAATAAATAAACGTAGTGGTGGTGTGCAGAGAAGGTGCGCGGGCAGCTGGCGGCGCTGCGGGCGCGGCAGCGCGCGGGCGGCGGCGCGCGCGCCAGCTTCGGCCCGCTCATGGAGCGCCTGTGCGAGCGCGTGGCCGCCGCTCGAGGCTCCTTCAGCCAGCCGCCGCGGGGACCCGTCGGTAAGTAGCCCTATTTTCTTGAGGGGGAAACCTTCAAAAGGTACCCGATGAGCTGACCGAAACAGTCATGTCCGGAGAGTATCTGAGTCACGCGGTAGGTCACTCGACCGTTGCTTCGCATCCATGCGTAAATATTCAGCAGGATAGCGTCGATCACCCGTTAGCAAATGCTGCGTGGCTTCTTGAGTCGCTCGCGCCAGCACCTACGAAGCGCTTCGATCGTCCCTTTGCCGAAACCGAGTCCCTAAGCCCCAGGGACATTACCTTCACTCTCACGCCTTTCACCGACTCTACATTTAATATAACTTTATTTATAATATGAACCTTCATGGTGGTAGAACGCGTTGCTGCAGCCGTAGCGGTATCGACACCACAACTTTTCTATATTATATTTTTTTACATTTATTATATTATTGTTAAGAATCCCTTCTCTACATTAAAAAAGTGGAAGAATGTATGCGGTGGATGTACTGCCACGAATATTTCTAACGTGAAGAAGTTTCATTTGAAGTGACTATCTTAGATGCGTCTGACCGGACCGGCCGTGGGAGCAAGAGCAGGGTTATGTGGAATTCTTACCACCTTAAAACCGCCCAGTGGCCGTCCTCGGCGCTACGAAAAGATCTTCGGGATCTCCAAAGCAACGCAACCGAAGTCCTCTGAGCGCGTTGCTTTATCGGGCTCCTCCCGGGTTAGCGGTTGGGCCTACCGCTTCTATCTAGTTTGTAGACTATATGCAACCACACATGCCGCCATCCTTCCCGGGGTCACCAAACTGGACGGTTAAAATTCCCAACTTCCCGACAGATCGACTGCATGCTCGTTTGTGTTGACAGTTTCAAATTTACATTATCATTTACTTCATGACATTTTACAAAAGTGTAAAAAACAGTATTTTTTAACTTATTTGTAGTAAAATTATAATTATTTTTTAATTATAATTGATGCACTTTCCATCATTACACCTTAGCAGAAAGCCTATTTGTATAATTCAATAATATAAAATTATGTGTACTTCATTGAGGTAACATAATGTTACACCACAATACTTCAATTGATTAACCATTAACATATTGCTAATTAAAAATAACTATCCAGGGGCATACCTGTCATTGGTGGACAATAAGTGGGGGAGTGCCCTCGAGCACATTATCGGACATAAGTCATTGAAAACCTTCTGCGTCAACAACGCCCAGGACTCTAGGAAATTATTTGAGATCATCAAAGAGGTGAGTAGAAACACAAAACATTTTATCATACAATTAAAATATGCAGAGAACAACAATTATGTGAAATTTATCACTACATAGTATAAAACAAAGTCGCTTCTAGCTGTCTGTCCCTATGTATACCTAGATCTTTATAACTATGCTACGGATTTTAATAGCTATATAGCTTCTCTTACTAAACGTGGAAAGTAATGACGCTCAGCGGATAAAGAAATCAAAAAACATCCTAAGAACTTGAACAGAGAAGGAAGAAGATGGTTTTAAACTAGCACAAGCGTGAAATTCGGTGGTTAGTTTATGTAAATCGCATATAGTACAAAGTGTGGTGCGTAAGGACACAGTGTTGTGTGTCGTGATATGGAACCTAAAAAATAAAAACGAACTAGATGGTAGGGTAGATAGGTTAATTTACCACTAGTGCTTGTGAACGGTTTCTCGCCGCCACCGCAGTTTGGCCGCAACCGGGTCGAATGTCGGCAAAAAGAAGTCTATAAGAATTCATAAACCCCATATCGTGAGTACCGGTTAAGTATTCAAATGTATCAATTCTGCGATAATACTAGTCTCAAATCATATATTACAATATAGCTGTTTCGCGAAAAACAAAAATTGAAGTTTAACCAAGATGTTTGGAGATTGTGGAGACTAAACATAAAGTTATTTTATGATTAACTAGCTGACCCGGCGAACTTTGTTCCGCCTAAAAGTAAATAATCTAAAATGATCAGTGTTCCTCCACTATAGTATGCATATATTATACAAGAATGGCTAATCACTCATTATTTCACTGAAAAAGACAAACCCACTGAGTTTCTTGCTGGATCTTCTCTGTTGAGGTCGTGTTCTGATCAGGTGGTAGTGTAAAAAATATATATATGTAACTGACAATTTGTAAGTGCCACTATATTATGCATATATTATACAAGAATGGCTAATCACTCATCATTTCACTGAAAAAGACAAACCCACTGAGTTTCTTGCTGGATTTTCTCTGTTGAGGTCGTGTTCTGATCAGTTGGTAGTGTAAAAAATATATATATGTAACTGACAATTTGTAAGCGCCCCCCTAGGCCTATTCAAAATAAAGACATTTCATTTCATTTCGTACAAACTTTACTCTGGGATCACTATCTATTAAAAAACTGCATTAAATTCCGGAGCGTAGTTTTAAAGATGCATACATAGGGACAGACAGCGGGAAGCGACTTTGTTTTATACTAAACAACAAATACCTAGATGTAGTATGTTGTGGACCTAACCTAAGGAGATTTATCTGTGCACTTACCCAAATTCCGCCAAATTTGTAGTAACCTAGTTGCAGTAGTAACTCTACGATATATCATTGTTATATAGTTACACCTGTCATTCCACGCACCTCATATATCACACCAAGCGACTTATGACTTACGTCTTGAGCACTTTAAGATGACACAACCGTCGTATTTCATAGACATTTTATTTCTTAAAAAACTATTAACTGGCCCTATAGTTTCCTGTAGTTTACTGAATGAAATTCAACTCAACGTCCCATTCTGGTATCCACGCCATCCCATATGCAAAACATTCAACACTTGTTCTAATGTGCAAATCCGAACAGGCATGTAATAACATATAAATACATAGATAATAATCTCCGTATTTTGTCAGGTGTTCACGGAGGACATGCCGGGCGTGGCGACGAGCCGCTTCCTTCCGGCGGCGCACGACGTGTCGGCGGCGGCGGCGCGCGCGGCGGGCCACGTCACGGCGCTGGACGCGCTGCGCGTCAGCGACCCCGTCGTCGCCAACTTCCTCATCGACAACTTCGCGCTCGAGGCCGTCGTGCTCGTGCCCGACCAGCGTACGTGCACCCCCATAGCGGTATATTTGTACACTAGTTGACTCGCCGAACTTCGGTACGCCTAAAAGTCAAAAATCGAAAATTATCTGTGTGTGTATTATGCATGTTTAAAACATAAAAAACATCCTCTTGAGTCACTCTATCTTTAAAAAAAAACTGCAATTAAATCCATAGCGTAGTTTTAAAGAACTAAGCATACACAGGGGCAGATACCGCGAAGCGACTTTGTTTTATACTATTTGTGTGAAGTATCTTGGTTCTTTAATTATCTTGTATGTTGTTTCTTTTATTGTTAATCTCGGGCGTGGCAGAGCGCGCGGCTAGCCGCTTTTCCAGTTTAATATGAAACCGCTCCAAAATATCAACCGCCGCGCTTGGAAATTTTGGAGCGGTTTCATATTAAACTGGAAAAACAATTAACAGCGGGCGCGGTTAACCGCTAGTGCGTAAGAGGGCTTACTCTAGTCATGAGTACAGTTAGTATAATATATTGTTGACGCGAATCTGAAGATTTACCCCTTACCGAAAATGTTGAACGCTGCTAAGCAAGTCTTCACCCGTAAAACAGAGACGGCGATGCGGCTGACGGACCGCGAGGAGCGCGTGCCGCGCGGGCTGCAGCGCGTGGTGACGCAGCAGTGCGCGGAGTACTACCCCGCGCCCAACTACCGCTCCTACGGCGGCCGCGCGCGCCCCGTCAGCTTCCTGCACCAGGACCTCGCCGGACGCATACAGTATGACGCTTTCTATACTCTTAGTTCCGAGCTACGATAGAAAACATCAAATAATAAATTCATCATTCTGATACCTGTCTGGCCGGGGTTGAATCCGGATCGATTGTGTCTCGGACCGGTAAGGTGACCGCCACTCGGGTCGAACGGCATCCAGTAACCGTCCTCCACTCCTTGCTGTGTCACAGTTGGCAGCGCCTCGCTTTTCTTGGTTAACACTATGGACTTCTGCCCTGCTCGAATACAGATTTTGAATAATAATAGTATTAAAAGGTGTTTTGTTCTAGAGTTCGTAAGGTGTGTTACAGGAAAAATATTTATGTAAGGTATTACAGTTTAGCTCTCGAGGACAGCAGTGTCTGTTATAAAATCCTCGTTTATGTTTATGACAAATATGTCATTTTGGCCCAATATTTATTAGGTGATTACCACACATAGTTTTTTTGTGTTTCTTACCGTTATTTGGACTCAGATGCATAGATCGTAGCAATCGCGCAAAAAAGTTAAATTTTAAGCAACTGCCTGCATGTGCCGACGATTCGAGTAGAATTCGAAGTAAGAGGAACGTTTCGTCCGGCAGGGCGGTGCAGGCGGAGGAGGAGGCGGCGGCGCGCGCGGTGGAGGCGGCGCACGCACACTTGGAGGCGTGCTCGCGGGCGGCGCGCGCGGCGGACGCGCGCCTGCGCGACGAGGAGCGGGCGCTGCGCGCGCTGCGCGACGCCGCGCGCGCAGCCGACGCCGAGCTGCGCGCCGCGACGGACGCGCTCGCGGCCTACCAGGCGCCCACCGAACACGCGCTCGTAAGCACTGCCGTCCCTGTAATTCCGGGATCAGAATAAGGCTACGGCATCCCCTACCTGTCGTAAGAGGAGACTAAAAGGGGCTTCCGGGGTTGCAGGCGGCTAGGGTGGGGACTCGAACCGTTCGGTCAGGTGATCCCGGGAAGGACGGCGGTATATGTGGTCGCATACCGTCGTAATGACTAGACGGAGCGGCGGGCCCAACCGCCCATCTGGGAGGAGCCCGTTGGGGCAACGCACTCGGAGGATTACGGTTGAGGTCGTTTCGAGTTCCCGGAGTCCTGTTTATACCGCCGAAGACAGCCACCCTGGTTCGTGCGGTAAAAATCCCACATAACCCTGAGTCGCATATATTATGTTGTTAAAATTATTGACTAAAGTTGAAAAATGTCATAACTTTCAACATCTTGTGAAAGTTTCTACGTGAAGTTACTTATTACTCAATAATCATTTTATACTGATTTATTATGAAGTAAAATAAAATAAGATTAACGGATTTTGATGAGGTATCAATAAATCATACATTCTTGCATTTAATACAAATATGATATATTCATGTTCAAATAGGAAGAGGAGTTGAAGATATCGGAGGAACGGTTGAAGCAACTGGAGGCGGAGGTGTCCCAGAGTGAGGAGGGCCGGCAGGAAAGCGAGAAGCGCCAGGTCGAGCTCGACCGGGAGGTGGCTGCGCTCGAGGAAAATCTGCGTCAGGTGAAGCAGGCTTGCAGGAACTTCTCGGTGAGATGAAGCATATTTATTTATCGTTAAACCATTATTGTCCCACTGCTGGCCACGGGTCTTAGGCCATAGTCCACCGCTCTACCCAAGTGCGAATTGGTGGACTTGACACACCTCCGAATTTTTTTAAAGAACTTTCGGGTGTGTAGGTTTTGTCACGATGTTTTCCTTCGCCGAAAAGAAGTGACAATTAATTTCTAATACGCTCATAAATCAGAGGTGCATGCCTGGGTTAGAACCTCGGACCTCCCGATTGAGAGGGCAAGATTCAACCATTAGGCTATCACTGCTCTTATATTTATTTATGCATTAAAACATAACAGAGCGGAATAAATCATCAAAGTAGACGAAAACCCTTCCATATGGGCTTTGGAGGGCTACAGAGAGAGCGGTTGGAGGTCTAGAGAAAATAAGGGGAGGTGAAGTTATTTAAGAGTTATAATTGATTGCTATTTCATCGTACCTTTTTCGTTGAGGTTTATGAGCACGACATTTTTTATAAGATAGTTTTCTTTTTTTTATACAATCTGACGAGAAGGCAGACGGGCTACCTGACGGAAAGTAGTCGCCGCCGATTATGGACATTTGCAACATCAGAGGATTCGCCAATGCATCGTTGGCTTTGAAGGAGAGCTCTTTTCGCGCCTTTCTTGGAGCCCCATGTCGCCAACTTTGCCGCCATGACAAATGGGGCTTTCTATGTTGAGTTATTTTCAAGGAGCAGATATATATATCGCTTTTTCCCACTCCTTAAAACTAGAAAAAGCGGGAGAAACCATGAGCATATTCGTGAGTCTGTGGAGAGAAAACAAAAAATAATAAATTACGAAACGTGCAATAAATAAGGATGATAATCGTTAAAATTTTCCTGCGACGTTGAGACATATTGTCAATGTATAACCAGAGTGTGTATTTTAATTCCTACTACCCTTCAATATAAAAATATACACAATCAAAACTTTTTATTTGAAAACTTCAAATAGCCTCGTCAGTTGCAAATATGTTACGGTACGCCCCACCTTACGGTAGACGTGTTTCGGTGTCGGTCCCCAGGAGCGCGCGCAGTCGGAGCAGCTGCGCGGCGAGCGCGCGCGCGCGGCCGGCGCGGCGCTGCGCCAGCGGCTGGCGGCGCTCGCGGCCGACGCGCGCCGCGCCGCCGACCACCACCGCGCCGCCGACGCCGCCGCCAAGGAGAAGGCGCGCGACGCGGAGAAGCTCTGCCCGCGTATACGTACGACAAGGTACGCTTCTATCTTTGTCTTTCTTGACGACTCGCGTGGCGCAGCGGTTACTATACCGGTCTGACACGCAGTGGGTCCCGGGTTCGATTCCCGGCCAGACAGATATCTAAATGATGAGTTTAGATTCTTGTTCTGGCTCTGGGTGTTTGTGTATTCGTCTTTGTGGGTTAATGGCACCCATGACACAGGAGAAAATCCTACTGTGGGGCTATGAGTGTAGAAAGCGTTTAAGCAAGCGGTCCACCGATGTTAAGTGCTCACGCCGCCAACTTCATATAAAATATATATTCCATTCAAGTCAATGATAGATACGTTACTACTCTCAAGTATTAAGGTTGTAATAAAGATGAAAATATTGTGTTAAATCTGTATGTGCATATGTGTGTTTGTAATGTTTTTAGAGCTATGACTGAGTTGTAAACTATGTCATCGTATTATTTTCGCCTGGTGATCTAAATTCAACCATAATCATTATTTTTCCATTTTAATATGTAATTCCGGGTACATTAACGAATTATATTCAGTGTCACCACCTTTGGTTCATTGGAAAATTTCAACTTATGCATTTTTGAAATTTTCCAATATAAGGACTATGGCTCTTTACTTTTTTAAATAACTACTGAATTTAACAAACTAACTAAACACGTTTTATATCATACACTTAGTTATATCTTTGCGCAACGCTAAATTGAAACAACATTGAAATCGAATGTACTTCAATAGACATATTTATTTATTTATTGTACCCAAGCTTATACCTAACATTACAGGAAACCTTAATGCGTTAGATATGTACATAACTTAAAATACTATTTATATTGTAAATCTATTACTAAGTATTATATAAAATGCGAATAAAATAATTAAAACTGAAAATTATATTAAATATAATAATATGATATTAGAAATAAATTAAAATGAATAAATGTGGTACAATAAGGGCGTGTGTTGCTTGTGGGCCAGGTCGGTGGCGGCGGTGGAGGAGCAGCTGCGCGGCGTGTGGCGCGAGCGGCGGCGGCGCGGCGTGGCGCTGGCGCCCGAGCTGGTCACGGAGCGGCTGTGCGAGGCCAAGCGCCGCCACACCACCGCGCGCAAGGCGCTCGCCAAGGTCGAACGCCTCATCAAGGAGGTACGCTTCAGTAATCACTCATTTATTGCGTAGGTACAGGTATATATGTGGATATATTATAAATGTCGGCACTACACCGCGTATTTATGAAAAACACTGCCGAAAATAATTATTTTAGTTAGTTTTAAGATCGAAAATTGTTTGTTTACTAAATTAGCAATATATATGTCGGCGCGACACCGCGTATTTATGAAAAACACGTTGTCGATAATAATTATTTTATTTATTTTTATTTATTTAAACTTTTGAAACACCTTATACTAAGGGTTACAAGGGTGAACTTAATGCCTAATGGCATTCTCTGCCAGTCAACCCTGGGCGATGGCGATAATTTGTGGTAGGCATATAAATGTTATAAAAGGAAATTTTGCTAAAGTAATCATTCTTTTAAAATATAAAACAAGTATATATATAAATATATATATATATATATATATATGTATGTATATATATATATATATATATATATATATATATATACACTATGTATGTATACATCTACCTTTATCTCTAAATAATATATACAAGATATCTATAAATACAATAATACTAATAAAACGTAATATTTAATATATATATACTTACATTATGGACTGATATGAAATGTCGATACTCTCATCACAGTTGTAAATAATGCTCCCGTACAAGCCTCCTGAACGTGCTCTTACAAGTGGCTTTTCTGATGTTTTCGGGTAGGGCGTTCCAGAGTAGTATCGCCTGTACACTGAAGGAATACCGGAAATAACTACTGTTATGCAGTGGAATATCGACTTTTAAAATTCTGGAAGAACGTAGCCCACTGCCGTGGGACGAGCAGTGGAACTGAAATTTTTCCTTTAAATAAAACGGAGAAGCTGGATCGTGTAAAATAGAATACAGAACCAAGAGAATTCTAGAATTACGCCTTTGACGAATAGTTAGCCATTTAAGCTGACGTCTATAATTAGAGATATGATCATATTTACGAAGATTAAAGATAAATCTGATACAATTATTAAGGAGGCGTTCTAGCTTATCAAGAAGTTCATCCGTTAAGTCTGGATAGCATACATCCGCGTAATCTATGATGGGTAGAACGAGACTGTGTATTAGCATGATTTTAGTCTTATAAGGTAGAAAATTTTTAAGACGATATAGAGATTGCAATGTGGCATTCACCTTACGACTTATCTCAGTTATTTGATGACGCCAAGAGAAATTGTTATCTATGAAGAGACCAAGGTTCTTCACGACGTTACAAAGGGAGATTATACTATTGCCATAAACAATCGAAGGTAAATTTGCAACGTCTACTCTCGTCAACAGTCTCGCACTACCCACTATGATCCCCTGACATTTTTGGGGATTCACAGAAACACCGTACTGACTAGACCAACGTTTTACAGCTTCTAGGTTTTTATTGATGGTGTGTATAGCACTATGAATATTGCTCATACTACATTTAACATACAATTGCAGATCATCTGCATACAGATGATACGAACAATTAATAAGAGAAGTGATTGAGTTGATAAACAACGAAAATAACAAAGGAGAAAGTATCCCGCCTTGCGGAACCCCAGCATTAAGGTTAGCCCACTTAGAGCTCTCTAGCTCAATACGAACTGCCTGCTGACGGTCGCGAAGATATGATGAAAACCACTTAAGGGCAGTTGGTGTGAAGTTCAGTTTTGAAAGAACGGATAGGAGAATTTCGTGGTCGACTGTGTTAAAAGCGTTTGAAAAGTCAATCAGCACCACTACTGCAACCATTCTGTCATCCATAGCCTTCCTTATATCATCGGTTACTTTAATCAACGCAGTAGTGGTACTATGACCGGGGCGAAACCCTGACTGATACACGCTCAGTAGGTTATGTTTACATACAAAAGAGGAGACTTGCTTATGAACACAGGCTTCCAAAACTTTAGAAAGGAATGGAAGTATACAAATTGGACGAAAATGTTTTGTAAGGGATGGATTTGAGATTTTGGGAAGAGGTCGCACAAAAGCCTTTTTCCAAAGAGACGGATATTGACCTGATAGCAAGGAATGATTAATAATGTGTGTAATAGTTGGTAATAAACTCCTTACTATAGGACATATCATAGATCTACTGATGTTATCACACCCAGTGGCCCTTGATTTAATTGATGTAATAGCTTTCATTACTTCCTCCTGTGTCACAAGAGAAAATTCAAAGTTGGGAATGCAGGGCGATTGCATAGCAGCAATTGAGGTTTGAGTATTACATCTGATTGCAGGGTCCAACATTGAAGTAGTGACAAAATATTCATTTAAACAATCAAGAGAAAGTGAGGGACCGCAACCATAATTCGGTGGTTTACAGAAACCAAGAGAGCGAAGAAATTTCCACGCATCAGCGGGGGAAGAATTATGAATGTTTTCATGAATATAGCGGCGTTTAGCTGTTCGTACCATCTGGTTGCAT
This sequence comes from Spicauda simplicius, assembly GCA_949699795.1. Classification (NCBI taxonomy): domain Eukaryota; kingdom Metazoa; phylum Arthropoda; class Insecta; order Lepidoptera; family Hesperiidae; genus Spicauda; species Spicauda simplicius. Next base: position 22,130,351 of record OX453058.1, on the reverse strand, counting down.
CTGTTTCTAGCTTTTTTAAAGTTTAACCAATTCAAGTCTGTTCGGTCCCTTTTAAAAGCACGGAAAGTCCTATTCCGCCTCCTCATCGCCATTTGGATCCCCCTAGACATCCAGGGAGCCGGAGCGCGCTTGATTCTCACTTGGTGAACAGGGGCATGGTCATCATACAATTTAATAATGGCGTTATTAAATAAAGATACCTTGTTATCAATTGAGGATGCTTCAACCACTGAACCCAGATTGATATTGGACGCGTCACTCAGCAGCTTCCTAGTGTCCATTTTCCTATAATTCCGTAGTTGTAGAAGTTTATATTCCGATTTTGGGGGTTTACAGTTATATGATAGGTAAATGAGATCATGACGTGAGAAACCCGGAGCAGAGAGCTGACCGTGCTTTAAAACGCGATCTGTTGAGGACGTTAAAATCATGTCAATCCAGGTGGGATCAGTGCCAACATTACAATGTGTTGCTGACAGTGGAAGAATAGAGAAATTAACTGAAGCCACCATGGATTTGAACTTTCGACTTTGAGAAGACTTTTTCAGTAAGTCGGTGTTGAAGTCACCCATTATTATGTGATGAGCGTATGCGGACCCAAAGGAATCGAATATGCTTTCCAGCTTAATAAAATAGTCAATGGAAGGAGGACAGTAGACCACACCTAGTAACACCCTGGTACCCTTCACATCAAGCTCTAAAAATAGGTATTCGGCAGAGGAGGAGTAACTCGATGGAGAGGCTAAGACGATTTTATAAGCAATCGAAGCTCGCAGATAAATAGCCACACCTCCTCCGCCTTTTCCTATTCGATCATTTCGTATAAGAATGAAGCCTGGTAAAGGAAACATTGACGATTGAAGCGATGGTTTTAGCCAACTTTCTGAAATTAGAATAGCATGAATGTGATCACACGAGAAAGCGCGTATTTTAGTTAGTTTAAAGATCGAAAATTGTTTGTTTATTGAATTGGCAACATTTAATGATTTTTAGAATTGTAATTTAGTTTACCCTCCATAAATTTATTATTGTCACACCACCAAACATTGTTATAAAAAGGCGAGCGAACGTCGGTAGAAAGGATTATTCTTGTTTAACCGTCGAAGCGATCACACCTCCTCAATTGTGAATAAATCGAAGAAGTTTACTGCTGTGTTTTACTTCAAATCTTCAAGAAAGGACAATAATGAAGACTCCTCGACCATCCTGACGTCACATATCACTCATTCACACCTCATTTCTCTTCGATATATAGTATTTCTTAAAATTGTAATTTAGTTTACCCTCCATAAATTTGTTAACGTCACCTCACAAAACATTGTTATAAAAAGCCGAGCGCCTGCCGGTAGAAAAGATCCTTGTTTAACCGTCGAAGCGATCGGAGCTGCTCAATTGTGAATAAATCGTAGAAGAATAACTCCTGTGTTTTACTTGAAATCTTCAAGAATGGACAGTAATGAAGACTTCCTGACGTCGCTCTCACTTCGTTATATATTTAAAATTATAGTTCTCTGTACATGCCCAAAGGGCTTCCGCACGCCACCGGTACTCGATACGACCTGCCTTGTTTGCTTTAGTCGACATTGGATAGATTCTACTTTGGACATCATAGTTTGGTATGGACAGATAAGAAAAGGACAAAATTAAAAAAAAATAGGGAATTGTATAAAAATGTTAATCCATGCTAGACTATGATGTCTACTACGCGGAGGCGTTTGTACGACTAAACCCCTTGTTCCACGCAGTCGCAGCACGATCGCAGACTATGCAACATAAAATATAAAATACATTGCAACACTGCAGCTAACAGTTATATCTGCATCAGTGTTCATAATAATATTCAGTCCTGATTAAATAACACTGTGACTCTCGAATTGCGAATACCACGTAATATCAGCACTGCAGCCGTCCGAAGCAGAGCTGCAATCTCGAGACATCCAACAACTAATTTGATCCGGCATCACATTGTGCAACGATGCAATTGTATATTTTTATTTAATTTATGTCAATTATGTATAATCATAATAAGACATCTTCATCTTTTAAGACACACGTCATGATCTAACAGTTCATCGACATGTTCAGTCCTTTTTATTATTATCGGTTCACTATATGCGTATTTCAATTGCAGATTGATACAACGGCACAAGTACATCTGAACAAGTGTTTGAAGATGCAGACGGACATAGTACGTGAAATAGAAACTTCCTTCGCGAGTATTCAAATGATGCGGACTTCTTCTGTAAGGATGATCACTTTATAACTGTAATTTATTAGGTCACTTTGTAGGGGCCGGATGGTATGCTCCTCAAACTATCACAGATGTGTTTTGGTTACTAAATATGTGTATAATCAATACCTATTATAAAATCCAGCCGTTTTCTATTTCTATTAATCATTCTTTTGAACCAATGACCTGAAAAAGACAGCGTGAAACCGTTGGATTCGGAAAGCACAGGACCGGTTGGAGTGGCGCCATTTAGAGCAGACTCATTCTTAGCAGTGGGCCTCAAAAGTCTGATGGATGTATGGATTTCGTTATAAGGAATTTACACAAAACTTCACACCTATTCCTGTTGCGCGGATATTAGAATAGTTTGATTGTGCAAGGGCGAGCGCGGCGAGCGCGGGCAGCTGCACGTGGACCTCGCGCAGGGCGCCGTGCGCATGGTGGCGCGCGGGCACATGTCCGGCGGCGAGCACTCCTTCGCCACCGTCGCCTTCCTCATGGCGCTGTGGGAGTGCATCGAGCTGCCCTTCTTCTTCCTCGACGAGTTCGACGTGTTCATGGTGAGCTGCCGCTGTTGATACTGTTTTGGAAGTCGCGAGTGACTTATCTGCAACTATCAGCTAATGTTAAAGAATTAAGCTGTAACAATCTCTCGGTTTAACGGAAGAAGAGTGCAATAGGAACCTTGAGACTGTTATAACGCAAGTTCTCGAAGGTTTGTAAAGTGAACTAAATCGCACTTGCGTGGTAGAGTACTTCTAAAACTTTTTATGTGGCACACCATGTTCATTTAATGAAATAATTAGGGATTGACGTAAAACTTCATAGTTTAAATAATAGTTGCTTAACAATATATGCCGGAGAAACAGCCGATTCGGACGTCAGAAGTAACACAAAGGAATTATTTTAGTCAATTAACTTGACTAAGTTACAGTAATCCTAAATCAATGACTCTATTGTAGGTAACAACCAATAGTGAGGGCTAGCTATGGGTCGATCGTTCGATGTCGTCTGTTTGTCATATGATTTTTTTTAATTTCGTATACAGTGGTTGTTGAAAAAAAATTGTGCAATTAAAACTTTTTTTTTTATTTATATTATTAATGTTGTAATTTGTGCGCTTACGCCACTTAGTGGGCGCATTCATCTGTCTCTCTGTGTTTATAATAACCGTTCTTGTCGACTATATAGGGGCTTTGAAAATGTTAACAAGATATTATTACAGTTATTGGTATTATTCAATTTCTGTTAATAATAGTGTGTGTTGGATGTTTGCAGGACAGGGTATCGCGCTCGCAGGCGATAGCGCTCCTGTTGACGCATGCGAAGAAGAAGGCGAGTAACCGCCAGTTTGTGTTCTTCATGCCGCAGGAAGGATTAAGAGTCCAGAGGGACGCAAACGTCAGCATATTTAGGTAAATATTATACTAAAAATTGGGCCACTACTGAAATGAACGATGACAATAAACATTAACCTCCTTCTGACGTACTCGGGTGATAAAAATTCGCTCTAATGTCATTTACGCCCTTTGAGGCTAGGAGTATCGATAAATTGGGCAGCCTCCCGCTAAAACAGGCGTCCTCGTTAAATAAAAATATAGCGTTTGACTTTTGCGACATCCAACATTTATTATGTTCGGATTCATTGATTGAAATGACAGCATATTATAGCAGTATACGAACACCAACTACTAATAAAGATACTAAAATATACAAGCGAATTGCCAAAGGAAGGATGACAATTGGAAATTTACTAATCATACTAATATTATAAAGGCGAAAGTTTGTGATTATGTATGTTTGTTAATTCTTCACGTCTAAACGGCTGGAGCGGTTTTCATAAAATTTAGTAGAGTTAGCTGACACTGGATAAACATATAGGCTATTTTATTGTAGGAAAATATGTTATTCCCATCATGCTAATATTATAAAGGCGAAAGTTTGTGATTATGTATGTTTGTTACTTCTTCGCGTCTAAACGGCTGGAGCGATTTTCATAAAATTTAGTAGAGTTAGCTGACACTGGATAAATATATAGGCTATTTTATTGTAGGAGAATATCTTATTCCCATGGGACAATCGATACATCGTTTTTTTTAACGCGTGCGAAGCTGCGGGCTTCAGCTACTTTACTATAATGAGGATTATATCGTCAACTCATCATTGTCCTACTGCTGGGCACGGGTGTCCCTCGGTACGAGAGTTCTAGGCCATAGTTCACCGCGCTGGTTAAGTGCGAATTGGTGGACTTTACACACCTCAGATTTTTTTCTGAGAACTCTCAGGTGTCTAGGTTTCGTCAGGATGTTTTCCTTCATTGAAAAACAGTGACAGTGGACTGTAATGAGGGTTACCAATTGGAAATATCATTACATTTTATTTCATAGGCATTAAATGAAAGGCATAGAAGAATTCAATACATCTGAATTAATCCAACAATTGTATTACAAAGCACTGCTCCATAAAAAAAATGTTGGACTATAACATACTACCCTCTCACCCGCAAGTCTACTTGTCTATCGATGGAACTTTGGCATAACATTTATTTCTTTGTTACAGATTATCAGCTCCGCGTCCGTAGTATATCGTTATACTTTTTAAGTACAAAATATGTTTTTTAAGTGTGCATAATCGTCATGATAATTTGGGTTTTACCATTCCAGATTTTGTTATTTTTATAAAAATAATTAATAAAGAATTGAAAAACAATGCATTATAACACCATTTATTTAATACTATCGCCATGACATTCAAATGTACATACATATACACAATGTGATCAAAGTCAATGCATATTTATTGCACAAGGGACGACAAAACGGGTACATTTTATGGCCTACTTCTGACAGTTTGAGATCACACACCTCACATACTGGAATACAGTTGAAATAATGTCTACCATATAATTAGTTTTTATATTAGTTTCAAATAAATTGATATAAAAATAACTTAATCTAAAAGAGCAATTTATTAGCTAATGAATAGTGTTAAATTATTTTCATATAAAGTAACAAAAAAATCTAAGTCTTATTTATAAGGCGAAGTTTTCGCCTTAGGAGATAAGCGTAATCGTTCCGACTTAAGTCTAAAAGGTAGGGATATAAGCGGTACCCGGCTACAGTTGTCAAAGTAGGAAATTTCCAACGTGCCCCTTACTACATCACAACAGCCAGACACATTCTGGCTTTTTTTTGGAATTTCAAAATAATATTTCATTGCTTCAATATTGCAACGATTGCTTTCTGCAATTACATTTGCAAAGTAGGACAATTGATGCATATAAATTATATTACACAGGATATGATTTACCTATTTACTTTTTACCTTTAGGTTACAAATATAATTAGGATTCGTTTGTAATGTCATACCTATTATTTATTAACTGGAGAAATCTCCATTAACATCAACAGCCCTTCACATGTCAATATGAAATATAATTTATTATTCTGTCTAAATGATCCAGCATCAGAAGTCTTTGGCTATAACATCTCTTTGAATTAACTCATTTATTTCCAGAAAAGTACAATGAAACTCAAATATTTCAATCAGTCTCGTAAACAATCAATTAATTATTATGTACGTAATAAATTACACTTTAGCATTTTATTTACAGTTAACACACAAACACACGTTTATATGTAATTATTTTACTAAAATAAAGAAATAAATGACGAATCATATATATACTTTCAAACGATATAATTATGTACATTAATTCTGATATCAAGTGCATGCAACTATCGCGTTACACAGTAACAAATATTTTAAATACGTCGTGCGTCTTACTATAACCTAATAAAACTATACAAATAAACTCTTATCTTATACGTCACTTCATAACAAAAATGATTGTTACATTAATGTTTTCAGAAATTGTACACCATATTATTTAGTAAAATATAGTATGATTCAAAATGATTAAATTACAATGCATCTATTTTTTCATTTAAATGATAAGATAGCTAAATTACATGGAAAGATTTACAAATGGGTATTGTAATATAAACATAAAGTAATGTGATCGCTTATGGAGTATGGAATGATAAACGAACTTAAGCAATAAATAATATAGATGTAAAAAATTGGGCGTCCTTACAAATAATCCTAGTAGGAATAAATAGTATTGATTACAGTTTTGACTACATTTACTTGTTTATTAGATTAAATATAACAGTAATGTAGACAACAGATTTCTTCAAATAGTTTGCCACAATAGGAACGCAAAATTAAAATGATTCATCGCCTCTTTAAAGTTAGTAGTTATTAGTAAAGCAACAAACCAGCCTGTTAACATTTTAGTGGGTTAATAAGCCAAAACACACAAAATCTTATTAGACCAATTTTATATTTTGTTTTTTTCGAGGCGATACTAAACAAACTTATTTTGCGTTCAATTGTATTATTTTAGTTTATAAACGTGAGCATTTGTTCGTATATTAACGTTTGAGTGAAATTTTTCAATAATGAATATAACAATTATATTTGTGAAGTTATACTCCTTATGGCGCGTTAGGAAAAAAGAAAAATGAGTTAATTTTTACGATGCGCTGACGACATCCTGAATTTAGCTACAAGCCGACCAAGCCAACTAGATAAATGTCAAATGCGACGTCACTCGCAGCCCGGCGAGCACTGATTACAAAAAAAATAGCATAATGAATTATTGCTCAATGTTGACTTAAATGTCAATTAAATTTTAATTTAATAACTTTCTGTCTTAATAATTTATACTTGTAATCGTATCATCTATATGATTGTAACAAGAACTAATTAGTACAAAAAATAATCTTAGTTTATTTATTTTAACAATATTAATTCACTCAAAATTCGATTGAGTTTCGCCGCAATGCTACTACGGACGAGCATGGCTCGGCATGAAGCGGGACGGGTAGGAAGCCCGCATTCCGTCGGTTACTCTAGTCCGCTTTGTCAAGTATAGTCTAACATTTTAGTTTCTTTCTATTGTTAATGTCGTTTTTTCTTCAAACGTAGAATAAAGCGAAAGATATATTTGTTAAAAAGATTTTTATCTTGTTACACCAAAGAAGTATAACTTCTAACGCGTGTAAATAAGTACACCCACTTTCTTTTTTTTAGATTTCAAATACCATTCTGTATACAGTACAGTTCTGGTACGTTTTACTAATGTTTCCTTGAAACTACATATAATGCATACATTAGGATATTTAAAAAACGTCACATTATTAATAGTATTCAAAATAAATTATATGTAGTCCTTTAACCCAACATATAATTGCATGAGGCTACGATGTTTTCAGTGACCTTGTTCCATAGACTCACTAGTTGTTTCCCTAACGAATCTTAAGAATTCCGCTGTGGCGGCAAACTTCATCACATCGACGACGCTAATGTCAATCCTGCCGAGCGGTTGAGTAAGTTTATTTTAAAATATTGCGCAGGATTAATTAATGTTATGGATTTATTACTCACGCCACTTACACTTCAAAATTTTATTTTTAAAGAACGAATTATACTTTTAAAGGACGTAGTCGTAATGTATAGAATTGTATAGCACAAGTATTTTGCTTGTGAAAATATACTTTCTATGGAAAAAATAATATTTTTTCGTAACTTTTTGTGGCATTTTCAAAGCTCATTTTAATTCTCAATGTTTGTGATTATTATCATACGTAATTTTAATAATATAAGATTTGCGTGAAAGTAACAATAAGTTTTCACTATCAGTATATTGTCAAATACGTGAATATTATTTTTACATTCCCGGTATAATATACACCATATAAGGTCCATAGGATTTAAACCTATCATCGACTGCAACATATCTATTGACTATTAAATGCGTACCGGTTAGCGGTAGACTCCGTCTCAAGTATAGTTTACTAGTTGACCCAGCGAACTTCGTTCCGCCTAAAAGTAAGAAATCTAAAAATATCAGTGTTTCTCCAATATATTATACATGTTATACATAAAAACCTTCCTCTTGTATCATTCTAACTATTAAAAAAACTACATTAAAATCGGTAGCATAGTTTTAAAGATCTAAGCATACATAGGGGCAGACAGCGCGAAGCAACCTTGTTTTGTTCTATGTATAGTGATGTGTATTACCAGTTTTTCCAATTCCAGACGTTGACATTCTAGCTACCAAAACAGGCAATTGTAAAAGTTTATTTGAATAACACTCTTGCTTTTAATTGGATTCTTGGTGAAAATTAATACATGAAATGAAAAATATTACAACAGTCATTTATAGTAGCAGACTTCTACTTTTAATATTTAATAAATAGTTAGATGTCAAATATTTTTTATATGTAGATCTAACTTATGACTGTTACATTTAAAAACGTCAAAATTTTTAAGCATAGGTTAAACACCGCTGTAAGGTATACGGTAATTGCCTGATAAGTTAACGGCAGCTCCGATCATTTAGAATACACAACGTATAAGGCGTCCGTATCGCATTCGATATCACAATGCAAGATTGTATCAATGTAGTTTCACACAAACACCACGTGACGGGTCGCGAAGCACTTCATCAGGTGAGGACGCAGCGGGGACCCGCGGGTCGTCACTCGATGTCCGCGTGCAGGCGCACGTCGGCGGCGGGGTGGCGCGAGGAGGGCGTCTTGCTGGACGGGGTCTTGGGGCTCTTGTGGTCGGACTGCGGCGGCGTGGGCGGGAACACGTGCTCGGCCGCCGCGCCGCCCGCCGCCGGCCGCTCCAGCTGCTGGTACACTTGGTCCTGTGGACGACGGTTCGATGAGCGATCGCCTCCCATAGTGAAATAGGCTTAGGTAAAATGTTAGAAATAGCCTAGCCTAAATTGTAGATCATCGCATTTCCGTAATGCATATTGTTCGAATTTATAATTAGTATCTTTATATTTTCATTTACTGTTTAAAACAATGATTTATTTTACAAGTTAGGTTATTAAAAAAAATAATGATGCCTGGAATTCTACCTTGGGTCATTAGCTTGAGAGAGTAATTTCATAATGCTAAACTATCACTGTTTTCAATAACTCATAGATGAATCAAATCCTGATATATCGTCGTTTACTTAATTGTAGTGTGTACTTTGCAAGGTAGCAGAACATAATGTATATATGGTTCGACCGGGAAGGTACTGCTACACCTAACTCTATTGTGAAGCATTTCTTGCGTTTCGATGGAAGGGTGTAGTCGCCGGCACACTTTTATAAGAGACGACCATATTAGTCTTCGCGAGCAGCAATGCATCTATGATTGACTTCAAAAAGAACTTATGTTGTATATGAAGTTTGTATAATAAAAATGCTTGTGTAATTTTAATGGACTGTATTTAATTAGTTACAACGACAAGTTATATGCATAATGGCCGGTGAGCAAGAGAGAATGAAAAAGCATAGACTACATATAGCTAATAAACACAGATGATAAATCATGTAGACTATGTAAATTTAATAGACCATATATAACGTGCAAAACATATAAATAATATTTTATATTAATATAATTCTATATGTTTATATATTCTTAAACAAAGTTGGTTACAGATGTCCATGAGCGGCAATGGCCACTTACTATCATGTGGACTGCATGCTCGTTTGCTACTTCAATCAGATAAAAAGAGAGCCATTTCGTTAGCGGGATACTCACAAACATGTCGAGCGTGACGTTGTGCGCCTGGATGCGGTGGCTCTCGTCGGGGTTGAGGTCGGGGCAGAGCGCGCGCAGGCCGGCGGCGCGCTGCACGTGCTCGCCGTCGCCGCCGCGCACCACGCGCGCGCCGCCCGCCGCGCGCACCGCGCCCGCGAACGGCGCCAGCCACGCCCAGCACGCCGCCAGCGACTCCCAGCTGTACCCTAAGGACATAGCTCTCTTGTTAACTATTGTCCCCCTGTTGGCTAAGGATCTCGCCTCAGAGTGAATGAGTTATGAGCCTAGCTCTCCGCGCTGGCCAAGTCCGAATTGGTAGACTTCACACATCTTTGAGAACTTTTCTAAGGACTGGGGTGTTGGTTACCTCATGGTAACTTCATTCACTGTGAGGTAACCAACACAGCGATAATTTCTAATATGGACATCATATACCACTGGATCGAAACACGACTTTAACTGAGAAAATCCCGCAAGAAACTAAACGAGTTTGTCTTTTTGTTTTCTATATATTCTTTTTTTTTGTCATCATATTTTATATATGGCAATAAAAGTTAGCTCTAGTATCTTGCCTTACATTTGATTAAACAAGTTAAGGCAAGGTAAGGCCTGTTTAATTATGTGTCTTCAAAACAAGCGTTGTTTTCGCTAAAATATTGCAATGCACTAGTGATGTAACGAATATTCGCATTCGCATGTATTCGCATATTTTTAGACATTCACAAAAATTGCAATGTTAAAATGGTTACGAATATGGAATTGCAGTCAAAATAATGGTCGACGATATACAATCTATTCAAATTTAAGTCGAACGTCACACTGCATGTGACGACCAAAAATGGTCGCCAAAAAAAGCTCGCGGCAACGCTAGCGACGCTACATCACTACAATGTTCATCGCATGCTTACATTCGTATTTTTTGGCATTGTAATGTACTTTGAAATGATAAGCGAAAACAAAAAACATCGTTCTGAGGGTACAACTCAATCGATCCCATTTCTGTCCTGAACCAGATCCCTGTCATCTCATATATGTCGCGACCATCTTACCATTCAATAAGTCTCTGTTATTGGCTTTAGTTGGAAACCCTGCTCTACCGATTCCGAGAGATGTCAATGGAGAACGAAGATAGTTTTACCGTCAGTACAACCAAGTGGACTGCATACTTGTTTGCTATTCTTGTCGTACACGGCAATAGATAAAAAACAATCCAATATCACTCGAATTGTCCGACAGATAATGTGAACTGATTATCAAACTTTCAATAATTTAATGAATCAACATAATGAAAAAAGTAACACGATCATAAAAAGAACTGATAGTAGTGTATAGATTGCAATAACATAATTATATGCTCGCTCATCTGAACAAATTATAGGTACATAATTTTTCAATTGTTCAATTAATATACATAAATCACTTTCCTAAAAGGCAATATTAATATGAATGTAGTCCTCTAACAACCATGTTCTTAGTCGGCCGATACCGATATCGTTGCCAAGGAACTTTATCTTGTTACGGTATTTAAATAATATATACGAGCATCAATATACTTATAATGATAATGAGCTCATGAACGAACTAACGAACTAATGAATAATTACTAAATCTCCTTCGCTTACCTGACACCCTGAGCGCGAGCTCCTTGTCGAAGGCGTGCGCGATGGCCGCGGCGGCCACCGCGCTGTAGGGGAACAGGTTGACGTCGACGTGCAGCACGGCCAGGTCCACCAGCTGGCCGCACACCACGAACTCCAGCGACGAGTACTGCGGGAACACGAAGGTGTACCCGCGCAGCGCGTTGGCGGCCACGTCGCTCTCGCCCAGCAGCCGCCGCTTGGCGCTGCGGCCCTCGCTCGCCAGCTGCATGTAGATATTCAACCAGCTGTTTATGGTTATCGGCGTGATGCTCCACGAGAGGATCTTCAGGATGAGCAGCTCCTCCAGCAGGATCTCCTCTGTGGTGCACGCGCCGTCCGTCACGTACGCGAATTCTCCAATTTTCGGTGGATACACCTCTTCCACTTTTGCCGCTATGAATAGGCAAGTTATACCTGAAATGTATAGAAGATTGGCGTTTGATTATAGCAATCGTTTACTGATTGTCGTTTAACTCTTTAGTTATACCAATTTTTACTGTTGTCTGAATTTTTCAACATTTTCATAAAATTATTGATGTTATTAACAAAATTAGCAATATAATACCTTGCCTTACAAAATGTGTCTACTTGCAGAGGAGAAACTTTTACAAATTTAATTTTACGCATGTGAACTATATTTACAAGAAAAATTGAACATTGTATATTTTTTCGAATCTTGAACTGTTATGACGAAGAAACGAACCTATTAACTGTAGTCTGCCCTTCTGCACATCGTCAGTGTTGGACAGGTAACGGTCCACGTAGTCCACCGTCAGGTGGAACGTCTCTCTGTGCAGCTTGTACACTTCGCACACCTGCAGGTAGAAAGATGTGCATTTTTATTACTGTTTATAAAATACAAGTAAACCTTAAGAAGGAAATTTAAATTTAATATGTTTTGGAGGTAGAAAAATGTGCTATCTATCGATCTAATAGTTACAACTATTTCTTGCGTATCGTATGGTATGAGGCGATAGTCATAGTCCTCGGAAAAAGAAGCGCATCTGTTATGATTTCTGATAGAACATCCTATTCTCTGTGAAGTTGCTTGCAGGTGTCCATGAACGGAAGTGGCCGCTTACAATTAGACGGACTACATGCTCATTTGCTACTTCGAATATGTATAAATCACTGAATAAATTATTAGATATAGTGAATATATGAGGTTTTTATCGGGTATGGCCGTTATATTAATTTACTTTTAGGTGCTTATTTTGTGTGTTATATACACACAAAATAAGAATCCTACAGAAATAAAATTTGAAAAAAATAATACACCGAATAAGCAGTGGCGTAGCGGACCAATGTAGACGTGGGCAAACTTCTATCAGCATGACCTCGCGAGGCCCCCTTAAGTGCGAGGCCGTAGGCGATGGCCCACTGCGCCCACACCTAGCTACGCCAATACGAATAAGGGCCACGAAGGGTCTAAGAAATCTCTGGAGAATAATAGGTCATCGATTGATTCTACTAACCGATAACTTAATTAAAACTGTAGCCGAAAATGAATCCAATTCAAATAGATTTAATGATGTCGAATGTAGTCGGGGTCTAAACTAAACATTTTGTATTGTAACAGGTTTTCGCCCCACCAAATTAACACAGCGGCCGCATTTTTTAATAGGGTCTATTTTGTATGTATTTTAGCAATATGAAATATGTGCATTTTTTATTATAATACCAGTTCAAAATCTCAAAGTTGAAACATTATCTAATTCCGTTATTTATAAAATGTAATTTCCCTATCTAAGTATTTGATGATACAAAAAAAATATACACGACGAATAGATAACCTCTTTCCTTTGGGAAGTCGGTTAAAATACGGATATCATATCCGTATATGAAACATAACGTATCCTTATACGAGATTACGAAACGTATCCGTAAGTACCAAACTCTACTGGTATCTGGCGCACAAATAAACCGTTAAGTACATGAATTTAGCATGATACCGTAAACGGGTAGTCCTCAACAGAAGCCAACAATAAATAATCCTGACTACCGACTCTGAAGAGGATTGCGTTTTAGTGAAGGGTATGAATAACGGCAGACTTGCGTGTGTAACTATAATAATCTTAGTCTACGGGAGTAGCAAATCATCTTAATATGACTTCAGGTAGATCCCCTGTTTCATATGAAAAGTTTGTTTGTTACTGTTTTCCATGGGCTGCAGAAATCACTTAACGTCAGATGGACGGCATTATCGTCTATCCCTACAATTTTATACGTATAAGTTGATATGATAGGATTTTTTTATAAACTTATGTAATTATAATTATTAATTTATTTATGCAGATTTTTTTTTTGATATTGACTCAAGTTTTTTTCTTTGATACTATAAACTTTCTCACAAACAGCTGCTTACAAATTCGTCCAATTTCCGAGCAGCTCGTCTTGATCCGTGCGAGCTTCGTATTGTTGTACCATATACATACTACACGTCAAGTAAATGCTCGGCCGCGTTACATGGTTGTCGGAGTGGAGGCTGTTAGGTTTTTCGTTACGGAATTTCTTGATTCGGTCGCCGTACTCAAAGCGATAAAAGCTATGTAATAGCTTAAAAACGTATCGTATTATTGTATGTCTATACATCCTATATATGGAACATTTCAGTCAGTTTAAAGTTCAGTACCTACTTCTATACCCTGTACTAAAATCAATTATAATATGATGTGTTCATTGCACTCTGTATGTTTCAAACAAACGGCATAACATCCGGATGCCTATGTGGTAGATTGCGGTTAGGTAACTTGTGGGAACACCACGCATCAAATTTGTATTTATTTGATAAATTTCCTGTTTAGAAAGTTCTATAATTTATTTTTAACGAAACATATCATCTTCATACTGTTGTACTGTTGTGTGTACATACAGGGAAGGGAACATCAACAGGAGTCCTAGAATCAGCTTATTATGTTTCTTTAAAACAATCATTATTCATGTTTCCGTCCATACATTGCAATGTACCTTACATATTTACTTTTTGGTTTTCGACCGTACCTCGCAATCAATTTACAAAGATAGACGAAAACCTAAACAATAATTGTTCTAAAGAAACGTAATTTTGAAAGGTGGTGGACCCAGTGTAGTTCGGCCGTGGAAGTTCTACAGCCACCTATACTACTATTTTAGCGTGAAGCAGTTCTTGCGATGGAACGATGTGGTTGCCGGCACACTTTTATATGAGGCGACAACGAAACACAAAAAAATACTTCACGATAGAAATAGGTGTGGCGGTGGTACTTCCCTGGTAAAACAACACTGGTTCCACCACCTGCATAAAATAAAAATACCACCTGTTTAAAATAAAAAAATATTAAAAATATACGAGAATAACAAGTGTTACAATAACTCATCACTATTAGCTTTTTTATATTATAGTAAAGCTTTTCCTGAAGAAGAGTTAAACATTTGTTCGTTCAACGTTCACCATTATTTTGCTTTCGTCGAAAGCAGGGCCGCTACGTTCGTAGACTGCTACGTAGCGTAGCGATGGCAGGACAGAATCAACATAGACATCCATCCACTCATACGTCGTATTCGCGGTGAAATTGCGAATATTGAATGCAAATGTTGCCCAATGTAACCAAAGTGAAAACGAACTGTAATTTAACAAGCAAAAAAAAGGTCGTCAAATCTATATCTTCTGGCCCTCTACACCAAAAATTAAAAAAAAAATCGCAACCGCGATTTTTTCACCTTCTCTAATGTTCATATATGTGTAGTGTATGTGTTAGTGATGTAACATTCGCTAACACTAACTCATACATATAAGGTAAATAAACACAAACCACGTAAATAATTTTTGACAAGTTAGACCACCTCCCTCCCTTCGGTGGACATCAGTAGTATATAAGCAGACCCTCTCTCCATCGGTACATGTCGCGTAGTTACTCATAAATACAGTTTTAAAAAACAAATACAATTTTAAAAAAGGTAAGTATTTGAAGCGTAGGACTAGAATAAATAATAACAGTTTTTTTTTTATTTTTACAATAAAATTGTCTGTGTTAGAAATCGCGTCAAATCAGAAACATATCTGGAAGCAACATTTAGAGCATTTTTCATTAAAATCCATCTACTTAAGCTATGTTACATGTCTTAAGGATGAGTGAATCCGCAGCACAAGTAGTCTGACAAGTTGAGGTCTCGTTTAACAATGGTCGTGGAGCGGATCAGTATATTAGTAAGCATTGATAACGTGATGATTGAAAGTATGCCTCTCTATTGTGGGTCTGCGGTTCCAATCGCAGATATGCATCACTGATTTTTGAAATGAAGTGTATATCAGAAATTTATGACTGGTATATGGTGCAGGAAACATCGCGGGGAAATCTATACATCTAAGAATTCATAAAAAAACCAAGTCTGTATGTCTTAATTTATGATGACAATTAGGCTAGAATGACTTGAGACTAAAGTTTACTAAACAATTGTCTCATAGCAGTAGGCATGCTACTGAATTTATCTTGAATCAGAATGCAGCAGCGCTAAATTCGTCCTCTGTAGCAACGCATCTGTACTCACTGTCGTGCTGTCAGCTCTGCCATCTTCTTGTGTCTTAATTTAAAGATTCCGAGGAGCCTAACGTCTCTCATGTACATTAGTAACTGGGAACTATTGATACATGTGCCTTTCGAAGTTTCTATGATGAATAGTTCACAATCACCACCTTGACCAGCGGATCAAGTGCATTGCGTTTTCACCTTTGGCACCACTTTCTTTTTGATATTATTTTTTATCGCTAATCGATGTACAAGCGCACGTTATTTTAATCTGATGAGGAATTTATACAATTTGCCGTTGATTGAGATAATTTTCCGACCGCTTGCTCAATAATTTGCTAATTTGATACCATAACGGATTCGGTAAGGCGCATCATTCTCAAAGTATCTCAGGACTGTGGCGAAAATGTAAGTTTAATAATGCAATTCATGATTTTATCGTTTTCTGTAATATTTATAAATAAATTCTTCATTTCACTTTACACACTTGAGACTCCAGTATATTTTCAAAGTCATTGTGTTGGATAGAAACCAATATCTACCGGTAATAGGTAGAAACAGATGGGGCGGTGGTGCCTCCCTAGTCGTACTACACAGGGTTCTAGCACCTTTAAAAGCTACGCAAGAAATCTACCTACAACATTACCGTACGATTCGCATTTTTTACACATTCAAAAGCCGTCAATGATTTACTGTTCATCTACGGAGATTACCTGCCGGAACGAAGGCGTTTTTTGTGAGGCAAAATATTTCGTGGAAAACAGTCTGTCTAGGAAAGTTTACATTGGATACGTTCTAGACTTTTTCATGGTGATGTTGTATCAGAACATAGTTATGCTTGCATAAAAACAAATATTAAAGAAATGGGATTTTTAAAGTTTTCATTTTAATTAAAATTAGGACAAGTGATTTGTTTGCTTATTAGATCTATAAATGCCACAGATATTTGAAATAACGGTTAAACATAATGATACCTTTTTTTATTAATAAGACAAAACAGGGATTCCGCTGGAGTAACCTTAGAAAGATGCATTATAACCTGTGCCCTAGTAGGTACCTGTTTACTTTTTCGGTTGTGTTGACGAAACATGAAATAGTGATAGTTTTGAGAAAACTTAATAAATCCGTACTAAGGGCACTGCTGTAAAAAATGCCAATTACTATTATGCAAAAAGTTCAAAATACTCTAATGACATAATCAAATAAAAAGCGATGTACCGTTTTACCACATTAATGCAATGGTTGAAACTTGCCCTCTCGACCGGATGGTCCGAGGTTCAAATCCCAGGGACGCACCATTGATTTCTCTAAAATTATATGTCTATTAAAAATTAATTATCACTGCTTTACGGCGAAGGAAAACATTGTGCGGAAACATACACACCCGAGAGTTCTTTAAAAAAAAGTTTGTCAGAGATGAGTGAAGTGTACTAACTCGCACTTGGCCAATGCGGTGGACTATAGCCTAATACTCTCTCATTCTGAGAGAAGACCCGTGCCCAGCAGTGGGACAATAATGGGTTGACGACGCAAGAAGTGCTACACTATATAGTATAACAGAAAATAACAACGAAACATAATTCAAAGGCACTATTCCAGTATAGTTGTAACAATACCTATCGTTTCTGCAAAGCGTGATTGACACTTAAGATATCAAAACGCAGATTGTAACTACATATACAGCAGATCTAATGTAAAACGCAGAAACGTAGACATTGAAAGTGAGTTATCGAATTTATTTAAATCAACGAGACGCGGAGGCCTCCGCCAGTGCAGGGGGCCTGAATTACAAATTCGTTAGTCTCGTGCCGACGTAGCGTCGCCAAAGAATAGATTAGACGATGTTCGCGTATTATTTTTTTCGTATGCATTTTTTTACTTGAAAGCCATATGTTTACGTAGCAATAATTTAACATTATATTCATTTAATAGTCATCGTAAATGTAGAGCGATATAATAATACGTAAAACATTTAATCAAATCTATTATGTAGCCCCACATTATTTCTTCATATAGACACTTATTTCTTGCAAATATATTTCGTTATTTGTAATAATGTATATAAGCATATTTAAAATTAAAACAGCTGGAGTAAGAGCGAAAGAACGGGACAATTTATTAGCAAACGCGTTGGTTCTGCAGGGGTCAATGAACACTACAAAAAAGGGGTCATTGCTCCCGATATTACATCACATCTATACAGGTCAATACATATTGCAGGGGAAATGTATGTAAAGTATGCAAAATGTCAGTAATTTTGCAAGGAATTAAGTGATATTCATTCAAAAAAATTCCTATCACACTTACCTTTTTTGAACCTCAATTATATTGCTGCATGAAAATATAATATGCATGATTTAAAACAGACTCATATAACTTGTATACATTTCTTTAATATTTTGAAGTGAGGATTTCAATAGCAACACATAAGTATTATTTATAAAATAATAACATAAGAGAAAATATGGATACAATCATAGTGTTCAGGGTTGAGATATTTGTCAAAAATGTTCCTTTTTAAATCTGTTTTAGATTCATCATTTTAAGTACAGAGAAGTAATTATTTAAGTGCATATAAATAGTTTGCCATCCAATGTATTATATTAAACCCACATTACATTAGTAGGTACTTTAGTGGATAACATGTTGATACCATTGGGTAATGGTTTCATTCTCAGAATTCCTTAAGTTATACACTTGTACTGTTATCAATTCATTGATAAACTCAATTAGAACATTGTGGGCTTGTAGAAGATTGCTTAGCATTAAGAATCCAAAGCTTACCTCATTGAGCCAGTCCAGCAGTATAGCTCTCATCCTCGGCTGTAGATTGGGATGATTGTCAAACATATTTGGGTTCTTCCTCATGCTGGACCTGGCGTCACATTCACACATGCTCTTCCACACATCTGTAGGGTCGGCCCATGACAGCCCTGGGAGGGGACACTTGCGTTTTGGTGGTGAAGGGCACTGGGGTTTACTTGTGCTGTAAGTGAAGTGCTAGGATCATATGGAGAGACCATACACTATACATCTACTTGTTAAAAGAAAAATCATACAATAAAAGAGCTAAGGACAATCTACAATAAATAAATAAAGGTGACATACGTACCTAGCCCTTTTATTGGTATGTGGTGTGCAGTCACCTCTAGCAACATTTTCAAGGGGGCTCAGTACACAGTTAGGCAGTTCAGGTATACTCGGTGGGCTTAAGAAACTATCTGCATTATAATCTACATCAGTGAACACACTTCTGGGTTGCTCCACATTGCTCAACTGTGGGCTCTCCTCTTCACTGGAACATGACGAGGACTCTACTACCACATTGTGTGATTGATCATTTGCTTCCTCCTCCAATTTAGCTGCCACCTTGGCTGGTGGCATATTTTCAACCTCCTGCAATAATATTCACATTATTCTCCACTTCTACACTTACTTACTTTAGCTTATCATTGAGCAAGGGCAAATTGTCTACCTCATCTTCTGTAGAGTTTCTTTTCCGTTTCAGGTTGGCACGCTTCTCATTGGCTTCACAGGAGGACCTGTAATTACTTTAGTGTTAAGTAAACAAACTTCACCAAGGTCAATAAGCAACTGAGTACATCAGCTGTACATACCCTGCTTGTGCCATTTTGTGTGGGATTGTTCAGCTGGCCCACCCTTCACGGTGTCTAAAACATAATTAAGGATAAGTATACGCGTCTTAAATGCTGATTATCAGCGCTATTACTAGATACGATGGCCTAAAATTACCGCATGTCATGTTCAAACCGCAAATAGGGTTATGTCAATTGACAACTAATATTGAAGGCTCATTTGCAATTTAATAGGTCTTATTTGAAACTAGGTATGTTTTAGAATCATCTGGCTACTAAATATGTGTAAGATCATATAGCAAAGGACTATTTCCAATCGCAAATATCAGCAGCGTGCCCCCTGCTGGTTGGCGGGAGATTTTTTTTCGGAAGTATTTTTTGGCTTGTAATTCATATCAAATATCATTATTTGAGTATTTAACAATGTGTACAATATATTAGTTATCATATAAAGTCATAAAAATGTAGAAATGAATGAATCAGCTGGTATAAAAAATGCCACGAATCCGTCACAATCGCGCGCGAAATCCTCCCGTCAGCGCCATTAGACACGTCGCTAGCTTGGGTTTCTCGCCCCATCCACTTTTGGATATTGTTAAAAATAGCACATATGTTACTCTATATTGTCGTCACTTACTTATTTTATACAAACATTATCCCTAAAAATGCACTAATTCAGCTTAAAAGGGCATAACCGTTGGATGCATAATTGGCTCGACTTATCGCCCACCAAAGGTTTATAACCTAATTATGGGTGAAACCTAAATATGCACATAAAATAATGAATACCTTAAGTTTCGATATATCTTTTAGTTTGAGAATATGGATAAAATACATACCTGGTCATTCACAAATTATATCAAATTCCATACAACAAAATTTCCTTGTACACTAGATATGAGATTTCAACAAATAACACAAATTCACTGCTTAAACGTCTTATTTGAACACATATGAGACTGAGAACTTAGAAAAGAGTATACATATTACACTTCAGGTAATTATCCCAAATTACATGCTACTTTTCGACTTTCCACGGCTCGATAACGCCCGGCTTTCCGCGCGAAAATGTCGCGGTAAAACATCGGCTCAATGCAGGCTAACAAACGGCTAAGTTCACGTTTGTTTCCTCTGAAACTATCCGTCATTTAAAATGCCGTTCCATTCTACGCATAATTCATAGTCTTATCATATTCTTATTTTTATTTGAATATATTACAAAAGAAGTAAATTAAATCTACTTTTGTTTTGATAAAACATTTTATTCTTACATGTGATTAAATTACAGATAAATCTATAATAATTTTAACACTAAAATATTATGTATTTGAACATTTTTATGAGTGAAATCATAAGATAAACTTTTTTTATACTAATTTGTAAATAAGAAGTAAAAATATATGGAAATTAAAGAAAACATGTAAATTAATTGAATGTTCTATTAAAAATACCTTTCATTCTTTCGTATAGTGGATCCCAAAGCTAAAGCTACAGGCTTGCTTGTGATTGGTTGATTTGGGTTACTAGCGCCACAATTTCGTAGCTTGGCAGCGTAATTTTGTTTTACATGTTGGTATGCACTGTAAATGCTATCTTCACGTCAAACTACAGCTGGGCGCCAGCTGATAGAAAATTGAACAAGAAAAGTCAATACAAGGAAGGTGGCTTATTTATATATCGATAAGCAATCGATATCGTTATACACTTTATATTATGTGAAGAACAGGTTCAACTGGCAAATAATATTAAAATGTCCGTGCAAAACCTGGCAGTAAAGCTTTGCGGCGTTCTACAAACGCAGGATGAGAGTGGTTTGTTTAAACTTAAATTTTTGATACACTACATTTGGTGAAAGCTTGAACTCATACCAAACATTGTTGCAGAGGTAACGGCGAGGGAATGGCGTTTAATCGGGCAGGAGCAAGATGGTTCGCAACTTTTTACGTGGGTCTCCAATGGAGACGAGGGCAAGGAGGTTATGCACATCGGTGTGTACACGAACAAGACGAAGACGTTGACGACGCTATTCACTTTCGAAGAAAAGATAAATATAATCCAGGCGTCTGTAAATTCGACTCACAGCCTCTTGGTATATGTGGTGAAAGTCCTACCGAGTGACGACGCCGACGATAAGGAGGCTTTGTATTGTCCGTACTTAATATCGATCTTGCCGGACAGAGTGACGGGTCCGGAGGAAGTGGAGGAGGGCTCCACAAAGCAAATAATGGTGCAGTATGTATACGGCAAGAGCAACAAGTATAGCCCTGGAATAAGGAATGATAGGTTCATAATTTTCAAGCATTTGGAGTGTAAGTGTTGTAAATTATTTATTTTGTATGTAGATAATTTATATTATCAAAAATTAACTTTTAAATATATTCACAAAAGTTCAACTTCTTGTCAGATATACATATACACATATATAAATATAGAATGTTTAATGTATTATCTATTGGAAAAGTGTAAGATTGTATGCACTTCTTTTTTTCTCAACTGCTGTGTGTATAATTTATGTTGATTTGATTAATAGTCACTACACACTTTACTAACTTATCAACACATCAGAGATCTGTATGAGACCTGAAGTGCTTTTTGTTACTTCTAATAGTTGTAATGGCTATTTATCCAAGTGGCCACTAAGACGTTGGGTATTGGGAATGGCAGTCAACAATATATAAGTGAGGTGAAACTTCTACAGACCTTCCTGTATATTTCTAGTCTGACAATGGGTCTCATTGGAAGTGCATTCCCACTTGTTTCTATACCAGTAACACAATAACTAATATTTAAATTTGGAATCTGCAGACATCAAGATATATCGAACCCCCATGTTTCTGAACGAATGTGATGATGGCACAGAAAAGTGGGGCTTTGATGGGATATACCCTGAACCTGAAACCATTGTAAAGGTGTTCTCATGGGCACAATGGGATTGTGTCAATCAGGTACTACATTTAATCATACTTATAACTAGCAAAAACAACTCAACTTCATTCGCACAGACTATAATGTAATCTATCCAACCATTATACATTTGTGCAGCAGTGGGTATTGATGCTATTTATTTATTTATTTATTTATTTATTTATTTATTTATTTATTTGGGAAACAAACAGTTCACCTTTACACAAAAAAAAGATACATACAATATAAAACAAATGAATACAAACAGTTTCCACTATTAGGTAATACAAAATAAAAACGCAAAAAGATGTAATACAATTACAGTGACACCAAAGATAAAATTTTGACGCTAATAGAGAAAAAGGGTTGATAAAAAAAAAAAAAAAATACATAACAGCTACTAAGACTAGAATTAGAATTCCTATTCTGATAGTAGTCCCAAAAAATTTTGCAACAAGTGCTTTGCGTAAGGGTACACTGATCATTGTGTGGCTGCGGTGTTCAAGGCTTTCATAGATATTGATATGTTCTCTTATATTGTCGCATATTGCAGTGTATGAAATGAAAAAAAAATTGGGCAAATTTTTTGACACTTTGAAGCACATTACTTAAGTTTTAGCAAATACGCCTTATATATTCTAGCAATAAAAATAACCTATATAGCTCAGGGATAATGTAGCATTCTAAAGGTGAAAGAATTTTTTAAATCGGTTCAGTAGTTTTTAATTTAAATCAAAACCCCCCAAATTCATGATAAACATACAAAACTACAAAGTTTTCCTCTTTATAATATACAAGTATACATAGATGTAATTTTGGAAAGAAATAATATAATTTTGCATACTATTTTGACCAATTATCACCAAATTATATGGATCCTAGAGTAGAAATTTTAATCAGAACCGTCTCTTGCACATATTTAGGTAGATTAAATTACACTAATCACATAATAACTATAAGTGATTCAGTGTTGTAGGTATCATGGTCACAAGTGGTGACAACCCATTATTGTCCCACTGCTGGGCTTGGGTCTTCTCTCAGAATGAGAGAGTTTTTAGGCCATAAGTACCAAGGACACAAGTACCTACCAAAAACTGACACTCTGCATCAAACATTATATTTATTTTTTAAATATCTGCTAGATCAAATTATACACTGAATCCTTTTTGTGGCAAATAGGTATAACAAATTACTGAAATATTCAGGTGCTGTTCTACATCCACTACCGAGCGCCGTCGCAGAGCTTCGCGGAGGGCGAGGAGGTGAAGTCGCCGTGTGAGGTGTCGCCCACTCTGTCCGCGCTGCAGTTCCACGCGGACCTGCCCCATGAGACAGTGGTATGACTTATAAGTCATTCATATCCACCATAAAATCATTTCATATCCACCATAAAAGTATACTTTTATGGTGGATATGAAATAGAAAACCTTGTATCAAATGCCAACTACATAATTTGTTATTTTATAATCAGCCCGCATCAGTCCACTGTTGGCCATACCCTTTTGACAAGGCTCCCAAATGAGCTTGATTTATAACTACTTTCATCGGTTATATTCCACCGCCCGATGTAGATCGTTGCGCATTGCAACTCGAGGTCTTCCCACACTCCGTTTAATTTAGACCGCGTCTGGGTAAACGTAGCATGGGAAACGCTCTCAATCACTATCAGATGTACGGCAGATGTGACCGCCCCATTGTCACTCCGGCTTGCTGGCCTTTTGAGTTACGTCGGAAGTAATTTTTACACGCGTACCCGTGGTATCGCCAATCGGGATAGAGTAGAGTTTTAGCCGGTAGAAGTCTGGCATAACCATTTGATGCCTCCATACCAGAAGGGTATCCATGGTTGATGATCCCATGAAAAATAAGGAGAAGGGTTTAGCTTAGAGCAAGGATTGCGATAATTTGCTACGGAATAGGATTATAATTCTACTTACTAAATATTTTAAGTCAATCAATTCAAAGATATATTCAAAATAAGAAGAGTAAAACTCTTTTTCTCGAGTTAAAAAAAACCAGAAAGGTTTTGGACCTTTAAACTCATGAATAGTATTTTTCTGACTTACCGTTATGCGTCACGATTGGCAAAGATTCACGATCGACGGGGAATGAATTTATTGAACAGTCTACACTTTGCATTATTTATCTGTGCAAAGAATCCATCAGTTAGCTTGTTCGATGTGACTTTGATATATGATTTCAGTAAATAAAGTATGGAATTATTATTAAGATTAAGTTAGGGTTCATCCAAATCATCAGTTTTTTTGACATTTACGGATCTATACATAACAACATGTATAAATTTAGCATACAGTTTTATTTTGAAGAGAAATTGAAAATAAACTATTGGTGCAATCGAATTATATGTAAACTCACACTTTAACTATTTCGCTCATTTAAATAAAATCGTTGATAAACCAAAACGTGGCCCTATTTTGATCCTGGAACTTACAGGGACGACCTTCTCTACTCTACATACCATAGCCACACTTTATGTACACATAAGACGGCCCACTAAGTCCTTAGAAATGCAGGACATATGCTATCGGCTTTCGACTTATGCCGATGAATGGCAGTAAGCACTCACTAACATTAAACTATATAGGTAGTAGGTACTAACCAATCTTAACTCTAAAAATAAATTACGAATTACATTCTAAAAGGCTGTAAAATGAGACACTAGAAAAATATTTTAACCAACATTTTATTTTCAATTCTTTTTCAATAATGACAGCTCTGCCACGTCAATCATCGCCTCTCCTCACCTCACCCCCTCGCCTCACCGCACCTCCTTCGTCACCACACTGCACCTCCTTTGTCACCGCACCACGCCACATTACAGCATTTCATCACTGCTGCGTTACAATTCCTTAAAATTGCTAAGATCACTTTCATTTTAGAAGATGTCACTTTTACCTTAACTTATCTTTGAACTTTATAAAAGTAACAGTCATGCCCTTTATTAAAACGAAGAAGTATCTTCCTCCGCTCTGAATTATACTTGGTAATAATATTTGCGACGTTGGAACAACAGATACGTTAACCCGTCAACAATATGGCATATTCTATGAGTTCACCTGCGATTCCCATTGACCTCGCCGTCGCATTTTATTATTCAATACAGACTGTTTGATAGAATTATTCTCTTAAACTATTAATGTTATTCTCTTTTATGATAATTTACTTGTAATAAATTTGTATTTATATAAGTTGAATACAGAGAGGGATGGCCAATCGTAAAGTATTGTATAGTATATTTGAATATCCCATAGTCGTATTAAGGTTTCGTTTTAGTGGGGGCGCAAGACCTAAACTTAATGTGGGCATGCAAACTTAATGTGGGCAACAAAAAAAAGGTCACCAAATGTATACAAATTAAAGTCGATCTTGCAATTTGACGATAAAAAAAAAATTGCCAAATGTGAATAAATTAAAGTCGATCTCCAATTTACCAACTAAATAAAAAAGACCGCCAAATCTCGATCTTCTGATCCACAAGACCAAGTCTTGGAGAAAACTTTTGTCAGCGTGTGGCCCGCGGCCCTGGGTCTATGAAGCGCAAGGCCTATGCACCGCTAGGCCGTAGGTGGAAACCCACACCGCCTTACGCCGCCACTGTTTTTACTCGATTGCATAAGGAGGGTAATATTTTTTTCTAACTCTTTCCTCAGAAATTGTGATTGAGAAGTATGTATATGCTGCAATTCCGGACTTCAGTCACTTATGAAGCCTTAATCTTCATTACAAATATGTAATACAATGAGTTTTAATTTAAACTTTACAAATTAGTTTTATAAAGTTTCCAAACTTTCCGTACAGAGGCTAAACGGACCGCGCACGATGTTCATCTGCTCGAAACGCAATACTCGGACGAAGATATCTAGAGTGCATAATTAAACACGTATAAGTTTCGCCACTAGCCAAAAATATCACTGCTCTATATTATTACCCTATGTTTCTCCGTTTAATGTAGATTTTCTTGTACAGTGAGCAATTTATTTTAGACACAAATGAATTGAGAAAAAAATGTTGTTGCGAAATTATCACTTGATATATGTAATTTATATGAAAAGCTTACGTTTAGGTTTAAAGGACGTAACTGTAAGTTTGAAGATCGAAAATGCAGTACGTTTGGCGCTACCCCCTCCCGCACAAATAACCTTATAGCACAATTGTATTAATTGTAAATCGTTTCAATTTATTCCTCAGCGTAGTAGCGAATAGTCAATCTTGTATTAGATAACAATGCAATTCGCTCTTTGCCAGTGGCGACCTACCAGGAGAGTAGACTTTAGTCTCGTTTGATGGTACAATTTCATAATTAGTCTAATAAAGGAAATTTTCAGCTAAACATTCCGTTGAGTTTGCCGCACGTGGGCACGGGCGCGGCGTGCGGCTCGTACGAGGACGACCCGGTGCCGCTGCGCGTGCACGACTGCAGCCTCGACCTGTACATCGTGTGCGACCAGCGCGGCCTGCTCTGCGTCTGTCATCACTACCTCTACAAGGTCTGTGCTATCTGTGTTATGGATGAGCATCCTTACTAAACCTTTTAATTTTACGGCATATTTAACAAATATTCTAGCTGTAAAAGTATAATAGTCTTCTTTTTTGCTATTATGTATAGATTCACCAGGTAGAACCAGTGAATTTCGACCGGGGAAGTACCACCGCCATACCTATTTCTAGCGTGAAGCATCTCTTGCGTTTTGATGGAAGGGTATGGTTGCCGGCATACTATGATATATATGAGGCGACCATCTCAGTCCTCGGAAGTAGCAATGCATCTGTGATTGACTTCAGATAGAACCTGTGTTCTGTATGAAGTTGCTTACAGGTGTCCATGGGCGGCAGTGACCACTTACCATCAGGTGGACTGCATGCTCGTTTGCTGTA
The DNA here is from genome assembly GCA_949699795.1 of Spicauda simplicius. NCBI lineage: Eukaryota > Metazoa > Arthropoda > Insecta > Lepidoptera > Hesperiidae > Spicauda > Spicauda simplicius. Next base: position 22,102,961 of record OX453058.1, on the reverse strand, counting down.
TAAAAAAATCATATAAAAAAAAGATTGACAAGGCAATAGTAATACAAACTGTTTTATATAAACGGTATGCCCGTTTATTTAATATAAATATGGAATAATATTAGGAAGAAGAGGTTATTTTGAAATCATACTGATTTTGCATGGAATAGAAAAGAGTAGAAGATTGCTTTATATAGGTAGTTATATTCCTGTTCAGCCGTTGGACGATTCGAGCGGGTCGCCGGCGCTGGAGGAGGCGGAGCTGCGGGACTCGGGCGTGCACTTCGCGTACTCGGTGACGGTGGCGCACCACGGCTGCGTGCTGCACAGCGTGGTGCCCGACCTGCCGTGGCCGCTCGCCAAGGCGCTGCGCCCCTCCTACACGCTCTATGCGGGTACGTACAGTGTATGTGGCGGGGCTGCGGGACTCTATGATGCTCCATTTAGTGCTAACTAACTTAACTATTTAATAGAAGGTGGTAGAAGCAGTGTAGTTCGACCGGAAAAATACCACCGCCACACCTATTTCTAACGTGACGCATTTCTTGCGCGAGATGGGAGGGTGTGGTTGCCGGCACACTTTTACATGTGGCGACCATCATTGTCCTCGGGATAGGCAACGCATCTGTGATTGATTTCAGATGGAACCCATGTTCTGTATGAAGTTGATTGCAGATGTCCATAAGCGGCAGCGACCACTTACCATCAGGTGGACTGCATGCTCGTTTGCTACTTCAGTGAAATAAAAAAAAACGGGTTGCTGTATTCATAGCCCCACACTAAGATTTTCCATGTAGTGAACGCAACAAACACCAAAACCCAGAACAGAAATCTAAATTTATCATTCATCTATCTATCTGGCCGAGAATCGAAACTGGAAATATCTACATGTCCGACCGGTATGATGACCGTTCCGCCACGCCACATAGATCGAAATTTATTGCAATATAGAGCTAGGTTTTTAAGCTTTTGTTTTTTTTTTTTTGCAGATCTACTTATAACACTAATCTTTTACTGGATGTCTTACTTGTTTAAATTAATTCGCAGATAATCACCTGCTTGTCAGCATTCCCATGCTGTTTACTCACCTGATAGACATCAGCCCGCACCACGAGCCTTGTTGCCACATCGTTATCCCGATGGAGGCCAGTGAGAGTGGGCCTACGCTCGCCCCATTGTTGGGCTTTGGGGCTCACGCAATGGTAGATCTTAATACGCTGGACGTGCATACCATGAAGGTGGATGAAAAAGATTTGGCTGCGACGTTCAAGAGTGACACGGTTGTGGAAAACAAACTGGCCATCATTCATTATCTCGTACAGCATGAAGGCAATACAGAATTAGCTGAGGAGGTCAGTCCACTTTCTATTTTTAATAAGAAAATGCTTTATATTAATTCATAATATTAGTGTTTTTTGTATTCGAAAAAGTAACTAGTACAAGATGATAGATTTATTGGATAAAATAAACGGATGTGTGGAATTAACAACAATATTTATTATAGTTTACCAAAAATTATATGCATGTGAGAAGGGATTAGTAAAGACAGATAATCCATAGACACTTGAACAAAAGGTTACATAAATAACACAAGTGGTGTTTACCCCAAAAGTTTGTATAAGATGTGTTTCTACAAAAAAAAAATGTATAGACTGTGTTTAACTCAAACATATGTGCAAGCTGCGTTAACCTTAAGTTTGTAAAGCAGGGTTTACATTAAAACTGTGTAAAGCAGTGTTTACACCTAAAATTTATACATTCAGCGATTACTTCAAATGTTTGTACAAATCTCATTAAATCCAAAAGTTTATACAAACAGCACTTACCTCAAAAGTTTGTAGTAGCAGTATTTTACTAAAAAATCTTCCAGCATCATTAATTCCAAAAAGTTTGTATTAGCCAGTGGTAAATCTCAAAAATGTGTACAAGCAGTGTTTGCCTAAATTTTTTGTAAAATTAATGGTTTCCCCAAAAGTTAGTACAAACAAATGCTGCTTGTTTCTTTCAATATTTTTTTATAAGTGGCATGTATCTCAAAATATGTTATTTATAAACTGTGTTAACCCCAACAGTTACAGTCAGCGTCAAATAGTTAGGTACACTCAGAGTATTCAAATAAATGGATGCAACCAAAAAGTCAATAATATCGGTACAAACAAAGTTTTCTTAATGTTGTTAACAATATAGTTGCTCAAAAAGCCAACGCTTACAATGCTTGGACTATTGGCGCGATGATTGTAACCATATTACGGCGTTTTGACTGAACCATATATGACATTTTATTTGTCTTAGCCTTTTGAGGGACTATATTGTTGACAACAATAAGGAAACTTTGTTTGTACCGATATTATTGACTTTTTGTTTGCGTCTATTTATTCGAAAATCCTGAGTGTTCCTATTTGATGCTGACTGTACAAGCTGAGTTTACCTAAAAAGTTCGTATTATCCGTGTTTAATGTCAAAAGTTTTCACAACGGTCGGCAGCTGATCACGTGGCAGTGCGTGCACCAGGCGGACGGGCCGGGCGCGCTGCAGCGCGTGCTGCAGGAGTACCTGGTGGGCGCCGCGCACGCCGCCGCGCGCCGCGCGCTGCCCGCCGCCGCGCTGCCGCTGGCCGCCATGCTGCCCTACACGCTGCATCTGCGCATCGCCGACGTTAAGGTCGCTGGCTTTTGTTGATAGTATGCTTATGTAAACATTATTAACGTCCATGTTACATTTAAATTACTGTTAAATTACTAGTGTATTATATTGCTTTGTGTGGTTATGCTATAAGTAACCATTATTAACGTCCATGTTACATTTAAATTACTGTTAAATTACAAGTGTATTATATTGCTTTGTGTGGTTATGCTATAAGTAACCATTATTAACGTCCATGTTACATTTAAATTACAATTTAATTACTAGTGTATTATATATCAAGGTCATGTTACTAGAAATTTAAAACTTGTTATTTCTATGCAACTTTTATCAGTCTATCAGTTAATATATCATTTACAACTTGCGAATATACGTACACGAATTTTTCGGCAATTTGATTGGCTAATATTTCGTTGATATTTTAGTGAAATAGAAACTTGTGGTTCAACTGTAGCGAAACCACCACCAGATTATAACTTAGTTATAATTTCAATCTTTTCTTATGGGATCGATTACATATGGCTGATATGGTCAACATCTTCGTTGACTGCTTTCACTGAGGTTTTACAATAATCTCTGTTACTATAAAGTACAATTAATACATTAAATTTTATACTTAACGGATAATTGCGATAAGCTATTTTAAATTATTTTTGTCAATATTTCGACCCATTTGCATGACTTTTGATCATGATGAAATTGCACTAGTTTCGTATTGTAAATGTATTAAATCTACGAAAAATATCAGTTTAATAAATGTATTTACCTTTGTGGGTAATAATCGTAGTGTCCCTTTAGATCCGGGACCAGAATAGGGCAACAGTTAGTGAGGTAAAAATCCTACTTAACCGAGCGGTGCCCGTACGACGTCGGGTACTTTCAGAAAGTTTCCCCCTCGAAACCAAAAAAGGTGAATATATTCACAGTGAATATATGTGATATGAGCAGTGATAGCCTAATGGTTGAAACTTGCCCTCTCAATCGGGAGGTCCGAGGTTCAAACCCAGGCACGCACCACTGATTTATGTGCGTATTAGAAAATAATTATCACTGCTTTTCGGTGAAGGAAAACATCGTGAGGAAACCTACACACCCGAGAGTTCTTTAAAAAAAAAAGTTCTCGGAGGTGTGTGAAGTCCACCAATTCGCACTTGGCCAGCGCGATGGACTATGGCCTAAAATCTCTCATTCTGAGAGAAGACCCGTGCCCAGCAGTGGGACAATAATAGGGTTGACGACGAATATATGTGAACAGTGAACATATCGGTTGCAGGCGGGCGCGGCGAGTGTGTGCGTGCGGCTGGCGGGCGTGTGGCGCGGCGCGGCCGTGGTGCTGGCGCCGCGGCAGCGCGTGGCGCAGTTCGCGGAGGACGCGTGGACGCGGCTGTGGCGCGCGCTCGCCGCCGCGCCGCCGCCGCGCCTCACGCCGCAGGCCGTGCTCGACCGCCTGAGGCTCAGTTTACCCGCTTACCAGGTAACATACGTCACTTACACGCTGTTATCTTATATTGTGGTATATATTCGGGTTTCTGGTGAGTTACTATCCCCACACTTATCTTTAGCTTGGGATATTGCCTTTCAAGAGAAGGATGTGAATGCCAAATAACTTACATATGGCTCTATCTTAATTTAAAAAGAGGCAATGTGCCTGTGATCGACTATGCTAGATTTCTTGTTCTATATTTAGTAAATGACTACACACCATCAGTATTTAAATCTAATATATAAAATTCTCGTGTCACAGTTTTTGTTGCCATACTCCTCCGAAACGGCTTGACCGATTTTTACCAAATTTTATATGCTTATTCAGTAGGTCTGAGAATCGGCCAACATCTATTTTTCATACCCCTTAAGGGTTGTCCACCATTAACATTTTTATTTTTGAAGTGAAACTTCTTTATCGGGGTTGGTGAAAAAATTTAGTGTAACATTTTTTTGTTACGCGCCATCTTTTTCTCATCCCTACCACGCGTGATATTAGATAGATTATTATAGATTAGATTATTAGATAAAATTTAATAAAAGCCTTTTATTAAACTTTATCTAATTTAACTTTATTTAACCAATTTCTGTAAAGTTGCATATAGTAAATTATATTTTGAAAAATAACGTCATAAAGAAGTTTCACTTCTTACGAGTGTACGCAAGTACACGCACACATTTTTATTTATATGGCAAAACAACGTTTGTCCGGACAGCTAGTTTAAAATAAAACTATGTGGATCTTTCAGGGAACCTTTTGCTTTAATTTTGTATATGGATAATTCACGCAACTACTGTATTTTCTTTTTTTTGCCATAATTAAGGTTTCTTGCAAAAACGTATTTTAATTAAATTATAGATACATAATTTTTCAAGGTGGTAGAACCAGTGTAGTACCACCGCCACACCTATTTCTAGCGTGAAACATTTTTTTGCGTTTCGATAGAAGAGTGTAATTGCCGGCACACTTAAAAAAAAACATAGATTAAAGTTACATTGTTGATAAAAAGTTAAAGCACATTACATACGTTGCTTTCCCGTATTAACTTCACCAGCCTATTTCGTTCCTGAATCACAATAAATTCGATAAATATATTCGTGTACATTTTGCTTAATACGAACAAGCAATATAGCATCGCATCATTGTCCCCGCAGCCGGAGGCGCTGTCGCGGTGCAGCACGCCGATGTCCCCGACGGCGGCGCCGCTGGGCCGGCGCGCGTCGCTGGCGGCGCACGACGCGCTGCCCTTCGCCGAGCTCGACGTGTGCACCGCCAGCAAGCAGGAGCACGTCATCGCTGCCGTATGTCTTGCCAACTACATCTAAATTTGTATCTAACGACTGTATCGCAGGACCCTCAGCACAAAATTTGTTTACTTAATTAGTCCCCAGATATTAATAAAATAATCGATATTAAAAGTAAAATAGTCAGATGCTGTTAATTAAAATTTTGTACAGCGTAATAAAAAAGTATAAATAATTACATACAAAATTATAATTAAGAAAAAATAAATATGTTACAATATATTACAAAAAATGGTGTGGAATTCTAATAACTTTAGTGGCTTATCTATCACATTATACAAATAGTGTATTTCAAATGATTTTTTTTTGTCACACCATATGCAGCAAATTTGATTTGAATAATTTCTGTGTAATTTAATTTGAATAATAAGTACACTATTTTCCATAGTCCCGCAACAGGGCCGTTTGTGTCGGTGACCGTAAATAGATAGACTTTTTCTTCGTGTCTCTTCTCAAATCTAGGGAAGTCATAAAACATACTCTATCACTACGATGGAGCGTTAAATGTAGATCGGTGATATTGCGATGAGTATTACAATGATTAATATGCAGCGCGACTACACGGTCGGTTGTATCGTGATATCGTTTGTATCGAAGCTACAGTATGTATGGGTGCGGCACAGAACTTGCGCGCGGTGAGCGTGCACCTGATGCGCGAGGCGGGCGCGGAGCGGTGCGCGGGCGGCGAGGGGCTGGAGTCGGGCGTGCACGCGCTGGCCACGCGCTGGGCCGCCGCGCAGCTGGACGCGGCGCGCGCGCTGTGCCGCGCCGCCGTGCGCGCCGCCGCCGCCGCGCCGCTGCCGCACCAGCCGCGCGGCTTCGCCTACATGTACACACACACACATGTTTAGATACTCGCTGAATACAACGGATAACCGTTACGTGGCCGCACCGGTCGCAGGGTTTCGCGCACATGTACACGTAATACGTTTAGATGCTCGCTAAGTACAACGAATGGCCATTACGTGACCACACCAGCCGTGCGACTTTGCGTACAGGTACACGTGACACGTTTTGATGCTGAGTACACACGAAGAACCGTTCTATGGTTATACCACGAATACGAAATGTCTATAGACGATAATGGCTACCTTCCGATTGGTAGCTCGTCTACATTGTTAAGTTTATGTACAAAATAAAATATTTATACGTATATACTAAGCACGATTTTATCGCGAATCGGAGTATTATGGAGTGCACGGTATTACGCACTCATGATTGTTCGTTAAGATATTTGTCGGCTTATTCGCGAGTATCTAAATGTTTCTCACATCAATGCTGCGTTCCATTTGACGGTGATTGAAATAAAATCACAAATTGTTTTACATTACAGAACGCTTTTGGTTTTTGCGGAATGTCCAAAGGTCCAATAAATACATATTTTATACATTTAGAGCTGGAATGCTACATTAATTTATTACATTACAGAAATCCCATTTAAGTTAACTTAATTGTGTAAATGTGGAGATTGTGGTCATATCTATCTTTTTACCGTCAAGTGTAACAAAGCTGGATATAGTTTTCGTTTTTGTTCATAGCTTGTGTGTGGTACATTTGGCTTACGTTTCGTTTTGTTTTAAATCATTTTGTTTGATTCTATGCAGCACCAGTAAGTTTTTAGATTTTTGGGTCTATTTTCTGTTTCAGTTATTTTTATTTGATCAGATTGTTTCATCACATGCTTTTATTACTGTTCTTGGGTTGCTCTTTTTCCATTTTGTTTATTGTTATTTCACACGCTTGTTACTACAGCCACATTTATTTTGGTGTACGGTGTTTTGTTGTTTTGTGTGTTTTGGGTTCGGCTACAAATAAATGCTAAGATTATTTTTCATATTAGTATTATGTAGGAGAGTCTATTCTTGTGTAAGATTCTAGATAAACTAGTCGTCCTTAAGACGTCGAGGCTACTTTGCTTTGAAACCAAATCTAACACATGCCAATTAATGACCGAAGGTTTAATAATTGTAAAAAAGTATTTAAAAAATGCTCTTTCTACATAGTAGTTTCTCATTACTTATATACTTTGATTGTTGTACATTAATCTGTACCATGTACCTAGATCTGTCCCTAAATCTTATAATTACAGGTAATTCCCGAAAAAAAAGTAGACACTATAGTTTTTTATTAATGTAAATATCTCAGAAACTCTTTTTTTATTCCCTATACTTTTTCCTTTTGCCCAGTGTTATTTGAAAACTGGTTGTTTCCAGCGATGAGATGGATCCGACGCACGCGCTGGTCCTGTTCAAGCTGCTGGAGCAGTACTACATGGCGGTGGAGGGCGTGGCGTTCCCGCTGCCGCAGGGCTTCAGCTCGTTCTTCACGTACCTCGGCTACCGCACGCTGCGCTTCCACGCGTTCGTGCAACACGTGCACCGGAACGTGTTTGAATTGCAAATCGACGTGCTCAAGGCGATTATGGCGAGTGAGTTTAGTTTCATTAACGGTTATTAGTGATTTTTTTTTAGTATTCCTTACTATTATTTACGATTTTTCTGTTAGTTTGCGATTAAATGATATCCGAATCGAATACCCTAACTTTAATGGACGTGATTGCAATCTTAAGTAGTCACTACCCACTAGAAGACCAAAAGACGGATGAACCGGGTAAGGGCAGAAAGGGGCTAATGGTTTTTCTAAATTTAAATTTACATACTTAACTTCATTTCTTACCATCAAAAGAGCAGTAAAATAGTGGAAATAGAAATATTTATCTATAAAATTTATTTATTTGGTCTATAAAATTTATGCGAACGAGAGATTTTTACTTACGAAAATCTAGGATTTGCCAGTGGCCGCTCATTTAGTAGGGTAGAATTTTTGAATCGTGTAGTTTCATAATTTGTCTCGTGAGTTTAGCTTTAGCATTAACATAATCCATAGATCCGTTTTTAACAAAAAAAAATCTTGAGTTATAATATGATGCAATTATATTCATATAATATGTGATCGAATAATGAGTAGTAGGTATAAGGGTGTGAACATAGTAAGAGTATGTCGTGCGCAGTGGCGGACGACGCGCAGGGGCGGTCGGTGTCGCGCAAGCTGCGGCTGGCGCAGCTGGTGGGCGCGGGGCGGGCGCGGCGCGCGCTGGCCGCGTGGCCGCACCGCGCCGCGCTGGCGCCGCGCGCGCGCCACCACGCCGCCGCGCTGCTCAGCGGCGACCGCGACCGCGCGCCGCCCAGGCACGCGCCCGACGCCGGTTAGTGGCCGGTTTAAACGTGCCAGAACCAGCGAAGAAAACTTTTTTTTATCTGACGGAAGTAACAAACGAGCATGCAGTCCACCTGATGGTAAGTGGTCACTGCTGCCCATGGACATCTGTAATCAACTACATACAGAACATGGGTTCCATCTGAAGTCAATCACAGATGCGTTGCTACTCCGGGGGACTATGATGGTTGTTAACGTTGAGTAATTTTTAGCAAGTATTGTTAAAATATGGCCTTATGAGATTAGACAGATATAGTTAATATTAATGCCGATAGGCCGATGCGTAGACATTAAGCGTAGTTAATTTCGCTACAATTTAATATAGTAAAACCGGACATATGTATATTTTTAATACTTAATGCTGACGCATACAGTGCAGAGCGATAAACGTTTGTAGGGAATATAGGAGCATGAAATAATTCTACAAGTAAAAAATCTAGTTTTAAAAAGCAATGGTTAAAAATTCCAATCGATTTCAACTAGGATTTAGGATTTCATCTAGTTGTTGAATCCGGAGTTGATTGTAGATGTCCGATCGTCAATCGCCTTTTAACATCAAGTGTATTATGTGTAAAATTAAGTAAAGACAAATTGCACATATTTCAGTTATATCTTACTTTTAATATGGGATCCTCAAGGTAGACCATTATTGGACTTAATTTTTTTTTCATCAAATATTACTTTAGTTAGTGAGAATATTTTTATGTATTTTTAATAACAGATTTCACAGGAATAAAAATTATAATATATAAACAAGTTGGGCCGCATTCAAAATGTTCTTTTACAAAAACGCATAACTTATATTAATCTTAAATATTCACGTGTATCATTGAATATTGACCATTACATATAATAAACTCATATTTCAGGTTTAGCAGTCCTGCCCTCAGGAGAACGGCTCTCCCCGTTGGACACTTTTCTGGATCTCCTCACGGCTAAAGCAAGTCTCAACGAACTGGACTTCAACCTCATTATTGAGGCAACTTTAGCTTCTATTCAAGACGCTAATAAAACATATACATAAGAGAATTAGCAAATTGGAGAAAGCTCCATTTGATTACAAAATTGAGAAGATAATGTTACTGATGTAACAAAATCAGGGAATGTGCAAGTAATATATGTTTACTTGTTTTTATCTCTAATATCATAAAGTTTCAGGGATAAAAAAGTAAAACTTAGTATCTCTTTTTTATGTTTTTAATTACATAAAAGCTTAATCAAAAAGCGCTAAATAAGTGTGCAGAATTCAAACTTGCGAAACGCATTCCTTTGGTTTTCACCACATGCCCTACTTGTTACAAATAACGCCGATAACCGGTAGAGGATTTCCACCACCATGCTGTTGCTGATAGTCCACCGAATGGGACTTGGCACTAATCGCTGAACTTAGCAAAATTTCCGCCAACACCACCGAACTTGGCCGAGGTAGTCGACCTCAGGCCCAGATAATTATTTAGTAGACACCAGCAGACAGTAGGGAATAAGCATGATTTTTTTATGTCTTAAATTAATCATTTACATCTATATAATGTCGACAAAATATATAAATAGGCTTAAAAATGTTCAAATTTTCTTACAAACTTATGATAAAAACATTGATAAAATTAAGCCGTTCAAACGCCACCATTTAGCAGTTCGGTTCGGTTTCAAACCAAGCTAAACGGGTTAACAAAAGTTCAGTAATACTTTCTATAAAAACCTTACTACTTATTGCTATTCCGGTTTTATGTTACCTATGTTATAAATTGCTATAAAATGTTATAAATTACGTAAAATCGAAATTTGATACAGGCATATATGCTGTCCTCATAAATGTATTTTTGGTAGATTGATTACCCGATTGTGCTTTGACAAGTTTCATTCATTGTTTTAGATTTACTACAGTAGATTGAACTATTATTCTCACAAATACTAGATATGTAGTAGTACACACAGGAATTTCGCGCCGATGTTGTGTCAGCTGATGTCATATTTCGTTAGACCAATCGTGACGCGTTTTGTAAGTTTGAATTTTGCTCTTAAGATTTCCTCTTTTTATATAATATTTTAAGGGTTTCAATAACAAGTAAATTTTTTTTTTTTTATCCGAGCGCTCTAATTACGTACAGAAACATTGCAGTACAGTTACTACTGTAAATCTTTTTACAAAGAGGTAACAACTTGATTTTGCAATCAAGTCATGATTGTAATTTGTAGTAACATTAGTCTTCTGATAAAACGTATTTAAAAGTAGTAAATGCTAGTTGAGTAAACTATCACATAAGCTAATTTAATTGTGGCACAATACCATTTATTTTAAATATTTATCTTAATTATTAATTGATTATAATGTTAGCACTCTTTATAATCGTAGAACATTCCATTTTTTAAGTTATGATTATGAGGACTAGGTACCAAAGAGCACAAAAATTAATTTTGACAAGTATTTCAACATAATTACATACCATAAAGATTAATAACACCGTAGGTTTATAGTTATTTTGAAATATGTGTAAAATTGGCTACATTCCATTTGATGAGTGCAATCTTAGTGCAATATTTATTTTAAGGATTTTTCAAATAAAAACATTTTTATAATCAGAAGTTTATTTCTTAAATTAAATTATCCTACTACAATAAAATTAATTATGGACATTCTTACATTACGATGTATGCTTGATATTTCAGATCTGCTTCTATTTCAACATAGTTTTTTTGATTTACAAATAAAAACTTATTCAATTAGAATAGGGTTGTACTGTGAGTCTTTAATCAGTACATAGTATAAAACAAAGTCACATCTCGCTATCTGTCCCTATGTATACTTATATCTTTAAAACTACACTTCGGATTTTAATGCATTTTTTAATAGATAGTGATTAAAAAGGAAGGATTTTATGTATACCTAATACATGCACAATATAGTGAAGAAATACTGATAATTTTAGATTTTTGACTTATATATGGAACAAAGTTCGCCGAGTCAGCTAGTGTAAGAGTATCTTCCCTCCCATTTTACAATCATTTCTATTGCTAGCATGAAGCAGTTTTGCATTTCGGATGAAGGGTGTTGTTGCTAGCTCATTTTCACATGAGTTGACCATCATTATATTTTGGAGCAACAGCATATCTGTGATTGACTATAGATAGAACATCGAATTCGGTATAGAGTTAGTTACAGATTCCCATAGATGGCAGAGACCACTCACCAACAGGGATACTCGTTGAATACTTCAATTTTATAAGAATAAATAAAAACCTATATATTCATATCGCTTGCTTGTTTAAGTTATCATACATTGTTAGTCATTGTTAGTGTTAGTTGTAGAATGGATTATATGTGACCCAATGAGCTCTCTGTTGGTCTTGATCACTCTTATGAGAAGTGAATATTGACTTATATACCTCACTGTTTTGTGGATCTTTAGCTATGCTGTAATCTTTTTTTGTCTTTTTATATGATGGATCCTGTTCTAGTCCTTTAGGATACGCACGTTTTGATGAGCCAAAGTGGCCTCTTGTTTGTTTATTTGGATTAAACTTGGGCAATGCGAGCGGAATGGTGTCAATTTCTTTTTTCTCAGCAGAAGTAGAGGCCGTTCCAGCAGAAGTAGAGTCCTTTTCTTCAGACTCTTCTTTCTCTGTTTTTATCTCTGTGGATGATGATGGTAGTGTAGATGTTGAAGTTGAGGGTTCGTTAGTTACTGTCTCTGTTTTGATTTCAGTTTTTGTTGCTTTTGATTTTTTGCTCTTTCTATTTGCAATTCGGATACTCATCTTCTCTTTGAGTTTTTCAATGTCTTCTTCTGTACCATTGAGGACAATTACATCATTGTCTGTGAATGGTTGTTGGCACTGCAAAACAATACAAAGATGAGAAACAGGACCTGGAGAATTACATAAGCTACTATTTTTTATTAAATGAAGTGTCTTTATTTTGTATAGGTGTACAGGTGCACTTATTAATTATTTTTTCGGGTTTAAAATCAAGGCAGATATAATAAATGTTTGCATATCATTGTTTATAGTAACAAAAATAGAAATAATGTGCCAAAAATGTGGCAGTATTGCAATACATTATTTTTGCTACGAAAATACCTACCATATGGCAAAGATTTTGTCGGACTTCCTTTAATGCCCTCTCTGCAAGCACACAGCCACAGCTCCAGAGGAACACAAAGCGGAACTTGCCGGTCATCTCCAGCCCACTGATGGGACAGATGTAGGGCGCACTGCCGTCGCCCACTGCACCCTCTGTGTGCTCTCTTTTCACAAAAGCAGGGTTCTTTATCAAATTCAAGTCTTTGATGTCCTGAAATCAAATGTTCACTTATTTATTCTAGTGTTCTTTTTACAAAATGTTGTTACTATTGTGTACATATTTAAACTATTTGGCCATTCTTGAATGAAATAGTTCTAGCATTTAGTTATTGAGAGTAGCAATACACCTGAACATGGGCAGCAGTGACTACTTATCATCAGAGGACTGCATGCTAGTTTGCTGTTATTATTGGATAACCAGAAAACTTAGGGTCCATAACAATTAACAAGACATGAATATGTTAAATGGAACTTTAAGAACCACAGGTATAAAAAAGCAATATTATATAAAAAAACTCAGGTTAAATTCAAGTAAACAAGGTTACCTTCATGTTTTTGATGTGATCAATGCTGGCTGGCTTAGATTCCTTGTCCAGTAAGGCTTCCAGCACAGGCCCCTTGCTGTACAGGCGGCCCAGACCGCACGCTACGATGGGCTCTTGCAAGGGCTGCTGAGTCAGAGCGCAGTTGCGCCACTTGAATGAACGCTCTGCATCTTTGTCTTTCTATAAAGCAAATTAACTGGGTTATTGAAGTGAAACTTCTTTAGGCGCATGAGGGTAAAATTTTTACAGATGAAACGTCACGCCGGTATGCAACGGAAGTGTCGGAAAAGAGAGAGAGAGAGTGATCGAGACCGATTGAGAGAGAGTAAGACAGGGCGAACGTAGCATGAGCAACTAGCCGTGGAGTGAGAGTAGGGAGCAAGCGAGTGAGAAAGATTGAGAGAAAAAGTGAGACAGAGCGAACGTCGTATCACGCCTTTTTCCCTTCCTCTTAATCTTGGAAATTTAAAGTTTTAGATTTGTATAAATATAAACAAGATTTATAAATTAGTTCGCCAAAGAAGTTTCACTTCTGACATGTGTACTTTGTACGCACGCATGTTTTTTTAAACTTAATAAGTCCTGAAATTACTATATGCACTAAAATTTATTAAGTCAGTGATGCATTCAGCAGTAAAACTCACTTGTTCAGGCTTCTTTTTCATGCGTACGAGTTCATCTCGTCGGGGTATAGTACCACCATCACAACCCATCTTGGCTTTTGATTTTTACCGTAGTCGAACTTAGAGTGGGAAATTATATGTATGAATTCTGATATTTGTATTTGTGAGCCTTTTATTTTTTTATTCGAATTTGTTTACTGAATCATGGTTTTATGCTATCTTTGACGTTACCACTTTCCTAATGTCAAAGTGTCACTGTCAAGTCATTTTTTTTTTGTTTTATGCGATGGCTTCTCGGTTTTATGACCATTTTGCCAATGACAAGTTTTGTACGTACAGAAGCGGGGAAATTCAAGTTACAAAAAATAAACATCGATAAATTTGGAAAAGGACAAGGATCAGAGGAGTTCGGTAAGGGATAGATAAATAAGAAAGGAAAATAAATATGAATACTACAGGTTGATATGGTTGGTGGTTAAATATGAGGCCAGGACTGAATATATTTGAGGTTTGTCAAATATTAATAAGGAAGAAATACAAAGCGGAAAAGGAACACCGAAGGAAGTAAGGTTTTGTAATAAGGAAGAACGGTCATTTAATGGACAGGAGAAAAATATGTGATTCAAATCTGCCTCATCTGAACCACACGAACACATAGAATCATTAACTATCATAAGTCTAGCTAGATGTTTAGGAGTACAAACATGACCCAATCGTGAACGTATTAACCAATCAAGTGAAAGTAACTGGCATCGACATAGGTACCTGTTTATATATAATAACCTAGTAGTTCGTCCGAAAATCCTAACCTTTGCACATTCAGTATTATTATACTTAAACTCCATATTAAACTAAATTAACGCGATGTTGTAACATTGAATTTAATTAAGCGTGTAATTAAAAATTGTCAGTTAATTGATTTTTAGCTATTAGTTTGTTTCTATGCTAAGATTCCCTAAAATAGTCAATTTATTTATAATACCTTTCAGTCTGTTATCCGGTAATATCTCCTACTATTTTATAGTATGTTATCTATAATAATGAATCCCATATATCTTTATCTACTACATCCTAAATGTCAAGTGCCAAAACTCAAACTGCTATTATTTGTGAAAAGTGTAAACTTCGTGCGCATAAAAGACTATATCTTTAGTAAAGTGATTTTCTGTAAGATATTTCAACTAATGAAATATATCATTTGAATCATGCCTACATCGGAAATAGAAAGAGTGCCGGAAAATGGTTCTAATTACAGTGCAAAAGATGAAACTGACGACGAAGAACTTTCAACATCGGATAACACCACAAATAAAAAAACGAGAAAACGTGGTATAGTCTACCTTTCCACTATCCCTCCATACATGAATGTAGCTAAAATAAGAGAAATTTTTAGTGAATTTGGGGACGTCGGTAGAATTTATCTGCAACCTAGCGCAAGTAAGTATTTGAGGTTATATTTGGATTGATAGGTTACAATACATTAATGTTACAATTAAAAATTGTTGTTCATTCAATTTCAGAGCCAGGAGAAAAAAGAAAAAGAGTGCCCAACCAATTTACAGAGGGTTGGGTGGAATTTCAAAAAAAGAAAATAGCAAAACAAGTTGCTACTAATCTGAACAACACCAAAATTGGTACCAGAAAGAAGTCGCGCTACTACGATATGATATGGAATATAAAATATATACCTAGATTTAAGTGGATTCACCTAAGTGAGAGATTGGCGTATGAACGAGCGGCTCTCAAACAGCGGTTGCGGGCAGAAATCTCTCAGGCTAAGAGGGAGGCACATTACTTGCAAAGCAATGTGGAGAAAAGCAAGAAAATGAAAAAAAGAAAAGCTAATGAGGGTGAAGAATAAATGTTTTAGTTCAAGGCTATTGCATTTTTTATTTCATTTGAAAATTCTATTGATACTGTACATAACAAAATAAAATAAATATGAGCAAAATAGTTTCTTAAATGCAATACTACAATATGTTACCATCGTAGTTGGCAATCTTTTGATGCAAAATGTAGATACTTGAAAGCTCTATGGACGACAAGAAGTAGTTTGTTAGGATGACCTGCAAGCCCCATGTTGAAGATACTCTACTGTGATAATATCTTAATTCTTATGCAGTGGTACAAAAAGCCAGTAATACAACAAACTCTGCATTCTCTTTTATTTCTGACTAAAGTTAACTCTTCCGCTTATTATTTCCTCCACCCTCATCCTCTGATGAGAGTTTAAAGGATCTGGTGTCAGCTTTTGGATATAACGTCGAGGGGGTATTTTATGTGACAGAATACCCTGGGAAAATTCTCGGTGAACCCTCACACCATCTAGAGCATTGGGCTGTAGCCTTTCAAAGCTGTGTAGTTCTTTCATGAACTGCTTACGTTGCGCGACTTTGGCCCAGTGGTAGCGATGGCGACAGACAACTCTACTGTAAAAAAAATACATAATAAATACATTCACATATTGAAATCTTGGGGTTGTGCTGTTCGAAGCTTTAATGATATTGAGATATAATAAGTTATTGTTGTAGGTAACTCCTTAACATTTTTTACATATTGACTCTGCAAAACTGGAAGATAGACACATTTTGCCTCATAAAATGTTGGTTGGTTGCTAGCTACTTTTATATATCAAGATGTTCAGTTAAATAAAGAAACAAATAAACCAGCTATAATAATTAAGCTCATTAACAGAATTTAATAGTACTTTGTTATATGAAGTAGTGATTAGTATTTGATTTTGTCAATTCTCTTCAATTCATACTGATGGTATGAATTTGCTATTGTGTGCATTTGCATTGTCTCATAATGAAATTAAATAAACAACTCTTATCAGAATTATCAAAGATTATTAAGAATTTTTAAGATATTTTTCCACTGATAAAGTCATCTTACTAATTAATACTTACTATGCCAAAGTTAGTTTTGAGTAAGTGGGATATATGCTGACATCTGATCTTGCTAGTTCAGGGAATCCAGGGTACAGTGGAACTTTTCTTTTCTTCTCCTCTGTAGGTTTATCGCGATTTGCCATGTTGTTATGGACCACAAAATTTTGTAAACAAGCCAAAATATTTAAGCAACTTTATGTAATACCAATTGTAAATTCTTGTGTCATTGTTGCTATGATACATAGTTTGTCTATTGGCTTGCTGTCAAGGAACTGTATATAGGTGAAATATAAATTCACGTTTGTTTGATAAAGTGCACTCAATTTTGGTGAACTTTGAGTTGATGAAATGAATTATTTAGATGTATAATTTTTTGTATTTTAAAATTATCTTTCTGCAATCATAATTATGCAAATTTTTAATAAACTTTGCTTAGTGAAATTGACTATACATAATTTATTATACATTTTAATGTTTCACAATGAGATATTTTTTTCACCGATTATTATGCAATAATTGTTACAAGTTTTAGTAACATACTCAATCACTGAAGATAGGTTGGGACAGCCTAAGAATGCTAATTGCAGAGACATTTTTAAAAGGAGATAAGATAAAAAACTTGAAATTAGTTTAACAGTTTATTCATACAGCAGTAATAATATTAAACCTACTTCGTATAGCCACACACCAAACCGTTCAATTACAAGTGATAATATTGCGTGATTTAGGAATTTTACTATTATAGTTATTTACATAGCTCCAGTTTAGTTCAGGATGTGGCGGACACTGCAGCAATTCTACTCTTGCACACACAGTCATTGAATTCACTCACTAACACTGAACAGAGGAGGGACTTATCGGGATTTGTACTGTAACACTCAAGCACCTGCAATGCACAGAAACACACATTAGTACACATTTGCTGTTAGTAACTGTAACACAAGCAATTTAATAAAGGGAGTATTAAAGACCTGTTCATAAAGAGTATAATACAAATTACTAAGTATTTTTCCACACTTTTAAGTAGATTTATTACCCATATAGTATTACAAAGTTCACCAATTCGCACTTGGCCAGCGCGGTGGGCTATGGCCTAAACTTCTCTCATTCTGAGAGAAGATCTTTGCCCAGCAGTGGGACAGTAATAGGTTGACGATTACAAAGTTATTATAACTGTGGTGGTAACACATTCTAATGAGGGAATTACATTCTTAATTAAAAAGATTTCATAAATATCAATAAGGACTATTCCAGCATAACACGTCATTTAACAATAATTTTATGTTTTTATTTTTGTGTGAACAGATAATTCAATAGATGGGATTTTTACACTTGGAGATATTTTGTAACATAATTGTGTGTCATATATTAACATCAATATTATAAAAATTAACAGCCATTTAAATCAGCATTAATGTTTATACTATTTTTTTAAGGGAAACAAGTTTGTTCTATTTATTGCAAGGTGGCAGAGCATATATGGATTGACTGAAGGGGTACCACTGACACACCTATTTTGTAGTGTAAAGAGGCTTCTTTACTTTCAGTAGGAGGGGTGGTAGTACTGGAGACCATTTAAGTCCTCAGAAGTAGCAATACACCTGTGATTGAATGTAGATGAAACTGTTATTCTATATAGAGTTACTTACTATTGTCCATTGGTTCAGTGACTACTTACCATCAGGTGGGCTGAAAGCTCTTTTGCTACTTCAATGTTATAAAAAATAAAGTGTTGTGAGCAGTTCAACTTACACACGTTTTATTTTCACAATTATGTGTTTGATAGAAACAATTACTGGCTATACTAGTAAAAAATAAAATATAAGAAAACCCACTTAAATTTTCTGATAACATGTTAAATAATCCAAGTACATAGTAATACAAATCTTTTTCAAAGGAACCCCAGATCCAACAGGGGACAATTAATGTTTAGGCTAATAATTATGCACTCAGAGAGTTAACAAAGGCCAGGGTTATGACATAAAGTTCTTATTTCATAGACATAGTTGATTTAATGTAACATACCTTTGTTTTTTCCTCTTGGCATGGTGGCAGCTTGTTGGCCATTTTATCAGCTTTGGCTAGATCAAACAGTTCATTGGCCTCCTTAAGGGTCTTCTGATACTCTAAATGCATACCACTATTTATTTTTTCGTGAGCCCGCTTTAGGTTTTCTATGCGTCGGGCCCAGTAGGCTTCCTCTGACGCGTTCTCCTGTTGTCGTTTCTGGGATTCAAAGAAAGATGGCGGTGTGTACTGCGGAGGAGGCGGTTGTTCAGCTTGCTGGAAATTTTACATTAAAATCATTAAATTAACATTAACCATTATCAGAGTTTATATTATTTGATATAATAAGTGGAAACAAGGTGCGAAATGTATTGAACTGGGAAGTAATAATATATCATAACTGTTATGAAAAAGTCCTATGGAAAATTTTAAGATAATAGATTTTTTTATACTTAAATCGAAACTATGTAGGCCATTATAACCTCTAATGATTTAAGATTACAGTACATGAGACAAAAACAAGAAATGCAATAGGTGAAAGGTCTAACATTAATATTTATGTTTAAAATAATAAAAACATTTATTTTTTTGTTTTATTGTACTTGACATTGATGTAAATTATGTAATGTAATGAAGTAATATTTACTTTTGCATTCAGCTGGGCTTGTATTCGGTCTAGGGCTTCTTGAGACACCGATATAGCATTATCGTTGTCGACACTTAACTTTCGGGTGCTTTGAGAGCCTCCCATGTTTTAAAAAATGTATTTTTGGGATATTTTATCGGCAAATCCCGTCAAAAAGACATTTTTGACAGCCTGAAGCTGACATCATTTCATTTCGTTCCATTTGCTTCTATAGTTTATGCTCAAGCACAGATTCCTATTAATACTTAATATAATACGTTACTTTCGTGTCCGTAAATACTGAAACAGAAACAGTGTTTTAAAATAATTTCACTGATTTTAATAAGTTTATTATCAGTTTAACAAAATATTCATAAAATTCAGCGCGTTCAAAGTTCAGCTAGCAGGTCACAGATGGCGTTAGCAATATACTTTTCCTAATACGGCTTGATTGCCTACCGTCCTGAGTTTACGACCAATATTTTTTTATTGGTAATACCTATATGTAAACATATAATGCGGTATTTAGATTTACAATAAACCGACTGCTAACGAGAAAACTAAGGATTTTCAGGTTTTTGAGTCTTATTTTTGATTCCTAAAAGCACCGAACCACTGAAAAACGACATGTTATGTTTGTGTTCAATTACATGAAAACAAGCGCACTAGAGAGGAGAGATTTTGGAAATATTTTTGAATCGATATTTAAATGTAATATACTTAACAAATGGATTTTTTTAAATAAATTATCACTTCATAATTATTTTGATCTTCACAGGGAATAATGAATGAACAAGAAAAGCAGCAAATAAATTTAATATGCATCTAACCAATAAAAACAAATCAGAGAACTATTTTTCACTATTACAGCGCAAGTCATATGATGGGTGATATAATTATGTACCTCCACCCGTCATGGCTTGCGCTGTAGGTAATAGTGAATAATTGTTATAAATTTCCCCTTTTTTGTAATTTTCTTGAAACAATTTTAATTAAGCATACGAAGTTGGGAATATTCGCTTGTTTCAGTTCTTATTTATTGATATCAGCAAAGCTAAAATGAAAATGTTTATCTGATTTTCAAAAGACTCCTTTCTGACGTAAAAAATGTATTTCTGTCTCATTTTATTTAAATAGATCTACTAAAAACTACTAATGCTTGACGGCTACTGACCACTACCGCTTACAGATCTGTTATTAATCACATATCCCAAAAAGGGATTCCACCAACTACTCATAAGTCTAGTGTAATAAGTTACACAGTACCTTCTACCTACTTATGCATCCTAACGCGAACGGGTTCGTCGAATTTCGATTTGAGAGTCGAATAATTTTTTTGGCGAATCGAAGTGAAGCGACGGTTGGCGGGCGGCGAGTGGTGCGGCGGGCGGAGGGGGAGGGGGGGTGGCGGTACAAAAACTGACCACAATGGGGTTTAGCATAACCGGTCCGGCCGGTCGCAGCCTCCGCGGCTATCATCCCGCCCGCCGCACTTTCTTCCGTCTGATCGACGCGCGATCCGCCTCCACAGATGCATTATTTTATTATTACCTGCATGTAAACGGGGGATTAAAAGTTGTTAGTAAATGGTGTCTGGCCTCTATAAAGCTAAGCCTCTTCGTATTCTATTAGCTTTGTAGATATTCATTTATATCATGACGTAATAAGGATTAAGATAGCTTGAATAATAGGTATACTTACTTATAAATGTATGGTATATAAATGACAGTGATTGAAAATAAAAAATGACAGATTTTTGAGCATTATAATTATTTTATATAAGTTTTATATATCTTTTGCCTAACAGTATTATAGCCTGATTTGTCTAATCCACATTTTATGTTTTTCAATCTGTGGCATACATAAGATTAGAAAGAAAATTATGAATTGCGTGCCCTGACTCTATTGCAAATGCGTGAGAAGAGCGAGAGATTGAAAAGGTTTTTTATCTTTTAAAGGAACTCTCCATGTACAATATTTCTATCGTACATAGTATGATACGTACTCAAAGAAAGGCTAGTAAATATACCACGACATAAAAATATTAACAACGCTTTTATATTACTACTTTTTAAGGTGCCTA
Organism: Spicauda simplicius; assembly: GCA_949699795.1. Classification (NCBI taxonomy): domain Eukaryota; kingdom Metazoa; phylum Arthropoda; class Insecta; order Lepidoptera; family Hesperiidae; genus Spicauda; species Spicauda simplicius. Next base: position 22,081,482 of record OX453058.1, on the reverse strand, counting down.
TAAACAAAAACTATTTTTATTAACACAAATATATCTGTTATTTGTGTTAAAAAACTGCTGTATTGTATTAATTAATTTTATAATTTTTACTTTACTTGATAACATTTGTTTATTGTTATTCAGGCCTCATGATGACCTCCTAAATTCAATATGACAGACGCGTAATGAGAGTCGGCCAATTAACGAATTTAGGTACATAAAAGCTTGTTCTCAGTGATTATTATAAACATATTTTATGTGTACGAATTGTACCTACATTCGTCGCTAAGCAAACAACATCGCTTAACTCGTAAATTGTACTTTTTTGTGCGATATAAAATAAAACGTGAATAATATTTAAAATACAAGCATTAGGTACTTATTATCTGTAAATAATTAATTTTAAATTAATTATTGTGCAGTCTTTATGTCGCTGCTCTGTAAAGTCAGTCAAAATGATTTAAGCTGTGCTGTTCAATAAGTGACGATATATACTATTTACTATTTAGGCCTTGACAGTATATAGAAAAACGAAAATTTATTATATTAGACTAGACAGAACAAAACAATATTTAAAAAAATATCAAAGTTAAATAAAATAGAATTAAAATATCCATTGGCGTGCCGGATCGCGCGCCGCTCGCCCATAAGACGAGCCCATTGCTCCTCATACCGGCACTGCGAGCCTCGATACTGTCAATTGCACGCTGTATGTACCATTATACACACAACACATCATACCCACCCTTACACAGCTCACCATAGAGCACGAAGTCGCGAGCTTCACCAGGAAAATGGAACCGAAGTCGAAACTTAACGCTCACTAAATAAATTTTCATTTGATTGATTTGATACTGTCTGCTGCCTTCGTTTGGCTGAATCTATGTCTTAGACTTTATAATTGAGATTTTGTTTCTCTTTGGTTTCAGCTGGTACAATTTTTGTATTTTTGAAACGAATTAGGAAAAAATTGTCATAACCTTTATATGAATGTTAATATTATTAAAGCTGCTGCGGTTTTATTCGTGTTAAAAATGTGACTTACATACATTTACATTTCGATAACTTTTGAAGCATAATTATGGATTTCAATCAAAAAACTTCTGTTACTTCAAGACGAACGTGAAGAAGTAACAAACATACACACTCGCAAACTTTCGCCATTATAATATAAGTATGATTATAGTATTATAGTATTATAATATTAGTATGATATGATTATATGTAGATTATGAAAATACCTAAGTTACTATCTTACTATTGAGTCCTTAGCGCACGAGTTTCTGCGGTGATGCCAGATCGGTTATGGATATTATCCAATCATACAAAAAATCTATCTCACATAGACATTTGGAGCTAATTCGATTTCGATCCTTTTGTCAACACTATCGTTTCTATTCTTTCGACTGGAGAATCTTAAGTTATTATTACATTATGGCCGGCATCGAATAACAATCGATTTTCTACCTGCTTGCCTCGGGCTTGTCAGTGGACTCATCTTCTCACCCTCCGTCTAAAAAGAAGACATTAAAAAAACATCATTTTAGTAAAACTTTGTTCAACAAATACGAACCTTACTTGTTGATATTAAAGTGTATTTTTCATAGTTATGAATGCCGGCTGGTTTTATTTGTCCAAAAAATAACCAGTCATCGAAATCATCTCTGAGTCCGCTTTTAGACACAGGTGCTCGTTGAAGGAAAAAAGAAGAAAAAATGCGATCCCAGCAATTAATGTTCTATATATAAAAATAAGTCAGGTCGAGCGTAAATGGAACCATAAAGTTCGTAACGTATTTTAACGCAATGGTGTTCAAAGTTTTATGAAGAACTTTAGGTTTCATTTGCTGTGGTGCAATTGGTTTAAGTATAACATTAAATGTTATTCATTTCCAGTTGTTTTAACGTATAAGTCAATTGTGAATTTAAGGTATGTTGATAAGTGTTTATATCCTATTATTTTTACATTGAAATGAAAAATTGCATTTAGCTTACTAATCCCTATAAGTTAATATACAAATACCTGTAAAATATACAAATATACTTTTTCAGGATCTAGTTATGGATGTAATATTTGATATGAATTAATCATATAGATTTACTTCCTCTAAACACTCTTATGGATTTCTGTTCAAAATGTTCAGAAATAGTAGATAGAATTTTAATTTATCTATAATTAAATCAAATAACATATAGTTTGAGAATAGCTGGCAATTATATCTATAAATCGCTGTGTATTGTTCGCTTTATCATGATTTAAGGTCTATAAGTTTAACCGGTTACATATCTGTACAAACGTAGGTACAATTTCCTATGAGACTAGCGTCGGACGCTCCAGTCTCTTTGAGATGTTCTCCTGCGTTTTGTGGAGTTATATAGGATTCTCTGCTGTTTAGAAACTCATTTGACCGTCTCCGTTCATTTATCAAAGTGGCATCCGCTTCTGTATCAACCGAGGCTTTTATCTCAAAAGAATAATGCGGAGCATTAACTAACGTTCAGTTGCATTAACAACCTGGAACCAATGCATTAGCAACTGAATTTCGACTGCCTTAGAGAACAAATTATTCTTATCAGAGGACGGCCGAGTAATCATTTTGATTTAATGCGTTATTAGCTTTACAATGCAGTTAGTACTGATTACCAAATATTTTGTTAGTAAAATCATGATTACAGTATGAAATATGCGTTCAATTAATGTACATTGTTAACGCGGAGCGGGCGAAATGAGATAAACGAGCGTGCGTAATTAAATCACAAGTACTTAATTACACTTTTCCTTTATTCTTACTTTGTAAGACATAATATCGACAGCTGTTATGGCTAAATCACGTGATATTTTATTTAAATCATAAATTTTGCGCCAAACATAAAACTATACTAGGTCAATCCCGGTAAACGGGCGTTCAGCAACCCATGAAAAAAAGAATAGATGAAGGTTTTAGAATAATTGCATAGATCTATGTGCGTCTCAAATGTTCAATATGAAATAACTTTTACAAAAACTTATTTTTTTTGTTGGTTATGAAAGACTTAATTGTTTCGCGGCCAAATAATGGAAGCAAGGGCCAATTTTATAATTCGTAATTCAAGCCGGCCCGCCTTGCCTGCCGCCACCCTTAATTATGTGAAGCTTTAAGCCGCAATTTCATTAAAGTCTATTTTGCGGTTACGTGTCTTGAATACCATTTAAATTAATATAGCAATTTTAAATCTCGGCACATTTTTACCTTATTTGTTCATATTTCCTTCGTTGGAAAATTAAATTAAGAGCTGACAATACTTATTATAAGCTGTTTAAAAGATTCATCGATATTTTTCTTGAATATACGATGCAATTTTATGGTTGATTATTTATTGTTGATGTTATTTACTTTGTAATATAAATTTAAAATAAATATCCTGTAAACTAAATTCTACAATATATTTAAAAAGTCTTTATTTCTATTGTTTATACCTAATACACGATCATAATGCCTTGATTTTCATTTATATAGAAATACCACCTTAAGCGAATTCGGCGAAACTCCAGCGAAATTAAAACTTTGACAATTATTGTTTCTTTGCAAAGAAACCTGAGATTAACTTTGTTACGTAGTTTGTTTTCTGCTCGGCGGAAAGCTGTAAGTCTCTGGGATGTACTTTATTTCGATGTAATAAGATTTATTTTTAAACGTATCGCCACATAGACTGTCGGGCAACAAATTGGCAATATAAAATACTTTAAAGATCTATAATGATAGATTGAATAGGAACTTAGTATTCATCCTTTATCAGAATGTTTAATAGTTATTACGAAAACGTTCTTTGACCTAACATTAAAAGTGTTTAGTTTAAACAGATGAAAACATAAAATAACTCTTTAGAATTGCAGATACATCCTATCTTCAGGTCGCTTAAAATGAAAATTAAATTAAGAGTTAATTATACTGTTCTGAGTTGTAATCTCTAACTATAATATGCGAAATCAAATTCGGTGATATTTGGAAGTTGCGACTTACTAATTAATTATTACTTCAAGTTCTATCGTCTTGGAATATTTGATGTTGTTAAAAGTCGTGAGGTTTAGTTGTTATTATCAAATAAGTAATGCCAGATAAACACTGGGTCACTTAATTTACCGAGATATTTTTATATTATCATAATATAAAAAAGGAAAAGAAAAACAGACCACTACATATTATTTACTATTTGTTAATCGTTTCATTTTTTGTTGGCTATAGAGTTAGAATACTAATTTATTTATTTATTGCACCAACAAAATGTAGTCTAAGGCATTTTTTACAGAAAACTAAACGCTAATAATAACAAAGTAAGTGTCACCTCAATTACAGGTGCAGTTTGCACCTGTAATTGAATACCAACACTTTAACAAATAAATTAAAACAATTGTTGATGAAATAATAAAATTACAATATTATCAATAAAAAAACCGTAAATTATAATAGCAATTATGTTCAACAATAGTTTTAGTAATCCTAAAATTATCATGTCAATATCAGCAATGAAGTTCCGGGAATATCTTTACATCCCCAGTCCTTTCAAAAGACACTCTCCGTTATATTTTATAGCCATATTTACCGACCAGATTACTAGTTCACAGCCTGCGTACTTAGGTAGGATCATAAATATTCGATCAGATTAAACTGCTTATTTAATTTAAGTCAGCTCGCTTTCCAGATAAGCGGAATTTATATGGATTTGCATGTCTCGGATCAGAGGTTACTTGTACTAACTGAAGGTACTGGTTTGAACTAACTCAAAAATAAGTTACTACTTCAGAATGTATGAAACTACTTTGTTTAGGCATATACAATTATACATATATAATTTGAGTGAGGTAGAGTTACTTTCGTTTAAGAGCGACTCGACTTATATTTTAAATGTCAAGTAGCACCAGAGTGGTGCTACTTGGGCTTTTCTTTGCTTGAAAGAAGTGTAAATACTTTAATGATTTAATATATTATGCGATAATAATTAAAAAATATGCTATACGATACGCCTAAAATTAAAAAAAAATGTTTCTGAATTTATACAGCAGTATTATGATGTCTGTGTATTACACAGTATATATTCTTATATATTATATATTCTTATACATTCTTTCATGTTTTCAATACTGTATTTAATAATACAACATGTATTATTAAAGTGTAAATAGATATAAATAACAAATTACTTAACGTGTACCT